>OU015597.1:11373704-12060557 GCA_907165245.1 Habrosyne pyritoides
CTTGGAATTCTCTCCCCAGAAACATATAACTTTGGGCTCTTTAAAAAGAGTTAATATGCTATTAGCGGGAAAGCGAGCTCCATCTTTGGCCTCATCTTCACTACCATCAGGTGAGATTGAGATCCAGCGCAATCCCGTCATAACTAATTAAAAAAAAATCTACATACTATTTCCGCTGGATCTCTTTTTCTGTCAGGTCCCAAACAAGGTCTTAACAGGAAATCGACACGTGCTTCACTTCTATACGAAGCATCTTCAGGACATATTAGAGCCGCTGTCACTGACTCGACGTACTAGCACCACATAGGTGTTACCTCGCCGACTGACCGACAGAAAGAGAAATTTCTTTTTCTTGATGAGTTCCCTTGTTTGGGAAATGACAGAGAAGGAGATCCAGCGGAATTAGTTTTTGTATAATCTTACAACGGATTTCCCCAAGGCCACGCCTGAGTCAATTAGCATTTCAATAAAAATAGCACTACCTTGGCAATACAAAAGTTTAATTCTTAAGTTTTAGCATTTACTACCCTCGCAAAATTAGCTGCGCGATCCCATGGTCTTTCAATTTACAATCCATAGTCCGGGAAAGCGGCACTGGAGAGCGTCAGCTTGAAAAGTATCAGTCAGTGGAAAACGTAGTGATTATTTCCGTAACAGGCGTGAACAGGTTGACAAGTCGAAAATGCACACTTTTCAGAGAAGCCATTTTTAGATATACATAGGTTTTATCAGTAAATTATATTTTATGTTACTTAATTTCTTTTTTACCTTTATTTATTGGATTTTCAGGAATTACTGTATTTATCATAAATAAATTAAGCGATTCTAATGGCTATTACGATTTAAATATATATATATATATATATGCTAGTCGACTTATCGACCGGATATTCTCTTTGGTCAGTAGCGCAAACTACCTCGCGCCGGTAGCCGGTTAAAAAAGACACATCAGCATGCTACATAGTATGTGCCAAAATCAGAAAAATATAAATTTGCATATTATTTTTATTTACTTAATTATACATCTCATATCGGTTACTCTGTTACCTCCTGTGAAGATTCTCACCGTGTATTACTTAACCTTCACCGTTTACGAACCATATAGATAGCCTACTTCCGCAGTGGTGGTACATGATTAACAAAGGGGCAATTATATGTTCTGAACTAATTTTCCTAGTACGGCGCACAAATGAATTAAATATTAAATTTAAAATAATATTGAAATAATTTAACAATTAAATATTATTCAGTGAATATACTTATTTATAAATAAAGACAAAAACTACATATAAAATGCTTATATGCCTATATAGTATAATATTTAATAGTTATAAGTACATATACATATATTTAAGGTACATCCTGTTAATATTATAAATGTGGAAGTTTGTAAGTATGCATGTATGTTTGTTACTCTTTCACCCAAAACTACCAGACGGCTTCAGACGCAACTTGGCTATAAGTGCAGTCCATGCTGCCTCTCATAACCAAATCCCCAATAATAATTTGTCGATAGACCCCCTCTACGCCTTAACCAGTGGTCCAAGCCATGGTCCCAAGGGCCCTAAACGCCAAAAAGTCCGTGTAAGGGTGTAAAGTCACTCAGAGACACTTTCTAGTCCATTAATAAAAAATGAAAACGGATGTAAAATAATTAGACATATGTTCTTCGGCGGGTAAAAATCAGATTTATTGACATGACAGGTCTTATTATCGCACTGTATCTGGATCTGTGTTCATTAAAATATTCATGTAAGTTTTTTCTTTTATCGTCCCTTATTAGGTTGTGAACAGACGTATTCAAATGACTTTTTGTCCAGAAATTAACGCTCTTAATTAAGTAGCATTAAGACTGTTTTGGTAAAAAATCGGTTATGCATATACTATAAAACATACCTACTCAGCACAAGTCCTCTATCACTCCTAGTAGAGCTCTAAGATTTCTTCCGGGGAAGTACTACCACCATTCTCCCTTCTGCCAGGGAGCAGTAGTGTACTTACTCTGTTGCATACATATTCGTGAGACCTAAATTTACAAGGCATCGAGTTCCATACGCGATGACACAGATACCAAAACACGCGTCTAACACCACGGCCTCGATTTTATTATGATGGCCAAGTAGTAGTTGATTTGAAGCCCAAAATGAATTTCAACTTATGGTAGAGGAAAACATAACAAGGAAATAAAACAACACAAATACTTATATTATTGGAATAAACCATTTGATTATAATACAAATTATCTACAATAATAAGGATTATTTATGATTCAATTTTGAAATGGGCGTTGTAATACATAATCAATATTTTTTAGATAATATGTGTCTTGATGGGAACATGTAAAGTGTCGTATTCATTTATTCTCATAAAATTATCGCAATATGACGGGCTTATGATGGTTAGAGACCCTGTCTGCCACGCCGCAGGTAGTGGGATCGATTCCAACCTAGGCCAAACAGTCGACGCAGTCAAAGGCTTTAGATAGATCACTAAAGATGAAAATTGCACCTAAAACTTCATAGATTGAACTTGAAAATCGAACACGATTTCGTGTTTGTCGGTCTTCTATAGGATATATTTTGGAGAGTGTGGAACTGAATTACACATCTAATTCCTCCATCCCCATTTCTGCATCGAACCACAAGACACCGGGAGAATTTCAGCCCACACGTTGTCGACATCCCGCTTATATTCAAGTTCAAATATTTTTATTCAAATAGGCCTTTACAAGCACTTATGAATAGTCAGACTCTAATACCGGTTCGGAAGGTTGTTTTTTACTGAGAAGAGCCGGCAATAAACTCAGCAATTACTCTTTTTAAAAACAATGTTAGATTTATTACAAAAAAATTATTTAGTCTCACTGACAAAACCTGTGTTGTATCGCAGAAGTGAAGAATTATTAAACAATAATAATATGAATATCTAATAATAAAAAACAAACTAAAGCTGACCAGCCCCCACAAGCAGCACCTGTTCACAAGCATGACGCATGTGGCAGCCATTGCCCTCCTCGCCATACTGTAAGGATGTGAGCGACCCGCCACACAACGCCGCCGCAAGCAAAGGCATTTAAATGAGCATGACTAACTTAAGCTTGTTTACATCAAAATAGGAATATTGAATTTAAAAATACACACTACGTGTTATCACTGTGACTATAACATGTTTATAAACGTAATAGCCTACGTATTAAGTACATTAGAATAAAATATAAATTTATAAATTCACTTATAAAAATACTTAAATGGGTAGCTTGTCAGGCGAGCAATTCATTGCCAAAGATTATTATCTTCTAAATAATCAAATATACTATAAAATCCCTTTTGATATAAAGTATTCTTTACCAACTTTTTAAATTTATGCACGGGTAATTCTTGTATGTTTTTAGGTATTTTATTAAAGAAACGTATACATTGCCCTTTAAAAGATTTTTTTACTTTACTGAGACGAGTTACAGGTACTACGAGTTTGTGATTGTTTCTAGTGTTAATTTTATGAGTGTCGCAAATTTTAGAAAATAGATTTATATTTGTACGAACAGTACATTAAATTCTCATAAATGAATTGTGACGGCACTGTCAGAATATTAATGTTCTTAAATTTATCTCTAAGAGAGTCTCTAGGACTCATATTGTAGATTGCGCGAACAGCCCTCTTCTGCAGAATAAAAATAGAATTGATATCGGCACTACTACCCCAAAGGAGGATGCCGTAGGACATCAAACTGTGAAAATAACTAAAATAAACTAATCTAGCTGTATCTACGTCAGTAAGAGAACGTATTTTCTTTACTGCATATGCTGCAGAGCTGAGTCTGTTCGCCAATCGAGATATATGAGGTCCCCACTGAAGTTTTGCATCTAAAGTGATACCTAAAAATACAGTGGCTTCTACAAGTTCTATCTTTTTATTTTTTATTTGAATGTCGGTATCTACTTTTCGTACATTCGGTAGACTAAATTTGATACATTTCGTTTTCATTTCATTTGAAAGCAGATTATTTACAGTGAACCAGTTTACCACTTCAGAGAGAGCATTGTTCACATCGTCATAATTTAGTTCATGTCGTTTCACTTTGTAAAGAAGTGAAGTATCATCAGCGAACAATACTACTTCATGTTTTTTTTCTACAAGATAGGGTAAATCATTAATATAATAGGTTGGGGAATAAGTTCCTTCGCATTTTTTAAGAAAATTCAAAACATTTTTAATATAGTTTATTTACATTTAACTAAAGTATGTAGGTACATTGTGGTACCATTTTGTTCGATAACTTTTTGCCATCTTGTAGGTATCCCATTGGTATAGAAATTTTGGGACTTCTGATCAAAATACTACGACAAGTGGTTTTGACAGACCTCTCGTGATGTTAACCTGACACTGCCATAAGAATTCTGAAGAGACCGAAACAGGTGGAAATCCGAAGGTGCGAGGTCAGGACTATACGGCGGATGCATTAATACCTCCCAGCCAAACTCTCTTAATTTTTGCTGAGTGGCTAAAGATGTGTGAGGTCTAGCGTTATCATGATGAAAAACCACACCCCTTCTGTTGATTAATTCCGGCCGCTTTCTCTCAACTTCTTGCTTTAATCTCATCAGTTGTTCGCAGTAGAGTTCAGAATCGATGGTCCTGCCTGGTGGTAACAGCTCATAATGAATAATGCCCTTCCAATCCCACCACACACACAGCATCACCTTGTTGCGAGCTAACCCGGGTTTCGCCACAGTCTGTGAAGCCTGACCGGCCTTTGACCACGACCTTTTTCGCACGTTCTTGTCGTACGTGATCCACTTTTCATCACCAGTTATCAGCTTCTTCAAAAATGGTTCGGTTTCATGACGTCGTAATACAGAATCACAAATGAGTACACGGTTCATTAGGTTTCTTTCAGTGAGCTCGTGAGGTACCCAAATATCTAGCTTTTTTGTGTACCCAGTTTTTTTCAAATGCGCCATAACTGTTTTGTGGTCAATTCCCAGTTCTTCAGCTACGTCGTAACTACTGATATGCCGATCTTGCTCCACTTTTTCAAAAATGGCATCCATTTTATCCGTAATGGGGCGACCAGAGCGACGTGCATCTTTGACATCAAAATTTCCGGATTGAAAACGCTTAAACCAAATTTGTGCTACTCTCACAGACACTGCACTAGGTCCATAAACATCGCAATTTTTTTTCGCGGCTTGCGTTGCATTTTTACCTTTTTTGTAGTAAAATTTTAAAATGAATCGAATTTCTTCATTAGATTCACTCATCTTGGCGGTACGAAAAACAAATGCAAATCACACATTTTCCTAATTTGAATTTGGAATTATGTTCTTTAAAATTTAAACTTTCAATGATACCAAAACCAGCCAGATACAAATAGTATAGCCAAAGAGATTTTATTACAAGTTCATACATACTATAATGCGAAAAGACTTTTTCCCCAACCGAATATATAATATATCAAAAAAAGGAAAGGTCCTAGGATAGAGCCTTGCTGGACGCCCATCGTAACTCTTGATCCAGGGGATAGCTTTCCATTCACATCAACCCCCTGAATTCTATTACTTAAGTATGACTTCAGAAGTTAAGCGCCTGGTCTCTTATACCATAGTGATGTAATTTCCTGATTAACAACTCATGCTGAACACAATCAAATGCCTTGGACAGATCACAAAAAACACCAAAAATATCTTTTGAATCCTCCCAGGCAGCAAAAATATGTTGCATAAGCTCAACACCGGCATCAGTTGTTGAGCGACCCTTTGTGAAACTAAACTGTTTATTATGTAAGAGGTTATTACTATTAAAATGTACCGTGAGCTGATTAAGAATATTTTTTTCAAAAACTTTACTAAATGTAGGTAGTACAGATATCAGTCTAAAATTTGTAGGGTTAGATATACTACCAGCTTTAAATAAAGGCACTACTTTACTACATTTCATTAAATCAGGAAACACACCACAATCAATACACTTATTAAATATACAACCCAAATGCGGCGCAATGCAATCAATTATAGAATTTATAAGTTTTACAGAGAGTCCCCATAGGTCAACAGTTTTTTTCATATTAATTAGCTTGTAAGCTTTAATTATATCTACAGAGGTAACATACGAAAATGTCAAGTAATCAGTACATTTAGTTACATTTTTCTGTAGTAATGAAATGGCGAGGGTGGGAGACGAACTAAGGGACATAGTTATTGAAATTGGAATATCAGCAAAGAAAGACTCGAACGCGGTAGCTACTTCAATGTCTGATGTAATTATTTTATCATTTATCAATGTTAGTTGTAAGTTATACGGACACGTTTCGCTTCTTCTTTCCATATACGAACAGCAAAGGAATGGAACTCTCTTCCGGGGTTTACGGATATATTTAGCCTGGATATTCAAGGCTAGAGTGAATAGGCATTTTCTGGGTAAGCGTGCTACAGCTGTCCCCATGAGGCAGGAAGCAAATAGTAAAGATATCAGTATGTGTACATTGCGCCCTAGCTATTGCTTCTCAAGGATTTTAATAGATGCTGGCTCCCTTACTTGCACACTTCGCCTCTTCTATGATTTTTTTAAATGTTTGCCACTTGAACTGACAAACAAGCACAGGATCCACCTGGTAAGCGGTCGTCGCCGCCTATGAACATTTGCAACACCAGAGCATCGCTAATGCGTAGTCGACCCTGGGACGTGAAGTTGTTAAGTCTCATGTGCCTGTAATTTCACCGGCCCCCTTACCTTTCTAACCGAAACACAGTAATACAAGTGCACTACCGCTTCACGCATCGCGGCAGAAATGGGTAAGGTGGTAGTACTTCCCCGGACGAACTCTGCACTAAGAGCTCTACTACTCAAATATTATACTTGCCATCATTGTACTGGCCACAGGATTCCAGAGGGTTTTTCATTGGCTCAATACTTATTATGTGGGTAGTCTTAATTATTGTCGCGAGCTTGTATGCAGAATGCCTCAAGGATCCCATCTGGGTCCGTAGTTTTTTAACGCTTTTATTAATGATATAGAATCTTCGTTTAAGCATTCCAACGTATACCTATTCGCCGATGACTTGAAAATTTCAAGACCAATCAAAGCGGCAAAGGATATAGAGCTGCTTCAGGAGGATCAGTCTAGGCTTGCCTTGTGGTGCAGAGAAAACCGGATGTCCCTGAACATTGAGAAATGTTATTTTATAAGATTTTCCAGAACTCACATAAGTCATGCTCATAACTACAAAATCAATAATAACTACCTCAAAAGGGTAATGGAAATTCGTGATCTTGGCATCCACTTAGATAGTCGGCTACGATTCAATGTGCACGTTGATAAAATCACGAACAAAGCTTTTAAAATTATGGGTTTTGTTCTTAGGAACAGTAAGGACCTTAAAAACCCATCCACAAAAATTTCATTATTTAACGCCCTGGTGAGATCTGGGTTAGAATATTGCAGCACCGTATGGTCGCCTCATTATGACGTCTACATAAAACGCATAGAAAGTGTCCAAAAACGCTTTTTATGGCATCTAAGCTATCAATGTCATCTTGCAAAAATTTTACCTTCTTACAAGGAGCGCTTAGAATATTTTAAAATGAATAACCTAAAGGATCGTAGGCAATTGATAGACCTTTTATTCCTACATAAACTTGGTGCCATGGATTGCCCAAGTTTACTGCAGACATCACCTTCAATGCACCACGAAAATCACAAAGGTCCAAAAAAAAAATAATGACATTTAAGCCAGGTCTCTCTAGAAGCAATCTGGGTCAGAATGCCACAATAAATAGACTGCAAAAGCAGTACAATAATACTAGTCCGTCAATAGACATATTTCATGACAGTCACTCAAAATTCAAAAGTCACATCAACGCCACTTTTAAAAATAAATTGTAATATTTTTGTTCTCTGTCCTCATAGTAATTTTTTGTTTTGTTTTCTTTTTGTTTTGTTAAAACTGTTTAATTATGTATAAAAAAGAAAATTTTAGTTCTATACTAGGGTAAAAGCCCTTTTTAGCCCTGTATTCAATTGCATGCAGTGGCAACCTGTTACTAAAGCAACACTCAAGTTTCATTTCTGTATTGTCTAAAAATTATTTTCATGTATCTGTGTATGTTTTGTTGGTTGTCCTATAAATAAATAAAATAAAATAAAATAAATGCTGCTACTTGATCAAGACAAACCTCCGTGGTTTTACATATTGTATATAATATACGTAGATTCATGTTCTATAAATATAAATAATGTCCCCCGCAGTTTCACACGCGTTCCCGAGGGATATAACATTTTCCCGGCACAAATAGTATCCTATGTGTTATTCTAGGGTATTTTCTATATATAATATGTGCCAAGTTTCAACAAAAGTATTATAGGATTTGCATGAAAGAGTAACAAACATTCACACATACAAACTTTCGCATTTATAATATTAGTAGGGTTATTCCCTCGCTGACTTTTTTGTAGGTAATAATTAGAACTTAATTATTTGGTACATAACTTTTATGTATCATCAATAATTTTCTTAGTGCACGCCAAATAATGAATTTTACAGGCAAAATTTTGTTAATATTTCTATTAATTTCCAATAGAATCATAATACATTTTTATTTTGTATTACATATACCTTATATACGGATATACCTTGTATCACTTCTATGAAACCAGATATAAAAAAATAAAGAAGACTCTTATATTTCTAAAATATTTAATTAATACTTAGTATTCTAGGTTTTAATGTAATATTAGTAATAGACTTATATTTAGTTATTTATAATAAATAAATACTCCATATTAGTCACAGACTAATATTGTTTTTGTATATTTTTCTTACTTTCACTGTTGATTTGTGTACCTTTTAATGAATATAATGAAAGAAAAATTATTTATTTGAGATATTTATAATTATTCTTCTACTAAAAATTCTTCATTGAACCATGGCATACTGAGAAAGTGGAGGTGGTCATAACTTTCCTTTTCATTATGATGACAGGTTTACAGGAGGAGAGTGCAAAATACCTATGATACAGGTCTTTGACATAGGGCTGTTGATATTTTTAAAAATATTTCAGTTCGATATATCGATATATTTGGCTGCTACAATTATTAGGCACTAAAATATTGATTGTAGAAGCAACTAGTTCAGATGCTACAGATGTAGCAGAAGAAATCAAATATTTAACAGCTATTTCTGATAGCACGGGAGTAAAATGCCTACTATCAATCCAAAATTTCAGTGCATTTCAAGACCATGAAATATTTGGCTGATCTAAATGCTGCTTTAAGTCAGCAGGCATTGTACCAAAACACAAAATTATACGTGGACTTGTTTAAAAATAGTTTTTTAGTTCTAATTTCATAATTAATAAAAAAAACAGAAATTGTTGAGTGTCGGCTAACTCAATTTTCATAAATAAAAAAACGGTAGATTAAGTTTACGATGATTTTGTAGATGAAATGAATTACGATAAACAAAATGTATTTAAAAAAATATCGACCACCGATATCGACATTTCAATATCGAACTATCGATATATCGTCCAAAAAAATATTAGTAATAAATATCGATATTTCGATATTTTATCGACAGTCCTACTTTGACATTGGCTACACCATTTTTAAACATTAATAATTTCTAAAATATAATATAATCTACACATTCCTAGAAGACTATCTACAGATGTTACTTAGTTATATACATACATCATAATATGATCATATACCTGGTAATGAATCAGAGTTAACTAATACACCTGTTACAGTATGCTCTTGAGACTAAATAATAAAATGAGACTTTAGAATAATAAAAATCTTAATTATAATAAGTTGACCATCATAATTGTCCATTAAAAAACGGCGGCTATATATTCCTTATATATTTCCGGACTAACAATACAATAAGGGTCCGGTATAGAAACTAACCTGTCTACGGTGCTAGAACAACGACAAGTGCCGGAAGATCTTTTATTTCTTCTTCCTTGTTCGTGCACAACGTCTCCCGTATCTTCTTGTATTATCGGCACGATCTCATTGTCGTCGTTCCATTCAATCGATACACGCGTTGGGCGCGAATCTTCAAACGACGGAATCCAACGTCGATAATTGTACAGGGTGATGGAAGCGGGTGCTCTTATTAACAGATCAATTAAATCAGAAAACTGTGTGTCAAAACAAGGATCAAGGTAATCTTCAGGATTTCTATCCCTATTAATATATTCGCACATTCTATTGTATACATTAAATAACACGTCGTGGTTTGCTCGGCCAACAATACTCGCAGCGCGATATTCGAACGAGCTTCCTGGATCGTCCAATCTGTGACGACTATTAGGAGCTATAAAAATATTACCCGGCATCCAAAGAAATAACGTATGGATAGTCGGTATTACTGTTCGTATTTCGTAGGCGGTAAAAACGGTATTGGTATTAATTTCACCGTCTCTCATACGTCGTGCCATTTCCCTCGCTGCGCTTAAAAGTTCTCTAGAAACTCTAGGTTCTGGGTTTCTACCGTTCCGTTCATACATATTTTGTCCATAGGAGATTATGTGCCAAAGCCCTCTACCAAATTCTCGAAATTCATCGAAGTGTCTTGCCGATCTCGTTATTACTGTATTAAAGAAATTTCTTAATATATTATATGGGATGATGTGGTGACGACTAGCGGGTACTAAGGTTCTATTGTCGCTTTCTATCATGTTTAATGTCATTGGTAGATGTATGTGAGTTTCGGGACGCTCCCGACCTATCAACAAAGGATTAGCAAGGTTTATTTCGTTGCGCATCGCCGGACACCCGGCAAATTCTATTGCATTAACTGGCTTTTCAAAAAGTAGTACGTATTGTATTAATGCCATCAAAAACATATTTTTGCAATGAAAATGAAGTCGATAGACCTCTAACGATTTTTTCAATGGCCCGAGGTTTTTATACGTTTCACTCCAGCTATTCTGCTTAGCCATGTCGTGGAATGTGTTTTCCGCCACCATTCTGAGGACACAAGGCACAAATTAATTAGCATGATAAACAAGCGCATACTTGGTTGAAGCTGCTTTTATGATGAACCCGGATGAATTTGTATGTTTTTGAGTTAGTTGAGTATTTACAGAACATATCGCTCATAATCTTCCAAGATATTTTAAGCCTCAATGTGATTTAGGGTGAGTGACAAGGGGACATCATCACCATTCTCTAATTTCGAGAGGGATTTGTTTTCACAATCCAAAACATAGTTTTTGTCTCAGCACCAACAATGCACGAATAATTAGATAAAAGGGCATTTATCTCCGAAGTTTGCAAGCCGATTATTTTTTTAATCATTCGATTGATATATTTAACTATACATTAAAATAAAAAGGCATTGTCGCGACTACGTGACTCATCATCGCCCAGTCAAAACCGCTGATGAGAGTAGTTAGAAATTTGGCGAGACTATTGATTTTATTTTGATATGCCTAATGGGATAAAAATCAATCATGTTTCATGTTAAATGCACGGAAAGTGGTATTTAGCTTAAAAATAAAGATTTTGTACTTGTATGAGGTTATTTCAAAATAGATTCCTTTAAGAGGCAAAGCGGTACTTTTATAAACAAAAGGCAGGAGTTAGTTTTAGACTAGCCAAAGTTAACAAGTCCATTCATGGTAATTGTGTCCACTTTTATTATAAAATACCGCTTTCGGTAACCAAAATGAAATCTGATCCAGTTTATTGTTACATTTGTTTCTTATTGAATAATAGCGGTCATATTACTTAGGTGAAATGGGGGTATCGATACTGAGACCTCTGCCTACCTCTTCGGGATATCAGGCTTCATGATATACCCATGTATTGTGTATGTTGTGTTGTCGAATAAAGCTTTGTCTATCCTCTCTTAACCGCAGAACTCAGCATACCAACTTCTTGCACTTTTCCCAATCACAGATGACTGACGAAAATCCGCCACGAAATCAATCAATTTGTTTTTAAGGGGATAAAACATTATCGTACACCGAAAGAATGGAGAATGACAAAACAAATGTGGTGTTAACTTTATTTTCGACTCATTTACCTTCATATTAGAAGTGCCGGTATGTCTAATACCTTCAATTTATTAATTTGGAGCAACTATTGGGAAATAAATGACTTTATTAAACCCTTTCCATATAACCGCATATTAATACCTAAGTTATAGGTAAGTAAGTATAAGAGATAGGTGTGCAAGCTTTTTTTTGTTTATGAGACAAATAAATAAAAAATAAATATATTGAATACATTTTATTTAAAAAAATATATTTTTGATTTGTTTTTTAGATATACGTATGTCACACATTTCAGTCATCGATTGCGATATTTCATAATCGAGAGCCATAGCCATCTTGGCAAGTTCTATAAACGAAATAATTCTCTTCGACGGGGAGGACTGTATGTCGGTACAGTGTATCGAATTCCCAGCATCTGTCTCTACATAAACTTCAGTTAGATCGTCATGTTCGCCCATTTTAGTACGAATACTTGTTACTCTTCCTAATTCAGTAAATCCACTAGCCATCAGTAAATGACTTGAAAGGAGAAGCAAAATTAAAATAGGTCGCAAGTCCGACGGGTTTTGTACTGCTCCGAGGTTCCATCTATTCTGCTTAACCATGTGCAATTTGTTGCCCGCCATCATTCTGAGGACACAAGGCCAGAAATTAGCATGACAGAGAAGTTTTACATCTTGAACCAGGGGGATAATACTGACCTAACGTTTTTCCTAATTTTCTTAGTTTAAAAGTAAGTACTTATTTTTTTATACCACTTGGGCCGACAGTCCACCTGATGGTAAGTGGTCACCGCCGCCTATGGACATTTGCAACACCAGGGGCATGGCCAATGCGTTGTCGACCCTGAGACGAGAAGTTGTTAAACTCATGTGCCTGTAATTTCACCGGCCCCCTTACCATTCCAATAATACATGTGCCCTACTGCTTCACGGGGGAAATGGGTAAGGTGGTAGTACTTCTCCGGACGAACTATGTAATAAAAGCTCTACTACTCAGACTTATGGCATCTTTCAATAAACCTTTTATATTTGGACATATTTTGCCTATGTTATTACATTTAATAAATTACTCTTTAGGAGTTCTTGAAAGTATGGCTCTATGTTCCGTGTCTGGGTGTGTCTATATAAGTATGTATCGCATATATATATTACTTTTTTTTAAAAACATCGTTTAACTTTTTACACAAAAATAAAATTTCAAAAATTTTATATTCCATTTCATCGGTGTTTTTTTGAGTTAAGTAATATATTATTTCACATAATGCACAATTTTGGTTTCGGATTGCAAATTTCGGAGATTGGTTTTTTATTTTTATGCCACATGAGCCGACAAATAAGCACACGGATGGAAAGTGGTCACCGTCGCCTATGGACATTTGCAAAAAATTTGGTGGTAATTTGTTGTACTTAACTTATAAAGAAAGTAATATATTTTTTTTTCTAAGTGTCAAAATAAATGTCATTCGCATGACATTTTCTTATATATGTAGCTATACATATTATCTTTTTTTTTTAATTATATAGATGAATTAGAGTAAGGCAGTAATAATAAGCAGGCTAATATATTAAGGAACTATGAAAGACAAACAGACGGAAGTCAGTACAAGAACCTTTTTTAAAAATGTTGGTTACACCCTGTTGTTAGGACCCTGAACAGTAAATACTGGCTAGAAAGTAAATAAGTAGTCTTACCTTCAAAATATGATAGTTGAATGGTGTAATTTTACTACTAAGCAACTGTTTAACTTTTTTTTTATTTTTATTTTTTTTGTAAACTTTAACAATTTTAGATTATTATTATTAAAACGTGTCTTGATCCGTAAAGAGAGGCAAGACAACTAACAATAACATAATTAATTCAGTTTATTTATACTCTCAGTAACTATGGTTTGTTCAAAATAAGTTCTAGTCAAAATCCGCTTTATATTTATTGCAATAAGGTTCATATATTCATCAAATGGTAAATTCTATAATAATATTGTAGTCACAAAAGTATTTATATTTCCCTTGGTCACGGCATCACGCATCGACGGCTGGACCGATTTCGCTAATTCTATTTTTGTTGTGTTTGTTATTGTCAGGAGATGTAAGAAAAAATTAGGAAAGTTGCGCGGAAAATTAGAAAATTTAAGAAAACATAACGACTTTACTAGCGCATTTGACAATATAAACTTTAACCTGTTTGACATTGTTGTCAGTCGTTTGACAGTTGGCGCGATTGACTGAATGCGCGCTGCAAAAATCGTTTAAAATAGAGGCATGGGTCGGAATTATATCGATAAAATAATTAATTTATAATTTCTATATAGTTAAGTACACAGTCGATTCAATCGGAAGATTCGAATTTAATATTCATAGTTTAGACAGGACAACGTCTGTCGGGTCAGCTAGTTATTAATAAATGGGTATTATTTTACGTAATGGATGCATAACGTTAATGTTCAAGTTTTGACTTCTGCCGGCACTCCCGGAATGCAACCCGTTGTTTTTTTTTAAAAGTTACCTTCAACATTTGCCAGCCAGAAGACTTGCAAGAAACTAAGTAAGGTAACTTATATTTATTTTTTAATCGAACTACTAGTACTAATGGCTACTTACTATTTCGATAATACTTTCTTAATATTGGGTACCTTACCTGTTGTCTGGTGGAGATTCCTAATATATATATTTTTTTAAACATGGCATTTTATTTCCTTATTCTACCAGAATTCTTGAATTTGTCTATTGATTATATTTTTGTTTCTATAACATCAGCATGGACACCATGGTGCCATCCACTTCAGTATGCTCCACTCTCACGTACTATATGGTGCATCAATATTATTTCTCGAGATGTTGCTAATTTTTATTCTGACCAGTCGAAATTCACTGAAGCAGCATACAAATGCTTTGAAAATGATGTATCATTGTGACCCTCGTGTATGCATGTTGTGAATACTGTGTACTATTTTGTTATAAATTTTTGTGTTTTTTATAATGTTTATTAAAAATGTATAATGTTTATGTATTAGGTTGGGGAAAAAGTCTTTTCGCATTATAGTATGTATGAACTTGTAATAAAATCTCTTTGGCTATACTATTTGTATCTGGCTGGTTTTGGTATCATTGAAAGTTTAAATTTTAAAGAACATAATTCCAAATTCAAATTAGGAAAATGTGTGATTTGCATTTGTTTTTCGTACCGCCAAGATGAGTGAATCTAATGAAGAAATTCGATTAATTTTAAAATTTTACTACAAAAAAGGTAAAAATGCAACGCAAGCCGCGAAAAAAATTTGCGATGTTTATGGACCTAGTGCAGTGTCTGTGAGAGTAGCATATATTTGGTTTAAGCGTTTTCAATTCGGAAATTTTGATGTCAAAGATGCACGTCGCTCTGGTCGCCCCATTACAGATAAAATGGATGCTATTTTTTAAAAAGTGGAGCAAGATCGGCATATCAGTAGTTACGACGTAGCTGAAGAACTGGGAATTGACCACAAAACAGTTTTGGCGCATTTGAAAAACACTGGGTACACAAAAAAGCTATTTGAAAAGCGATATTTGGGTAACTCAGGAGCTCACTGAAAGAAACCTAATGAACAGTGTACTCATTTGTGATTCTTTATTACGACATCATGAAACCGAACCATTTTTGAAGAAGCTGATAACTGGTAATGAAAAGTGGATCACGTACGACAAGAACGTGCGAAAAAGGTCGTGGTCAAAGGCCGGTCAGGCTTCACAGACTGTGGCGAAACCCGGGTTAGCTCGCAACAAGGTGATGCTGTGTGTGTGGTGGGATTGGAAGGGCATTATTCATTTTGAGCTGTTACCATCAGGCAGGACCATCGATTCTGAACTCTACTGCGAACAACTGATGAGATTAAAGCAAGAAGTTGAGAGAAAGCGGCAGGAATTAATCAACAGAAGGGGTGTGGTTTTTCATCATGATAACGCTAGACCTCACACATCTTTAGCCACTCAGCAAGAATTAAGAGAGTTTGGCTGGGAGGTATTAATGCATCCGCCGTATAGTGCTGACCTTGCACCTTCAGATTTCCACCTGTTTCGGTCTCTTCAGAATTCTTTCGGCAGTGTCAGGTCAAAACCACTTGTCGCAGTATTTTGATCAGAAGTCCCAAAATTTCTATAGCAATGGGATCATGTCCCTACCTACAAGATGGCAAAAAGTTATCGAACAAAATGGGACCTACATACTTTAGTTAAATGTAAATAAACTATATTAAAAATGTTTTGAATTTTCTTAAAAAATGCGAAGGAACTTTTTCCCCAACCTATTACTTTAGTTATAGCATCGAATTAATACCTACTAAAGGCTGTAATGGTGTTATCATTTAGAATAAATAAATAAAAAAATCTATAAAAACGGCAAAAAAATCATTATCAGGACAAAAATTGTTGTCTTGTCTTTAAAATTCTCGCATTTTCTCAATTATAATATGCATGTATTACACATAAAAACCTTCCTCTTGAATCACTCTATCTATTAAAAAACCGCATCTCAATCCGTTGCGTAGTTTTAAAGATCTAAGCATACATAGGGACAGACAGACAGCGGGAAGCGACTTTGTTTTATACTATGTAGTGATTGATATATTTATCATTTATCACACTCGGGCCAAGCCGGGTTGTGTCGATAGTATATTTTATAGGCTCTATAACTTGACATAGTAACGGGACAAGTTTGTTTTTTCCTTAAATAAGCTGACATGGTCATTTAAACCGAGATTAGTTTTGTGGTCACTAACTATTATATGTGAACAGATACCTAATATATAATATACAGGGCTGGTTAATCGAGGGCGAATAAGAACCCGTCACTTTTTGAATTTCAATAAGCTTATACAAAAACAAACATCTTATAATATATTGTTTGAGTCTAGGCTCCAGAGTCTCGAACACCGTCGCAGAATTGTTTGCCTCTCGGTCTTTTATCGGATGCATTTTGGAGAGTGTGGGAACTTCACGACTTAGTTCCTCCATCACCTTTTCGTGATCGGACTACTAGGCGTGGGGAGAGTTTTCACCCTTATGTTTTAGACATACCACCAATTCGCACGAACCTCAGGTCCCAAACAAGGTCTTAACAGGAAATCGACACGTGCTTTGCTTCTACACGAAGCATCTTCAGGACATATCAGGGCCGCTGTCACTGCCTCGACGTACTAGCACCACATTGGTGTTACCTCGCCGACTGCCGGACAGCGGCAAATTTCTTTTTCTTGATGAGTTTCCTTGTTTGGGAAATGACAGACAAGGAGATCCAGCGGAATTAGTTACTAGATATTTATTTTTGTATATCTTACAATGGATTTCCGCAAGGTCACGCCTGAGTCAATTAGCATTTCAATAAAGAAAAGCACTACCTTGGCAATACAAAAGATTAATTCTTAAGTTTTACCATTTACTACCCTCGCAAAATTTTCTGCGCGATCCCATGGTCTTTCCCCTCTAGTACTCCACCCTTTCCTACTACCCATAGTCCGGGAAAGAGGCACGGGAGAGCGTCAGCTTGAAAAGTGTCAGTCAGTGGAAAACGTAGTGATTATATCACTAACAGGTGTCAACAGGTTGACAAGTCGAAAATACACACTTTTCAGAGAAGCCATTTTTAGATATACATTTTATCAGTAAATTCTATTTTATATTTACTTAATTTCTTTTTTACCTTTATTTATTGTAATTTTAAGGAATTACTGTATTTATCATAAATAAATTAAGCGATTCTAATGGCTATTACGATTTAAATATATATACTCGTATATATGCTAGTCGACTTATCGACCGGATATTCTCTTTGGTCAGTAGCGCAAACTTCCTCGCGCCGGTAGCCGGGTAAAAAAGGCAAATCAGCATGCTACATAGTATGTACCAAAATCAGAAAAAAAATATTTTTTTTTATATAAAGATGTACACCTCATATCGGTTACTCTGTAACCTCCTGGGATTCTCACCCTGTATTACTTAACCTTCACCGTTTACGACCCACATAGATAGCCTACTTCCGCAGTGGTGGTACATGATTAACAAAGGGGCAATTATATGCTTCGCATTAATTTTCCTTGTATTCAAATTAATTGAATATTAAATTTAGAATAAAATTGAAATGAATTAACAATTAAATATTATTCAGTGAATATACTTATTTATAAATAAAGATGAAAAACTACATATAAAATGCTTATATAGTATAATATTTAATAGTTATAAGTACATATACATATATTTAAGGTACATCCTGATAATATTATAAATGTGAACGTTTGTATGCACGGATGTTTGCTACTCTTTCACGCAAAAACTACCAGACGGCTTTAGATGCAACTTGGCTATAAGTGCAGTCTATGCTGCCCCTCATAACCAAATCCCCAATAATAATTTGTCGATAGACCCCCTCTACGCCTAAAGCAGTGGTCCAAGCAAAGGTTCCAAGGAGACCTCTTGAAATACTCTCGGTATCGTCATTGCAGTCAATTTTGTATTACATTGATGGTGCACACCGACTGGTGTCCCGCTCTTCCCCATATATTTTTTTTTAAATCGGCTTCATCATGAATTCATGAATTTGACAGAGTTGTACAATTTGGGTGATTCGTATATGGATGTATGAAGAGTATCAAGTAGTAAGTAGTGTGCCGTATGAACAGACATTACAAAATAAAAAAAATAAAACCATTTATTCAGTTTAGGCCGCTGGAGAGCACTTGTGAAGGTGAAATTTCAAGTTACTGAAACTACCACCGGTTCGGAGCCAAGAAGAACCGACAAGAAATTCGGCAATGTAATATTTTTTTTTTAATATTTTTTATTTTAATTTTGAATGTTTTTATATTTAACATTTACAAAATACTTATAATAACATTCAACATTTCCAAGTCCATATTTATGGCGAAATATCGACGAAAAATTAAAGACTAAGTCAAGGATGTAATAAAACAACAGCTTTCAACTAGGAACATTATAATGAAAAGTATATAAGGAACAAAATCAATTTAGAAACTAAACAATCTAAAGAGACACTGTCTTTGGGCAACCAATAACATAATGGTACAATTTGAGCAAATTAAAATATATAACACTCTAAATAATATGATTTTTCAAATGTATATATATTTTTTTAATTTAAAGACAAACACTAGAATAAATACGCCGTCAGTCATATTCATAGATAAATATACATTTCTAGTATGTACTAGAAACTGAAATAATTCGATTAATAATATATATTATGTACTAGAATTAAAAATATTAAATTATATTCCGAAATGATCTAAAACCTAACAAATTTATTTAAATAATTATAATTTACAGTGTAAACTCTTTATAACGAAACTCAAGGGACTGAGCATTTTTTGTCGTTATAGAGAGTTATCGTTATATGGAGTGAACAAAAAAAAACAAAACAAAGTGAACAAACCAACCAACTTGGGCTCACTTCAACGTTATAGGGAGTTTATCGTTATAAAGGATAACGTTATAAAGAGTTTACACTGTATTTGCAAATTCAAAATATCCATCTAATATTAATTTAAATATAAATAAAAAAGCCTATTTAATTTACATTGTCTATTAAAATATATCTAACACAAAAAACGTGGTAAAAAATGACTACAAAATTTCAGCTAAAACTAAGCTTTACATACAAGATAATACGAACGAAGTTTATGAGCAGTTAAAGTAAATTTAAAATATTACTGACATATGTCAAAAGTAGTAAAAAAACATTGTTTCAAAAGGCGAACAATTTGTCGAAACTGTCTCAAATATATTAACTGGAAATTCTTTACACTTAGAAGCTAAGGGGAAGGCATATTCCTATTATTATAATCCGAGTGACGATTTCACAATCGTTGGAAAAAACTTAGATACCTACAATATTCCTATAAAAAAAAAAACAACTACAGTGAAGTGTCGATTATCCGAACGTAGATGAACCGAACGACCGCTTATCCGAACTACTACGCCCTCTCGAATTGTCAGTTGTATGTACTCGTATGTCACTTTCAAGTAGCCGCTAATGAAGATAAAACATAATTGGTGCTTCCGAAGCGTTTACTTGGTTAGATATTTCCTTGCGTTGGTTTGAAACAAGCTGAAAGTATTAATACCAAATATCTTCCCATAAAGTACGTGACAGTCCCTCGTAAGCAGGTAGGTTTTCTTCGGGAGACGAAGATTAAAAATTTTAACCGTTAATTAGTACTTACACAACCGGCACGTTGAGATGGCCGTTTTGACGTTTCAGATTGTCATTGGAAAAGAAACTGTATTGCTTTGGAATAAGGTTGATTTCCATCATTATACAATTAGCTGCTGGATCAATAGATGCACCTTATAACTGAAAGAATAAAGGTTATTTTTCTTTGTCATTGTTAAACGTCGAAACGGCCATCATAGCGTGCCGCAAGTTTATTATGTTTTAGTATAACATTTTCAGCACATTTTTTGTTTAATTCCTGTTTGCCATTACAGATATAAATATGGTTTTTATTCAACTGTAAAAAAATAAGAATGACTGAATCAATATAGTTCGATTATTCGAAAACACCGGTTTTCTGAACACCATGGGTGTCCATCCCCTAATTAGTTCGGATAATCTACGCTCCACTGTATTCTTAATTAAAAAAAAACTGCCACATACCACTAAATGGGCGTTAAAATTCTGACCTCATCATTTATAATTCAAATATATCGGTAACCATGTGATGTACATTACAACACTTAGGTAATTCTTATGTCTATTAAGATTCTTTGGTGATTATTATCGAATATCGTACATAATTAGAAACTTAAGACTAGGTTATACAATATGACTATTGGCTGACGTAGATAACAGTTATTGGGGCTCAATATATAATAGTTATTGTACTACCGTTCGTATGATATCTAATGTGTTGGCGCGATTCAAAATATTGTAACTTGGTCTCTAATAAACAATTTGATAAATCACTGTTGACTTATTCGTTCTAATGAGCAGCTCAACAAGCTGCATTCTGTGATGGATTTATTGGCGCTTGTACGCACATAATGTTTTTTTAAAACTTAAAACTGCGTTTGATGAAATATTTACTGTACTTTATTAACTGCTCGAGACTATAATAAAGTAAGGATCTAAAATCTGGATTCAAATGCAGTTATATTCTTGTTTAGTTTATCATAGGGAGTCTTTATTAAAATTAAAGAGTCAAAACAACTATTTAATTCAACATAATTAAAAAAAAACAGTTTTTGACCGAAATATCAAATCAGCAACTTTTTTTTAAAATGTCAAAAGATCTTTTGTAAGGACTTCTGTATGAAATAAGAAGTTGTGACGTCATAATTGTACAGGATCAAAACATTTACTCTTTGTTGTTAATACCGGTACTAAAAAAAATAATATTTTTTTTTATGTATCCTGCTTTTTGATGCATTTTTTTTGATGTTTAATACATTGGCTTGCGTTTGTTTTATCATCGATACAATATATTTTGTTTTGGGCTTTCAGTTTGTAAGGAAAGTATAACTCTTGACTTTAGTGCTCCCATAGTATAGAAACGAGGTGAGCTCATTTTAAAACATACATTAACGTCACGCGATCGATAATTTTGAAATAAAAAAAAAAATAATTAATGACATACTCTAAATCAACTGATTAAATGAATCTACGTCTTATATTAATTACATACAATTAACACAGACTACAATACAGATTGCAATAACATATAAATAAAAAAAAACATACAATTAAAGTTAAGATTATGCATTTCTTATATTATATATCTGGAATGATTAAAAAAAGTATAATTAAAACACTTTCTGGCTTTCTTGACGTGAAGATGGTAAAATTACACTACCTTTAAATGACTGGGACGCCGCATTGCTTCGCTACAGTCAGTAGCAAAAGAAGTATAGCAAATCCAAATTCATAAAATCCCCGAACAATAAAACTAATATTAGGCACAGCATCAAAGTTTGCGCTCACTTGGAAAACTTAGATATTTCATGGTTATGATAAAATATTTATTTATTTATTTGAGCTACATGCTAAAAAATCAAATTCAAAATTTTGTAATTTTTACAAGTGAATGCAAACTTTTTTGTTGTGTGTTTATTGCAAAAAAGTATGGTTTTTGTAACACATATTTATAAAACACCTTACTCTATATTATCATATTACAGAAGTATATTGTAATAAGTAATATAAGTACATATTGAAATTTTTAATCTGTAACTGACAGTATCGGTCAAAAAATTGCCCCAAATCAAGAAAGGACCATGGGGGTGGCAAATGGAAAGGGAAATACTGTCGCTTCCGCAGTATAATATAAATGCCTCGAGATACCCTGACACAAATTCTAAATATAAAATTAAAATAATATACAATATACATATATATACATTGTGTAATATAATTATACAGGAAACAAAACTCATTCGTTCTGAATCACTAACCGTATTTATTTTTTAATCTTTTTTTAATTCTTGGGACATTTTTACACACGGCCACCCGATCCCAAGCTTAGTAGAGCTTGTACTATGAAAACTAAATAAGTGAAAAGTGTATTTTTTTTTCTAAATACATAAAATAAATCTGGATGTACCAAACATAGACTAAGCATACATGTACATAAATATTTGTATTGGATGGGAATAGAATCCTCAACATTATTGTCTGAAAATTAAATTGTAATAACTACGCCAACAAGCTTGTTATTTTCCGTTTTAAAATTAACCAATAATCATTTTGTATTGCTCAATAATATAGTAAATATCAAATATGGTATATATTTATTGTTGTTTGTTGCAGAATTTGTGTTACAGGATAAATATCGAATGACTTAGGCATAGTTTCTAAGCACTCATATTTTACTCTTTAATTTACAAACAATGAGCGTTTATTATAAATATAATACACAATGTATATAAACTCATTTTAATAATATGCCTATATTTTGGTTATCAAGAATTATTCGTAGTTTATTAAAACATTTTATGAGGAAATAATATTACTTTACTTTATCAAAACCACGTTCCCCATTGTAAAACAATACTCTGCAATCGAAAATCATCCTTATTGTTCATATTGTTAGTATATAAATCGATAAAATGTTGACATCCCAGCAAATCTAGATGGCTGCGTTTTATTGAACTTGGGCCCGATTCCGGGTAAAACCATATCTAAAAAAACCGGCCGAGTACATGTTAGGCCACGCGCTATGAAAGGTTCCGTAGTGGCATTGCAAAAATAACATTACCAAACAAATTAGGTTGAGCTAAATTTTTTATACCAACATCATGGTTCTCAAAAACAGCGTAAATACTAGATAGCTCCTACGCGCGAAGAAAGGGAAAGAAAACAAATTCCACCATATAGTGTATCAGTTGATAGTGAGAGAAAATTAATCGTAAGTTACATTAAGACTGAGCGCGACTCAATGGAATTAGGTCAATTACCAGCATCTTATATTACCATTTCTGAGCGCGGAACGCAACAATCTACTAATATTATAAATGTGAATGTAAGCTTGTTTGTTACGCTTTCACGCGAAAACTACTTAACCGATCACCACATAACTGTGTACACATATTCTTGGGGGTATTAGAAGTAACATAGGATACTTTATGTGCCGCGACAATGTTGTATCACTCGGGAAGGCGGGTGAAACCGCGGGAGTCAGCTAGTAGTTTATATCTCATTGACTATTAATCGTTGATTTGTAAAGCCTTCTTAGCTGAGATGGATAATTTTACTTCTCTTTCACGCTGTATGCAGGAACCAGAAATAGGGCCCTATTGCAATATCTCTTAATGGTGTAACATTAGAGAATAGACCATAAACTCATATATATAGCTAAGATCTAGCCTATTATATATCATCATACCAAAGAAGCCTTTAATAAGTCATGTCCTGACTTGAGTCGATCACGAAACACAGATCACTAAACGTATATAGGCCGTTAAATGTATTTTTTTATTCTATAATTCTTACATTTTTGTATTTAATAGCCTTTTTTCAAACTGTCCCAACTCAATCGAATTTAAATCGTAGACCGATGATTTAGGGTATATTCTCAAATGACACATTTAATTATCGATTTAGTGTTGTTTAAAAATCTTTTACAAAATTTTGCAGTTGCATTTTGTCACTTGTAAATTCGTCGTATATTTTAATTAAAACGGTTATTATTAAACTTATAATTGTAAATATTATGACTGTTAGAGGTCATACGCAATTCGGTTTTAAATATACATTTACAATATCTGAAATACCGCTCAACTCATACGGGACAATTTCACGTTCAAAATTATTATTCGATGCCATGCGGTGATTATGTAGTGCTCTCCGAATCGAAATAGAGGTAGGTGCACATTGACTGTGACGCTACGACTGTCACATCCCCGCAGGTGTGTGAAAGAGATAGCAAACACCCAACCATTAATCTAGTAGTAAATCTGCCATAAACTTCGACTGCTAGAGTACCACATTCACCATCCCGATCCGAATCCCTGGATTGCTGTAGATTTTTGACATAAGATTGCAACATCTGTCAAAATGTACATCAATCAAACGATTTTGAATAGGGATCGACAATTTATTCGACCGTGAAAAGTTTATAATCTTAAAAGAAAGATACTTGGCTTAAAGATAATTACATTATATACATACATTCACTGGTTTTGAAGTTTATTGTGTGTAATACCTATATTTCAGTTGCAGATAAAAACATGACTGTGTGCCATGGATATATAATTATTAATATATAATATATTGACCAGTTTGAAGTTTGGCTTTGAGACTGGAAGTTTTAGGTTCGATTCTCAGTTCGGGCAAGAAAATGTATTTTTTTTTGTCACAAATGACAAATACAAATGTCAGTAGCCAATGCTTACTACATGTCATTTTAGGACATTGCCCCCATTATTTAGACCTACTTGCCATTCCAATAAACAATTAAACTTTTTTTTTAAACATTGCATGGTCGTGCCACATCGCCTTCTTTTTAATTAGATCTAAGATTTCAATAATCTAAATATACAAACAACACAAGATACATTCAATCGTCGATATTCTCACTACAAAATATATTTAAAAATAAAATTATTTTATAAATAATTATCTAGGAATGTTTTCATTTTTACAATGTTGCCACTGCTTATAAATTCAATTAATATATTGCAACACAATTCGAAACGATTTTTGTATAAATTATAGAATTAATGACTCAAAATCTCTAGAAAACATTTTTTTATTAATTTATTAGATTAGAGTACAGTTAAATTAAAAACTGTATTAAGAAATTGTAAATGCAAGCTATCATGGTCAGCCCAATATAAGTTTAAGTGTTAAAGAAAAAGTTACTTTATAGCTTTTGAAATAAGGTCAACTATTGATCCAATGGTAAATTGTAGGATGATAACCTTATCGAGGCAAAAAGGAATTTTATTCAATTACATTCTTAAAAGACCGGGAACTTCTGAAATAAGTGAATCTATAGAGTTCGGTAATCCTAGAGTTTCAAGGAGTGGCAACACAGTAACATACAATAAAAAATAAATCTAATGACTCTCCGCTAACTTTGTATCGTTCCCTTGTAATATCTTGGGCAGGTCGCCGCCTCCAAACTTGATGCCGTAAGGTCGTAAATGGTATATTAAATAGTCTAGTACATACATCTGCTCTGGGCTCACATAGTGGAAGGATACCGCGTGGTCTGAACAGCAGTCAAGGCCCTGGAATGTGAAAAAATCCACCTATTCAATTAAAATAGCCTTTATTGCACTTTGCCAGGCAGTTTCCTTCTAGGCTGTGTGTGTTCCATCATTTTATTTATATACGAGTATAGTAGATATTTTAAGAGTAGTAGAGCTCTTAGTGCAGAGTTCGTCCGGGGAAGTACTACCACCTTACCCATTTCTGCCGTAAAGCTGTACTGCACTTGTATTACTGTGTTTCGGTCAAAAAGGTAAGGGGGCCGGTGAAATTACAGGCACGAGACTTAACAACATATCAGGGTCGACAACGCATTTGCGATGCCCCTAGTGTTGCAAATGTCCATAGGCGGCGGTTCATTCATTCAATCATTCCACTTACCATCAGGTGGATGCTTGTTAGAAGGCCCAAGTCGAATAAAAAAAAAATAAAAAAAATCATTTAAAGTTGAAGGTTACACTGGACGATACACACTATAATAAATATAACTACACATTATATAAATACAATATTTTAACAATTGTAGTGTATAGCCATTTACATGTGAACACATACTTAGGAAATAAATAATAATAATAAATATCCTGGGTCATTCCTTACACACGGCCATCTGATCCCAAACTAAGCAAAGCTTGTACTATGATAACCAGATAACTGATATAATTCACTTACTATTTTTCATAGATATAAATTTCGTTTTACAATACATAGTTACATAGATATTTACACCGAGACACACAACGTGTAAATGTTTATCCCGGATGGGAGTCGAACCCACGACCTGCGGCGTTGCAGCCAGGGTCTCTAAGCAGAAAGCCCATCTGGCTTGCTGCTTAGAATCATCAAGCTAAAAACAAAATCTTACCTCATCAGTAGGATAGAAAATGTAACTCCAATACCAGAACCCGCTGTCCATCTTGGGGAACAAGTGGTCCTGGGGGACGAAGGGGAAGAACCGCCCCCTCTGCAGCGAGTCACGGGAGTCCATCGCTTTCACGCCTATGTTGGCGAGGCATTTACCTGGGAATAATTAAATAAATATTTAAAAAAATATATACCTCCAGAGGTCAGCTCAATGATAAATCGACCGCCATTTTAATTTATCTGACATGTGGATTGAGTTTAAATTATTTGTAACCGGCAAGTGATGCCAGTTGATGACAAATGGGGTAATTATATCTCTTGGTCCAAAATGTTTATGATATTAACATGAATTTCTAATTTTATGAAAAGAAAGGCATATATTTATCTATTTAACATAGTTATAGAACAAATCCAATAGAACAAACATACACATACATAGAGACATATTCATGCACACAAATGTTTGTACTGGGTGGGAATCGAACCTACGACTTGCGACTATCAAAGCATTGTAACCTACAATACAATTACGGCGCGGGCAGCGAGATATTTTGCTACTATGTTGAAGTTACTTAGATCGCGCAAAATGTCAGATGCCTCCGATCACCGCTCGGTGGCAATTTATTAAAGAAGAAATTATGAAATGTAAATTAAAATATTTAAATGTCTGTTAAAATGAATATATTAAATAGTGTGATAGTAGTAATAATATTAATCACTAATTTGATATCTGAGATTTTTATTGACATTCAAAAAAGTAAGATGAACTGGTGCGTAATTTTTTGAACTGGCCCAAACATCATCCAGCAATCGTATTTTTATAATCGTGATTAACAATGAATTAATAAGACTTGCAATCGTAATCTAAAAAAAAGTAACTATTAAACTGATCATCATGAAACTTTGTACACATATTCTTGGAGGTATCAGAAGTAACATAGGACAGTTTTTGTGCCGGGAAAATGTCACATCCCTCGGGAATGCGGGTGAAACCGCGGGAGACAGCTAGTTAATTATAATTCTTAGTATCGCTTAACTTTTCAATAGTAAATTTTTTATTGTTAATCAGATTTACTTTTTGGCAACACTGGCGGGAGGTAGAAAGGGGGCGTCCATTAATTACGTAAAGCGTTTAGGGGGCGGGTCCAGCCGAACATTACCCAATCTCACGTGGGGTAGAGGGGAGGTCTCGGCAAAAATCAAGTAAATTACTTCTCCACAGAACCAGTGTAATATCGCGAGAAAACAGAGGCTTAGCACGAACTTCTATCGTAAGCATACCGTAATCGTATCAAGTGCGCCAAAAACCAATCCAATGAACATCGCGCAATGTCACGGTGTGCACGGTGTGCAATTTTAAATACAAACTAGCTTTTTGTCTCGTTTGGAACGTTCGTGCTTGGGGCACTGGGTTAAATTAAGAAAACACAACATTAAAATAAGGCGGTTATGCGATTTCCAATCGCCATACATAAAGAATGTATGTCCCCTGATGACCTAAGGTAGGTAGGAGTGTAGTGTAGGAAGTAAATTACCCATTTCGGCGTCCTCGGCGCCGTGGTCGCTGGCCTTGCACAGGTGCGGCGCGGGCAGCGCGGCCGACACGAAGCGCTCCAGCGCGCCGCGGCTCAGTACGTACCCCGCGCCGCCGCTCATGTACCCCTGCAGACAACAGACCATTTACAATCACTTTTGACTACAATCACAACTTGGGAAAAGATGGTGCCGAAGTTCTAGATCCCTAGAATGGATCCGCTTAGAATAAAACTTCAAAAATTATATTCGTCTTTTGTAGTGAATATTGCATTGTCATCCAGTTCTGACCTATATATAAAGTTTCAAGTCTCTATCTCATCGGGAAGTTAGTTTAAAATCGATTCTAAAATTTGTAACTAACTGACATGTCGAGATTGCTATATTTGTTTTTTATTAAGTATATTCGCATACGAACCTGAGGTGTAAAGGGTTTGAATCTACAGCCAAAGTACACCAGGGAGTTGCTGTCATAATCCGCCAACATGTACCTTAGGTTCTCCACAATAACATACCTGGAAATAAAAATAACATTTATAAAATACAATAGCATTTTTTTTTATAATTTATTACGGAACACAAACAGTAGGGTCCACAATTTTCAATAGATATAAAATCATTTAGAATAGTACTTATTATAACATGTTGACAACATTAACAAATAATATGTGATATTATCTTCATTTACTACATAAATGCGAAAGTTAGAATGGGTGGATGTTTGTTTCTCAATCACGCCAGAACTGCTGAACGGATCTGGATAAAATTCTGGGGTTGAATTTTTCTATCTGCACCGGCAAATCAATTTATTTTCTCAATGTCCAGATCATGTAATATTTATCTTATTTTCTTTTGATTACAATAATATGCAAGTAGTAGCAGTAGTAGGCTCTTATTACACAGTTCGTCTAAGTAAGTACTAACATAATGCCAATTTGCGTCCTGAAGCAATAGTTATTATTTTATATATTTTAACCGACTTCAAAAAAGGAGGAGGTTCTCAATTCGTCTGTTTTTTTTTTATGTTTTTTGCCTCATAACTTTCGACTGGGCGAAGCGATTTTAATGATTCTTTTTTGATTTGAAAGCTGGTGCTTCCCGAATGGTCCCATTTCTTCATTCAATTTGATCCAGTTCTGACAATGGCATCCATGAAAAAACCATATAAGACTTTTATGTTAAAAAAAATGTATCCGTGCCATATGTGGAGTGGGTCCTTTGGAATCGTGCAAGCCACTATTCAAAAGACTAAATCTTGTCACACACGCATTCGTAAGAACAGTCTTACATCTTTCAAGCCGGAGTTTTCTTAAAGAGAATACACACTTGTTCGATCAGTATAGGAACAATGAAAACTCTATGCTAAGAAAAAGAGACCCAACCAGACATGTGTTACCTATCTGTAAAACTACGTCATACCAAAAAAATTGCTACATTATGTGTATAAAAATATTTAATAAGCTACCTAATGACACAAGAGAATTAAAATTAACAAACTTTAAAACAACACTGTACAAATGGTTAAGTGAGAAGTGTTTCTATAGCCTAAATGAATTTATTTTATAAGTAATTGACATGGTGGTTTCTTTCTTCTATTATTATTATTGCTTTTTTTTCCTTTCTTTTATTAATTTTATTTTGACGCGCTGACGTTTAACGGTATTATTCTAATTAAATTTTAATTAAAACTATTATATAACTAAACTGACTTAGAATTAATATTAATGTTATATGTATTTGCATGCCTACAGTAGTGAAGGCGAAACATGTAGTTCTCAATTAATCGTCGACATCTTTGTGTACCTTGTTTCTGGCTATAGAAACAATAAAAAAATAAAAATAAATGTATTAAGTATGTTGTTCATTGTTGCACATATTAGACGTTCAATATGTATAAATAGAGAGTTAGGAAGCTAACATGAAATTCGGGTTTACAGCGTTAATAGGTATAAAAATAACTTAACTTGAAGAGCCAAAGAGCTCACTCTCTCTATCTTTATATCTATCTCTCTCTTATGTAAATAACATCTTAATATATATAAATCTCGTGTCACAATGTTTGTCCTCAATGGACTCCTAAACCACTTAACCGATTATAATAAAATTCGCACACCATGTGCAGTTCGATCCAACTTGAGAGATAGGATAGTTTAAATCTCAAATTATAGTCGCAATTTTAATTTATTGCTAATTATTTGTCTGTTATTATTTGACAGTCACAATTATCTGTTAACTCCAAATGATTCTAAGAGATGTCGATACCTTTCGACTGGGTTGAGTAAGTCATCAATAGATGGCGCTGCTATGGTAAATCTACGAACGTGTCATATAAGCTACAATTCAATATCATGATTACCACGTGTTATTGAGGCTAATGTATAAATTAAATTTATTTTGTAGTAAACGAAATACCGTGAAATTCAATTATTTCTTCTTTTTTAATACGGCTGGACCGATTGGAATGTTTTTTTTTGTTTGCGTTTGGGTGGTGCCCTGGATGGTTTAGATTCACAATTGGACCCGGTAGGTGGCGCTGCGAGCGAATTCCTGCATTTTTGTATGGACTTATTTCGACAGAACGACGTCTGTCCGGGCAGCTAGTATATTATATAAATACATCTGATAATTACTTCAAATTAATAATTTTATTAAATTACTTACATTAACTATATTTTATTACGTTTTAGAAAATGTTTTAGAAAAACCAATAAAGATCCTTGCCATTAGGTTGTTGAAGAACCTTGCCCATATGGTGGTAAAGAACCTTCAGTTAGTGATGATATTCCATGCAACAATCTCGATGTAAGTTAATTGTTCTTAGATACATTTTTAAATATGTCTTAGTACTAGTTTCTGCCCGTGGCTTAGGGACTACCTACAATATTATTATTTTATTTCAGGATTCTTCAAAACATACGGATTCATATTTAAACATTTTGGTAGCAGAAGAAGCAGGAGACAAAGACGAGATCAAAATACATGGCAATAGAATAGTGGATTTCGCATACCTCTATAAACAACTGCAAGAAATTGGAAATCACAACTCCCCACTGGGTTGCAACTTGAGTTGTTTAAAACTTACTAAAGAGGTAAAGAAAGGGTTTCTATCAAAATTCTATTTTACTTGTCGAATGTGTCGAAAAAAATGGAATTAATAAATTGTAAAGAACCAGATAGCTCTACAGATCTAAACCTGAACGATAATGCCGTAAGCAGTTTTATGTCGATAGGAGCGGGGTTTTTTGACTTAGAACAAGGTGCAGCTTCCCTTGACATTCCCTGTATGTCCGACAAATTATACGCCAAGTGCCATACCAAAGTCTGTGGACTATGGGAATTAGCCAAAGAAAAAAGGCATGGAGGAAGCAGCTAAAGAAGAGTACGATCTAGCTATTCTCAACGGCGAAGTGGATTTGAACGGAGTGCCGATGATAACTGTGGTTGCTGATGGCTGCTGGTCTAAAAGATCGTATCGAAAAAATTACAGTGATTTATCGGGTGCCGTAGTAATAATAAGCTATAGGATAGGACAACGAAACGAGAAACGAAAAGATTTGAAACGAAAACTAGAAACTGAAGAAACAACAAAACGTAAAGAAAAGCGCAATAAATCGCATGATCACATTTTACATAATGCACAATCATGTTATTAAATGAGATTGATATTATCATTCTTGTCTCTTTTCCAGTATTTTTTTATCTTGTCCCCACATAAAAGAAAACGCCCATTTTTCGCCCATCTATGTAATAATTACTAAAAAAAAATACGTAAAAACATCAAAATAATAAATATTCGTCTTTTCAACTCGATTAATCCCTCAGGACTATAAATCTCGTTTTATAGCCCACCCCGATCGAGGACGTCGCGACGCCGCACCTACATTTGCATCACTTAGGGCATCGCCAATACGTTGTCTGCCTGAGGCAAGGTTTATTTATTTATAAATACTTGCTGTACTTACAGTATACACCAAAACGTACAACAAGGCAATTACACATACACATATGATTCTTAAATTAACTTAAATATCTAACACATATATTCACAAAGGTTTTAAACGTAGTAAAAAAACATCAATATTAGGTTCCTGGGCAATCATGGCGTTGAGGAGATTTATGGCGTGAGTTGTAGGTGCATATTGAGCGGTCAGTGTTCGCACAGGCACCGATGGAGCCAGGAGACGACGTACGTGCACTCGCCGATATCGCTCCGGGGTTACAATAGAGAGACTTACAAGAGCAGAGGGGTTGTCAATTTTCCATTTAGAAGAAGGTAATAATGCATTAACAATGCACATTTACGCCTTAATTCCAGCGTGTTGATACCAACCATACCGGCAACGAACAGGAATGGATAATACCCGTACAGTTTTTTGTATAGAAAGCGCGCGAATTTCTTTTGGACACGTTCTAGCATAATCCTATATTTTTGCTCATGCGGATCCCACACCAAGGAGTTGTATTCTAATTTGCTCTTAACTAGTGCGTAGTAAAGCGATAAAATAGCATTTCTGTCAAGGAATCTAGCTGACTGGCGCATTAAAAAACCAAGGGATTTAAATGCTTTTCTGCAGATGTCCATAGTTGTTGTCTTATCGCACCCTCAGAACGAAAAATCACATTTGGCATATCTCCGATTTTTCTTTCGCACTGAGCGGGGTGGGTTCCGGTGTTGGCTGAAGTATTGGTATGCTTATTATATCATTAAATTGACATGTTTTACTATTCATCGGATAGAGCGTACTATGTTTAGTCAGTCTATGATCGTAACTCCATTGCGCAAAATATTGAGTTAAGCCTTTATCGTACTGATTATGTGCTTAATTTCACCGGATCCTATTCTTTTCTAACCGAACCACAGTAATGTTAGTGCACTACTGCTTCATGGCGGAAAAAGGTATGGTAGTACTTTCCTAGACGAACTCTGCACTACGAGCCTTCTAAGTTTCAAATACTTATTTTACAAGGCTCTATATAACATGATTTCAAACGAGGATTATGCAATATATGGAATCCAACCTTGGAAAATGCATCTGAATGTAGTATATGAAGAAAACACATAATAGGGCTCTTTAACCTTTAATTAGGCGCGCCAATAAACTAACATTGTTAGTCGCGCGGGGTCTGCAGTTACCAAATTTATAGGTATGAAATTAGAAACTAGACCTAGAACTAGGGAACTAGAGAGTTAGGAAGCTCGCAAGAAATTCGGGTTTACAGCGTTAATAGGTATAAAAATAACTTAACTTGAAGATCACTTGGGGTCGCGGCGACCCCGCGCGCCTTATTAATGGTTAAAAGCGTTAAATACTCACGACCGTGCAGAATAAGCGTATAAGTGCCCTTTTCATATGGTAATTTATATGGGTTAAATAATACGAACGTTTGCATTCATTACAATGTGAAGCCACTTCATTTATTGAAGCCTAGTTAAAGATCGTATAGATGTCTTATTAATAAATATTTATAATTGTCTTTGAGTGTTTTGCGTGACCTAATTGTCTTTGAGTGTTTTGCGTGACCTAATTGTCAATTGATATGATACAATACTCACGGAAGGCGGATAGAAAGTATTCTATATTAATCTTAGAGGTCGTGAGAATTAGTCAATTAAAAACATACGATCAAACAGACAACACAGACAAAAAATGGTTTGTTTGAAATGCCGTTGGTCCACTAACTGATATCAGAACATATTTATACCAGCGGAGTGTTGGATTGCAGTAAATTGGACTTACAAGATGCATAAAAAATACTATAGTTACTGCGCCCCAAAACACTTATCGCCAATGACTCACACAAGGCAATTAAACTATATCGGATTGGCGTAGTCACGTAATCAGAATGCCGAGAAAACTCTGGGTTAATCTACCATTGAGAAGGTCCCACAGATCATAAAACTAAGAAGCATTTGAAAAGAAAAATTAGATTCCTAAAGGAATGCACTTTTTAGGCGAATAGTGAAGTTTGGGATGAGAAGTAAAGAGATGGGGATATCTCAACTCACGTATCATCGTCAGCCTTCAGGAACCAGTCGGCATCTCGTCGATGGTGCTCGTAAACGTATCTAAACGCAGCTTTCGTCTTCGCCCAAAGGAAGTCGCGTCCTTCTTCCACTGGAAGCTTCACTGATGGCAAAGACTTATCTGAAAATGAACCATATGTTATATTAGCAAAGGTAAAAAATCATTAAAGCCAAATTTATTGGATATAGTAAGTCTATGATGCGCTCCATCACAAAAAGAAAACCTCTGCAATTCGAACTAATAGGACACGGTCTCATCGCACCTTCGAGCTGCAGAATGCACGATGTGTGTAATGATCATTAGATAACTAACGCGTCAAAGTGAACTTAAGATCTTTGACAGACGGCACATTTTCCAATGTCCACATATAGATCATAAGCCGAACATACTTTTACGTAATCTTGGACTGGGCCTTTCAAGCTTTGGCATAATTTTTATAAATAATCCAATGTGAATCAAGTAGACCATCGGATTTAAAGAAAGAAGATTCTACACTTACCACCTGCACTGCTCATAAAGAGCAGTTTATTGCACCTCTTCCCCCACGTCGCCTTCACGTGCCGCGCCTTCTTCTCATGATTCTCCGGCTGGGTCATCACCCAGCACAACACCCGAACTTTCTTCGTGAGCTCATCGGCTATGGACCTGTCTTCGTCTCTATGTGCCGGTTCGTTGCTCGTGTGCTCCATTACATTCGCTATCGGATGCTTCTCCAGATCCCTTAGAGATTCCCTGAAAGTTTTTGGGCGATTTTTAAGAATAGTCTTTTGTTATCAATAGGGATTGGTAATGTATTCGAATATTGTAGATTTTTATATAGTATTATCCAAGCATTCGCTTAGTCTCAGGTACCAAAGCTTTTTCTCACGTAATACCTTTTCAATATTCAAATCATTATAAATCTTAGAAAACCACATGGGTGTTAATCCCCCACAATGATACCAACTCGGTATTAGGAACAATTTTATAATATGAAATATATACTGATGTAATTATGAGAGGTACTCAGGATTTAATTACAAATGTACATAACAGAATTCATTCGATTGTGTAGGTAGGTACCTCTGGTTAATCACCCAAATCACTTCCGAGCATTTCTGAATAACACTGAATATTTGTTTTTTTTTAATGTGTCGAGATGTGATGATTCTCAATGAGGTTGTAATGTCTGAAAAGCACCTATTTTAGATGCATCATGCTTGTTGATACCACCATGCTACGAAATGTCCAAAGAAGAGCCAAAGAGCTCACTCTCTCTATCTTTATATCTATCTCTCTCTTATGTAAATAATGGGTTTGGTGAAATATTGGATACATTTTAACCTTGGATATTTTCTGATGAATGCATGGGTGATATTATAACACATTGTTCTTTTTAACTTAACTAGTGCCCACTTTAAAATTATATATAATACATCAAATTGATTTTGAACGTAGTTATTAAAAACCATAATTACTATATACCAAATAAAGTAAATTGATGTCCTCAAGTACATTTAAGGCACGCACAATAAAGGCATAACCAAAAGTTACTATGAGTCGAACGGAAATCGACCTTAAAACATGTGTGTAAGAGCAACACATGTTTTAAGGTCGATTTCCGTTCGACTTTGACGTGAGCGTTGGTAGAGGGTACCTAGATATATCATAAATAAATAAGTATCCTGGGACATTAATGCCCTAAATAACCAGTTTTATTATAATGAAAACCAGAACACTGTTATACTACAAATCAAACAGACATGTTTTAACGGGCAATGTTTGTTCTACCTGAGAAAATTACCCACTACTGCAGTCAGAGAATCAGACCACCGAGACAATAGGTAAAATTCTAGGATTCCACTGCTCTATTTCCTCCAACAAAAGAACGGTCAACTAGAAACTATGCGCGTGCCAGCGCCCTAAAAACCCTACGCAATTTTACGCAACAATTGAACAAATAAGTACGCATTTATAATCTTACCGATAAAATGACGCATATGCAACATCTGTATAAACATAAATTTAGCTTAGAATACTTACTAAAATAGCTCAATAAATAGCATAAATGTTAAAGGCATCTATGAAATTTACTCATAAGCAGAACAAAAAAAATCTAGACTTTACTCATAAAACATAATGGTCACGAATTTAACGTCACATTTTTGACAATGGCAGGATAGTGGTCGATAAATACGTGAATATACATACAATATTTGAAGTAAATAGCATTTTGAGTATTTTTAAATGCCAGGCAGTTTGCTTTAAAATGGTACTAACATCATGTATAAAATACAAACTTATCCACTTATAGATAATAGTCAAGAGGCTTCTATGATTACAATGCCACACATGCGATCAATAGCTTTCTATACTACAATACCTACTTAGTCGAACAATACATAGGTAAACTCATATTCATAAATAGATCACGAAGTTATCGGTCTCTTTCTTTAACTCGTCACGCTTCGTGCACGAAAGAATGAGACGTTATGCCGCTATAACATTAGGAGCTAAAAGTAATGAAAAATTTGAAGAAATTTTTTTTTTTAAAGAAAGTAATTTTTAACCTAAGTTAAGAAGAAGCTTAGTTAAGTTTTAATGCTGTTATATTATTTGTTTGTCAGTTTATATCTTTTAAACAAGGCAATTAATTTTGTCGTGGTTTTCACCATCATTAAGAGTATTTCTAAAGAAGGTTTATCTTCTAATATTAAAATTAATGTTTGTCTGTATGTCCTTTATAGAATCCTAAAGTATGCAACGGATTTTAATGCAGTTTTCAGCAATAGATAGAGTAATTCAAGAGGAAGGTTTAGAACCAGGATTGAAAGCGGGCAAAGCCGCAGGGCGCAGCTAGTGTGTAATGAATACATTTAGCATTATCCCATTCAGGCGAAAGGGCGGGTCGTATTCAAGTATTTGTCTCATATTCACCGCAGTTACTGCTTTCTCTGCACAGATTTATATTTGTGTTCATACCTACTATTGTTTACAAAGAACTCATCGGTTATGATTACTTAGTAACTGAATCATTATTATATAAACAGATAGTATTTATCATAAGGATATTATTGGTAAATATTGTTACAAAGCAAAGCTAGATGTGTCATCCAGGGTCTGATCTAATGAGGGGGGGTCAAGCCGGGCACCCAAAATGTAAAGGTTTTTCCACGATTTTTGATAAAGGAATACCTTTTGTTTATAAACGGCCGAGAAAAAATTACTGTGATTAACAAGTAAATGTGACAACACTTACATTAATATTGACCGAGATCATTTAACATTTAATTTGGTCAATATCAAATTCATAAATTCTTATTTTTGCGGCGGCGTCGTGTGGCGGGTCGCTCACTTCCCTACAATATGGCGAGGAGGGCGATGGCTGCCACATGCGTCATACTTGTGAACAGGTGCTGCTTGTGGGGACTGGACAGCTTAAGTTTGTTTGTATTTTTTTTTTTAATTAGATATTCTTAATATTATATTATTGTTCAATAATTCTTCACTTTTGCGATAACACACGGGTATTATCAGTGAGACTAAATAGATTTTATGTAGTGTAGATTTATATCTAAGTTGTTTTTTTTAAAAAGAGTAATTGCTGAGTTTATTGCCGGGTCTTCTCAGTAAAAAACAACCTTCCGAACCGGTATTAGAGTCAGACTATTCATAAGTGCTTGTAAAGGCCTAAAATATTTTCATTTCATATCTTTAAAATTTGAATCTTCACTGTTCCCTAGTTAGTGGATGCCTCTTGTTAGAAAAGAAATACTTCAATCTAATTGTCTAACCTAAATAGTAGTTTCCGAAAAGATTTTGGACAAACTTATATCCACTTTTCCCATTTAAACGGCAGATCGGATCGTTATGAAATTTGGCAAGGAGATGGAACATATTTTGGGGAAGGAATTAAGCTATCTTTTTATAATCTGGAAGGGAGTGAAATAGTGGTTGTATTCACAATTCTTCAAGTTAGGGACCTTACAATTCAATTTTTGGTAAGAAACAAATATAAAAAAGTGCTTTACCTTTTTGCAAAATTTTCCCTTAGGGAGGGGTTAAGTAAGGGGTTAAGACTATAAGGTATTCTTTAGATACACTCTCTATGTACCTCTCTATGTCTATGGACCCTTAAAAAAATAAATTGTGCTATCGCCAAATGGATAAAGATAATTTTTGCCGTTTACATCATACAATTTATATATTTAGGCGTATTTTAGGACGCGAGAGTAGTGTGTGTTATACGTATTTCATCTATATCTATACTAATATTATAAAGAGGAAAGATTTGTTTGTTTGTAATGAATAGGCTCCGAAACTACTGGACCGATTTCAAAAATTCTTTCACCTTTGGAAAGCTACATTATCCCCGAGTAACATAGGCATAGACATTTTTATCCAAGGAAAATGTAAATCCCTCAGGAACGCGGGTGAAACCGCGGGGGACAGCTAGTATTTCGTAAAGCTACAAATAAAATCTCTCAGTATCAGTATTTTCACCAGATTCGTCACTTTGCAACAGAGAAACCCTAATTTACATATTACTTTTGAACTCAAATAACTAATTACTCATAAAGCGCTGTCCAAATGCAAATAAACGTTATCATTTCATTTCCTAAACAAGTTCCATTTTACTATATAAAAAATACTTTTATCGCATTTTATTTTAAGTAATATCCTGTACGTACGTACAGTATACAGAATTATTTAACTGTATCGAAATGATACTACTATACCTACATTGCATTATACATATACTAGCTGTCTCCGCGGTTTCATCCGCGTTCCCGAGGGGTGCTACATATTCCCGGGATAAAAATCTTATGTAAGAATTCTGGTTATCTATACTAATATAATAAAGAGGAAAGATTAGTATGTAAGTATGTTTGTTACTCTTTCACGCAAAAACTACTAAACGGATATGGATGAAACTTGGCACATACATAGAGCATATCCTGGAATAGCATATAGGCTGCTTTAATCCCGGGAAAATGTGATATCCCTCGGGAACGCAGATAATAATCTATATTTTTACAAAGTTTCATTACAATCAGTTATGTAGTTTTTGCGTGATAGAGTAACAAACATTCATCGTCTAAAACTTTTGCATTTATAATGTTAAAAAAGGATAGTTAAATTCAAAACCATTCATTCAGTATGAGGCCGCGCCGGGTGCTTATCAAAACACTGAAGCTACCATTTGTTTGGATGTCAGCCTTCGACTGAGAAGAACTAGCAAAAAACTCAGCAAGAATTCAAAATCGCGCATGAATTTTTAAAAAAAGACAAGGAGGTAAGTAAGATGAGGACGCATATCCTTATAGAAGGTAACAATACTTGCTGTTGGTAAAAAATCGCGATTCTAAATTCAAAATATTCCATAGACAATAAATAGTCTTAATTTCACAACTGGACCACAAAACCACGTAGTTTTTAAGCCAAGAAAAATGCTTTTCGGAGGCACGATATTTTTTCTCAATAAAAAAGACAGTAAACCATAGATTCGGATTAAATACTTTCATCCAAATAAAATTCACCCCTTATTGGGGCTGAAACTTTGTAATATAATACAGAAAATCTTACATTGCTTTCATTTGTACCCTAGGTATTATTAGAACAATAATAACAATCAAGATTTATAGTTGCATAAATAACAATCTGTCTTATAATTTTATTTCACACATAAAAGGGAATGTATTTGCCGACACATACGTAAATCTTATAGAACATTATAATGTTAAAAATATATTGTATTAAATAATAATATGAACACACTGTTGTATTACTCAATAAATAAAATCTTTTTATCATTATTATACAATTATACGCATAACACATGTTTTATTTTACTTATGATGGCAAATAAAACCTTTTTAACCGCCAGTAAAACAAATATATTAATAATTCAAATGATAATAGGAGAATTATTATTTATATTTTTATTATTTTATATTATTATTTATTATGAAACATAATAGGAAATAATTTTATTATTATTATATTATAGGTATTCTTGAGAGAAATTCTAGACATAGGTACGAAAGTACAAATGCCTCTGCGAATACGAAGTTCTCGTATAGAGATAGGGTGACCTAGCTTTCTCTAATCAATCTAAAACTACGAAAGACTGTTGACCTTATTTTACTAACCTCCGTAATTTGATATTTTAATTCCCATTCATTCAATTCAAGTATTAAAAATACAAAAATGTTTTAAAATGACTGCTGCAGAATTTGGTGACATTATTGTTTGCAGATAATAATTCTGAATGTAGTTTAAAAAAACACTATCATACGCTTTTTCTAGTTAAACTGTTGTAGTTTTTGGGTGAATTTAAAGATAGTATTTATTTTGGTATTGTACGACATATCTAATACTAATTGGAGCAATTCTTGTATATATTAACGAATTTAAACATAGTTAACTCGGAAACTTAACAAACTATTTGGGACGGAAATTTGTATGGTTTTGGAAATGCTTTGCATTAATGTTTTATCTAATAAGAATTCCTGAAAAACGCGATTTGACAACGCCATAATTTCTAGCCGACTCAAAAAGGAGTTCCTCAATTTTTTATATGAATTCTAGCTGTCTCCCACAGTTTTACCTGTATTGTCAATGGATGTAACATTTTCCCGCGATAAAATGTAGCCTACATGCTATTCCAGAGTATAATTTCATCCAGATTTATTCAGTTCTGGCGTTATTGAGCAGTAAACATCCATCTATCGAAAATTTCGCATATAAGATTTATATAAAAAAGGTTTTAATTCAGTTCACTATAGATACAATCTTCTAACCATCTTATTTCACTGGTCGAAAACTAAGTAAAGCATTCACATTAAAGTTAAATTAAAAAAAAATACATTTAATGATAGTATTTTTTTTTACACAAAAGAGGTTACCTTTTATTCATCAAAACTATACATTAGCACGAAATAGCCAGTCTTATCTTGGTTCACGGTAGTTATTTACTTCAGTTGCTTAGCTAATTAAGTTGATTTGGAAAATGTTACCCCAGTTCGTTAATGCTAAATATTATCTGAATTAACCACGTTATATTGATGATGCAGTTTTTCCTGTTATACGCGGATAAGGTATTTTATACTAATTCTGTTAATAAATAGGAAATTTTATGTTAAAATCTCTTTGGTATAAGTACTACTAAAAAATAACAATAAGTATGTAATTTTAATATACGTTGCATGTTCTCGCTCTCCATTTTTAAGATGGTTAAAATAGAAAATGAAACAGAAAATTGGTTGAAAAAAAATCACTATAGATATTAAAACTTTCTTCATCGTTTCTTGTTCCATTCAAGTAAAATGTCATCCCCATAAAAATGGGCTCATGCTGATTAAAATATATAGAATTATACATATGTACCCAACTTAACAAAAAGTGCATAACAAAGATAACACATAAATAATATACACTTCTAACAGCGCAGGCATTCCTACATACAAAACTTAAATAATATCCCTAATTATTCTAATAACATTTTGCCATACACATAAACTTAAAATAATATCTTAATTAAACAATAATAAATATAATAGTATGCTACATTTAGCTTACATACAGGCCACATGCCGATGCTGCATGCAATCATGTCTTGGTTTAAAGAAATAATGCACAACATGCCAAAAACGTGTATTACAATAGATATTACCTGTTTGTACTCCATGTTACGTCTCGGGTCAGTCCAGCAGATGTTAATAGTATGTATGCAAAACTAAATCCAGCTGATATCCCCATAACCAGGGTTAGCACAAATCGTCGACCCATCACCCTGCTTTCTGCCTGCATAGGGGCGTGACCTCAGTACAAAATTCCAATAATTATAGAATTTTTGGAATTTCGACAGCGGTCTGTTCACATGTGTAGCCGCGCAACGAGTCGCCTGAACAATGTTACTATATTTGTATTACAATTAGTATTTACACTTGTCAATAGTGTGTAGCTTACTAGAAGTGTTTGGATCGGCTGTTTAATCAGTAGGTACGAGATATAAAAGTCGCATTAGGGTTGAACCTGCATACTCCAGATAACAACTTTATAAAACTATTTTTAATTATTTCAGTACAAGTGAACGTAATATATTTAAATTATATTAATATGCTTTTAATTATGAGAAACAGTTAAATATATTTCGTTATTAGTGTTATAGAGTGGTCGCGATAAACTATCAGTGGCTGATAAATAGTGTAATAGTGTAAAGTTTTAAGTTGCGAATTATATAGGTCTTGATTTTTCAAAGTTATACATTAAAAATTTAAAAAGCTAAAATTCAACCAGTATCATTTAAACGAACTAAATAAAAAAAAAACATTTAGGAGACTTCTTGACGCAAAATTGACATTGAATAGTTTTGTATGACAATCATATTGTTCAATAAACATCAATTTGTTTTCATTGGCGTCCCAGATAATAAAGTGAAAACGTTTTCAAACGCGAATAATGTACAACTGTAATAATACTAATATCAGGACCAGCGTTGCTTGCCTTAGACGTGCCCTGTGTGCAATTTTGCTGGGGGGCCCAAATGAATGATTTCCATTTTTTTGCTTACGTTCGGGGCCCCTAGAGCCCAGGGGCCCCGTATCATTGATACATTAGATACGGCGGTAGCTACGCCCTTGATCAGGACCATGTAAATAAACTATTTCGATCCCAAGCAATGAGTCGGTAATCTGCTAATAAGGACTATTTGCTGTTAAGACAAATGCGGCATTAAATACAAGTATTATATTTTTCAGATTTACCTAATGATATTAACGATGATATAATGACATACACCATTACTGTAATCATTCCATATATAAGCAAAATAGGGTTCCATTGACGCACCATCACCTCAAACTACTGAACATATCGGGATGGGACTGCTACCATTTGACGCGAAATTTTTCGTAGATGGTTAAGGCGGGTGAAACCGCGGGGGACAGCTAGTGAAATATACAAACAAAGCTATAAGGGCAAAAGTCGCATCAAAAAGTTTATTTTATATTTTATTTGGTAAGTTTCGTTTACCGGATTGTTGTTAAAAACTTCATAAAGTAAACATATGACTTGATAAATACTAACACGGGGTTTTTGACAACTTATTTTGATATGTATTTCGTAATACTAAAGTTATTAATTAGCTAATAAGTAAACGTAACGTTTAAATAAGTATCATTTATTCCAAATTTCAACATGTCTGGTTCTGATACCTATAGATATAATCTCTACGTACTACGTATAATACGTAGTTTATGTTATAATATATACATATATTGATAAATAATATTTTAAAGATTTAAAGCAAACCCCTTAATTAATATTAGTGTAATTATTACCATATTTCCTGTTAAATATATTTTGTTACATTCCTAGGTTTTGGTTATAGATAATGACATGACAACTATATTCCCCAAAATTTAGCTTTTTAATCGATGCGTCAATGTGTTTATATTCCTTTATTCTGTAAAAATTGGATTTTACAATTACCGACTTATGGGGCACCGATTTGTACGATATTATTACACTCTTATTACTTGCTGATTTTCTGGATTTTTTCTTAATTAAATTTAGCGCATATCTTTAATTTACGCAAATCCATTAAAATATAACAGTCAATCAATCCCACACCATATAGATCAAACATATTTATGTTCTATTAAGCATAAATTAAAAAAAATAAAAAATCTTTTAATCCACAAAAATTTCCATTTTCAAGACGACTCGTCACGTCAAACTTACGAAATTCGAACGCATGGTAGCAGTTGAAATTAACAATTAGTCAAATTAGGGTGCACAAGTGCTATCGAGCCGCCACCAACACTGTAAATGTTACTGAAGTACACATACAGACATATAGACAACAGTAGGTATACAAATACACATATCAGAATTGTTTATTTGTTTACATGGTACGTGCTCTGTGAGATGTATTTGTTTTTTATTCACGTGCTTGTGGGAATCGTGTTGTGACAAATGCGTGAATTGTTTGAACGTTATGCTTAGAAAATAGTGACTTTGAGCCATCGTCATCTGCCCGCCCTGTTCTCTGGTTTAGGGTTGCATGTTTGCCTGTTCCATCGCGATCTTCGCAAAGGGATTTTACATTATTTTTACACCCAACTTGCCTGACGCTAGCCGATTTTTGGAATGATTTTTTGACCACTAGCCTTGCAACCACCTTACAGCCTACACGGACAAGAATCGGCGCATACTTTACTAATAATAATAAAAATATATATATAAAACCAACAGTAAGTAAGGGCAGATAATAAAGACGAAAAGTAAGGTAAAGGGGGTCGATTCTGTAAGGAAAATGACACTAACTCGAGGATGATTCGTCGCGGCCTCCGTCTCTTTCGCTAACTACGCCAATACTAATCACGTGAGAGGTAAGCTCTCCTCCGTGAAGCGGCTCCACGACATCGTTTGTATTAGCTGAATAAGGGGGCTGGAATTATTATGGGCTGTGAAATTAACCCATTGATATTCGGACTAGCTGGTATTTTTATAAAAAAACAATAAGATAACCATTTCCTGGTGGTTCACCCACACTTTCAAGATAAAAGTACCTATTGTCCTTCAATCTCCTTGCCCTCCCAACATTAATTAAAAATGCTTTTTGGTAGATAAACCACGCACATTTTACAAACATTAGCATTTAGAGCATGAATGATAACAACACAATTCCCACATGAGAATAAAAATATATTATTAAAATTAGTTTTTAGTAGCATCAAAGAATTTAATAAGTAATTATAACTTTTTAAGTAATTTCTAAGAGAATAGTGCTTTTTTTAGGGCTCATTAGGGTGTATTTTATGCACTGTAATAAATATTTTTTAATTGTTGTACAGAATATATTTAAATAGAATGTCACCAACTTCTTGAGTTAAGAAGTATTTGAAAATATTAGTAATTCCCTTTTGCAAACAAAAATTGCTATAAATCTTCTATATTAATATTTTCTATGGAGAAGTAAATTTATTGCATGATTTTGGTGCTCAAGATAATGTTTTGGTATTTCCACTGTTACCAGGTTTTTTTAACAATCTATTTAAATATATATTTTCAAAATAGGATACAGTCTTTTTTAAATACATACAACTACAAGTTATAGCTCTATATGTATACATACAAATACTTTCTTTGTAGAATTATTATGTGAATCCATTTTATCACAAAACTTTAACATTGTAGTCACAACAAACTCACAGAACAAATTGACTTCGAGACAATTAAAATCTTTATTTTATGGCCAATAAAAATATTGGTACCAGATTGTTTCAATTAAAAATATGTACAATTAAATTTCCCAGTTCACATATGAGGACTATAACAACATTGACTTAAAAAAAAAAACACAAAATAGTAGATATTGAAAGTATTAAAAACTTTTTTGTTTCAAATTGACAGTATAAGATAAAAATGTTTAATATAGTACACAGCTATACTATAGACTAGGCAGTACTTATATACAATAAGTACTCATTCGATTTTATTATTATTTTTAAGAAATGATACATACCTACTACGAGAATGGCAAATGAAGTCTTAGTTAAGGTATGTACATTAACTTAAGTAAATTACTTGATGCCATGTTTTCTTTATTATTAAAATTATTGTTCATTATTGGTGAAAGCTAGTCAACAATCATCAATAAATACAACTTTAGTAACATTTGATACATTGAATTTCATACTAAGTCTATTTAGTTATATTATAATTGTAAAGCAATAAAAAGATCTGTTAAACTGTTCATACTAAACGTCCATACACAATAACAAGTTATAAGATTGCTTAGGGAAGGCCCATGACTCAATCCAAAAAGACCATAACAAATATTGTACAATACATTTAAAATGTACAAATAAATGTTGTTGTTGTTTTGTCACACAAAAAATCCAGTACAGTGTTTTAGTATCTGCACCTAGAACTACTCACCTATAGGAACAAAGATAAATAAAATAGACACAGACTCAAAATTGGCAATGACTCCTTAGTAACCAGTGGGTGGATCAACCAACACATCACAAAGTATGATAAAAACACGAGAACATTAACACTGATAAACTCTGAACTTGTTTATCTCTTAAAAGCTACCAAAGGATTAATTTTAATATAATACAGAAGCTGTGTAATACACAACTGGTTTTGAGGAAGCAAAGCTCTGTTATAATTTATAATAACATCAACAAAATATGATACTACATTATTTATCGCGAAGAGGAAATGTCTATCCGCCATCCTTCGAAATGGAGATAATTTTTAAAAAGCAACCCAAGGCTGACGTCAGACCAATATGGTTTGAACAAAATATTTATTAAATTTACTATTTAAAAAATAAAGAGCATTTAATAAGTCATTCGTTATTGGATTTTATTTTAATAACCGTGTGATGTGTAGTTATGATTATATGAGTTACAGACATTAATGATATTCTATCACTTACGCTCATTTTTCTGGCTTATTTGGTACTATGTTGAATTAAATGGGCATTGTAGTTAATCCAGTGTATTTACATTCACTAAAAGAAAACTGCACTTGAAGAATTATTTAAATTTTGGCAATAAATTCGATAAAGCAACAAGAAAGCAATGCAAAATTGACAATGACAAACGTCAAACGGTGCTGCCAGTTCTGAACCAGCAGTGAACCATCAAGAGAGGTGTCATTATTAGTTTAATTATATCATAATATTTTAGCCCCCATTTATACTTAATGTATATAATCAGATAAATTATTATTATAAAAAATGCCAGACTCCTGTCTGTTGTCGAATCCCTGGAATACCTGCATTTCTCCTTGAATAAACACAAAAAACATATCATCAGAAAATATTTAAAAATTCACTCGAATGAAGGATAGATATGGAACGTGCCTGCCCATCCATTGCGTAGTTCGCTGAGATATCGTAAATCGAGCTGCTGAAAATTTGTAAACAATTTTATTATTTTCTTTCAGTTTTATTTCAATTTAATGAAGAAATCATCAAAAATGATGTGCAAGTGATTCCTTTTTGTAGTTATGTTTAGTTTTGTCTTGTGTCCCTAAAAAATACCGTAGAGCCATACATTATGTGGCGAACATCATCTTATGTTTTGATTTGTTTTTTATTTCATAATGTGGTTGGATTAAGCCAATTATGTGGCAAAAATGTGACAACGAGCTGTACATCAGAGGTATTGACCAATTTCATTATTTTGTTTGTGAAAATATGATATAAATAGACCATTGACTAGTCAATAAGTATTGATTTTCCTCAATGTACCCTGATCCTACCTGTCACTTTCAGTATCTTTGACCTCGGCATTTAGAAACTCCTATAATTTAGAAAGAAAAGATTACATGGTTCTTATGCCGGAATAGGTTCCCTAGTATGACTAGATCCAGGGTCTAAGTAAATTAATAGCCCATACTGATGATTTTTGTTGCTATAATACTAATGTCTAGGTATTTAAATTAATTATTTTGTAACTGTGGCTATTTACTATTGCAATAACAACTGTTAAACCAAGGAAATAGCCATCTGAATCAATTATGTTATTAAGTAAGCTTATATTACACCCCTGGCCATTTGATTTAGATTTGTTTGGATAGCTGTACATCTATTTTATTGAATTGGTTATTTTTCTCCATTGCTAAGGAGTAGTAGAGCTCTTAGTGCAGAGTTCGTCCGGGGAAGTACTACCACCTTACCCATTTCCGCCGTGAAGCAGTAGTCTATCCGCCATCCTTCGAAATGGAGATAATTTTTAAAAAGCAACCCAAGGCTGACGTCAGACCAATATGGTTTGAACAAAATATTTATTAAATTTACTATTTAAAAAATAAAGAGCATTTAATAAGTCATTCGTTATTGGATTTTATTTTAATAACCGTGTGATGTGTAGTTATGATTATATGAGTTACAGACATTAATGATATTCTATCACTTACGCTCATTTTTCTGGCTTATTTGGTACTATGTTGAATTAAATGGGCATTGTAGTTAATCCAGTGTATTTACATTCACTAAAAGAAAACTGCACTTGAAGAATTATTTAAATTTTGGCAATAAATTCGATAAAGCAACAAGAAAGCAATGCAAAATTGACAATGACAAACGTCAAACGGTGCTGCCAGTTCTGAACCAGCAGTGAACCATCAAGAGAGGTGTCATTATTAGTTTAATTATATCATAATATTTTAGCCCCCATTTATACTTAATGTATATAATCAGATAAATTATTATTATAAAAAATGCCAGACTCCTGTCTGTTGTCGAATCCCTGGAATACCTGCATTTCTCCTTGAATAAACACAAAAAACATATCATCAGAAAATATTTAAAAATTCACTCGAATGAAGGATAGATATGGAACGTGCCTGCCCATCCATTGCGTAGTTCGCTGAGATATCGTAAATCGAGCTGCTGAAAATTTGTAAACAATTTTATTATTTTCTTTCAGTTTTATTTCAATTTAATGAAGAAATCATCAAAAATGATGTGCAAGTGATTCCTTTTTGTAGTTATGTTTAGTTTTGTCTTGTGTCCCTAAAAAATACCGTAGAGCCATACATTATGTGGCGAACATCATCTTATGTTTTGATTTGTTTTTTATTTCATAATGTGGTTGGATTAAGCCAATTATGTGGCAAAAATGTGACAACGAGCTGTACATCAGAGGTATTGACCAATTTCATTATTTTGTTTGTGAAAATATGATATAAATAGACCATTGACTAGTCAATAAGTATTGATTTTCCTCAATGTACCCTGATCCTACCTGTCACTTTCAGTATCTTTGACCTCGGCATTTAGAAACTCCTATAATTTAGAAAGAAAAGATTACATGGTTCTTATGCCGGAATAGGTTCCCTAGTATGACTAGATCCAGGGTCTAAGTAAATTAATAGCCCATACTGATGATTTTTGTTGCTATAATACTAATGTCTAGGTATTTAAATTAATTATTTTGTAACTGTGGCTATTTACTATTGCAATAACAACTGTTAAACCAAGGAAATAGCCATCTGAATCAATTATGTTATTAAGTAAGCTTATATTACACCCCTGGCCATTTGATTTAGATTTGTTTGGATAGCTGTACATCTATTTTATTGAATTGGTTATTTTTCTCCATTGCTAAGGAGTAGTAGAGCTCTTAGTGCAGAGTTCGTCCGGGGAAGTACTACCACCTTACCCATTTCCGCCGTGAAGCAGTAGTGCAATTGTACTACTGTGTTTCGGTTAGAAAGGTAAGGGGGCCGGTGAAATTACAGGCACATGAGACTTAACAACTTCACGTCTCAGGGTCGACAACGCATTGGCGATGCTCCTAGTGTTGCAAATGTCCATAGGCGGCGGTGACCACTTACCATCAGGTGGACCCTCTGCTTGTTTGTCAGCCCAAGTGGCATAAAAAAAAAAAAAGTACCAAGCAGTTTTTAGTATGTACATGTAAAAAAAGATCTGTCACTGGAAAATAAAAACAATTTCGCTCAAATAAGCTTTTGCTAGCATTTATTATGTTTATTAGCAGACTCAAGTACACATTTTTGTATAGACTCATTACATATTTTTTCGTAGTGATTTGGAATATCAATGTTTTGATAAGATATCAAACACAAAAGGAACAAAATAAGATTACAATTGATGTCATCATACATTACATACCTTTTTTGATTATACTTTTACAGTACAAATTTAGTAATAAATTATTATTATATTATTAAAATTATTATTAGCCATTGCCTAATTTAAGCAACTCTATAGATAAAAAAAGCATAATAGAACAACCTAAATATAAATGGTTTGCAAACACAAGATCACTTCTACCTAACATGTAAAGGATGTTATTAATCAGAACATAATACATAGTAGAGCCTTCATGCTTTGATCTCAGCAGTGCTTAGACCCCGACTGCCATGACACAAGTTGTGAGTTTGATTCCCATCCAGGACTAACATATGTGCACATGAACATGTCTGTTTGTTCTGTCTGGATGTAAATATTTATACAAGGATGTCAGCTATTTGGTTTCCATAGTAAAAGCTCTGCTTAATTAGATGGCCGTGCAACATATAGAATGTCTTGGGATATTTAGTTGTTTTTATCATAAAAAACAAGGACCTGTGATATGAAAAAGTTGTGGATATTCATCCCCATCCAGAACAATCATTTGTGTGTATGAACAAGTCTGTTTCATCTGTGTCTGAGTGTATATAAGTATGTATGTATTCAAAGATAGTATAAGTAGTACATCAGTTATCTGGTTTCCATAGTACAAGCTCTACTTAGTTTAGATGTGAATGTATTAATGGATATTTATTAATATTACTCATACTTGTTAAGCAGAATGGTCATGAAAGACAGAATATAAGTAATAACAAATTCCCAAATATGACTAAACTTAACTGTATTTTTTGCAGATTCTGGGCCAGGATGATATGGACCCCAGTCATTGCGAAATGATATATTATGCATCGGACAGCAAGGATTGCGATGCTATGGACTTTGGTAACCTAGCACCCAATACATACATTGGTGGAGTCACGCTGAAGCCCTATATTATGGAGATGGTTTACAATATTGGCCCCTATCCAGTAGTAATTAACTACACCGTTCTTAATATCACATTTAGCAATATCAAATGGACAAGTAAGTTATAGTGTTTTTCAAGTTTTTTTTTTTCTTTCTGACATTCCTGATTGCTTACCAGTTAAAATTATTGACACTTGAGATTTAACAACTTCATGTCTCAGAGTCGACAACACCTTGGTAATGCCTCTGGTATTGCAAATATCTACAGGTGGCAGTGACCACATTCATCAGGTTGCCTTTCTACCTGTTTGCAGCCCTGACTGCCATTCCTTCTTTTTCATAACTCGGATTTCGAAATTGGGATTGCAACGCATCCTGGGACAAATTCAACGTGTCTCACTCCATGGAATAACATGTTTTTTGACATATATTATCGCACCTTTAGAATTGAAGTGGCTTAATCCAAAATTCTTGTTTTTTGGTAAACACCAAAAATGTAATAGAAGAATTACCCGTTTTGTAGATTTTCAATTTTATTGCTCTAGGTTAAGCGTTTATTTTTAATTTTTTTGTTATTAACCGTAGGGTAGGAATTGTTTTAATGATTGGACACTAAACCTTTACGTATAACTAATTAGAACATTTGTTAATTAGTCATTAAAAAAAAAATGACTCTTATTTTCCGAAATCAATTTAATATTATTGGCATATTTGACTTTGAGTCAATTTTTTACTTAACGATACATAAAGAAATTGTGCCTATTTAAAAAAGAGGCGATTAATTTCTAATGTTATATTTGAACATGGTGACAGATTTTACAATATGCTAGTTTAATTATTGTAGACTAGTTAAATTAAAGGAAAGTGAAAAACAGACTTTGGTTTCAAAATCGTGTATTTTGAAATTTTCCCTCACTAATCATCATTAAACACTCATTTACTGGTACTGCTACCAACATAACATTACCACCTGGTATTCAATTAAAGTAAGTTTATAAAAATCAATGGTTTGAAATAATCTCCAAATACTATGTAAACCTTTGATAAAATAATATAAATCAATGAAATACTTCTTATCAATAGAGTAGAAAAATAATAAAGTAAAAGTCATTTTGTTATATTTGAATAACTGGCCAAAAAATATTTATAAAAATGTCTAAGAAAGAATTTACGAAATAAAAAAGCTTTTATCAAACTCAACTAATTAACATAATCAACCATTCACTTTTTTTTTAAATAAACAGCAAAAATAACATATCTTGATTCAACACTAAAATGAGATCAAAATAGATCATTAAGTTAATTTATAAAAAATAATTATAAACGCGAGTCATAGAACCAGGCGTAGATACTAGGGATTGCTTTAGTTCTTATAAGATAATTCAGATCTTTTTTTTATTTTCTGCAAGCACCATTTTGGACTATAAGCATTCGTTATTGTAATTTCACACGCTTTTTTCATTTTATTTCTTAAAGTCTTTTTCAGCATATGTATTTTTATAGTAAAATAAAAATAGCTCGTCTTTAACTAATTTTAACACTTTTATCTCGCTAAGTCCCTCAAACCCACTGCATTTTTATCAACATCCTAAATAAAGTTATACCCCCATTCGTTCTGCAACACATTTAAGTCTATAAAAAATTGTAACCTTAACTCTTTAACTCTAATTGGGGTGCCAGTTTTTCTAGCACCTCTTAGTAAAGGCATATATTGTTGCGGTTTGTCAATAGGACCAGATCTTAGGTTTCTCTTTATTTCTTTTCAATTAAACTATGTGCATTGTCTCCCTCTTTCTGTGTATGTCCCTTAATTAGATATTTATGCGTTATTGATTGAATGTTGTCAAAATGGGCCACTGTCTTATGCAGTGGCCTAAACTGCTATAAACTGGCAATATATTTATTTTTGTTTTGACCATTACAATTTCTGAATAAATGATGGGACTTTAAGTAATCAAAAACGCAGAAACCTATTTCAATAGCCCCTTTATTACCATGTCTTCTTTTCCAAAAGTAGCAATATACTTCTTCATATGCACCTAGTTCACTATCGTTTTTCTTTTTATTATAATGTTTTGATTTAGAAGCTAGTTCAACTATTGTAAAATTATAACAATTAAGTCTTGACTTATAATAAAAAGATGAAACATCGCCTTTACGACAGGTCATTGCAGCTTCGAGATCATAAACAGCACATTTAGTTTCGTTAATAATACATATTCATATATTTATATCTTGTACATTAGTCTCATAAATATTTTTTGGCCTTAAAAAAAGCTTATATTAATTTCAGTTGTAAATATTAAGTAAAAAACCCAGTACGGGCGTGAGATTTGTTTTGATTATTATTAAAGTCCCTACATATCTCTTTTATACTCTTGCTGCCATCCATATAATCTCTTGAAGTAGAAGATCTTAGTTAATGTGATTCTATGCGCGGTAGACTATTAATATGGTCCTTAATATCTTGTACAAGACTTGGGTTAATCGGGGCTCGGCTTCTAGAACGCCCTCTAAGATCTTCCACAAGGCCATTAGTTTTCAGTTTCACAGTTCTTATCTGTTTCTCTGTAATACGAGTATCTAGTGTATTGATAAAAAAAGGTTTTACAAACGCGAATTCTTTGGCAATCAGCTGTAAAATAAATGGCTGTGTTTGGTTTACGAGGATGGGCAGCATTTTTGTACTGATATTTTGGTTTCACCTCCATCGTGCATGCCTTGATAAATGATTGCTTCAAGTCAAAATTACTTAGCTGCCAATAATAGTCGTATATTTCGTTCAGGGGTTATGTTATCGGAACAACGAAGTCTACAAACACAATTACTTTGTTAGATTTAGAAAGTGATTGGTAGGCTTTTCCGGTATTTCGAAGAGATTTAACAATATTTTGTTTCCATTGAGACGGATTGCGCGGGCGCTTCCTAGATTTTTTATTCTGAGGAAACAATTGCATCGTCACCATCATGTGCCCCATCCCTGTCAGACGTGTTGGTTGATGAACTGAAAGAGCGTCGTAGCGATGAATCGTTGTAAGTCGGATCAGCGTCACACAGATCGACTTCTGATTGCAAAGAATGCACAGGTGATTGACGGTAGTTTATGTCTTTATCTAACCGTAAGTATTATGCTATTTGAGGGCTCGGCACAAATTATATTCGTGTAATCGATTTGACATGATAGAAGGTGAGCTATTTATTTTCATTTCGTCTCAGCTTTGCTTCGGTTATGTAAAAGACTTTGATGACGACGACGTTGTGCTGGAACTTGAAGATGATGACATAGAAGAAATGAAATGAAAATATTTTTATTCAAATAGGCCTTTCCAAGCACTTATGAATAGTCTGATTCTAATACCGGTTCGGAAGGTTGTTTATTTACTGAGAAGAGCCGACAATAAACTCGGCAATAACTCTTTTTTTTAAAAAACCAAGTTAGCTTTATTACATAAAATCTATTTAGTCTCACAAATAATACCTGTGTGTTATCGCAAAAGTGAAGAATTATTGAACAATAATATAATATTATGAATAACTAATAAAAAAAAAAATAATAATAATAATACAAACAAACAACAGAACTGGATGATGATGTACTACTGGATCGATCTCTCATGTTTTGTGATGTTTGTTCTTTGATAATTGGATTAACGCTATTCTCACTGCTGATTATCGACGTATTGTTAATCTCCTTTAGAATCCGTTGTTCAGTTTCCACTTGCGGTACAATTTCAATTCAATCTAGGACTTCCATCCGTCGCCTTATCCAAGGGTATTTTCTAATAGTTTTCCTTATCACGCTCTTTGGATCCATTTTAAGCACTAGTATAACCTTCTGCACTTGCTGTTCTCATCTCTTCACCCTGTTCATGCATAATATTTCATTCCGGTTTAATAGATGCAAAATAAGATCTGCACTTCTTTTCATTATTGATCTCAAACTTTAACTGAAATAAAAATAAAAAGACTCAACTCAAAATAAAGCTCACTAAGTCTCATATCATTCAGTAAAGAATAAACATATTTACCTATACGTCTCCGTAGTCACAAAATTGGTAGTAAAGTAAAGCAATAATATAAAATAAGGCTCGATCATTTAAGCAATATTTGGTAATAAAATGACGGCAGTACTAATACGACACCACAATATTATAATCATTTAGTATTGAAATGCCCAAAACCAAAATGAGTCATTACAAAAATATGTATCGAAGAAATAACTTACCTTGCGTTTAGTATTAAAACTGCAGATTACAGTTTCCGCCCTTTACGGAGCAACCGCACTACGGCCAGCGTTTAGCACTGTTGACGCAACTTTGATTGAGATCCTTCAATACAGAGGGATGCGCGGTAACCGCGTGATTTTAAAGAGACGGAAATAGCACGTTTGTCCTTTTCTGGACTAAAATAATCTATTTATTTATAATAAACTGATAGAATACATGTTTATAAGTAATTCCATGTACAAAAGTCATTTTCTTAAAATTTTGAGTTATGCCACTTCAATTCTAAAGGTGCGTTATGACACCAAGAAGCCTGTCAAATTGAACTGTAGTGTTATATTGCCTCGTTGGTAGAGTGGTATTAAGCTCAGCCAGAGATTCGGAGGTCCTGGGTTCGATTCCCAGGTTGGTCAAGGTAATATTAAGGTTTCCTTTTTCAGTTACGACACTTTGGACTTGAAGATGTCTTTGGTGGAATGTAGATCACATTACTGGCACTTCTGCCTACCCCTTTGAGATTAATTACCATACATATGTTTTTTTGTTCATTTTACAGATATGAAATTCCGTTTCATTGACAAGTTCAAGGATATGAAGAACCATTGCAGAAAAATTAATATATCCAAAGATGCCATGATAACTGACCAGTCGGTGTTGTTCTATGACTGCTATTGGGCTAAAACTGATAATACGGATGGCCAGAGTCACACGTTGGATTTTGAGGCCTCTTCCGACAACACTGTTAATAGGGGACAGTATTATTTCAATGTACCTTCGGCAGAGATGCTTAGTAAGTCGATAACCCTACTTCTTACTATTATTATAAATGCGAAAGTTTGTGGGTATGGATGCTTGTTACTCTTTCACTTGGATTTGGATGAAACTTGGTACATTAATAGTTTAAAACCTGGATTAACACATAGGATTTTGTTCCCGGAAAATGTTACAGCCCTCTGGAACGCGGGTGAAACCGCGTGGAACCTCCTCCTTGCTTCGTGTTCGTCAAGGCTGAGGGTCGTCACCTCCCTTCTGCATCTCCGCTGCTTATCCGCGTGGAACAGTAGTCTAGTCATCAAGTTCAAAAACGTGAAAAATAGAGATAAAGGTCCTAAAAATATGAGCGATGTCTAATTCGATTCGGAATCACCTCTAGAAAAATGGTTTTGAAGGATTTTGGTGCAGGTAAAATATTGCAGTTATTAACAAAATAAGATGAATAAAAAATGATATTTCGTTTTTTATTAATAACTCGTAAAAAAATGTACATACATATAAGCAATTTTGAAAAATGCTCGTTAAAGAGGAGGAAATTTTCAATAAAAGAGTCCTAACTCCCGGAACTCCATATCCATTATTAATAATTTTAATTAGACGTTGAAAATAGGGCTCCGCGCGGCTCTTACGGCATGCGCGCGCCACCGCTAAAGAGAGTTCAGCAATAAAAATATTTTTTTTATAACATAAAATATGATATTAAAAATTGGAAAAAATTCTAGTATCTTCTTAACATATGAAAGAGTCGAGCCCTATTATTTATACCTGTTATCCCATTGTTTATGCCAATGGAGATTGGGAAAAAAATTGTTAGTTTACAATTGAATAACTTTTTGAAAAATGGTGATAACTTTTTTTTCTTCAGGGCTCGACTCTTTTAAGTGTTAATAAGATACTAGAATTTATTAAAATTTTTAATATCACCTTTATGTTTAAAAAAAATATTTTTATTGCTGAACTCTCTTTAGCGGCGGTGCGCGCATGCCGTAACAGCCGCGCGGAGCTCTATTTTCAACGTCTAATTTAAATTATAAATAATGGAGATAGAGTTTCGGGAGTTAGGACTCTTTTATTGGAAATTTCCTCCTCTTTAACGAGCATTATTTAAAATTGCTTATTATGTTAATATTTTTCGAGTTATTAACAAAAAACGAAATATCATTTTTTATTCATCTTATTTTGTTAATAACAAATGCAATTATTTACCTGCATCAAAATCCTTCTAAAACATTTTTCTAGAGGTGATTCCAAATCGAATGAGCCATCGCTCATATTTTTAGGAACCTTATCTCTATTTTTGAACTTGTTGACTAGACTACAGCTAGTTATAATAAATTTGCTATCGTTCCACGGTTTTAACCGCGTTCCGTTTGAGGGATCTAATATATCGTGGAGTTTTGACATAGTAAAAATAGTGAAAAATTTTCGTAGCTTGCTATCAATGAATATTTTTTTGAAGTCGTATACTCTACAGCCAAACTTACAAACACAAACTTTAACCTTTTTATAATATTAGAACATAAATATTTATGGATTCATATGAATTTTGCCAGACATAAAATGATGTACTGGACCAATACAAAGGATACTTTGTACCGGGAATTCATTAGATCCCCCAAGAAACGCATGTAAAACCAGACGCGGAATCATGTATTCTACACTACTTATGGCTAACTACTGAAATATTAATTCCAGGTCCAACAGTAACAGAAGAGACATGGAAACCCTTTATTTATATTGAGTTTTCGCCCAGCATCGTAAGATTGCACATAATGCCACCGCCAAAGCACTTGAAAATCACCGATTATTATGTCAAATTAATGAAGGAGAGCAAAGGTGACGATTATGAAATTAAAGCCGCGAAAATCCGAGGGAGAAACGATACAGATGAAATTCTATCTGATTATAAAATATTGGGTGTAAACGGCTCATACCATTTTGAAGTAAGGGTTTTATATGATGGATGTGAAAATGAACTTGGGTGTAACGTCGTTAAGAGTCCAACCTTTGCGATAAGTAAGTATTTGGTACGATAACAGCTATGATTGGGGTTATCAAAAGCTGTGTTATTCTGTATGGTAGAATGACAAGCTCTGTCTCTTTCGCTAACTACACAATCACGTGAGATGTCACTCGGAGGCCTCAACGACAAAATTTGTATTATCAGAATAAAAACGCCCAGTCACCTCGACTGGTTCCTTTAGCTCTTTTTTTTTTTTCAAACAAACAAGACAAGCAGACGGTCCACCTGATGGTAAGTGGTCACCGTCGCCTATGGACAATTGCAACACTAGGAGCATCGCCAATGCGTTGTCGACCCTGAGACGTGAAGTTGTTAAGTCTCATGTGCCTGTAATTTCACCGGCCCCCTTACCTTTCTAACCGAAACACCATTGCTTCACGGCAGAAATAGGTAAGGTGATAGTATTTCCCCGGACGACCTCTGCACTAAGAGCTCTACTATCTCTCAAATTACTTTTGTGTCAAAATACGTAAGATTTGATGAAAAATAGCAGACTTACAATATTCAATAAAATGTTAAATAATTACACATACTACCGTGCGTTTAACATACACTCACATACATACTACGTTCATACCGCAAATTAATATAATGACGTAATTGTGACACGCTCGCAGCTGGCGTGATAGAAGATAATAAAAAAAATTCTATGCAGTTAGTTATAGAGGTTATACGCTGCCAAAAAATCCTCAATATCAAACTTTAAACATGAAGAATTATGGTCGAATTTCGATCAGTAGGCGACCACTAGTATAACTATTTACAATAATATTGTCCTTTTAGCGAACGACGCACAAGCGCTGAACATCTGTATAGCAAGTGTTACTGCGTTGATTGTCGCCGCACTGTTCGCCTACTATATAGCTCTGAGAGTTATAAGGAAATATTGGTGCAGGGATTACAGACGTGCTATGGGTAAGTGGTTATTACTATAATTTATACATTGTCCTTGTATTTATTCAATGTGTTACGAATTGCTGCATCAGTGAACCTATGTCGTAACATACTGGCTGTTCAGAGCAAAATCAACCTTCCGAACCGCTATTAGAGTTCAATTCAGAGGTGCCTTACGTTCCATTTCATTAGACCTATTACGATGATGATGATTACCTAACTAACAGAATCCTTTTGACGCTTTATTGTAGTTTTTCCAATCGTTAATTTAACTATTTCCAAAAATAAATAAAAAATGTTAACATATCTTCACGCCCATTATTCTGGAAGGAGTAGGTAGAGGTCTAAATAATGAGACACATTACCAATCTTGGGCTATAGATTATCATTGTTAAAGAGCTTGCCCAACCCGGGAATCGAACGAAGCCATATACCTACACATAAATTCGAAAATAGGTTTGTTTGTTTGATTCGGCTTCACGGCTATATGACGGCACACACATAGCTTATAGTACTGAGAGAGACATGGGCTTATGGTACTTTGTATCAATTTCAAAGCGAGTGAAACCGCGGGGGGAAGCTAGTAATTTATAATTGTCAATTTCTACATCCATACCTACCTGAACAGTTGACTATAACTTTGTATAATAAATTATTGTCTATTTATTTTCAGACAACGACATCCCACCACCAACGAAAGTCCTAGTAATATACTCATCAGCGAACCGCCTCCACGCCGAATGCGTAGCCTCCTTCGTTACCTACCTCCGCTCTGAATACGGTTTCGATCTAATGTACGACAGGGACATATCCTGCACCTCACACGGGGACCCTTACATATGGGCCGAGGAGGCATTCAGACTCGCCTCCCATGTCATGTATATAGTCAGCCCTACAGAGGAAACTAACCTTTATAACAGCATCTATGACAAACCAATCATCACCGCTCATAAGGACGTCGATCTCCTACTCCTTTCCTTCGTAAAATCCAGCCGAGTTTCCCGCTGTCCCAAGGATGTTCTAAATGTTTTCTTCGAACACTCAAACGGTCCTTTACCTATAGAAACGCGCCACGACAGAGTTTTCTTCCTACTGAAAGACTGGCAGAAACTAATATCGTATTTGTCAAAGAATCTGCTGCCGAAGAGGCATATAATGCGTACTGAGGGTGGACGATGCTTCCTGGATGACCTGAAGAGGGCCAAGAAAATGTTGAGTGATGTTAAAAAGGATGATGTCATAGTCACATGCGATAAAATGAACGCGTTCGAAAAGAAAATACTGCTGTAAATTTAGTATTCGATTTATATATGTGACACTTGTGGACGATGCCAAATCTTTACGGCAGCCTGGAAAATTATTATGGGCATGCGCTTTTTAGTTCAATGGAACGGTCCGCCTTTGCGCTTGTTTTTTTTTTTATTTCGTACTTATGAGGGTTGACAATATGTCAAAATTTTATTCTTGTTACAGAACTCAGTGTCATATCTATAAATTATAATGTCTATGTTTAATAAATAAACATTAATTTGACTATGGATCATTGTAACAGTAACTTACATGAACAAATGTTTCAATTATGATGTAATAATACGAACAAGAATATTTTTGTGGTAATTTATAATTGTCGTCACTGTATCCCAGTCTATACATATCTCTTTGCTTTTATTGTTAATGATTTTTCTTACAATTTCACGCTTACTCATAAACGATATCTAACTAAATTAAATAGTCACATTCATGATAAATACGTGATAATTTAAATATGTAGGATAATATTTATGAGTAAGGCCATTTTCTATTGATATACCTAGTGATAATTATTATGGTATTTTTTTGAGCTACGGCTTTTATATGAAGTTTTATTTTAATCTATCGCAATTAGTGGTCGTCAATTTGTAAATGACACGTAGTATATTGACGCCCCCTTACCTTATAATATTTATATACATATCGGTGACGATTACCGCTTTTGTCGAGTGATTTATAATATTTTTAAGAGATGGCGTTATATGCTAGCGATGATGTGTTCAATTAGCGAGCGAAAGCGATAAACGTGAGCGATAAGCGCTTTAAAAACTTTCCTTTCTCTTTCGTTCGATCGTTAGCGGATTTGTGACATAATTAGGAGAAGAATAAATATTTTAGTATCCATTTATTGTATGTAATTATCATAGTTTTTCAGATATTTCCTTTCTTTTTCAAACTTGAATTGGGTGTGCCATAACTATGTACCTTAACTCTATGGGTCTGTGCAGCGGCGATGTGAAATGATTGTTACATTTATATTTCTAAGAAACACGAAAGGACTTTAGTCGGGCAATTTTCGCCCGTATATTAAAGAGGCTAAAGTTGAGTTTACTTCACGAGTTGATGTCTCCATTCTTGTACTGACCCTAATTGGTGTATTGAATTAAATAGCTCCAAAAAGCCGCTTTAATCATAGACAGTTTGTTAAAAGACCGCTGGTCGACTTAGATGTTGTCTATGGAACCCATTTGTGGGATATCGAGGAATTAAGCTCCCTTTGTCGTTCCCTTAACACTAAATAAAAATATTTCCATTAATTTGTATTTTATGGGAAGTCATTCACTCTTGGTAAGAATCACGTCAGACTATCACAAGATGCGATAGTTGTATGCGTGTAAGCGAGATGCACAGCTATTTTATCTTGCTTACACGCATGCAGCTGTCACTTTGGCACTTGTGATTTATGATTGTGGAACAGATAGATTAGTTGAATGTTCAAATTTCTGTCAAATGCTACTTATTTAGTGTTCTGGGAAACAATTTTTATAAAACTATTTATCTTGTTGATCTCAAATGGAAAACTGTTGATGTGTGTTCTATCATAATACAGGACCTTCAATTATTAAGCTCAATATATTATACATACCTTGTGATGTATTTTTATAAAAATAAAGTCGTACGTATAATAATAATAATGTGTTTTAGTCATTCTTTCGATTAGTAAATGTGAGGCCATATTTATACATGAGATTGGCAACACCGGAACTCTGCGCGCTGATTGGCGCGATTTGAAATCACAGCACAGAGGTTTGAACCGATTTTAGAGCTCTTAATTTGCAGATTCTGTCAAAGGTTAATTTTCGAATGAATAGGCTTCACAAGTCAGAATGTTTCTGGAATTCCTCATCCAATTTTTTTTTAAATAAAATTTTATTTTATTTCGCTACAGTATTTAAAATCGCTAGGTACTATTTTTCTTTATGAATAAAACAAAATTACTTTATATTTAACTGTGCCAAAGGAGTGCAAAGGAAGGTATTGCTCTCGTAACTTGCTGCAGAATCAGTGCGAAAGATACCTAGTTATAAATTTGCGCTGCGCTAAAATGTAAGTGCGCTTGTTTATTTCTTTTATCCTAGGAGGACATTCTTTACACACGGCAATCTAATCCCAAACTAAGGAGAACTTGTACTATAGAAACCAGATAACTGATATACTGTTTTTTTCTAAATAAATACTTAAATAGATATTGACATCCAGACACAGAACAAACAGACATGTTCATGTACACAAATGGTTGTCCTGGGTGGGAATCGAACTCGCGACCTGCGACTTGGCAGTCGGGTCGCTAACCACCAAGGCCACTGGCCTTTCATGTGGAAGTTTTATTACACCACTTCAACCAAAATTCCTCTATAGTACAGTATGTGATTTTAGAAAGCTTCCCAGTCGCGCGCTCTACAATTAATTATATTATTATTATAGGCACTGTTTATTTTTGAGCGGATAGAACAAACAATCAACATACATTTTTATATATCAGATAATATCTTACCATGGTAGGCCGATAGTTAACGATATTGCTAGCTTTGCTACGAAATGGCCTAAGAATGTCAAATAGAGACGGAAATGGTAATTGTTTAACGGAATTGTGGAACGGATGTTTCATGGAAAACGGAAATGCCCGAAAAAAAACACACGATGTAATTCTGTCATCATTGGTTTATTTATCACGATACATAGGTATAATTACACATTAATTTAAACACATATTTTCGGAATATTGGAGTAAAACACAGCACACACCTTCGTCGAAATTATACAATACTCCGCAATGTTGAAAAAATGGCAATTTTGCACATACATAATTACAAAGAAATAGGTCTAAAGTGACAAATCAATATAAAAAAAATATCGATGACCACATTTTAATTTGTACATAGACTGACACGCGAAATGTAAATAAATTATACAAAATGTCACTTTTGTAAAAAAATTACGTAAACATTATGTTCTATGGAAGAAAGAGTACTTATACAGTTAAGTTTTATTGGCGTTACAGTGCCTCAGTAAAAGCATTAATTATATTATATTATCAAACAGCGAGTTTAATATTTGTCGCAGCCATTTATAGCCAAAGTAAAAGACAGAAATACTTATTAATATTAATTATAAATATGCAAAGTGGTTGCAGGAACTACAAATAAAATAAATTTTGCATGTCGCCATCTCTGTCGCACACAACTCAATATACAACTAAAAACAATAAAATAAATATAAAAATAAACATTCATATAGAACAATCATAAAACTGATCTATATAAATCGTTATTAAATAACAATAAATTAAAATAATGACTTATCAATGGGAAATACACATGATTAGGCGAATTTTATAAACTAAATGTGGGTACAGTTTTCAAAACGTTAATTGACGCAAAGTTACGCCCATTATTTTACAATGAGTATTGACAACGCAATTCGTAAATAGAAGTCTCTGTAAAAGTACAGTTAGCCAACAAAAGATGCAATATTTGCTTCCTCATTAGAAATGAGATATCTGTCCATAAAAGTTATGTAAGTTATCTGAATTCCATAGTACAAGCTCTGCTTAGTTTGGGATCAGATGGCCGCGTGTAAAGAATGTCCCGGGATATCTATTATTTTATTTTTTCTATGTATCGCTGGATCATAATTTTGATCCAAGCGAAGAGAATTTATCTGTTCTGAAAACTTTTGTATCAAATTGTGTCTCTAGCGGGACAGTTTGGTAACCGTTTTGACATTAGACCGCTCATAAAGTCCTATATCAAATATGGCATTTTATAAACACCACGACAAGGATTATGATTTAAAACCATGACACAAATTGAGGTTAACATAGACAATTGTTCTGCGTCATTAAAGTTTTAAAAACCATATCGGATATGTACAATGAAATCCCTTATCACCTATATAATCACACACATACAACTACAAGCGTACCGTTAAACTGAGACTGTACCAGCCTGCACATATACCTACCTAAGATTGTACACATTAGAAATACCCCAGCTTGTTACACAAATTGCACTCTTGTCAGCAGAAACCGTCTCAGTTGAACGTTATATTAAATAAATTCCGCAATTTAAACCTAATAGCCATTACATGAGAATTCAATATTCATTAAAAACCATCCAATACTAATATCTAAAATACATTAAGATTGAAGTTGACTTTGGTTACACATACTCGTATTCACAAATGTGAGTGTTTTAGCGGCGTTTGTCTCTTTCTTTCGTAAATAAACAGACATGTATGATAGAGACAACATAATATTGGGAAATAAATGATAATATTAGATTTACAATTAAGTTAAGACGGAAAAATACTTAATGTGATGTATCGAAAAAGAAAATATTCAATTCTGAAATAAAAGTTGTTTTTTAGACCTTTTATATGAAGGCCAAATAGAATATGAAAACACAGTGTATTCAGAGTATTCGAACCTAAAATATTATTTACTAAATGCATATATCAATTTTAAAATCACAAAATGTACTGCTCTATAGGAAATTAGAATTCATCTATGAAAATTCATTGTAATGACTCCAAACGTCGTTCTAATTTAAAAACACCTATATCTGATTTTAATTTGGTATTGAACTTTACATGTGATATGAAATTCATCCTTAAGAGTATGACAATAACAATTGAATTACTGATTAAAACATCTACATTTACGTCTATTATATAGTTGAGACATAAACTTATTAATTTACAGATAAAAAATGAGTTTACACCTTCGTCATCACATGAAAGAATCGATCCTACAGAAAACCGGTTTTAACCGGAAAAGTCATAAATATTTCTAATCACGACAACAAGATTAAAATACCTGTCAATATAATAAAAGTGTTGCTACATAAAAAAATGCACAACCATAGCCTTACCCACACAATAATCAACTAATATAAGAAGTCCCCTATGACGTATAAGAATGTTATAGAGAAATGTACCCTCTTGCTTTGATATAAGGTGCGTTTAGATCATCTTACATTTAACCGTGGGCTCAATAGATAAACCTTACTCCTATACAAATTAAGTTGATTTTTCAATGACTTTCTTAACTGTCAAAAGGGATTACTTATAGTAGACAGACTATAACACTGTTCATGTAGTCAGCAATTATCGAAAATTGTTTCGTTAATTACCTGACCATATAAATAGTGTTAGTTGATTGGGATTGATGATATTTTTTTAAGGCATGTTCACACATTAAAGCCTAACTTAAATAAAATGGCATACTAATTGTAAAACACGTATTGAGTGATGAACCGCCGGTAATACGTCTTCAGAAATGTGAGCGGTTGTACGTAGCAAGATCTTTATGCTTACTATCGCGGGTTTTTCTTCTTCAGGTGCTGAAACAGACATGATAAACACAGATTAAAAATGTATCCCTCACGAATGAGATACCTCGAGAGAATGAAAGAGTAGCCTAATTCAACATTGAACCACCTCTTCTACCACAGATAAATATCGTTATGCCATATTTTATGAAGATATAGGCAGATCATTTATCGAATAAAAAACAATCAAATATTTTAATAAAACAATTTACGTAAGGAGACGCGAATTTTGACATAGCAAAAAAAATTTCATTTAACCTTTTGAACGCCAATTTCAGCTATACGCGACATGCGCAAGCGTGCCATGTCCACCATTGTTGTCTATACTCGACAATAAACAGGTCAATTACAAAATAAACATATTAAATCACTAGCTGTCCCCCGCGGTTTCACCCGCGTTCCCGAGGGATGATACATTTTTCCTGGATAAAAAGTAGCAAATATTACTCAGTGATAATGTAGCTTTCTAACGGCAAAATAATTTTTGAAATCGGTTCCGTAGTTTTTAAGTTTATTCGTTACATATAAAAATACAAATCTTTCCTCTGTATAATATTAGTGCAGATTAATTTTATGTGTTCTATTATTTTATTATTAATATAGGTATTTATATCGATTTTCGGGCTTGGCGTGTAGCACATGGAGATGCCATTATGGCATGGCATTCAAAAGATATAACTAATATACAAAATAATGGGCACGTAATGAACCAAAACTTATCGAAAAATATCTATATACTAATGACTTAGACGGTCTAATCTGAAGATAGTAATTAGGTACTGTATTGGCGATGACAAATCGATTGTGAGTTCGAATCCATGAGCTTTAGCTATCGGTGAAGGAAAACACCGTGAGGAAACTATAGTACGGTGTTATCCGGCTGTCTGGCTTGCACCCTAAAGTCGAACATCTGTTCGCAAACAGCTGCTGGTGTGTTCCGGGAGCTGCACTAGAATACTACTTCCCTTCTGTTTTGTGTGTTTACCACTTGCCAACATCATCCATGACCATAGTGACATTATAGATAAACACAAAACTTTTATTTATTACTTATTAAAAAGAAACTAATTGACTCAGACGTGACTTTGTGGAAATTTATTAAAATATAAAATTATAATGATAAGAGTATACAAAAATCAAATATCTAGTAACTAATTCCGCTGGATTTCCTATTTAGTTTCCTTGTTTGGTACTTGACAGAGAAGGAGATCCAGCGGAATTAGTTACTCGATATTTGGTTGTATAATCGGGTTAAAAAACAAAAAGCATCATGTACCTAGTTACCGTTGCTTACACAAAGATTCGCACGCAGCCACTGGAGGTACCTACAGATATTTTCGTCCAATATTAAAGTATGGTTTATTTACTCTAGACATCTCAGTGGGAGGTATAACACTACGGCGGATGTTCAATTATTGAAATAGATGGTCCAACTTGCTGTATACGTTATGGTCATCAAATATAGATTGAACAATAGACGCGGCGCAACTCGGTAACAGCTGTTTTAAAATTTGACACGTTTGTTGCCGATCGAAGCATCACTATCTATCTATCTATATATATATAAAAATGAATCCCTATTTCCCTTGGTCATGGCATCACGCATGGACGGCTGGACTGATTTCGCTAATTCTTTTTTTGTTGTATTTGTTATTGTCAGGAGAAGGTTCTTATGAAAGAAAAAATTAAGAAAGTTGCGTGGAAAATTAGAAAATTTAAGAAAGCTTAACCACTTTACTAGCGCTTTTGACAATATAAACTTGTATTGTTGTCAGTCGTTTGACAGTTGGAGCGATTGCGCGCTGCATATATCGTTTAAAATAGAGGCATGGGTCGGAATTATATTCATAGAACAATGAATTTATGATTTCTTATTGCACATCATACAGTCGATTCAATCGGAAGATTGGAATTCAATATTCATTGTTAAGACAGGACGACGTCTGTCGGGTCAGCTAGTTAAGGTTATATAAACATAATGTTTCTTGTTGAGTTTCCTTGTTTGGGACTTGACAGAGAAGGAGATCCAGCGGAATTAGTTAATGGATTCTTACTGTGGATTTACTGAGTTTAATTTACTGAGTCAATTGACTCTTCTGACTTATCTTCACTATTTATTCAAGCAACTAGCTACTGTCCTGCCGTTTCCCCTGCGTTACTGAGTGAATTAATGTTAAGAGGGGTAACTTAGCCTATGTCACTCGGGAATCATGTAACTTTCTAGCAGTGAAAGAATTTTGGAAATCGGACTCGGTTTCGAAATTTAACCACCTATATCCAAAATTACAAATTCAATTTATAATATTAGTATAGATTGCCGGTTATATTTGAGGCACAAAATTAAGTAAGTAATTAATTGAATATTCAATGCATTCCATTTTAATTCTATTTATTTAAACTAGCGGCACGATGTCCATTTTGATGTTTAAGAATGCCATTGAAAAATTGTCTTTATTGCATATAAAACAAGGTTCATGTATTGATCTAATAGTTAATTCTATGGTGATGCAGATCTCAGACCTTATCATAAAGGAACAGACCACAAATTTCAATGACATTTTAAACAACGAAACGGCCGCCAGGGGGCCGCTTTTCATTTAGATGCTGTCAAAATTTAAAGTTAAAGTTATCTATTAAAAATTCAGTAAATTTAGATTAGTTTGATGCACAGTAGTGTATAATGTGGTGTGTAATACATACACAATGCACGATAGCACCTAATTAAACAAAATTAAAATAACAATTGAATAACTTCACACCTATTCGACATAGAGCTAGACAGTAGAAACAAGTACGAGTCGGACTAGCATACGAAAGGTTCCGAAGACGTTCACTGTCACCCTATTTTTTTTTTCTTTATTTATTATTTGTTGTTATAGCAGCCATAGTAGTACAAACTATGTGTAAATTTCAACAGTCTACCTATTACGGTCCATGAGATACAGCCCGCTGTAGACAGACGGGCAAATGGACAGCGGAGCCTTAGTAAGCGCCCTTGGTGTGTGGAACCCTAAAAACTGAAGCATTTGTGAGTATTACGACATATCTATTTATTAATGTTTACAAAGATGAATTGAAATGTATGCGTGGTTAAATAATGGAACAGCATTTATTGTAAGCGATTTGAAAAACATTATTTTAATTTATTTGTAGGTACATACTGCCGAATGTAAAAAAAATAATTTCCGCCGTGAAGCAATAGCGCACTTGTATTATTATACTTTTCGATTAGAAAGGTAAGGGGGTCGGCCCCAAAGAAGGAAGCGATTTGACATCAAGCTATGAAAATAACTAAAATAAACTGATCTAGCTGTATCTACGTCGGTGAGAGAACGTATTTTTTTTCTAAACGATGTTTTCAGACAATAGATAAAATGTTAAAGCTCTTATATCAAATAATTGAATCTATATACATATATAAAAATGAATCCCTATTTCCGTTGGTCACGGCATCACGCATCGACGGCTGGACCGATTTCGCTAATTCTTTTTTTGTTGTGTTTGTTATTGTCCGGAGAGATGGTTCTTATGAAATAAAAATTAAGAAAGTTGCGTGGAAAAATTTGAAAATTTAAGAAAACTTAACCACTTTACTAGCGCTTTGACAATATAAACTTTTATTATTGTCAGTCGTTTGACAGCTGGAGCGATTGACGGAATGCGCGCTGCAAATATCGTTTAAAATAGAGGTGGCGGTATAATTTATAATTTCTTAGTGCAAATTTCACCGCCGATTCAATCGGAAGATTCGAATTCAATGTTCATAGTTCAGACAGGACAACGTCTGTCGGGTCAGCTAGTATTAAATAATTTTGCAATATAAAATAGGTCGTTTAATAAATAGATGTCTGGCGAGCAATTTATTGCCAAGGGTTATTATCCTTTAAATAATCCAAAATATTACAAAAAACCTTTAAAAAGTAGCACCTGTTACTTTACCCGGCTTTGTGTACTTGCCACAAGGCCAGATCACTCACCACGATGACATTGTGGTCAAAGGCAAGCCTATACAACATTATTACACTTACATAATCTCCAAACTGCTATCACTGTTCTTGGTAGCCTGCTCCCCCTCGCTAGAGTTGGATCCACCCGACTCGGATCTCTGGCTGCGGGTCCGGAGAGGTTTCTTCTTCTCCTCAACAAGCACTTCGCTAGATGTCGCCTCTTCGGACTGCCGCTGCCACGCCGGGATGGACGGGGGGTCAGAGCGGGTCTTTATTGTTGGGAATTGGTTCCTGAAAATAAGGTTCAATTTCGTGCAGTTGTTATTTGGACTAACGCCTTAAAGACATGGAGAAATAAAGCGACGCCACGGTTACATTCACGTTTCTGGACCGAAAAGTAACCTAATCCATGGGGCCCTCATATTTCTCGACAGATTCAGTTCAGCACCATATACGGTGAAAAATAATACGTTCTCTTACAGACGTAGATACAGCTAGACTTTTTAATTTTAGCTATTTTCATAGTTTGATGTCCTGTGGCACCCTACTTTGGAGTAGAGGTACCGACACCAATAAAATATTTTGCGAAGAAAGCTGTTCGTGCAATCTACAACATGGGTCCTAAGGACTCTTAAAGAGATAAATTTAAAACCATAAATATTTTAACGTCGTCACAGTACAAAAATATATAAAAATTGTGAGTATGTTCGTAGAAATTTACATAATTTTCGAAAAAATAGCGTTACTCAATAGTATTAAAACTAGGAGTAAGCTCTGACTCGCATTACCTTTAACTCGACGAACGAAAGTCAAAATATGACTGATGATATGATGATTAGGGGCAATGTTTAACTTTATTTAATAAATTACCAAAAAAGACATTCAAGAATTACCGCGCATAAATCTAAAACGGTAGTAAAGAAAATATCGGATTATTTGAGGATAACAATCTTTGGCAATGAATTGCTCGTCAATCTATTTATTGAACTACATATTATATCATTGTAAAATTTATATTTAATGTAGTCTGTATAATTAAAAAGAGCTTTTGAAAGACTTTAATTGTCTTACGAGTTGTTCCGGTGAAAACCTTCAATATCGAAACTATACCGCTTTTAAAAATGTTAATTTATAAAAACACAATACAATTAATCTTTAAATTATAATTTATCGTAGAATCTCCAAAGAGTACGGACTAAAAGTCCGTAGAAAATGTAAAAAAACTTTACCTCTTTATGATCTCTTTTATATGTATCTATCTATATATATAAAAATGAATCCCTATTTCCCTTGGTCACGGCATCACGCATGGACGGCTGGACCGATTTCGCTAATTTTTTTTTTTTTTGTGTTTGTTATTGTCAGGAGATGGTTCTTATGAACGAAAAAATTAAGAAAGTTGCGCGGAACATTCCAAATTTTAAGAAAACTTAACCACTTTACTAGCGCTTTTGACAATATAAACTTTTATTATTGTCAGTCGTTTGACAGCTGGAGCGATTGACAGAATGCGCGCTGCAAATATCGTTTAAAATAGACGCATGGGTCGAAATTATATTGATAAAATAATTAATTTCTTATTGCACATTTCACAGTCGATTCAATCGGAAGATTCGAATTCAATATTCATTGTTAAGACAGGACAACGTCTGTTGGGTCAGCTAGTAATAGTATAAAACAAAGTCACTATTTCTGTGTGTTTCTTTGTCCGATTACATATTTTAAACTGCGTAATCGAAGCGGTTAACAACATTTTATTTCATTGCATGTACCAGGAGATTGGTATGTATAGGTAATATTAGAATTATATAATAATCTGTACAGAGTGTTACAAAACTATCCGTAAAGCCGAAAGGAGCTTGAATGGGGCCTTATAACTAGTCCATTCACAATATTTAAGAACCGTAGTAACGCTGTATAACATACCCCAAAAATGTTTTTATTTTTATGAATAAAAATAGAAAAACTATTAAAATAGACAATTACTAGGTAAAACAGGTACGTAAACCTTTCTGTTAAATAATCTATTTTCCTGACATGACAGCTTACTAGGCTTTGATAATTAATTATATTTTGACAGGGTATTTTGTAACACGTTGTATAAACATTTATATTATCCCATTCAGCCGAAGCCGGGGCAGGTCACTAGTATTATTAGGGTTAGATAACTCACCTATTGAGCAATATCCCCTTAACAGAGGCAATGTCAGCCTTGATGTTGTCCAACTGAGCTCGTAACGTAGCGTTTACGTGCATGCACTGTATATCGGAGCGCATGCCTAACACGTTCCCGTTGAGGTTGTCCAAAGATATTCGCAGCTCATCAATACAGTCATCTGTCGACTTCTTCTTCGGTTTTTCGACGAATAGCATTTGCTTTATATAATTCTAGGGACAGTTAATAAACTTGAATTACCAAAAGTAAAAAACATATATTTGGTACTAAGAAGTCCCTAACGGTTTTACCCGCATTCCCGAGGGATGTCACATTTTCCCGGTATAAAAATAACCAATATGTTATTCCAGGAAATGCTCTATCTATGTGCCAAGTTTCAACCAAATCTGTCTAGTGGTTTTTGTTTGAAAGAGTAACAAACACCCATACATACAAAAAATCGCATTTATAATATTACTAGTAATGTTATTTAACCGTTCCTTCGAATGTTAAATTTACTACATCAATAAATTAAATAATTTAACGTAAATTAAAAGCTTGGCTTCTTTACAAGCTATGTCACCGTAATCTACATGGAAAAATATTTTTTGGCATTTATACATTTAAAGTCGAAAGTCGAATGTGCCTTTACTGTACCGGTGGCAAATTATTTAATTACTTGCTTAAATGGCAATGCTAATGTCTACACAAATAAATCCTTATCATAACCATCCTATTACAATGACCGATAAAAGATTATATAATCTGATATCACTAGAAGTATGAATAATGTAAACTCGAGGTAATTTTTGCTGAAAAGTTATATCATTTTTGGGTTCCTTATGCTCCGCTGTCCCTCAATGTGTAATGGTGTCTCCTAATAGGTAGATTGTTGAAATTTTCAGTGTAGGATGCTACTATAACAACAAATAAAAAAACAAGACTATTTGTAAAAAAATCGTTTGCATAAATACGCAAACTTTCGAAAATGCTAAACGAATTTTAATACGGTATTTGCAGGCAGCTTGAACGCTTTACTTCATCAAAATCTGCACACGAAAATACACCTATTACAAATAATGTAAAGATATCACGCGTATGAAGTCGCGGGTACATATAGAAAAGTATTTAATCAAATAGGCCTTCACATGCACTTTTATGTATGCAATAACGTGTCTGATTTTCTTTAGGAGCAAATTCATAATATTACTACTATTATAAATGCGAAAGTTGTGATGGATGTATGTTTGTTACTCAATCACGATAGAACGCTTGAACGGATCTGGATGAAATTTGGCATAGAGATAGGTTACAGTCTCGAAAAGGAATAAAAAGGGAATATCTCAAGAGAATCCCTCGGAAATGCGGGTGAAACCGCAGGGGACAACCATTGATATTATATAAAAAAAAATTGTTGTCTGTAAACTTTTCACGGCTGAACGCATCTTGAAGAAATTTGGTAGGGAGATAGATATTATCTTGGGGAGGGACTAATATTAATTTAAAAAAATGTCTGTAGGAAAAAATCTGCCAAAGGCATGTCGGACCACGCCCAATGTGTAAGGTCCTAACCATGTCCAAGCAGTATGTAGAACATTATAGAAATATAACCTTTTCGTTATTATTTGGGGTCGTTGAACTCAAACTGAAAACCTACTAATATTCAAAATGAGATAGTGTATATGTATGGATATTTGTTTCTGTCACGCAAAAACTACCCCACAGATTTGGCTGAAACTTGGCACATAAGTAGAAAATGCCCTGAAACAACAAATAGTATACATTCTGTGATAGGAAAATGTTACATACCTCGGGAACGCGGGTGAAACCGCAGGGTACAGCTAGTAACTAATATTCTAAAGCGCTAAAATCATCGAGTATAATGGGTATGACTTGTGTTATATCGATTTCACACGACGAATCTAACATAACGGCATTAGTGATATTTTAATATAATCGACAATCCATTCACACAGGGCAGATCATGCGACCTTTCCCAGTTGCTAACGTCCTAAATACAGGCGATTAACTATCGACCTGCTTTTCTAAAATTAGATAAGTCGTCCTAAATGTTAAGCGATAGATACAATTAATGTGCAAGGGTCAACTCGAGCTCTGCAAATCTTCGATATATTGATAAGCTATCGAGTGATGCGATAAAACTGTATTCAAATTACGACTGACTTATACCTTCCTATTGTAAAAAAATTATCCACTAAATCTAATAAAAAAAAATATGATTCTTTATTTAAATAGGCTAAAAATATTTCCGAAGGAATTATTGACTTCGAAGGTGGGTGCTGATGTAGGTTTAATCAAAATATTTTATCATAACTATTTTAATTCCAAAACATAAAGATCATAGATATGTTGTGAAACAATATGTTGTTTAAGTAATTATCAATATTAATAATTATCATAATCGGCACCCAAATTGTAACTCTCTCGATTGAAATTTGAAGCCGATTTCATTATAGTTTAATGGTTAGATGGGTTAGAAATCAGTCATAGGGGCCAATTCTAGAATAACTTTAAATAAATTAAAAAAAAGGTACTCGTATTAAACTTAGATTACTTACTTAAATTAAGATTACAGATTATTAAACATCTATCGCGAATCGAGTGCGCCAAAAAGGGCTCAACGTCACGTTATGCGCGCCCCTTCGCTTTTTTGGCGCACTCAATACGTTGACGATAAGCGATAGATGTTCGTGCTTAGATTTTTTCAGAAAACACTTACCTTATAGAACCAATAACATCCATATGCAAAGCCTCCGTACACCAGTAAAGGTAAAACGCGATCCTTCAACCAGTTGGCTCGAGATCGCTGGAAGAACTTCAGCTCCGATGTCATCGTTGGTATATCTAAAGATCCAGTGTATTGTTGCAGAGCCCTCTGGATTTCAAATTCCGTAAGACCCTTGCTGCGTAGGAAGCGTTCCTTGCTGTCCAATGTGCATTGCTGCACATTTGGGTTTCTCAGGAAGTTTACTGCAGTAGCAACCTGTTAGTAATATTTTTTTTATATACAAACTCCTTAAAACTAATTACAGGTGGTTACCTAATGCGATAGAAGGGCCTTGAAGTTTACTTATAATAACAATTTGAATAAACAACTGACGATAAAAACTGCATAACCTACATACATCACACAAAATATAGGTAATATAACATATAAACTAACAAGTCTATAGTATGACTTAAGAAGTATAATAATGACTTCTGTAACACCAGTATGTATGCCTAGCTCAGAAGTCAGAGACTGCATTTAAATTGTGAATGTTTAAGTATTTATGTGAACAAATTTATTATTATTATTAATCTATGCTATGCAAAAGTGAATGATAAGTTATTAAAAAAATGTGAAAATTATTTAGAAATAATGGACTTGATAATGCAATGGATAGTCAAATGAATTCGAAATCAAGAGTAAAATAGCTTTTAGTGAGTTCGTTCGGGGAAGTACTACCACCTTACCCATTTCCGCCGTGAAGCAGTAGTGCAATTGTATTACTGTGTTTCGGTTAGAAAGGTAAGGGGGCCGGTGAAATTACAGGCACCTGAGACTTAACAATTTCACGTCTCAGGGTCGACAACGCATTGGCGATGCCCCTAGTGTTACAAATGTCCATAGGCGGCGGTGACCACTTACCATCAGGTGGACCGTCCGCTTGTTTGTCGGCCCACGGGGTATAAAAAAAATCAAGCACTAAGGCACTTTACTTCAAATCATCACAAAATAATACAAAAGAATATCACTATTGTTGTCTATCAGTTTGTCCACTTACATTACTTTAATTCTTTTTAACTACACAATGGATTTTGATGTGTTGGTACATATCTACCTAAGGTACATGCACAGTTAAGGCACTTTTATAACAATAGTACTTATGTAACGTTTTCTAAAGGTAAATTTATTCATAAATCATTCACTAGATTTCGCATTATAATAATGGGTACAATTGACGCTTATATATTTTTTTTAATAAACCTATGTTTTGTAACTTCAGTAACTTAAAATTCATAAAACCTTCATAAGTGCCCTTTGTGGGCCTAAACCAATTAAATGGTATTAAATGTCTACCAAGTAATTAGAATATATTAGACATAGTTTGAAAGTAGCATCAGTAATGTAAAACTTTATGACAGAAAATTATAATTAAATAAATGATATGATAGGCCTATTTTGTCAGTTAAGCATCAAATAAAAAGGAACTCTATGGTGTTATGATGAGGCGTCATACAAAAATGAAAAGATGAACCCAAAAGCAATAAAGATGATTTTTCTGTGATATTCTTGATTGTCGAAAGGGGCCATTTAAATCTCAACTTTAATAATAAGAACATTAAGTATTCAAATTGTGTGACAAAGTTCTAAGGGTGACCATGAAAAAAGTTGTATGGATTGGTTTTACACAATTGATGTGAGTAAAGATCAGGTATAAGGTGTTAGGTGTGTTAACAATGGTAAAGGCAGCAATTTCCATCGGAGCTGTACTGTGATGGATATTTCAAATGGATTGCTACACTATACTTTATATTTTAGGCTTACATTGCTGGAAGGTGTTAAGTCTCATGTGCCTGTAATTTCACCGGCCCCCTTACCTTTCTAACCGAAACACAGTAACATGATTGCATTACTGCTTCATGGCGGAAAAGGGTAAGAATTCAAAATTCAAAAATTCAAGGTGTTAGTACATCCCCGGCAGAACTCTGCACTAAGAGATCTACTACTCAATGTTAAAAAGCTACAATGAATAGACCTGAATGACCAGACCAGATAGAACTGGTGGACTAAATACATTTGTCTCTACACCTTTCTCATCTCTTAGGAAATACAGCCCGAAGGTAAAATAATGATGATGAGTTGTAAATTACTATGAAAGCAGCAAACGGTGGAACTAATTGATAAGAACGAATTATATAAAGATTAATGTATGAAATCCATATGAAAACGTTATCTTTAGGTCATTGTTAGAATGGATTTCACCATTCCAATTAATGAAAATTCTAGAACATTTGATTCCTATGTAGATATCTAAACCTTGAATGTTATGACTTCAATAGTGAACATGTTTAGACACTACTATTGTGAAAAAAAAACCTTTTATAGGTATAGAATTCATTAAAAACAAAGCAAATACAGTGCGAAGGTCATTCTAGAATATTTTAAATTAACTATTTGTTATTTTAATGGTATGCATATTTATTCGATCCAATCAAATGAAAAAAAACTAATTGAATGAACAATAATAGAAGGTTATTTACCAAATTCTCGCGTATATCGTTCCCGGCCGCTATGATCTCCGAACCCATCTCAGTTTTGTAAAAATCGATAAAATACGAGATTTCAATTAGAGAAGCAAAACTGCTCTTCAATACTCTTCTCACTGAATTTAAGTTAAGAAATAAGCTAAATTTGAATAAATCGCAGTTTTTTTTATGTAGATAAACAGATGAAAATTAATTTCGTTTTTAGGAAGCAAACCTTCACCTATGATGGCTGACGATCATTGATCGATCGATCGCCCGGGTTTGAAACTGACAGACAGACAGACAAACAAAACGGATGACAGTCAGGCAGACTGCTATTGTTGCCAGTTGCGGCCTTAATCTCGTACATGTAACAACGTTTTCATAATCGTAAACAAAGTATAATAGCTTAAACCAGTACAACCATCGATATTGTTAGCTATTTAATATTTCGTTTCAAAATTTTAGGCTTCCAATAGCGTTGATACCCCATCAATATATTGAGATATTCGGGTGACGAGATTCAACGACTAGCATTTAGTAATGTATAATTATTATTTGAGAAGAGGCCATCACTCGGTTCACGTGACAGTGTTTGTTTAGTGTATATTCACATCCCCCTATCGTATACCGTTTCCCCCCACACATGAATGCACGCTCGTAGGCTCGTAGTTAAAGTACTGTGTAGGTAGGGGATCTACACGGTACTGAGCGCTGGGATGTTTACACATCCAAAACAGGAAATCTTTAAAAAGTAAACGTTAAAAGAATAATAAACAAATACAATTATTTAAAATAAAACCTTCTTGAGTGTCAGCTGCGTTCATAAGGGATCCAAAGTAATGTATTCGACTAGTACAATAGAATTAGCTTGTTTAAAGCAAACTATTTTTTTTCATAAAGTTTGGCATTTTACATGGGTTTTATCTTCAAAATCCAAATAAAAAAATAGTGCATTCATTAAAAAAACTCTATTCCGTGTTTTTCAATAACCTTTTTGTGCAATTGCATTGCAAAAATCTGTCAAGTGTCAGTCAGCTTAAGGTATACTCTGTGCTGTTAGTCACTCACTAAATTTAAATAAGTTTTGTTTGACAATTTGATGGAATTGTGCTACATAAATGGTTGGTTAGAGTTGCTCGTTTAGAAATGTGAAGATTCTTTACAATTTTAAATAAATTGCTAAAAAATGAGTGATTTCGATAATGCCACTGAGGCGGCATCACTCGCTGTAAGATTTGATCAAACAGGACAGACAGACAAAGCGGTAGAATGCTACAGAACAGCTGCGAGACTGCTGGATAGAATCCGAGACCAATTACCCGCTGAAAAACAGATTGAACTTCGTGATAAAGTGCGTGAATATCTTGAAAGGGCGACGTCACTGCAGGAACAGAAAGGTAATATTTTCTTTGTTATTACAATCATTCTTAGAGTTATATCAATATTTTTTCTCTAAGAAAACTAACATTGTTTGTTGATGACTCATAAAGTTGTAAACATGAATGGTAAAAAGTCCATTGCATTGTATATGATGTCATTGTTGATTGTTAAGCTGCAACAACTTTATGGTTAATATATGAAAATGTTTGATAAGAGAGGCTGTGGGCAGATATTATTACAATCTATTCATTAATTCTATTGTTAATGCCTTAAAGGAAGGTTTCATCCAGTAAATATAAATTCTTGTTGTTTGCGCCAAATCACATAATGCTATTACACACACACATATATCCTAGTTTTCAAAGAATTCTTTATACCCTGGGAAAGCCTTCACTCTTGTGAAATCCAGGAAAAATAACTAGACTGATTCTAGTGGTCTATGAATATGACAAACTATAATTAATCTATGAGTCGACTACCACTTTAAGTACCTATTCCTTGTTTTTATTAAAGTTAATGTTTTAACACATTGACTGTCCAGGGTATTGTGCTTATTTTCCATGGGCATTATATGATAACCTGTTATATTTTATGTTGAAATTGTTAACATTGGTGAATGTTACATAGACGTCACAGCTAGATAAAAAATGCACTATATATAGTGCTAGAAAATAAAAGGCATAGTCAAACTAAACAAAAAAGAGTTATTCAATGATAATGCAAAAAAGTTCATGACAGTGGTTGAAAATGGAATCTTTTATGCTTATTGAACAGTTATTTTTTTGCACTACACTTCACTCAAAAACCAGGTATATAAATAACTTCAATAGAATATCACTGAATGACTGCACACAATTTATATTATTATCTGCTGTGCTATGAGGATATGGGCATTCTTGTTTATGACAAAACATAATAGTAACAGAGTCCTATGACCTTCAGTGGAATGGTTTGTTATTTTTACACGCATTATATTAGCTTCACCTATATGTATGTATGTTTGTAACCAACCCCTTTGAGCTCGATTTTGTCCTACTTTAAATGATCAGATTTAATTCAAACTTTGCACACCTGTCAAAGATCGATGACATTTGAATAATCTGATCACAGCATCCGATTATCCTAATTAGATTCGCCAGGATTAATTAATTGCTTTCGGCATCCATTGCGTTCCTTTGCCTTATTAACTTACAATGATTAGAATAAAAATTGGCAAAATGAAATTTCGTCAATTTCCATTCTAATCTACTAAAATTATAAATGTGAAACTTTGTGAGGATGGATTTGTGGATCTTTGTTAATCTATTATGCAATATCTTTTTTATAATTGGATGAAACTTGGCACAAAGATCGAGCATGTCCTGGAATAGGATACTTTCTATCCCAGGAAAATGTTACATCCCTTGGGAATGTGGTTGAAACCAACCAGCTAGTATTTAATATGCATTGAATACAATACATTTCAAAAATGCATTTAATCCAAGCAAGAATAGAGCAGAGAACAACAGGATATAGGCACTTATCAGTTGCATTAGCTTGCTGCCTGATAATTACATAATAAATAATAATAAAGCCTGTATCTGTATGTCCAGGACCAGTGGCGTAGCTAGGTAACTGTAGGCCTCGGGGCAAAAAATTAGGTAGGGCCCCAACTAAACTTTTAAAAAAAATTTGTCCCCCAGCCGAAGCTTGGAGGTGCCGTGGTTCTGCCCCGTCTAGCCCTCCGATAGCTACGCCATTGTTTGTAAGTCAGAGTCCGAAGGGCCCCCTGAACTTGGGGGCCCCGGAGCACTGCCCCGGCTAGCCCTCCGGTAGCTACGCAACAGTCCAGGACATTGTGGTAAATGAAATACAGAACATACAGATAATTTTAATGTATATTTATTACAGATGTGGCTCAACAAGCAGAATGTGAACGAGGCATGCAGCAATGTTACTTCCTCATGCAGCAAGCCTTGGATGCTGATGAGGCGAGGCTCACAGACTCTGCTTTGCAACTCTACATGCAGGCAGTTGAGTTGGCTGTTAGTGTTGTAAGTATCTTCAAATGTGCTCATTATAATTTTCTTTTAGTCTTATCTCGTGAGTCGCACGCATCAACACCCCGAGGCGTGATTCTAGCCTCGCAGGGTAATTATGTTTATTCGGCTGAGAGCCCTCTGTGCTGGCTCGCTGAAATTGTCCGTGAGAGGCCAAAAGTCCATAAAAGTATCCCCACAATATTGTAAAAAAACCTCTGTTATTCAATCACAAATATAGGGAGGGGTGAATGGATTTGAATGAAATGTCGCACGCAAGAAAAAATCTCCAAGCAAGAAGTACAATTCTCGCCACCGATCTTTGTGTTTCTGAACATAGCAACAAGAAGCTATGCTGAAAGCTAGAATGTCACTGGCGGAAAGATCGTAGTCTTAAATTTGTTTTTACAAAAATTTTAGGAAAGAATTAAGACTGTTTTAGTAGAAAAGGCTTTCTACAACACAAATGATTATTTTAATGACGACAATGCTTGGGTGTAGCGCTCGCTCCAGCAGGACACATCTTTATGTACAAAATCTTATTTTGAAAAGAGTAATTGCTGAGTTTATTGCCGGCTCTTCTCAGTAAAAGCAACCTTCCGAACCGGTGTTAGAGTCTAACCATTCATAAGTGTCTGTGAAGGCCTATTTGAATTAAAACTATCTCATTTCATTTCATTTACTTAGCAACGTAATGCACACGGACGCGGTAATTCAACCCGCAGCTCACTTCAGACATATAAAGATCAGTGGCGACTAGTGTAAGTTGAGTAGTGTATGAGAATTTCTTCTTTACATATTGTCCTTTAGTTTGTATTAATTTTAATTAATAGGTAATAAAAGATAATAGGTAGGTTTTTTGCTCTTTCAGAAAGCAAATGATCCTGATATGAAAGCAAAAGTCAAAGGCTTAGCCACACAAGCTTTGGACAGAGCTGAGGAAATAAAGGGAATAAAGAAACTGAGTTCATTATCAATTAATGAACCTAAGAGGCCAGGTATGTTGTTTATGGTGTGTTTAGATAGAATCTTTGGTTAAAAAAATTATAAAAAGCTATTTATAAACAAATGAATATAGGTAATCAAAGTATATAGTGAATAAATAGGTTGTGTATGCAAGTAATATAATACAGTAATATGTAGTAACAATTATATGGCACTTATTTATTGATATTTAAATGCTAAATGAATTTGGGTAATTAATAATTAACTACTAAAGTTGTTGGAAAAGAAGAAAGATGAAAAAGGTCCGATTAGAGGCTGACATTGTCATAGAACAATTATCTTTATTCCTTGAGTGCTAAGGTTCATTTATTGATTCAATGGTTTATTGTAAGATGATGTAGATGAATCTTATCATAACACCTTAAGGCATTTTTTTTCTATAACACGCTTGACTGTCAAAACTACCCTTGGCTTCTAAAGTTAGTGCCATTGAAAAATAAACTTAAATTGCTTTTGAAATAAGGCAGCTATTGATCCAATATTTAATAGTATGATGAACCATATCACAAAGAAATAGGGTTGAAAAATTTTCAACAAAATTATTGAATGTCACACCAGCACACCACAAGTTTAAGTTTTCGTGTTTCTATACTAGTTTTAATTAATTTTCTAGCAGTCTCACCAGGCAAAGTACAATTACAAAGAGAACAGAGTGTACATCTCAGAGTGAGTGGTAAACATACATATTCGGAGGAAGAGAAAGACGTCCTCAGAGAGACATCAAATATAAACAACAATTGTTTCCTACCATTCATGGATGTTGATTTATCTGAAAAGTTTCAATATGCTATACCTTTTGAAGACAGAGCTAGTCAGCTTAAGTTGTCTTCTAAACAAGCAAAGGAATTCGATTGCTGGATACGACCACATGAAATATGCAGTGATCCGAAAATGATAGTAGGAGACCACATGGATTGTTTCAGTATCAAGCAGACTGTGAGTTGTTTATTTTTGTTATTAATTCTTAACCTATCCAAAAGAGACCTTAATATTAGTCTTGTAGGTTGGTAGTTGAATAAGCTAAAAATTACTTTTAATATGAAGTGAAGCTGGAAGGGATAACTGTATTTGTATAAGCAAGATTCACTATTGGATTTATTTTGAACCTTATTCACTGGTTTTCAAAGTTGGTTTTACAATGACATAAGTAACATTGGCTTACCATCAAAAGTTTAAGTATTAAGATAAAGTATGATTGTATTTCATCCTATGAGTATACTTTCATCATATACACCTTAATCTAGAATTGATACAAAATCAATGGATATATCAAAGAACATACTTCCCAGATAGTATCAGATTGTTCGTTCGTCGCATCGCTCGCCGTCAGCGCCCTCTACGAGAGACGGTTCAACAAGAAAATCATCACCAACATTATATATCCCAAGAATAAGAATAAACAGCCTGTATATAACCCGTTTGGGAAGTACATGGTGAAATTGCACCTTAATGGTGTGAGGAGAAAGGTTAGTTTTGCATGAATAAACCTTAGGTGTAATCTAAGATTTTTTTTAATGTTTATCATGTTCTTACAAAATTTCATTTAATTCTATTCAGCTGTAAATAATATTTGTGTCATATTAATCTTCTAGACATAGGATATAATACTATAATAAAAAATATAATAATTTTATTTACGAGCACATTACATGAATTAGTACACATTTAGGTACTATTGGCAGTTAGCCCATTTCAAATATTTCTACATAATATAGGAATAACTACATGGATCCGAGTTACAATACTACATGTATATGTAATACAAAAATCAAGATCAATTTATCAAACACTAACCTAACCAATGTATTGAACATCTAAAAATATACAGATAATAAAATATGATCAAAATTAAATCATTAATGTGATTTTTCAGTACCGATCTAATCATAAAGAGTATGTTATTTGATGCTGTACAATTATGACGTCACAACTTGCTATTTCATGCAAAACTCCATACATTCGATCGTTTTGACATTTCATAAAGAATTGCTGATTTGACATGTCAGGACACATCCCTATTAATATGATTTTTATGTACCGATCTATTCATAAAGAGTAGATCTTTTGATGCTGTCAAATTATGACACAATTATGTCACAATAACACGAGGTTTTGACATGAAATTCATAATACAATAAATAAAAAGCTGATTTGACATATCACTCAACATCCCTATTTGTGAATTTTTCAGGTTATAATAGATGACCGTCTCCCGTATAGCAAATACGGGCGTCTGTTGTGTTCATACTCAAGCAATAAGAACGAGTTCTGGGTGTCGATGCTTGAGAAGGCGTACATGAAAGTTATGGGTGGCTACGACTTCCCCGGCTCGAATAGTGTGAGTTTGATTCTTAATTTGAACTTCATTTTAAATTTAAAAAACCTGTGTTAACTAACCGACAGCACGAATTTTCCCGTAAAAAGGATAGGACTTTCATATATATTTTAAATAGCTTTATACCCTGATATTCGGTCCTGTCGGACAATAGGTACACTGCCCGGAGATATAGTATGTTGCACCTAAAACCTGTTGGAAAAAGACAACGGTTCCATTTTATTTAACTGTATAGTTAACACTTTTTATCCCAGAAAAATGTATAATCCTTCGGAAACAAGGGACTGCTACTCGTTAATATGTGTATGAAAATGAAATAAATTTATTCATATAAGCCTTCACAGGCACTAAGGAATGGTCAGACTGACACCGGTTCGATATTTATTTAATTAATTATAGGGTGAGTTGTAAAGACACGATCGAAGTTAAAGTTTTGTACTACATGAAAACATTTTAATTAACCATCAATCAGTTTGGAATAGCATAGACACAAAGTTTACCCCTACCACTTTTCGTGTCATAAAAAAAATCTGATGGAAAACTCAAAGCCCTTAGTGAAACATTTACTCAAAAAAAAAAATCGTGAATTACTTAGTGTAAATTACCTGGATGATTGAATTTATTACTATAACAATATTGAATTACTTAATCAACAGAACATAGACCTCCACGCGCTGACCGGGTGGATACCGGAGCGTTGCGCGATCCGCGACGGCGAGCCGGAATTCAATGCGGATGCGCTGTACGAGAAGATCCGCACGCGGCTGGAGCTCGGCTCGCTGCTGGTGACGGCGGCCACGGGCGCGCTGCCCGACGCGCAGGCCGAGCGCACCGGCCTCGTCGCCACGCACGCCTACGCGGTGCTCGACGTCAGGGTCGCTAATGTAAGTTGTGTCAACTAGCTTAAATTCAATTTCAAATATTTTTTTCAAATAGGCCTTTACAAGCACTTATGAATAGTCAGACTCTAATACCGGTTCGGAAGGTTGTTTTTTACTGAGAAGAGCCGGCAATAAACTCAGCAATTACTCTTTTTATAAACAATCTTAGATTTATTACAAAATATTTATTTAGTCTCACTGACAAAACCTGTGTTGTATCGCAGAAGTGAAGAATTATTAAACAATAATAATATGCATATCTAATAATAAAAAAAAATACAAACAAACTAAAGCTGACCAGCCCTCACAAGCAGCACCTGTTCACAAGCATGACGCATGTGGCAGCCATCGCCCTCCTCGCCATACTATAGGGAAGTGAGTGACCCGCCACACAACGCCGCCAACTTAAGCTTGTTAACATCAAAATAGGAATATTGAATTTAAAAATACACACAAAGTGTTTTCACTGTGACTATAACATGTTTATAAAAGTAATAGCCTATGTATTAGTTACATTAGAATAGAATATAAATTTTAAAATTCACTTATAAAAATACTTAAATGGGTAGCTTGTCAGGCGAGCAATTCATTGCCAAAGATTATTATCTTCTAAATAATCAGATATACTATAAACTATAAATAATAAAATAAAATATCTGGTAGTCTTTGGGTGTCACCTGTGCCTACCTCTTTGAGGAAATGTTATTTATATATTTCTCCTCGTCCACAGGGTGTAAAACTCCTGAAGCTAAAGAACCCCTGGTCTCACCTCCGGTGGCGCGGTAACTACTCCGAGTTGGACACAGTTCACTGGACGCCGAATCTCCGCGGTATACTCAACTACGACCCCGACAGTGCAGCGCAGTACGACAACGGTGTGTTCTGGATAGACTATGCTAGTATACTGAAGTTTTTCGACGTGTTCTATCTGAATTGGAATCCGGAGTTGTTTCAATTCACATATTGTATACATCAGTGAGTATAACCTTTATTTGTTTTTGGTATAGAGTTCTGTGAGCTAAAGAGCCAAGTGGGATTAACATGAACCCTTGTATTCGCATTGTTTACAGATAATTTATTTGTTATGTTATTATACAATTCTTTTTCAACTTCTAAAAAATTAAAAATTTACAATAAAATTGTTTTCTTGGAAATAGATATCCTGAGAAATTCTTTATACACGACTGTCCGATCCTTAACTTAGCAGAGTTTATACTTTGGAAACCAGATAACTGATATACTATAGACTATTTATGCTACTTTTAATCTAAATCCATACCTGTATTCTGAAGACACCCAGACACAGAAACAGACATGTCCATGCACACAAATGTTTGTTCTGGGCGGCAATCGAACTGGCCTGTGGCGTCGTGATCAGGGATTTAATCACCAATCATCTGGCCCATCTAGTTTTGCAATGTTTTATATATTTCATTAATATATAATATTTATATGTTAATGTGCGCCTTAACACTTTTTGGTTAGAATTAAGTCACCAATCTTATATATTACTTATTTTTACTGTCAAAAATAGTGTGAAAATTATACCAAAATTGTTAGTAGTTGTGTGTTAGTAATTTACCAATTGTTTTTGTCTGTTTCTTCTATGTCTGGGTTTAAATATCTATATATGAATGTATTAAGAAAAATAAAAAGTAGTATATGTAGTATATCAGTTATCTGGTTTTCATAGCACAAGCTCTGCTTAGTTTGGTATCAGATGGCCGTGTGTAAAAAAAAATGTCCCAGGATATTTATTTATTTATTTAGTTGGTTAGTAGGTCCTGTAAAGACGTCTATTTTCGGTCCTACACCTATGGTACTATAATAGCATTTTTTTTTATAGAAAATGGGATGCAGGCAACGGCCCAGCAAAAGACGCATATAACGTAGGTGAAAATCCTCAGTTCTCTCTCCACGTACAAGGCAAGGGCGCCGTGTGGTTGCTACTGACGAGACATATCACTGAAATTGAAGATTTTCGAGACAATAAAGAGTATATAACATTACTTGTGTATAAGAATGGCAAGAGAGTTTATTATCCTTGTGAGTATGTATATGTAACAACACCTTTTTTGTTAGTTTGAACTTATTCAGAGTTAAAATCGATTTTATCTTTTGTGAGGTAAAGTTGGTATTGCTATCGTGTTTAAAAGTAAAATATTATCATTTTATTTAGAAATAATATTACTGTTATAGGAAAACATATTCTGTGAAGCTATGATAAGGTTCATAAACATCAGCATACAATAAACCATTTTATCAATAAATTTACCTTATCTTAGAAGCAGTTAAGATGATTTTTCTTTGGCAAAGTCTTAGGCTTAAGTTTAAAGGCTTAGTTGTCAAAATTGCCCTTTTAGATCTAGACATCTTTAGTAATCATCATTATTTATTTTGTATTTTTGTGATGTATGAACCTTGTTTCATAAGCAATGTAGACGATTTTTGAATGGCAAAGCTGTCAATATTGGCTTTTTTTCAGTATTTGTGTGATTTTGAGTTCAGTTTGTCATAGAGTCTCAAATAAAAAGTGAACTGATTTTTATCTTGATTCCACATTTACAGGTATCTCTTTTTCATTCATTCAAGTCTCCTTATTCTATTATGAATTTGACACTAGAATATCAGTTCTTTTTTTTAAATTATTTGACTAAATTATAATCTTCAGCTTAAATTTGCCAGACGATCCTGAACCTTACATAGACGGCATTAGGATCAACAGTCCACATTACCTATGCAAGATTATCGTCGGTGAGGGCAGTTGTGACAGATATACCTTGGTGGTGTCACAGTATGAGAAATCTAGGACAATATTGTACACGTTAAGGGCGTATGCTACATGCCCCTTCTCCCTTGGGAAGTTGGAATCATATCCTTACAAGAAGACTGTGAGTATTAAAGATATTTTCATTATATGGAGTCGTTTTTGTCGTTTAAGAATATCAGTGGAAAATGAACCTTATTCCTAATAAATAACATTCATTTATTAATGGTCAATTTAATCCTGAATTGGTCACTTTTATATGAAAAGTGTACAAAAATACTTTTATTGGTATAACCTTTATATTTACGTTAACATTTGCATGGTGGTAGGGTACTTTGGAGTACCCACAGTAAATTTTTGGCGCTCTCTATACGATGACGATACGGTTACGATAGTTGTTCGTGCTCAGGGCACAGATGGCTGTGTGTAAAGAATGTCCCATGATATTTATTTATTAAAGATAAATGATTTCCCCAACAGCTAAAAGGCGAATGGTCAGGCCACACCGCCGGCGGTTGCGAGAACCACCGGGCCACGTACCCGAACAACCCCAAGTTCATCATCACGGTACCCGAGGCCCGCGGCCCGCATCACGTGGTGGTCGAGCTGAAAGGACCCAAGCAGTACCAGATAGGCATGGATGCGAGGGTCGAGAGCCTTGAGGACCCTAACGTCACTGCTCCCTTCTTAAAGGAGAGCTCAGGACCTTTTAGGTAAGGATTTTCAACCGACTTCTTCGACTTGACTGAAAATATTCACTAAGCTAATATACTTTCAGTGCTATTTTACCAAGTTTCAGTGGTTTTTACCTCTTCTAATAAATTATATTAAGACTAGTGTGGTTGAATTTTGCGGACGGTACTACATAAAAGAAGGGAAATAAAATGTCTGATTTTGAATATAATCCCCAACACCCATCTGGTAAATAAGACACCCTTATATGTAAAATCGGGCCTATAACTGTAACTTTATTAACCTATACTATGACCATATAATAAAAAACCGTAAGTCAAGCGAGGCTGGGAAATAATGGACTATGTAAAAGAGTTACAGAGATGACGGCTGAATGGAAGACAGCTTTTTTACCGATACTTTGACTTGGCGAGTATGAATTTTACAAACCTATTACATTCCTATCTACAGATCTGGCTTCGTAGTCCTTGAGCTACCGAATCTCCCGGCAGGTCGATATATAATAACCGTGTCGACTTTCAACCCCGGACAGGAAGGTCCCTTCATACTAGAGTTGAAATCAACATGCCAGTTAACATGTGAGGCGCGGAACTAGAGAGCCATCGGAAGAAGAAAAGAACATGAATGTCATTTTAAGTGAGGCAAAAAGGATCTTGTTTCTAGTTAAATTATGTTTTTTTTACAATGCATAAGAACCGGTATGTAGTGTCCGACTGAAACAGGATTTCGAACGGAAACCAAACCTTCGGTCCAGCTTCGGCTTTTTGTATAGTATATCACAATCTAGTCTATTTTCACATAAACAGACAGAGAGTCGACACGTGTTAAATACAACAAAAAACCGAAACTAGGGCCGAAACCGAACCTTCGGTCGGTTACTACCGGTAAGTATGTGGTCGATATAGGAAGGTATATGAAGCCTAAAAAGAAAGAATTATTGTTTTTTTACTCTATTTCTTTTTTGACTATCTGTATAAGCTTAAATGAAATCAAACAGGAATTAGATATAGGGCCATTATTATGAGAAATATATAAATGCTTTAAAATTGGATGAAGAAATCTGTTGAAATTCCAAAAGAATATTTTAAAATTAATATATACAAAGCAAGAGAAAAGAACGGGTAAAGATATCGATTATTAAAGGTGGACGCGTTTCCTCAGGGGCCAGTTAGTTTCATTCAAGTCAAAAACTAGTTAATAAATAATGAATCCTATGTAATTAATTATGAGAAATCGCTGTTTGAGATAAAATGTTTATAAATTATGCATTTTAAATTTATGATGTTATTTAGAAATTAATTCTTTCGTCCAATCTTTTTATAATGTTGTTTTTTTTACCAAATTACCTCATAAAACATGATTATTGTTAGTTATTTGACAATCCGATAAATTTACCTTGCGAAATTTAAATTTGAATTATGGTATGTTTTCGCATTTTTTGACAATAAATTTAAGTGATATTAGATCTGTGCCTTTCTGATCGAAAAGTGTTGAGGCGTGCGTACATGATGCATTACATAAATATATAAATAATGTAATAAAATACAGACTAGTTAACTTGGTAGAGATCTTGACCGCCACACCGCAGGTCGTGTAACGCAAACATTTGTGTGCATAACCATTTCTGTTATATTAAGACTGCATAAGTATGCATTTAGAAAACAATGTAGAATATCAGTTATCTGGTTTCCATAGTACACTCTCTGCTTAGTTTAGAATCAAATGGCCGTGTGTAAAGAACCTTACATTATGGATAAACAAAGGAATACAACAATATCTTAGCGTACCATAAATATCAATCTTGTATAAATCGTTACCAATTTTCCGTTATCGCATGTTTGAAATTCAAATATACTGTTGACCCTCATTAAAAGCGTACGTGAGGAACATAATGTTCGCTCACACGCTCACCTTTGCGACACGAAGTTTGTATCAACTGTTGACCGTAACAGTATCAACAAAACAAGTTTTGAATATTAAATTTGTGGCACGAAACTAAGCGTAGTTGGAAACTGAAGTAACGACTCTAAATGAGCGCAATGCAAAAACTTTTGTCTCCATGTGTGCGGTTCTACCGCTGCTAATTGTGTTGATGCAAATTTATGCAATGCAGCGTCGTGTGTGCCCGCCTTAACATTCGTTTTACATAATTCTAGGACGATATCGTGTCCATACGCTACTTTTGCATAAAGTAGCTAGATTTTACTATAATCTAGATTTTTAGGAGGCAAGTTAAATTTAATTTATATCTAGCATAGAACAAAGCCACAATTATCGCAATTACTTTAACTTATTTGATACTCAGAAGTTCAAATCGATTTTGTTATAAATTGATTGTTTGGAATACGGACCACATTGACAAAAAAATGTTTAATTTTCTTTACAACACTATTGTAGAGAAATGAATGAAATAAGCTAGTTCAATTGTTAATTATAGGATAATTAACCTTATAATAATGGTATAGAGCTCATTTTACTATGACTATTCATCTGTCAAAGCAGGCCTATTAGATTAAACGACTTTAGTGATGTTGTACCCGATGCACACAACGTTCAAAATTAAAAAGGATACCATGTCAAGTTCGCCATAAGGTTCATTTTTCTATAACTCTTAGCTATCAAAATGGAAATAAGATCAAATTTACTATTAACAATTGGCAATTTACTTGTTTCCTAAAGGCGTGATATCGTTCTAGTATTATTATTATATTAGTGTTTAATTTAATAGCTTTCTTTCATCGGTGGCTCACATATATGTTGCGGGCTTCACATGTATTTAGGCACTCTGCTGTGATATGATTTAGTTTTAAGGCGTTTAGGCTCATCACAGTGTATTTGTATAGTATGAAGTTTAAATCGGAGCTTTTTAATAAATGGAAATAATATATTTTGATATTTTTGTGTTTTATTTTTTGTACTTGCTGTCCCTCCCGATTTGACCCTCGTGTTATCGAGGGATGTAACATGTTCCCGGTATAAAAAATGCCTCAGAAACTTGGATTTATACCTAATTAGTAGAAATATGATATAACTGCATGCGGTTTATAAAATTACTACCCCAATTCTGATATGTCAAAACAAAACCTCTCTTTTTCCCAAAGTTGAAAAGAGTGAGGAAGATTATGGTTCGGTTAGTTTGGACAGCAGCTCAAAACGGGTTTGAACTACAGACTTTCTCTTTTCAACTTCATAAAATGGAAAGAGATGAAAATAAACTGAATATCTGATACTATTGATCATGCAGTGTCTATACCATGGCTGTGACAGCACGAGACAGAGATGCTATATTTTCTTTAGGTAAGTACCTACTGTTTACTATTAAAGTAAAAGGTACGAAATTCATTAATTGTGGAAGTAAATAAAGTCTGTTAAATATTTTCGTGCATATGCGCAAGCTGGCTGGCAGCGGTTGGAAACAGAGCTGAAAATCGAGCTCAGTGGCGTGCCATAGGTGAGGCCTATGTCCAGCAGTGGACGGAGATAGGCTGATGATGATGATGATGATGAAATATTTTCACGAAATAATAAATACGCATGTTATCATACAAAATAATACTTAAACAGCTTCAATAAAAAAGCATAGCATACACAATATTACTCAAAATTTTAATAGTTCAGTTTGTAAAGTTTTTTTAAATTCTGTACATAAATGAAATAAAAATTTGCAAGATGATTGAAATGATTTTGTAAGGATAACAATTTAATCTTCTAAATTCTTGATAAACGTAACGTTACAATTCTTTCTAGAAAACGTTATACTCTTTCACAAAATATCTCCAATCTTATTACCTACCGTTTGAAGGTATATTTCATATTTTATTTAGGAAGCCATTTAGGCTATCATTCGTACATGATGGGTTAAGCTATTGTAATGTATTCGTGATGTGATATCGACGCACGAGCGTGCCTCCAAATGGAAAATCAAATACTCGTTAGATGTCCTGTGTAGACAAAGGATTTGAGACCGTGTGCGCTTGAGATAGAGCACAACAGTAAAGCAGCAATTCTTATTACATACTTCGATATGTTATGGGCTGGTAAGTGATGAGCGATAGGGTTATTTGGAAGTTTGAAAAAAGAACGGTAAGATGTCTAATCTTTTGAATTTCTTTTGTACGTTGTTTGTTAAAATAAAACGTTTAGACAAATGTAACATCCTATAAAATTATATAAAAGTAATATCGGCTTATAAAACTCACTAAATAGTAAATTTGTTACATGTCACGCATTTGTCTTCTATACAATATTTTAGGTAATAAGAATTAAACAATTAACAGTGTTGCTAGAACGAGCTTATTCAATAAAGGTGTCTTACAAATAAATAATAATTACTATTATGTTGGTAATCATTTTGATGGACCTTTTTGTAATTTATATTTAACATTTCAACTTTTTGTAAAGCACAAATATACTTCCAAAACAGAAGTTACCGCGCATAAGTTTATTACATTTTGTTTGATATACAAAAGCTCGCAGGCGTTTATGACTTAACACAAATACAACGTACATGTTTTATAAGGGTACGCTTCAAAATTTAACTTAGTTCCCTATGTGTGCCATTTCACATTGTTTTTGTAGGTCCTAATTTCGACATACGCATCGTGTCAAGGTTGGCCCCCTTCGAGCGGAAACGACAACGCTATCGGCTATTTACTTATTTATACCTTTCAGGGGAGGTTTATAAGGCATTTTGTACTGTGTAAGTGAGGGAAACACTTCGTAAGGAGCTTTGTTGAAAAATAAAATATTTAATCCTTTAGGGAATTAGACGCCGCAAAAATAAAGCGATGAAAAAATAAATGTTGCCATAAAATGCTTCTTGAAATTTGGTTATTCGATAAAGATGATTAATTTACTGAAAATACTAGATCAAAGACACCTGCTTTGACAGACTATTCATCTGTCAAAGCAGGCCTATTAGATTAAACGACTTTAGTGATGTTGTACCCGATGCACACAACCTTCAAAATTAAAAAGGATACCATGTCAAGTTCGCCATAAGGTTCATTTTTCTATAACTCTTAGCTATCAAAATGGAAATAAGATCAAATTTACTATTAACAATTGGCAATTTACTTGTTTCCTAAAGGCGTGATATCGTTCTAGTATTATTATTATATTAGTGTTTAATTTAATAGCTTTCTTTCATCGGTGGCTCACATATATGTTGCGGGCTTCACATGTATTTAGGCACTCTGCTGTGATATGATTTAGTTTTAAGGCGTTTAGGCTCATCACAGTGTATTTGTATAGTATGAAGTTTAAATCGGAGCTTTTTAATAAATGGAAATAATATATTTTGATATTTTTGTGTTTTATTTTTTGTACTTGCTGTCCCTCCCGATTTGACCCTCGTGTTATCGAGGGATGTAACATGTTCCCGGTATAAAAAATGCCTCAGAAACTTGGATTTATACCTAATTAGTAGAAATATGATATAACTGCATGCGGTTTATAAAATTACTACCCCAATTCTGATATGTCAAAACAAAACCTCTCTTTTTCCCAAAGTTGAAAAGAGTGAGGAAGATTATGGTTCGGTTAGTTTGGACAGCAGCTCAAAACGGGTTTGAACTACAGACTTTCTCTTTTCAACTTCATAAAATGGAAAGAGATGAAAATAAACTGAATATCTGATACTATTGATCATGCAGTGTCTATACCATGGCTGTGACAGCACGAGACAGAGATGCTATATTTTCTTTAGGTAAGTACCTACTGTTTACTATTAAAGTAAAAGGTACGAAATTCATTAATTGTGGAAGTAAATAAAGTCTGTTAAATATTTTCGTGCATATGCGCAAGCTGGCTGGCAGCGGTTGGAAACAGAGCTGAAAATCGAGCTCAGTGGCGTGCCATAGGTGAGGCCTATGTCCAGCAGTGGACGGAGATAGGCTGATGATGATGATGATGATGAAATATTTTCACGAAATAATAAATACGCATGTTATCATACAAAATAATACTTAAACAGCTTCAATAAAAAAGCATAGCATACACAATATTACTCAAAATTTTAATAGTTCAGTTTGTAAAGTTTTTTTAAATTCTGTACATAAATGAAATAAAAATTTGCAAGATGATTGAAATGATTTTGTAAGGATAACAATTTAATCTTCTAAATTCTTGATAAACGTAACGTTACAATTCTTTCTAGAAAACGTTATACTCTTTCACAAAATATCTCCAATCTTATTACCTACCGTTTGAAGGTATATTTCATATTTTATTTAGGAAGCCATTTAGGCTATCATTCGTACATGATGGGTTAAGCTATTGTAATGTATTCGTGATGTGATATCGACGCACGAGCGTGCCTCCAAATGGAAAATCAAATACTCGTTAGATGTCCTGTGTAGACAAAGGATTTGAGACCGTGTGCGCTTGAGATAGAGCACAACAGTAAAGCAGCAATTCTTATTACATACTTCGATATGTTATGGGCTGGTAAGTGATGAGCGATAGGGTTATTTGGAAGTTTGAAAAAAGAACGGTAAGATGTCTAATCTTTTGAATTTCTTTTGTACGTTGTTTGTTAAAATAAAACGTTTAGACAAATGTAACATCCTATAAAATTATATAAAAGTAATATCGGCTTATAAAACTCACTAAATAGTAAATTTGTTACATGTCACGCATTTGTCTTCTATACAATATTTTAGGTAATAAGAATTAAACAATTAACAGTGTTGCTAGAACGAGCTTATTCAATAAAGGTGTCTTACAAATAAATAATAATTACTATTATGTTGGTAATCATTTTGATGGACCTTTTTGTAATTTATATTTAACATTTCAACTTTTTGTAAAGCACAAATATACTTCCAAAACAGAAGTTACCGCGCATAAGTTTATTACATTTTGTTTGATATACAAAAGCTCGCAGGCGTTTATGACTTAACACAAATACAACGTACATGTTTTATAAGGGTACGCTTCAAAATTTAACTTAGTTCCCTATGTGTGCCATTTCACATTGTTTTTGTAGGTCCTAATTTCGACATACGCATCGTGTCAAGGTTGGCCCCCTTCGAGCGGAAACGACAACGCTATCGGCTATTTACTTATTTATACCTTTCAGGGGAGGTTTATTAGGCATTTTGTACTGTGTAAGTGAGGGAAACACTTCGTAAGGAGCTTTGTTGAAAAATAAAATATTTAATCCTTTAGGGAATTAGACGCCGCAAAAATAAAGCGATGAAAAAATAAATGTTGCCATAAAATGCTTCTTGAAATTTGGTTATTCGATAAAGATGATTAATTTACTGAAAATACTAGATCAAAGCATGCAGCCAAAAGAAGTTTTTTTTTTATTTTTTTTATACCTCATGGGCCGACAAACAAGCATACGGTCCACCTGATGGGAAGTGGTCACTGCAGCCTATGGACATTTGCAGCACTAGGGGCATCGCCAATGCGTTGTCAACACTGAGACGTGAAGTTGTTAAGTCTCATGTGCCTTTAATTTCACCGGCCCCCTTACCTTTCTAACCGAAACACAGTAATACAAGTGCACTACTGCTTCACGACGGAAATGGGTAAGGTGGTAGTACTTCCCCGGACGAACTCTGCACTAAGAGCTCTACTACTCTAACAGTTTTGATATAACAGTTTTTATATTAAAAGTGATTATGTGGCCGAAGGCTTTAAGCAGACAAAGTCTTGAATGAAACTGCCTCTCAAGTGCAGCCGGAACACTGATTGGACCGACCAGACCAGACAAAAATTTCTTCACAATGTATTTTTTACCGAAATCTCACGCTCATCGTAGGGTTTGAACTCACATCCTTCGTCTCGGAATTCGATCACAACTTATCAAGCTATCATCACCTCCAAAGTGAATAATTTAAATAATATAATATGCATGTATGATATCTTTTATTCCACATTTCATATTCATATTCACCTCCGTATAACATCAAGTAAAAGGTAAAGCAGTTTCAAATAAAACTTTTGCACCTAGTCCTATTTGTACAAAAGTCAGACTTTACCGTACCCTTCTTTTCCTCTTGTTTTCTGTACATATCATAAAGTTACGGTTTACACTAGAGTACCTACCAAAGTTACTTTGGTATCATTCTATTGAAATATGTTACTGATATGTGATTGATTTTGAAAGAGGTTATAGTACATGCTGGATATTTTTTTTTATTATTTGTTGTTTATTGTGTATTCTGTGTTAGAAGGGCTTTAAGTATAAGAAGTAAAAACTAGCCTCCTTATAGTAGAAAGAAGAGATCGGCCGTAGGTACTTACTCAGCTTTAAACAAGCTTTTATTTAACCTCATTCGTTAGTATTGTTTGGGTTAAACCTTGGAAATGAATTTTAAACATAGTACCCGATCCGATTGACCTGAAGTTATGCACCCTTATTTGGTTTTGATGCCTACGCATAATTAGCCAACGTGACGTCATTATCAATTCAACATGCCGGACGCGGTAAGATGACAATTTATCAATTCGTAAACCACTCTCATTATGGGTATCTAATGAATGGTTTTGGTAAGAAGAATACGTGACGTTAATTTTATTTGTTGTATGGTTTAAAAAAAATTTATATGGATTTTTTGCTGAATTATTACAAAACAACACACTTAAAACACGCTATCATGGTCGTTTTGAAGTTTGTTCGCTCATGAAGTTGCATAAAAATTTATAACGGCTTTTAAAGGAGCAATTGATATACTTTATTACTGTACAATGACATTTCTTAATGTTGACAATGGCAACAAATTAAGTTGCTGTCTGCTTCGTATCTGCAAGTAAAGTATGCACCTTCTTGTATCATTTTATTTCAAATTGTCCCTTCAATTGAATCAAAGCCCATAGTATAAATCGGACCCACAGCATTGTCCCCGAATATCAAAGTGCGGCAATGTGAGCGAATAAATATGAAAGTTTTTCTATTAGATTGGAGTATGAAATATTGGCGGAACTTTGAAGTGAGCTCATTTGCCGCTCCGAGTCCGGACGAACGTCTCTGAGCACAATTACTGATCAAATATTAAATAGTGCAAGTCTGAGCTACTAGTGGGCGGCCACTGAAACTAGGAACCACGATTTATTTCATTCCTAGTCTTTAACATAAGCTAGTTGAAATGTTACCCGTAAATTTCAGAATTTGTTTGTGTACGTGTAAGTGTTTTAAAGTTTAGATAAGTATTGTAACTTTTATTTATAACTAGCTGTTCATGTGTTACTGTGCGACTTTTGTTTTTGTTTGAATCCCTGGCTGGTCGTGTGTTTCCTTTGGCTATGAGAAGGCATAGGGCAGGCACAAACATATAAACGTTCATTTTTATTTATAGATAAAGATTAAAACTTCACAAGCACAAACAATCACACAGTCAGAAATTAAGAATAATTATTGTATATATATTTTTTTTAATTGACCGGAGTTTTACAGTTTAAAAACCCTTTATACCGAAAAGTTGTTAAATTATACGTACTAAATATTATTAAAAGTGTTTCCAAGTTCACAACGTCAGTAGCTTCTCCAGTCTCGACTAAAGTTGTACAAAATTAACGACATTCAGTTCTGCGGTCTCCGTCTTGTAGCACCGAGTAAATTTGCTCTTCCACACACCATTGTGCTCTGTTTGCCTCCGAATTACTTGAAATTAAATTGCTACTAGAATACAGAGTTATACACCGAGAACCGAAAAGCAAGACTTGGTTTTAGGGAGGTAAGTTGATATAGCGCTGTCTTATTACTTACACAAATAAAAGTTTGCTGACGAGCTGGAAAGGTTATTGTGATTTTGACACATTTCAGCATTTTTACTGAATTATAAAAAACTTTGAGTCCCAAATATACAAACATACATTCACAATTATAATATTAGTAAAATTTGTGCCACATTTCATCCAAATCTGTTCTAACGTTTATTTCAGATAAACACGATTCAGTCAAACATTTTAACTTTCATCACTCGTCGCTTTATCTGTCCCTATATCCCTATGTATGCTTAAATCTTTAAAACTACGCAACGGATTTTGATGCGTTTTTTTTAATACATAGAGTGATTGAAGAGGAAGGTTTATATGTTTAAGTATCTACATTGCACCTGTGCGAAGCCGGGGCGGGTCGCTAGTTTTTTATAATTGTTGGAATTATTCACACCTTAAAGAGTGATTTTCGTGCTTTCGATGTCGTCCCATTCCGAAAGTAAATTTTATTGTGTTAAAGTTAGACTAGCAAGATTACATTTGGATCTAGATTGTAAGCTCAAAACGAATGACCTGCCAACTTACGTAGAAGAAGGTCGACGAGAACCTAAGAAAGAATTAGACCCACTGTCCGCCCTTACCCCTTTTTTGCATAAAATGCCTGGGTAAACATGTGGAAATAAAAGTCCAGTTTTTCAGTATATTGTGTGAAGGTTCTGTATACGTTCAGTAAAATTAAATAAGTTGTAAAACACGCTTCTAATTAGATTTTTTTTTATACCACATAGGCCCACAAACAAGTAGACGGTTCACCTGATGGTAAGTGGTCACCGCCGCCTATGGACATTTGCAACACTAGGAGCATCGCCAATGCGTTGTCGACCCTGAGACGTGAAGTTGTTAAGTCTCATGTGCCTGTAATTTCACCGGCCCTCTTACCATTCTAACCGAAACACAGTAATACAAGTGCACTACTGCTTCACGGCAGAAATGGGTAAGGTGGTAGTACTTCCCCGGACGAACTCTGCACTAAGAGCTCTACTACTCGAAAGAAATGATTTTCATGCGAGGCATCAATATATTCGCTAATTGCTAATACATGAAGTAAGGACTCTCTTCTCTGATTCTCTTTCAGCTATTCAACCTAAGAAGTTTGGGTGTTAAAAATCCAAAGGATGTTGGATTGGCATCAAAAAGGTTTATTCTCAGATTTCGAGTCTGGCTTTTTGCACAGTCATACAAGGTTTGGTTTTGAATTGTGAACATCCGCTCTTTTGCCCAGAGAATAGTAGTTGTGATGTTTTCTATTTACAGATCCTAAACAATAAATAAATATAGTTAGGATACTCTAACTATATCCCTACTTAATATTATAAATGTGAATTTGTTTGTTACGCTTTCACGCGAAAACTACTTAACCGATCATCATGAAACTCTATACACATATTCTTGGAGGTATAAGAAGTAACATAGGATACTTTTTGTGCCGGGAAAATGTTACATCCCTCGGGAACGCGGGTGAAACTGCGGGGGGCAGCTAGTTTGATATAAAAAGGTAAACTGGAGTAAAAAAAAAGCAAGGCTGTCTAGCTTAGCTCCTTAGTATATAGCAAAGCAAATAAGAGCCTCCATAAGCACCAGGCTAGTATACATTTTTGGTTATTTTTTTAGGGAGTTGGCAATATTGTGTTTAAAAAAAAAACCATTCTGCACAAGGCTTTATGGCAAGAACATCAATGCTTTAATGGCGGGCATATATTATTGACAAATGTTTATTTGACATTCAGTTAGTGAGTGGAAGTTATATGATATTCACAGAAACGATTTAATTTGCTAAATATAGAGCATTTTTATGTAGGAAGTCTCATTACCTATTCTATTTACCACTTTATTTTTTCCGTGTTTAAGTTGACTGTGTTATCTTTTGATGCTTTTCGTGATATGTGAAGTGAAAATGTTTCTTTTTGGTGTAATGTGTGTGTGTTTAGTATCATCAAAATTTGTGTAAAACATGAGTAAGTTAAAATAATTAGTATAATAAGTAATATTATTCCATATGAGCTTACGCAAATAGATGTAAGCACATTTCCACATGCGCACAGCTTGGAATTCTTTCCGCTCGTTTGTGTTCCCTAAAACTTAAAATTTGGGGATATTTATAGGCTACTAACGGGAAAGCGAGCTCCATCTTCAGCCTCATCTTCACTTACCATCAGGTGAGATTGACGTCAATCGCAAACCCACCATAAATAAAAAAAAAGAAAAGAAGCCTGCCATTTAATTAAGACTATGTATATAAGGGCTATCAACCAAAAATGTCCCCATAATAATATTATTAATAGTAATCGAAAATATATATATATCCTTATTGATTTTGGCTACAGCCATACTTTTTCGATTACTTATTCTTCGCCAATAATCGATTAACGTTCATTCTCCCTACGGATCTCTAAGAGGCTCGGACTGTAAGGAGGTTTTGATTCTATAAGGTAAGTACTAGCTCGAGGATGATTCGTTGTGGCTTCTATACTTTGTCCCTTTCTCTAACTACCCAATCACATGAGAGGTCCGCTCTCAGAGGTCTCGCTACACCGGCTTGCTGATGAAGATGGAATTAACTGAATAAGAGTGCTGGCCCAGATTATAGAGAAAACATTACGAGCGTCCGAACTTTATTGCTTTTGTTAACAACTCTGATCAAATCACATTCAGATTCACGTGAATGTTTTAATAATAAATCACAGGTCTTTGTCCTCTTGTGGAATATAACAGAATTTTCTATTAGGCAAGGTTTCCAATTCCATTTTGTTATGATGTGATGACGCATTACTTTTTAAACCTATCTATATTTATAAAAGTTGATATGTGTGTGTATGTTCCCTATGGACTCCGGGAAGGGTGGACCGACTTTGATGTAATTTTCTAAAAAAATTGCTGACTAGGCGGAAAAAGATATTTAAGTACTTCATCCTGAATTCTTCAAGCTCGCCTAGCGGGTAATCCCGAAGTTTGATAGCGCTCGGATCAACGGAACTTTTTTTTTATAAGCGAAATTGATTTTACGTATTTTCTGTACCCGTAAATAGCTGATTGGGCCTAAAAAGTAATGTAGGTACCTTTATCCTGGGGACGGGGGTAAAACCGTAGGGCAGAATGCTAGTATGTTATAAAGCATCGACAGTTTTGTTTGTATACTTAAAAAATATTATTATCTATACTTCAATTACTTTTTTTTACATTGGTATACGAGTATATTATTTTATAAAGTATCGGAATCGTTTAAGGTCACAAAGTACGTAGGAAAATCATTATGAACTTATATTATACTTTTCAAAAAGGTACCTTTAAAATAAGGTTTTATTAAACAACCAAATTTCATTCGTGTTCTAAAAATATAGTTATCTTATTTTGAGTTAAGATCGCCTTTGTACATTACATTTCTTATGTAAGTTTTAAAGGTAAATTATTGATGTACAATAAAGTATAATAATAATAATAATAAAAAAAAACAAAACTCGTAATCTCGTCTCTAAATTGACTACCTCACAAGTACATTATGCTTTATTCCAACCTCCTAAGCAAATCCACATACTGAACAAGAAATTGAACCATAAATAACCATAACATAAAAAGAACCATAAATTGAAAAAAGCCGTATGTCTTGTAATCCCTAAAACAAGCGGTTTCCATTACTATATCCATTGGGACGGATAGATTATCATCGATATTATTCTGTGTCCGTTTTCCCTGCTCGATCAGACCGCCAATTACGCCATAAGATTGGATTGTGACGGCATATATTTCAATTATTTTATCAAGTCTTTACTAGTATGTTTAGCGTCTCGTTATTTTAACAATAGTTTAATTGTAATTGATATTTATTTTGTCAGATACATGTTCATTACTTTAGTTCTTTAGGATGTCGGGATAATCTATAGAAATATTACCTACCTTTAGTGTGTTCAATAGAATCCTTTTTTGACGTTTAAGAATTAGCCAGTAGGATTTTGACATAAGTTTTATATATCGATCCAATTGCTAAGTGTATGGTGATGTAAATGTGCTTTATCACAAAGCAAAAAGGTTTATTTTTTTATGACATTCTTAAACTTCAAAAGAGGTTTCTTATTTTGAACTATTTTGTTTATTAGAGGTTAAATATTTTTGTTATTACAATTTTCTTTTAATTTTAGAACTCCTTGCTTCTTGCCACTTTCATGCTAATGAAAATACTAGCCATAGTAATCCATCATTCAATGTTATGAGGTGCAAAATATTGTCCCCTTCCACTTCCACTTACGAACGAGGTTTGATTACATTTTAATTACGGGTCCTTTCAAATGAATGACTTGCGTTTTGTTCAAAACTTGGGCCTGCATTACAATTAGAAAGTTTTCCAAAACTTGTTAAATTCATGTGTTGATTTTCCTTATCGTGAGCTTCCAAGAAAAGTTCCAGAGGGTCATTAAATATTCTACAATGATAAAGCGTCCTAATCTAGTACTTGTGAATAGACTAACACCGTTTCGAAAGGTTTTTTATTAATGAAAAGAGCAGTTAATAAACATAAAAAACGGCCTAGTGCGAGTCGGACTTGCGCACGAGGGGTTCCGTACCATTATCTATAAAAACGAGCAATAAAAATCACGTTTGTTGTATGGGAGCCCCCTTTAATATTTTTAAAAGCTAAGTTTTTTGCTGAGTCGGGACCTATTCCTGGCATTGCTACATTTTTAAAACGTTTGTTTGTTTTTCTCATATTTTTTTTTATGTAATGTAATGTTGTGTGTTGCCACGAGTAAACGTATTTTCTTTCTTTCTTTAATGTTCTTTTTATTCTGTTTTTTAGTTGTTGTTATAGCGGCAACAGAAATACACCATCTGTGAAAATTTCAACTGTCCAACTATCTTTGACATATAGACAGACAGACGGACATAAGGACAGCGGAGTCTTAGTAATGGGGTCCCGTTTTACACTTTGAGTACGGAACCCTAAAACGATTATTAGCTTAGATTTATAACACAGCATTTAATTAGTCTAACTGACAATAACTGTATTTTGTGTACTAGCTATCCCCCGCAGTTTTACCCGCGTTCCCGTGGGATGTCACATGTATTATACATAAAAACCTTCCTCTTCAATCACTCTATCTATTAAAAAAAACCGCATCAAAATCCGTTGAGTAGTTTTAAAGATTTAAGCATACATAGGGATATAGGGACAGAGAAAGCGACGTTGTTTTATACTATGAGTGATATGGCAGTGTAAAAGCTGAAATAGTGATAAATCTTCCATCATTTAGTTATTAAAACTAACCTAACCTTAAATTGACCGTGTCAATGCTGGTAACAGTTCGAAATTAATGTTTATTACAGAGCAGTTCGGACATTTACCGCTATTACTTGGTTAATTTAGAATGGCAATGGATTAACCGTAGTTCTAGTTGAACAAGAACATATACAGTCTCACGCTCAGTTAATTTATTTAATATGTCATCACAACATCATAAAACGCCAGAAATACGAGAGTGCGTAATTTTTTACTGGTGGCATGTCATTGACCCTTACCTGAAGGGATAATCGGTGAAAGTTTTAGTGAAACAAGTCAATGGAAAATCCCTCCAAAGTGGGCAGAGCCGTGGACAAAGGCTAGGAATGCATACACGCCTGTTTGAGTGGTCGCGCTCTACCAATTGCATTAAAAAAGAAACAAGTCAAGTTTCAAAAGTTTCGGGTTTTCCATCCGGGAGTATTTGTGTGCAAGAACATGTCTGTTTTGTGTCTAGGTGCAAATCTATATACATATACTAGCTGTCTCCCGCAGTTTTATCCGCGTTCCTGTGGGATGTCATATGTATTATACATAAAAAACATTCCTCTTCAAACACTCTATCTTTTAAAAAAAACCGCCTCAAAATCCGTTGCGTTGTTTTAAAGATTTAAGCATACATAGGGGTATAGGGACAGAGAAAGCGACTTTGTTTTGTACTATGTAGTGATAAGGAAAATAGGGTTCCTATGACGCACCATCACCATAAAACTATTATCGGGATGGGACTGCTACCTGCTGGAATTTTTCGTATATGGCTATAGGCTATATATGATATCGATAAACGCAGGTGAAACTGCGGGGGATAGCTAATACCTACATAAGTCTATATATAGAAGGAAAATGGTTGTGTGTAACGATTGTCCCAGAAATTAATTTGGTGTAAAAATATATATTACAAATACTTCAAATTTACGCTCATGAACAAAACAAAGTAAATATTACAATTTGCCCAAAACATTCGATCAAATAGCTAGATAGTACCACCCATTGCATTGGTAAATACAAACACTGCTATTCAGCATTTGAGGTTTTAATACAACTGAAAACAGCTCGCAGTCGGGAAATCGGCAGATTTAATCTAATGACGTAACCGAACCCGCATTATCATGGATTGAATACTTACTAAATCCCATAACCAATTAATGGAACCCCAGCGTATATATATACGTATATATTATATAGACACATAGCAGTTCAATCAGCATCAAATTCGAATCCCATATGTGAGATTATCGTAGTCCCTTTGATACTAAAACTCGTATAACTATACGACAGTATAATTATGTACGAAATTGATAAGTTCAGTGCCTTTACCATGAGTTTTTAACGTACGTACTCGTTAGCGACGGCGTAAAATATTTCTATGTCAAATGTGTACAGCGCCACTAGCGGTCACGTAAAGAACTAAAATCGATAGTACGAGTCGATAGGTAAAAAACCTATCGAAATGTAAGCACTAGCGAGTAACGTTTTTTACAAATTCGGTATCATGAGTCACAAATTTGACAGTTGCTATCGAGAAATACTGTATCGATAGTGGTTTACTCGCTAGTGACTAAAGTAAGTTTCGATAGCAACTCATGGTAGAGGTACTGCAGTCAGTTTTTGTGATACTTTATGAAATTAATCGAAAATATTTTTATTCAAATAGGCCTTTACAAGCACATATGAATAGTCTGACTCTAGCTGATTAAAGCTGATACGGTCATAATCGGTACCTTCCGAACCGGTATTAGAATATAACTAGCTGTTCCCGCCTGTTTCACCCGCGCTCCCTGAGGATCTCAAAAATTCCCGAAGTAGAAATTCTAGGTTCTTTCTTACAACATCAGCTTTCTGCCAGTAAAAGTCCCGTAAAAATCGGCCCAGAACTCTGGACGAACTCTACACTAAGAGCTCTACTACTTCTAATATTATATATATAATATATAAGCCAGTTGGCTTGGTGGTTAACGCTTTGACTGCCAAACCGTAGGTCGCGGGTTCGATTCCCACCCAGGACAAACATTTGTATGCAAGAACATGTCTGTTCGTTCTGTGTCTGGGTGTAAATATCTATATAAGTATGTATTTAAAAAAAAGTTGTATATGTAGTATATCAGTTATCTGGTCTCCATAGTATAAGCTCTGCTTAGTTTGGGACCAGATGGGCGTGTGTAAAAAAAAATTATAATATTATCTATAAAAATAATAATTTGTCATGTCAACTAAAATAGAATACACGTTCCTAAAAGATTTTATTAGTAAACATTAATTACTCAGAAGATACAAATGCAACTCAAAATTACCTCTTCCAAATATCAACAAATTCCTTCAATTTTGTTCCAATTCATCAAGGAATAAGGGATATTAATTAATTGCATCCAATCAAATGAAAAACGGTCTTATCGATTGATTGTTTCAGTCGAAAATCAATCACAGAAGGCTTCGCTAGTCACGTCCCCCATAGGAAAAGACAACTGTCTATCGCAAAAGCATTATTTAATCGAAATGCTCCAGAAATAATACTGGCAATCACATTAATGGAGACGTAGATATAGAATAAACATTAGAATCGTTGCTGCAGATGAGACACTTGATTTTATTTATTTGGCACACAAAACAGATCACAATCAAATTAGAATAATAAGGTTACAGAAACATGCTTTGTATAGAACTGCATTCGCAAGCATGTGTACACAACATCTATATATATTATATAAAAATGATTCCCTATTTCCCTTGGTCATGGCATCACGCATGGACGGCTGGACCGATTTAGCTAATTCTTTTTTTGTTGTGTTTGTTACTGTTGGGAGAAGGTTTTTATGCAAGAAAAAATTAAGAAAGTTGCGCGGAAAATTCGAAAATTTCAGATAAATTGACAACTTTACTAGCGTTTTTGACAATATAAACATTTATTAATGTCAGTCGTTTGACAGCTGGAGCGATTGACAGAATGCGTCATTTAAAATAGAGTCACGTGTCGGAATTATATTGATAAAATAAATAATTTCTTATTGCACATTTCACAGTCGATTCAATCAGAAGATTCGAATTCAATATTCATTGTTAAGACAGGACGACGTCTGTGGGGTCAGCTATGGTTAATAAATATACAAATAAATGTACAAAAACAGTGGACATTTTACTAAGGTTTCATGTACATTGCTGTGCGAATTTTAATAAATATTATAAACTACCAGTACATCCCTGATATTAAAAATGCCTGTCGCTTATTAGCATGTGTATTGGTTTTCTGTTACGAGTTCAATTAAATATTTTCGAGGAAAATAATAATAATAAAAATAGTGAAAATGAGGTCATAATGGTGGTTAAATGATTTTGTGATCTTTATGTTTAAATTACTACTATTTATATAAATATTGTAGCCGCCACGCGGTTAGGTTAGGTTAGTTAAAGTTGATACAAAGTATGTCTCTCTCCGTATCATACTTGCTGTGGCTACTCGTGTGCCAAATTAGAGGAAGTTAGGTCCAGTCGTTTAACAGTGAAACGTTTACAAACTAAGTCACATTCGCCTTTATAATATTAGTTAGAATGGTTTTCTAGCGTTGTTCAGATTTAGTAATAGGTATATTAGTATTCAGCATAATATAGGTAATGAAAGTTTTGCAACGTCAAAAACTTTATACAAAGCGACTAAATAGGTGATCTAGTTTATTATAAAAATATTTACAAACACAAAGCAGTATTTCTCGTGTCTGTAAATACCTGCTCTATGCATACAGAAGTGGCATTGTATGTGACACAGCAGATGAATTAATAAAGACCTAACAATGGCTGCCTCACGAGTTTTTCATAATCTACTTAACTCCTTAGAAATTCGATCGACTTGAAAGGGTTATGGAGTTCAATGAACAACTAATGCGTGAAAAGTGTTTTAATGCGTCACGTGTTTCCCGAATATGGCAAGGTTATGTGGTAGGGATGATGAGAATCGGGTTTTGTGAGTTATGTCTAGTTTATTTATTTTTATTTATTTATTTTCAACATACATTATAACATCTTCACAGAAAAACAATAATCCTATACAATGATATTTCGACTAACAACAATTAAGGATTCAACAATACAAGAAAAGGTACTCAAAATAATGTGTCACTATACTCGATACATCTCTGTGCTGCTTCCGTAAACTTCGGCAAGGTACAGTGGAAGATATCAATATCTTTAGCTATTACATTTAATAAATCAAATGGCATTGTTATGTTTGTTATTATGCATATACAGTGGACCCCCGGTAATCTGCCATCCGTTTTGCAGTGTCGGACTATCCAATTTGTCGGACTAGAGAGAACTGCCTAAGACCAGTATAGTCCGGATTTATTTTAAAAAGAGTACCTTGAAATCCGACAAATTTTAGATCAATACTAGCTGCCCGGACAGACGTCGTTCTGTCAAAATAAGTCCATACAAAAATGCAGGAATTCGCTCGCAGCGCCACCTACCGGGTCCAATTGTAAATCTAAACCATTCTCGAATCTCCACGAACACACACAAAAAATTTCATCAAAATCGGTCCAGTCGTTTAGGAGGAGTTCAGTCACATACACACGCACACAAGAAATATATATATTAAGATTATAACGTTGGACCTGAACTGCATACCACATTAGTGAAAATTTGCCAAAATAATGTTTCTGTACCCACATTCAACAATGATTGGCAAGTCGGATTACAGGGGGTGCCGGAATAGACAGGGACCCGATAACCGGGGGTATACTGTACTTGTTTTACCATGATCTCACAATGGGGATTGATGGATGAACGAAATAGTGGCTAGAAGGAAACTGGGTTTTAACAAGTTACTTTAACGGTTTGGGAACTAAATATTTTTTTTACAGATTTTTTGATTTCTTTGCAACATTACACCATCAAGCGGGAATGGATGGAAATAGCTGTAAGACTTAAGTTGTTATGAGTTTAGGATATATTTCTACAAATTTTAGGGCATCCGTAGTCAAATGGCAATAACTTATTGATTCGTCCTGTTTTTCTGACCGTCTGCGAGACATAAGTTATGGCATAGCGAACGAAGCTGCGTCGAGAATTATTTATTTTTTGTCGTCATGGTCGGTCTTCCGGTCGCCAATGCGTTAATGAGACGTGAAATTGTTAAGTCATGTACCTGTAATGTCATCGTAAATTACATTTGTTTTTAAATAAAGCATATTTTAACCCCTTGGAGAACAATCGATCCCTCTGAAACCCGAGTATAACCTAACTCCTAAAATTACGGCTTTTTTAATAGAACACCCATCAACGAAAATGTATTTTTCTGTAAAACAGCTAGCTTGGAGTGAATGGGTGAATTAATGGAAGCTCATTAGTATGAAAAGACGCGTTCCAGTTTTTGTACAATTACTCTTATCTTTAAACTAGTAAAAGGAAAGTGGTTTTCATGTCTCGTTAATCATTATAATGAAAGATTTTTGAGACTTTTGAATTAGACTTTCGTTGGCAAAAGCTTGTTTTATATGAGCAGTTGTAGTTGTGTCCAGCATGCGTTGCAATGAGTTTTATTATTAAGTGGGTGGAGATTGGGTACCGCCCTTTCTTCAGCAACCTTTCAGAGAGTGCGAGCAGAAACTACAAGAGTTTCATTGTGATCAGAAGAATGATTGTCCAATGTAAGAAACCACTCTTGACGTTTTAGGTTGTCTGAGAAAACTTTGCTTATTTGCTTTTCTCGACTTAACAATTTAACGTCTCAGGGTCGACATTGCATTGGCAATTTCCCTATTGCAAATATCCATAGGTAGCGGTGATCACTTATTATCAAGTAGACCGTCAGCTGTTTGTCGGGCTACAACGAAATAATATACTTTGTTTTTACAGCGCCTTCTTCAGCTGGTCTCAACGATCTCAATAAGGCGACTCCAATATGTATACTTGAAGACCATACTACGTGACTTTCTCAGGTAAGCCTTACAGTTCTCTATTTGTAGTGTTTTTCTTCTATTTTATGAAGATAGAAAGAGTAAGTCGATTCAGTTAAAATCAGCTTTTTCCACTGTTTTAATGGTACGAGTAACTTGTGCTGGTGTATTAATATTGAAATTATGTAAAAAAATGTTTTATGTTTGGTATTATTATAAAACTATATTAAAATTACCTGTCCATCGTATGAAACAGTGTTACATTTTAGCGAAAACAGTAGTATTTTCAATTCTGTGAAGTAGTTTTTGTGTGAAAGAGTAACAAATATGTATACTTCTCACAAAAATTAAGGGAGCAGAAAAAAAATCCAAATTTTTGGGGGATTTTCAACAGGCTGTAACTTATACAAAAATGCTCGTACAGCAAAAAAAAAAAAGCAAATTGTAGCTCTAAGTGTTTAGTTTTCGGATCTGAGTTTGAAATTTTTTTTTTTAAATATTTTTCGAGTAATCATAAGAAAACAGCTTTAATTTAGTTTTTTTAAAATCTCGATACGAGCATTTCTCGCTGAGATATCGATGTTTGAATGGAAAAAGATCATTTTGTCTTTGATTACCAATATCTCAGCAACCAATGATCGCACAGAAATTTTGAGGTTGGTTTTTTAAAACTTGAATAAGTTCTCTACAAGGTTTGGCAATTGAATTAAAAAAAAAAATTTTTTTTCAATCATTACATGAATTTGAAAAAGCATCCAACAAAAGGGCTTTTTGTCGTTTTTTGGAAAATCAAGCGCCCAATCAAAAATATTGCGGAAACCACTAACGTTAAGTGTGCCTTTTACTGTTCAATATACCCACAAAAACCCTACAAAGTTTCAATTCAATCCAGCCAACCGTTTTTTTTTCCCACTTGATCGAATTTTTGAAAAAATTAAAGGAGTAAGAATTTCGCTCTGAAAATGTCATAATTTTTATCAAGAATGAAAAAAATTTTTTTTTTTCACTTTTCTCTAAATTCTGTATTAGTGACTTGAAAAATTTAAGGAAAAAAAAAAACCTCAAAATTTCTGTGCGATCATTGGTTGCTGAGATATTGGTAATCAAAGACAAAATGATCTTTTTCCATTCAAACATCGATATCTCAGAGAGAAATGCTCGTATCGAGATTTAAAATTAAATTGCAATTAAAGCTGAATAAACAAGCTATCCGGTCCATATGGAGGTTGAGTCGAAAAAAATTTTTCCACGTCCGTAGATTAAAAAAAAAACCAAAAAAATTTCGAAAATTTTTTTTTCGGTGGTTTTCTTATGATTTCACGAAAAATATTTAAAAAAAAAAAATTTCAAACTCAGATCCGAAAACTAAACACTTAGAGCTACAATTTGCTTTTTTTTTTTTTGCTGTACGACCATTTTTGTATAAGTTACAGCCTGTTGAAAATCCCCCAAAAATTTGGATTTTTTTTCTGCTCCCTTAATTTTTGTGAGAAGTGTATTATAAATACATCAATCTCAGAATCTTTCGCTTTGATAGTATTGGTAGGATAGGAGAAGGGACAGAACTAAAAATCTCCTCATTCTTTAGTTTAGGTAATGAAGGAGAGGTTCATAGATGGGTCAGGCTTGGTGGTTAGAGTCCCTCACTGCTAAGGCTATGCCTTAGGTCGTGGATTTGATTTTCACCCAAGACAAACATTTAGGTGCTTGAACAAATCTGTTTGTACTGTATCTATACACATCTACATCTACATATGTAAGTATCTGGAAGTATATGTAGTATATCTGTTATCTGGTATCCATAATACACGCTTTGCTTAGTTAGTGATCTTTCCCAGATATTCATATGTTTAGAGTCCGGATTTCCAAATTAATATTAACGTTTAAGAATTACGTTCAAATGAACATAATACTGTTCGTATTGTGAATTGTCTGATGTGATGACCACAGGATCCACTGGACCATGGACTACGATTCTGAATGTTTCGCAATATGGTGTCCATAGTTTGCTTCCTTTCGGAGCTGGCTGAAAATTATCTGATTATATACTACTATTAGCTGTTTCCCGCGGTTTGACCCGCGTTCATGGATATCATATATAGCCTATAAACCATCTACGACAAATTCCGCGTTGAATGGTAGCAGCCCATTGCGATATATAATGGTTTTACGATCATAGACTGACTAAACAAAGTTCGCTTTATCCGATGAATAGTAAAACATAGTCAATTTAATGATAGAATAAGCATACCGATACTTCAGCCTCTTTAACACCGGGACCCACTCCCCGCTCAGTGCGAAAGTGACCCAATCAGAGATGTGCCGAAAGTGATTTTTTGAGTTAAGTCGCTATCGTTCTGAGGGTGCGATATATTATAGTCTGGTATAGTACATATGCTTATCTCGGGAGTATGTAAGATTCCTCGGGAACGTGGGTTATAAACTATTAAGTGGTATAAACTTAAAACTTGGAAGATTTTTCCTTATATGAAGTTATCTAAGAAAGGATTTTAGAAAATGTAACCCCAGGAGAGATAGAAAACATGGACAGTGGTAGCAAATTATTTATATTGTTGTTTGTATCAGGTAAAAAACACATTTAAAGTTTATTTTAAAGGGCTTTCTGTACATAAAAAATTCCATAAAGTCCATACCTTTACACAACATTATACATATCACTACATAGTATAAAACAAAGTCGTTTTCTCTGTCCCTATATCCCTATGTACGCTTAAATCTTTAAAACTTCGCAACGGATTTGATGCGTTTTTTTTTAATAGATAGAGTGATTGAAGAGGAAGGTTTTTATGTATAATACATGTGACATTCCACGGGAACGCGGGTAAAACCGCGGGGGACAGCTAGTCAATCAATAAATCAATGAGCTTTTTAATCTGAACTTTTAAGATTGTTGGCAAATTTATTGTAATATTTTACAGAATGTCTGTCAGTTTAGTGGGCATCTTGGCATAGGCCTCTAACATCTTCCATTGAACACAATATTATTATTTACAGAAAATTATATTATTATTAATCATTCAACTTTCAACTCTGTAAACAATTAGGTATTCAAAATACTTTCTCAATTAGTTAACTGAATTACCATATTTAACACTAATTTAAGCGGAAAAGATGGTTGCTAAGTCCCATTAGCATTTAATTATTCTCGCTCGCCCAATCCCGCTGCCGCTCCCGCACTCGCTTCCGCTCCGCCTGTCAAGAGGCCCGTGAGATGCGACCTTTTGCGTTGCTCTAGCTACAGAAGTGTGGAGCTACGAAGTTTGGTAGAATAAATAATAATAAATAATTAAATAGATAATAAGAATAAATATCCCGGGACATTCTTTACACACCGCCATCTGGTTCCAAACTAAGCAGAGCATGTACTATGGAAACCGGTTAACTGTAAATTACATATATACAATCTTTTTTTCTAAATACATATTTATATTTACACCCAGACACAGAACAAACAGACATGTTCGTGCACACAAATGTTTGTGTTGGGTGGGAATGGAACCCGCGACCTTCGGCTCGGCAGTCAGAATCGCTAACCACCAAGCCAACTGGCCTGTCGAATATCTCGTCTATGAGGAAAAAACTTTGTGATACTGATCGTAGCCAACTTAATCCTCGAGTCATACAAGACTATCTGCAGTGTATTAAAAAATATATATTATTGATAGACCTTCAGACGTCATCTCTTATCTGAGATGGTATAAATGGAGTTTGCGAACAAACATCTTTTATGGCTATATTATATTAGTTTTTGCACCTCTAAATCTCCTTTTTAAGTTGTAAGTACCTAACTATTGTTATTTCCTATTTTATAGTCTTGTCATATTTTTTTTTGTTTTGATTTTTAATGTTACCTATAATAAGTATTTTGTAATTGTTAAATATAAAATTATGTAAAATTGAAATTATAAAATAGCCAAAAAGTCAGAATAGATAAAAATTTATATAACAAATAAAAAAGAATGTAACCTTGCTGAGTTTCTTGCCGGTTCTTCTCAGTTGAAGGCTGACTTCCGAACCGGTTGTAGCTTCAGTTACTTTAAATTTGACCTTCATAAGTGCCCTCCGAAGGCCTAAACTGAATAAATGGTTTTGAATTTGAATTTGAATTGAATTTGAAGACTAGAAATAAACAATAGAATGACTTTCGAACTGGTGAGTTAGTTCAGTAGCTTTTTGTGTATGTTTTGTTCTAGGTCCTAAACGTTATTTAAATGAATTTTGAATTAGTGAAAATTTTTAAGATTTTTTTTTGATTGATCTATATATTATTTGTTTCAAGCAGAATTACCCGCTCGTTTCATAGCCATATACTCAAGTTCCACTTCACGGCCAAGCGCATCAATTGATTTCAGCATTTCGCACGCAACTTTCCGATTGTTAACCTTTTCAGATACTTACCTAGTAATTTTGTTAAGTAGGTGTATTTTTACTTAACCGATCCTTTTGGAAACTTAGTATCTATGTTGGGCTATACAGCTTTTATAAACTTCTAAAATGGACTTAGAATGCAAAATACGTAGGTAGTTTAGGCTGGTGGTCATCAATATTCAATATTTTTCGAGTTCCGTACCCAAAAGGTAAAATGGGACTCTACTACTTAGAACCCGCTGTCCGTCTGTCCGTCTGTCACCAGGCTGTATCTCATGAACCGTGATAGTTAGACAGTTGAAAATTTCACAGATGATGTACTTAAAAACACAATAAAATAAATATTTAAGGGGATATTTATTTTATTGTGTTTTAAAGTACATCATCTGTGAAATTTTCAACTCCCATATAACAGACATGATTTTTTTGTCGTATTTATCTAAATTTTATCAAAGTATAAAATAATAGTATTTGCCATGCCCCAATTTACCTATGTGGTGGGTCAAATAACAATTGAATTATTTTCATAATTTGTTACTAAATAACTCAATACTGTGAAGCTATTTCTACTTTGCCATTTGCACTTGTCCATTAATTACGTGAGGCATTTAGGGGGGGAGGGAGTCAAGCCGAATCTCACGTGGAGGAGAGGGGAAGTCTCAGCAAATATCACGTAATTTTTTTATTAGCAAGAAACAGTGTAAGATTGCTAGAAGAGGGTTTTATATCGTAATAATATTTTTTCATATCTAAATCTAAATCGTATAGATACTTATGATAATATCAAAGCTCACGTGAGATTACGGGCGGGCAAGGGGGTCGAGCAAAATCTCGTGACATCTAACCAAAGGGAGTGGGGGGTTCGAAAAATCGCCAAAATCACCTCACGTAATTAATGGATGCCCCCTTATGGTTTACTATATGAACAATTTTGTTACGGAACCCCAACAATATCATTCTTATTGTGTCTATAACCTCTCCATATCTCTTAAATCCTCTCAAAGGTACACTTTACCAACAATATGAATAAATAAACATGCCTCGTATAAATGGCAACAAGAAAACATAAAAGTTTCTTGTAGTATCAATAAAAACACAGAATATTTGATTTGTGATTTGATTTATGAACCATTTCAACGAAATTTGTATACGTAACTCATCCATTTTATACAGTAAATATGAGGACATTGATAGCACAAAGACGTTTGTCTTTTACATCGTTTCTTAGGTCGTGGAGAAGACATAATGTGATATATTCAGAAGTTATACGCATAAAATGTATAGATATGATAATAGCTTTGTAACAATATCCTTTTTTTTTTTATGCCACTTGGGCCGACAAACAAGCAGACGGTCCACCTGATGGTAAGTGGTCACCGCCGCCTATGGACATTTGCAACACTAGGAGCATCGCCAATGCGTTGTCGACCCTGAGACGTGAAGTTGTTAAGTCTCATGTGCCTGTAATTTCACCGGCCCCCTTACCTTTCTAACCGAAACACAGTAATACAATTGCACCACTGCTTCACGGCGGAAATGGGTAAGGAGTAATACTTTTTGGTTGTAATAGAAAAACGTTTGACTTTTCCATAATATTAGTTTAGCTTCATTTTGTGTCGTGTTCCGGAGAGTTAAAATGGTGGGTATAAAGGTTTTCATTATGTCAAGTTATCTGTTATCTGGGTTTCACTGATAGTTGAGAAGTTAGGATTTTGATGGTCTCAAAACCTGAAAGATTACAGAACTGGCTGTAAATATCCATGTAGTTATGTATTTAGAAGAAAAGTAGTATATATGACTTATATAGTTTCCATATTACAAGGTCTTCTTGGTTTGGGGTCAGATGGCCGAGTGAAAGAATGTCCCAGGATATTTTACTATTATATAAAATTTGCTGTGCCCTCACTCGCGGCATTCCCATCGCTACTGCAACCTAGTACTATCATTCGACACGGAATTTTTCCTACATGGTTATAGGCTATATATAATATCGATAAACGCGGGTGAAAAGACACGTGACAGCTAGTTTATAAGGAAAACAGGGTTCCTTTGACGCACCATCACCTGAAAACTACTGAACAAATTGGGATATGACTGCTATCATTCGACGCGGAATTTTTCATAGACGGTTATAAGCTATATATGATATCGATAAATGTGGGTGAAACCGCAGGGGACAGCTAGTATATTAATGGATAAATTACATTTTGTCCGAAACAACAAGGCAATTTTGTTACAGTTTATTCATTGAGTTACCAAATTGATATTAAGTAATTTGACTTTTAAAACGTTAATTAAAGTTAACTTTTATACTCGTTACGCACGTTTCGGTGCAATTAGCCGGAGGTAATCGAAGTTTGCCGAGAGCCGGTACCAATTACCCAGTGTATCGGGAAAGTTTTAACACAAAACTATATATAGCACGGCCTTGGAGATTAACTTTATCGTTTGGGAATTGCACAGAACAAACAACTTTGCATACAGTTAATTAAAAAAATATATTTGATGGTTATAATAAAATGTTGAGTAGTAAAGCTCTTAGTACAGAGTCCGGGGAAGTACTACCCCCTTTCGCTTTCTATTAGAATACCTGGATGGCCGAGCTTTGCTCGGGTTTTCTTAACTAATGTGACTACTGCCGTATTCTCTTTTTTAAAGCACTGTCATATACGAGCATACCTAGATACGAATTAGATGCGATCATAAAGGGCGTACCTTTAAGTGTAAGTGCTTTTACCTTCGTATTCTAATGCTATTGTAGCAGTTTTCATTGTCTAAAAACACGGATAAACCGACGTTTTCTAAAAATGAAACCTAGCTAGATCGATTTATCGCCCCCGAAAACACCAACATAATAAATTTCATGAAAATCGTTGGAGCAGTTTCCGAGATGTGCTTCATGCATGTAATTTCACCGGCCCCCTTACCTTTCTAACCGAAACACAGTAATACAAGTGCACTACTGCTTCTCGCGAGAAATAGGTAAGGTGGTAGTACTTTCCCGGAAGAACTCAGCACTAAAAGCCATACTACTTCTTATATAACCTACTTTTTATCTGGTATTTTCTAAAGATTACCATAATGAGTTAAACACGTACTTATATATATATATGAAACCAAGTTATCTCAGACCCTATAGTATTTGTAAATATAATATAAATATCCCAGGACGTTCTTTACACGCGGCCATCTGGTCCCAAACTAAGCAGAGCTTGTACTATGGAAACCAGATAACTGATTGACTACATATACTACTTTTTTTCTAAATGCATACATATATCGCACCGTTAGTACGATAAGGGCTTAACTCAAAATTTTGCGAAATGGAGTTACGATCATAGAGAGACTAAACAACGTGCGCTCTATCCGATGAATATATAATATAGTAAAACATAGTGAATTTAATGATAGAATAAGCTTACCGATACTTCAGCCTCTTTAACACCGGGACCCACCCTCCCCGCTCAGTGCAAAAGTCACCCAAAATCGAGATGTGCCAAAAGTGATTTTTTGAGTTAAGCCCCTATCGTTCTGAGGGTGCGATATAATAGGTTGGGGAAAAAGTTCCTTCGCATTTTTTAAGAAAATTCAAAACATTTTTAATATAGTTTATTTACATTTAACTAAAGTATGTAGGTACCATTTTGTTCGATAACTTTTTGCCATCTTGTAGGTAGGGACATGATCCCATTGCTATAGAAATTTTGGGACTTCTGATCAAAATACTGCGACAAGTAGTTTTGACAGTCCTCTCGTGATTTTAACCTGACACTGCCTAAAGAATTCTGAAGAGACCGAAACAGGTGGAAATCTGAAGGTGCAAGATCAGGACTATACGGCGGATGGACAACAGAGAAGCTCAACAGTTCGATTTTTGTAATACATCAGAATATTAATCGCTTCTTTGGCAAAGTTCTAGATATTCATTTATTGTTAGATAAAATAACTATAGACGTATTATGCTTTACAGAGACATGGTTGAAACCGGGCACTATGCTTTTTAATATTAAAAACTTTACAGTTGCCAGTATATTCAATAGATTATCTGCAGAAGGTGGCGGCACAATAATTCTTATAAATAATAATATTAAATTCAAGGATCGGGAAGATATTTGCAGCCTCTCTGTTGAGCGTGGTTGTGAGGTGTCTTGTGCAGAGTTGCAGAGCTATATTATTGTATGTGTTTATAGGCCACCGGCATCAAATTTTTTATTGTTTACCTCTATAATAGAAGAGATTCTTCGTAAGTTATTTAATAATTGTAACAAGTCAATAGTTCTATGTGGCGACTTTAATGTAGATACTCTTAGTAATTCATCTGATGTCGGAATTTAGTTGCCTTATTCAAATCATTCAACTTAGATTTATTATTTAGTGAGTCAACAAGATCTACAGCCACTTCGGCTACTTGTATTGATAACATATTAACTAATAGTAGTATACTAGGGAAATCGATTATTAGTGGTGTTCGCTCGGATCATAAGGCTCAATTAATAGTGTTTCGTTCGCATAGTCCTCGCCAAAGTAGCTTTAGTGTATTGAGGCTGGGTATTTTCCATGAAGCACGGGCAACATTTGTTTCGCCCAATGCGTACGGTATTTGTATAAAAACTAATATCCAATGACCCTCCAACTAACTAAGAAATTAGGCAGCGCCGAACGAATTGATATTCGAGCAGATCCTATTGCGACACGGAACCATCAACATCGCCAGCTTCCACTTCAACGAAATCGGATCGAATAAAGCAAACTATAAGCCCTAACATAGTGCCAGTTTTAGCAGTTTTGAAGTGTATATTTTATAAAAAAAACTACGATCGTAGTTTTGTCCCGTGGCCGGTGCCGGTGAGTGCGCGCTTCCACCCAGTGCAGGAGTAGATATCCAAACCGTCGGCAGAACCAAAAGCTTGAGGTGATCAGCAGTTGGTTTCCCAGGTACGTACGCATTCTATTGTTACTTGGAGAAATTCCCGTGTGCTTTACACTGACTACTTGGCGATTACTATTGAACATCCCCGTGTAATTGACCCAGTGTGACCTGGGCAGAGCCCGTACGTCACAAATAGAATTGCCATTTAAAAGACAAGTATTTAAAGTAACGAAAGTAATTAGACCTACTACTAAGGCAAGATTAGACACCTTTAAGAATAATTTAGAACTGAAACTCTGTAATACAATATATCATAGTAATGAGCCCAATGTCTTGTATGAAGGTTTATTGTCCGGGATTTGCGATAATTTTAATAGAGCCTGTCCTACTAAAATAGTGAAGGTAAATAGTAAAATGGGATTTAGTGACTGGGCTACTAAAGGTATTCGTAAGAGGTTGTATGAACTTTATCATTTAAAATCTCTAACTCATAACGAGGAATTTCATAAATATGTTAGAAACTTTTCAAAAACATTCAAGTTAGTGTGTAATCAAGCTAAATCTTACTATATATGTAATAAAATAGGTAATGCGAATAATAAAATAAAGGCAGTCTGGAATGTTATTAATACGGAAACTGGTAAAATTAGAAATAATAATGAACAGGTAACTCTTACAATTAGTAAAGAACTCAGAAAAATCAGAAAAGTACTGAAGATTTATGGGGCTTATCAGTAACAATCGTAAAATCAATAGTAACAATGATTGCACCGGTTTTGTCAAATATTTTTAATGAATGTATTGATCAGGGTTGTTTTCCTGATTTAATGAAATACAGTAAAATAGTACCTATTTTTAAGTCCGGTTGTAAGGAGAATCCTTCTGATTACAGACCAGTTTCCGTTCTGCCAGCACTTAGTAAAATTTTTGAAAAACTGCTGCTTAATCAAATGTTAGGTCACTTTACTAAGCATAAGGTATTGCATGGTCATCAGTTCGGTTTCACGAAGGGAAGATCTACATCCGATGCGGCAGCAACATTGCTGAGACACTTTATGGCGCATGGGAGGATTCTCAGGATGCGATTGGCATTTTTTGTGATGTATCCAAGGCTTTCGATTGCGTTGAGCACCGTACACTACTTCTAAAACTTGACTACTACGGAATTCGTGGAACTGCTCATGATCTTGTTTTATCTTATTTATCAAATCGTCAACAAAAGGTAGGGATTACCGGCACAACATCCAAGGGCTCTTTAGTCGAAATGGGGGTACCCCAGGGTTCAATTTTAGGTCCATTTTTGTTTTTAGTCTATATAAATGACTTGCCATATGTTGTAAATGATCTCACAGATATTGTCTTGTTTGCTGATGATACATCATTAATTTTTAAAGTTGATAGAAAAGACAAAGATCTAACTAAAGTTAATCATACTATGTCAATTGTCTGTGGGTGGTTTGCTACAAATAATCTATTACTAAATTCAAAGAAAACTAAATGCTTAAGGTTTTCTTTACCAAATGTAGCACAAGTAGATAGCCAAATAATAATAGATGGGAGCCATATTGATCTTGTTAATAAAACGGTATTTTTGTTTTATTTTTTCTGAGACAGCCAAATTAGTTTATTTTGCATATTTTCATAGCCTCTTGTCCTATGGTATTTTATTTTGGGGAGCAGCAGCGGATATAGAATCAATATTTATTATACAAAAAAGAGCAATTCGTGCAATTTACGGTATGGGTCCCCGTGAATCATTAAGAGATTTATTTAGGGAAATAAATATAATGACATTGCCTTCATTATATATTTATGAAAATATAATGTTTATACGTAGAAACATAGGAATGTTTGAGTCAAAATTGGATATCCATAATATTAATACAAGACAAAGGGAGAAGTTAGTTGTTCCATATTTTAGACTAACTAAAGTAAACAAGTCATTTCTTGGTAATTGTGTTCGATTTTATAATAAGATACCGCTTTCAGTAACCGAAATGTCTGATCATAAATTTAAAAATTATATTAGGAAAGTTTTGAAAGAAAAAGCGTATTACAAGGTGGTTCATTATATTGAAGATAAAAATGTATGGAAATAGCTGCAGTGCACCTCTAATTTTCTTGTTTATGTTGTAAGTAATTATTGTCATTTTCTATTTTGTAGTCTTGTTATTTCTTTTTTTTTTTGTTTTTTTGTTTTTGAATGTTAGCTTTATTAAGTATTTTGTAATTGTTAAATATAAAAATATGTAAAATTGATATTATAAAATAGCCAAAAAGTCAGAATATAAAAAAAAAAATTTAATAAAATAAAAAAGAATGTAACCGTGCTGAGTTTCTTGCCGGTTCTTCTCAGTTGAAGGCTGACTTCCGAACCGATAGTAGCTTCAGTAACTTTAAATTTGACCTTCATAAGTGCCTTCTGAGGGCCTAAACTGAATAAATGGTTTTGAATTTAGGATTTTGATGCATTAATACCTCCCAGCCAAACTCTCTTAATTTTTGCTGAGTGGCTTTAGATGTGTGGTCTAGCGTTATCATGATGAAAAACCACACCCCTTCTGTTGATATATCCCGGCCGCTTTCTCTCAACTTCTTGCTTTAATCTCATCAGTTGTTTGCAGTAGAGTTCAGAATCGATGTTCCTGCCTGGTGGTAACAGCTCATAATGAATAATGCCCTTCCAATCCCACCACACACACAGCATCATATTGTTGCGAGTTAACCGGGGTTTCGCCACAGTCTGTGAAGCCTGACCGGCCTTTGACCACGACCTTTTTCGCACGTTCTTGTCGTACGTGATCCACTTTTCATCACCAGTTATCAGCTTCTTCAAAAACGGTTCGGTTTCATGACGTCGTAATAAAGAATCACAAATGAGTACATGTTCATTAGGTTTCTTTCAGTGAGCTCGTGAGGTATCCAAATATGTAGCTTTTTTGTGTACCCAGTTTTTTTCAAATGCGCCAAAACTGTTTTGTGGTCAATTCCCAGTTCTTCAGCTACGTCGTAACTACTGATATGCCGATCTGGCATCCATTTTATCCGTAATGGGGCGACCAGAGCGACGTGTATCTTTGCCATCAAAATTTCGGGATTGAAAACGCTTAAACCAAATTTGTGCTACTCTCACAGACACTGCAGACACCCATAAACATCGCATTTTTTTTTCGCGACTTGGGTTGCATTTTTACCTTTTTTGTAGTAAAATTTTAAAATGAATCGAATTTCTTCATTAGATTCACTCATCTTGGCGGTACGAAAAACAAATGCAAATCACACATTTTCCTAATTTGAATTTGGAATTATGTTCTTTAAAATTTAAACTTACAATGATACCAAAACCAGCCAGATACAAATAGTATAGCCAAAGAGATTTTATTACAAGTTCATACATACTATAATGCGAAAAGACTTTTTCCCCAACCTAATACATATTTACACCCAGACACAGAACAAACAGACATGTTCATGCACACAAATATTTGTCCTGGGTGGGAATCGAACCCGCGACCTTCGGCTTGGCATTCAGAGTCGCTAACCACCAAGCCAATTTCTAGTTCGCTTTTGTTACTGAAACTTGATATCAAATTTCATTTAATTTTAATCAATAGACACTTTCTACCTTCAGATTTTAGTACATTAACGGGCAATAGAATCGAGTAGCAAGCAAGGATGATTACACGCAATTACCATCGTACTGGCTGATAACGTCAACAGCGAAGGCTTTCACTCCAAATTATCCATAACAGCCTTTTACTTGTAACGAGATATAAAGGTCTAATTGCCGTAACGTTGATTGGCTGGAATTAAAATTCAAATCTCTATCTAAAAAGCTTTTTATAGCTAATTTAAGCTTTTAGTAAAGGTAAATTCGTTTTCAGGTTATTATAATAATTAGTCACTTCGTTTTATGTTTAGTTTGTAAGAAGGTTAGTCTTTTATATTTGAGGTTTTTTTAAAGATTCAACGATCGGTAAATTGGTATTTGAAAGTAATTCAATAATATTTATTGTTTTTTTTACATTTATTTATCAGCATGTATTACGTATTTTGCTCTTAAAATAAATTTTATTTAATTAAACAATAATATAAATTATTTGTAAAATAAGAAGTAAGTTTTAGTAAATTGGTAGAAGTACTACCACCTTACCCGTTTCCGCCGTGAAGCAGTAGTGCACTCGTATTACTGTGTTTCGGTTAGAAGGGTAAGGGGGTCGGTGAAATTACAGGCACGTGAGACTTAACAACTTCATGTCTCAGGGTCGACAACGCATTGGTAAAGCCCCCAGTGTTCCAAATGTCCATAGGCGGCGGTGACCACTTACCTTCAGGTGGATCGTCTGCTTGTTTGTCGGCCCATGTTGTACATAAAAGAAAAAATATAGAAAATAGACGATGTTCCTTCCAATTGGAAGGAGTTTCATGCATCAATATTAGAAACGAAATATTCCAAAAATAAAACTCACAAGATGGCGTATAATTTAAATGCCGCTAAGGCGACTTGAATTCTTAGTATTAGACCTAGTTAATTAGTTATAAGAAAGAACACTTCCGAATACAAAGTTTAAACAAAACATCGAAATGTTATGTTAGCTCAAGTGAAAACAAAATGGCCGAACAAAAAAATCTCTTAAACGCTGTTGTTTTGATGTTTTATTCGGAAATTTATCAAAGTGTTCATTACTTTTAAACACTTTTGCGTTTTCAACCGCATTCCCTCACTTTTGGAGTCCTCAGGATTGCTACAGACGGTTGAAACATCTCGCGTTAGATATAAAGAACTTTGTAGGTACATTTATTATTTTCGTTTGTACTTTTGCGGTTTTCGCCTTCGCTTTGTTACACTCGCTTTTATGTTTCGGTATTTATTTTGTGGGGGTTTGTTTGAAATTTCCGCGGTTATGGATATTAAATTCTTGTGTTTATGGTATGATTTGAACGTAAGAATATTTGAATGGGAATTTGCGAATGCTGAGAGTGGTGGAATTTTAATCTTGCTGCGTGTTTTGTTTATTCTCAGTTGTCTCTTCCGTTATAATTAAGGGAGTGAAGTCAGTGATTGATTTTAGGAGTAATGTTTTCGAGATTTAAAAGAACCGTTTTGTCAGCTTAGAATTTCAAACAGAAATCGTCTTTATTAATTTCGAAATAAATGGCATTTATTCGTGCAATGGCTTACATTATACAATTACGGTAACGTCACAGGGAAAGTTTCATTTTCAGTTGCCAGTGCTTGCATTTGAAAATATAATTATCTAGCAAGGTTATTATTGCAGAGTTTTCGAGATTTAAAGGACCGTTTTGAGCTTAGAATATAATCGGTGTTAGCTGAAAACTAGGACTGTAGTGATCTGCAGTACACGCTAACCTGGACCCATTTGGACCCAATCTGTCACACAACTGGACTTGCTAATAATTTTCTGTATGTCTGTGTAATTATTTAAATTGTCATGCCTGACTTATGTTGTATATTGTGTGAATCTATATATGTTATCTATATAACTTAATGACTCTTACAATAGAACTGCCTGCAACTTCCACCCAAGACAAAATATTATTATGTTACACTTGTGAATTATTCCTATATCATCTATTTTTAATTCTATTCTTCTACAAGCCAATTTGTCATGGAAGGATTAACCTCAATAGACGTTTTTTCTTGGATAAGTCTATATAAAATCAGCCCCCTTATTCAACCAATACAAGCTTCGTCGGCGGCTGGCGCACGGAGGCCTCCGAGTTCGTTCCTCTCGCGTGATTGCGCAGTTAGCGAAAGAGACAGAGCACGGAGGCCGCGACGAAACATCCTCGAGCTAGTGTCATTTTACCTTACAGAATGGCACCGATGTAATTAACAGCCTATTCTATAATACTCGTATCTGGCCACTGACAAATCCGGTCTGAAAACCATTTTGTCACATTTTTTTCTGTTCTCAAGCTTCTATCTGTAGGTCAATTAGGCTACGTTCATATAGATTGCTCTCTCAATTATCGAAGTGTCATTGAAATGGGCCTTCAAGATAATACTGGTGTTGTTTGTAGTTTATTGGAGTCAGTTAAGATGAACTAAAGCTAACGGAACGGGAGCTCGTGAATGTATTGACCTTTAACTAAAGCCTGTTTAATCGCATTGTGTTAGTTACATCGATGTATCAATCCGGCTCGGTAGAATCGGCAATTAGTTTATTTTTTCATTGTCTTTTAGCTTCATTTGTTATGCTCTCTTTTCTAAATATATTTTTGACTGGCCAATTGGCTTGGTGGTTAGCGACCCTGACTTCCAAGTCAATGGTCGCGGGTTCGATTCCCACCCAGGACAAACATTTGTGTGCATTAACATGTCTGTTTGTTCTGTGTCTGAATGTAAATATCTAGATATGTATGGACTTAGAAAAAAAAAAGTAGTATATGTTGTATATCAGTTATCTGGTTTCCATAGTACAAGCTCTGCTTAGATTGGGATCAGATGGCCGCGTGTAAAGAATGTCCCAGGATATTTATTTATTAAATATTATCAACTGGTCTCTTAGTCGGTCTGCTGTTTACTTTGGTAATAAATAGAGAATTGATACATGGATTTTGACAAGCCTTTTACAGATACATAATATCTTATTGTATATCTTTGAGCTGAGATTAAAAAGAGCTGAGCTGTTTTTGCAGTGAGATTTTTTAGAGTAGTAGAGCTCTTAGTGCAGCGTTCGTCCGGGGAAGTACTACCACCTTATGCATTTCCGCCGTGAAGCAGTAGTGCAATTGTATTACTGTGTTTCGGTTAGAAAGGTAAGGGGGCCGGTGAAATTACAGTCACATGAGACTTAACAATTTCACGTCTCAGGGTCGACAACGCATTGGTGATGCTCCTAGTATTGCAAATGTCCATAGGCGGCGGTGACCACTTACTATCAGGTGGACCGTCTGCTTGTTTGTCGGGCCAAGTGGCATAAAAAAAAAATCCAAATGAGTACATACATATTATTAGTATTAATTCAAACATTCTTTATCAGTTACAGACCTAAGTGATTTAGCCCAGAAATATAAATCTCGAAAATTTAATTTATTATAGATTTCTAAAAGTAATTTACAAAGAAAGTACTGGTTACCGAGATCCTTTCGACTTAATCTACAGCTACAATCATTCCAATTAAAACAGCCTTCAAAATAGACAAACAAACCTCTTCTTACAACGGAAGCCAACAACAACGTCTATAGCTGCGTTTATCTACCAGCATATACTAAAATTATATTAAAGAAAGCAGCCCATTACGTTGAAGATGAGGATGTCTCCCCGAAGCTTTGAGTGCAGTCCTCCGGCGATGTAAAACTATTGTATCATACAAACGTTTGTAAAAGTACTTGCAAAGAATAGAATAAGCTCCCTTGACTGTTCTGAGTTACCTTTTACAGTATTTATCTTTTATTTATAATATTCTAAGCTTTGTGGGAAGAATAATACTACCACATCGTGCCGTAAGAGGCGTCTAAAGAGTATACTAATGACCATGTGCATCAAGTTGTCAACAAAATCATTCTGATAGAGAGACGTCAAAAATACAAAATCGCTTTTAATACTGGAATGCACTGAATGGATTGAAAGCATATATATTTTGAAGTAGAGTTCTTAATGCAGAGTTCGTCCGGGGAAGTACTACCACCACCATACGCGTTTACGCCGTAAAGCAATGGTCTTGTATTACTGTGTTTTGATTAACAACTTTTCGTCTCAGAGTCGATAGCGCATTGGAAATTCCCCTGGTGTTGTAAATGTCATTTTGTCAGTCAACTTGACAAAAAAATAATATATAGGTATATATTTATATAAATAACTAGGTAAGGAGGTGACGATTAGAATATTTTGGCATTTTATGAAGAGCTGCTCATTTGACAATTTTGAATTATCATCTTATGCCATAGATCTCCAAGTGCAATTCTTATCCGTTCGTCAGGACATCGTATTTTAAATGTAAGTTTTATGAATTACTCAATTTGTCTGTACTCAAACTGACTCTAATTTTAGCGATAACGATGATATAGGTAAATTAGAAGATATCCAAGCACATCGATAAAACCGCATCCAAAAATAGCTGTTTTCCTTTTAAACATCCCTAAGCAAACAGTAGTGGCAGATCGCGCAGTCAATTAGCTAGCACGCGTCTTTTACATTGTGTATCTTACGCTTCTTAACCTAAGGTACAATGTCGCTCGCGAATAGCAATCCCTAGAGCGGTTTGTCAACTTCTTATTAGACATTCCGTTTGTGAAGCTTTTGAGACGCTTCGGTACGGATCAGGCTTACTTTAAGCTGTATAGCTAGTTTCTGTTGGCAACACATGTATATACGTGACGTAGAACTGACAATACATTGTATCGAGATTAATAGTTTGGTATTGAAAAACTAGATGGCGCTACTTGTAGCTTATTAAATAATGTTTTGATAGGGTCATTTTCCGATCCATCGACAAATCCAAGTCTTTTTGCTTTTTTTTATTCAGTTCTAATTTCAAATTAATAGACAATGAATTTCTTTTTTAAATTTATTTGTAGTATTTATCTGTCGTGTGTCATTTCAAAATAAAAACCACTATTTAATTGAAATTGCTTTTCCGATGCGAATCATAAATTACCGTTTTAATCTTAGAGTTGATCCAGAGACGTATTTTAGCCGCTAGGTTTCTGATACGAATCTTGTTATTGGTGAAGTTTTCTATATTCAGTTGTTTGGTATTAGTAAGTAGCTCACTGTTTTTTGAGAGAACTTTATTTTTTCATTACTGCTAGGACATGAAACACAGGTTTTGGAATTTAATTTTGAAATGATTGTGGTTCCTGATATATGTTTAAAACCAATTCTGTATAGTCGGTAAGAAAATATCATGTAACGTGAACATTGCATTTACAAACATAAGTGAATACACTTATGTTCGGATGATCAATCTTATTCGCATGAGCTTATGGCCTCTTTTTCCTTATTAATCTCACTTCCTTTTTAGGGATCCATACCCATATAGTGCCAACGGGGATCCCGTTACGTAGGATCCACTGGACCATATGAATCGTAATAGATAGACACTTCAAATTTTCACAGAGTGTGTACTACTTTGGCAGCTATAACAACAAACAATAAAAATAAAAAACCGTTTAAATGAAATGAGAAACTACAAGAAACGCTCGTCGTTAAACATGTACGGTGGGTCAGAACCCTCCGCGTGGCACTTGGCAGCTTTTATTGTATTTTGACTCTATTAATACCAATGTTAAGGCAAATATTTGCTGATATTAACAAAGCCTAAAGGCAGCTAAGTCTCAAGGCCTGATACTGAAATAAGAATGGCGTTGTGTGTGATGGGGGATATGGGGGGGGGGGGGGGGGGTTTGGTGTGCTAAAGCAGAGTCGAATCTTAATGTACCTGGGATCTAGACCATACTGAGGTTTAGTGGACTGCAAATTATCCCACTGCCCTTGCACTAATGTTTTATTTTACCTTTGTGTTTCTGACTGACACCAGTTTTTTTTTTTCATTTTTTTTTATGCCACTTGGGCCGACAAACAAGCAGACGGTCCACCTGATGGTAAGTGGTCACCGCCGCCTATGGACATTTGCAACACTAGGAGCATCCATCGCCAATGCGTTGCCGACCCTGAGACGTGAAGTTGTTATGTCTCATGTGACTGTAATTTCACCGGCCCATTACGTTATATTTATTGTTACCACCTACATCCAAACCTACAAATACCTTTTTATAATATTGGCGTAAATACAAAGTTCGTCATTGTCACCTTCAGACGACATTCCGAAAAATAGGCAAATGAAATGTCTGTCCTAGAATTCTCGACATCTCGATTCTATGGCAGATAATATTATTATTTGCTCTATTTCGGGGAAGTCGTTTCATGTTATTCGGAATAAAATTGTTTAGACTTCAATTATTTAGCACGGACTTATTTTATACCTATTTTCTATGTCTATGTCACAAACAGTTGATGAGCAAATCGACATTTTCAACTCTTTAATGATTCAACTGTATGATATACATGCACCAGTAAGACCAGTCAGAGTAAAACACCTCCCAGCGCCATGGCTCACGGATGACATAAAATTGTTGCAAAATAAAAAAAATATTGCCAAATCCAAATTTAAATTGAACCCTGATAAGTATCGCGAAAAATACAGACAAATTCGGAATCACTGCAATAAGATGTGTAGAGATGCACAAAGACGTCATATTCATAAATCCGTAGAAGATGGTGACCCAGCAAAAGTCTGGAAATTTTTAAAATCCCTGGGAGTTGGAAAATCCAATAACAACATTAATTTCAGTAACATTCATTTAGACTCACTCAATCTTCATTTTTCCTCGTCGGCACCCTTTGACTATGCCACAAAATCTGATACACTAAATAGCCTTACTTCTTTAGAATCTCCCAATTATTACCCTGCCTTTTCATTTAGTCAATTTACTGATTGTGATGTTAAGAGACACATTCTTTCCATTACGTCGAACGCTGTAGGTTGTGACAACATTAGTCGCAAAATGATCCTTCCGCTTCTGGATTTCCTTACTCCTATAATTACATCTATCCTCAATTGTTCTATCACCTATGGCTCCTTTCCTTCACTTTGGAAACGAGCTCAAATTATACCTATTCCAAAAAATAATAATCCTTCCAGTCTCTCAGAATATCGACCGATCTCTATCCTTCCTTTTCTCTCTAAAGTATTGGAACGGCTGATACATCATCAGCTGAGTACTCATGTTTCGAGAAACAATCTTCTTAATCCTTTCCAATCTGGCTTCCGTCCTGGGCATAGCACCGTTACAACACTAGTAAAGATTACTGATGACATTCGTTTGGGTATGGATAAAAAGCATCTCACTATTCTTACATTACTAGATTTTAGTAATGCCTTTAATACAGTGGATTTTGACATCCTGCTTGCTATATTGTGCTCTCTTAACATATCTCCAACGGTAATTGACTGGTTTCGTAGTTACTTGTATGGGCGCCAGCAACGTATTTGCATCGATGAGACCTTCTCTTCATGGTGTGGAACTACTGCTGGTGTACCGCAAGGTGGCGTCTTGTCTCCGCTTCTTTTCTCAATATTTATATCTCAAATAACTCAAAAAATTTCCTCTCTCTACCACCTTTATGCAGATGATCTCCAAATTTACAGACAAACATCGTTTGATATGCTTCCTAGTGCAATCCAATGCGTTAATGAAGATCTGGATCACATTTCTGATTGGAGTAGGCGTTTTGGTCTCATAATAAATCCCTCAAAAACTAAAGCTATTATTATAGCCAGCAAATATTTTATCTCGAGGATATGTTGGGACCAGTTACCTGCTGTTGTTTTTGATGGAGTAAAAATTTCCTATAGCGATACTGTAAAAAATCTAGGAATTATTTTTGATCGCACTTTGTCCTGGGCCCCGCAAGTTGCGGAGGTCAGTAGGAAGGTGTTTGCTTCTGCTGGGTCCTTAAGACGCTTACGTAATTTCCTTCCCTTTGACACCAAAGTTGCTCTTGCCAAGTCTCTTCTTCTTCCTATCCTTGACTACGCTGATACCTGCTACCTTGATCTCACCGAAGAACTATTGAACAAACTTGAGCGCCTCCAGAATTTCTGTATACGGTTTATATTTGGTTTGCGCAAGTATGACCACGTCTCTCAATTTCGCAATCAACTCAAGTGGCTCCCTATCCGCCTTCGCCGGAATACTCACATACTGTCACTACTGTACACTGTACTCTTCAACCCTAAATCCCCAAATTACCTAAAGGAACGCTTCGAGTACTGCACTTCACAGCACCATCTTCTTCGTAGTTCCACAGTACTTAACCTTCAAACTCCCCCCCACACTTCTCACACTTATTCTCAGTCTTTCACTGTCCAAGCTGTCCGCCTTTGGAATTCTCTGCCTCAGACTATTAGACGAGCCCAGACATTAGATTCCTTTAAGTCTCTTCTTATCTCCCACTATCTCTCTTTATAAACTCCGTCATTGTTTGATTTTTCCTGTTATTTTTTTTTATGTAATCTCTTTTATTTAGTTTAATACAAATAATATATATTATATATGTAATACTGTAATTAGTGTATATATTAGTATATTTACCTTATTATTATTAATTTATAAGTATTTATTAACATAGATGTAGGTTTTCGTTATTTATTTTAAATGTCTGAACGTGCAACACCTGCTATCCTCTTCTGTATCCTGCTACCCCTAGGTTGTCTGGAAGAAATCGCTTTAGCGATAAGACCGCCTATTTTGTAAACACTTGTTCTGTAATCCACTTGTTTATGTTACCTCTTCTCCTGTTATGTGTTGTACAAATAAAGTATATTGTATGTATTGTATTGTATGTAGTATTTTGTACTCTGACATATTAATTAACCATGTTTTGATATTTTAAGAATTAAATGTCAACAGTGACATTACCTTAACTTTTTTATTGATTTTAAAAATTATTTTCTTCTGGCATGATTTTCCAAAAATCAAGCACAGGAAAGCATCTGTAGGGTTTAACTGTAATAGCATAGATTTGACCTCAAACTAAGAAGAATATTTAAAATACTAACGGTCTGGATATCTTTTCCGCGGCGGGGGAATCTCACCTTCAACTCTCCGAAGACCAGGGCTTCAATTCTGTAAGAAAAATGACACCAGCTCGAGGATATTTCGCGGCCTTTATGCTCTGTCTCTTTCGCTAACTAAGCAATCACCGAAGACGTTCGCATTATGATTATCGCTGAATAAGGGGGTTGCATTATTCCAATAGCCTTCGCGTAATATTGTGGTCGAATAATTGGAACATTTGGAATAATAAATAATGTTATAATTGCCACGTTTGCGCACCGGTACTTAGTTAATGATAAAATAATAGCTACGGATTATACTTCCACAGAAAAGGGAAATGCTTATGTTTTTACGAATGTTGCTTTAATTTGACCATCTTTTTTTGTTTTTACGAATGTTGCTTTAATTTGACCATCTTTTTTTGTTTTCTTTTTAATGGACAAGAAATTCTCTTGGGTATTATACTTTACGTGGACGATACATTATTTTGATATTGTCGACTTTCTAATTTCAAAATAGTGACTAATTCTCTCTGTTTGTCTGTTTTTTCGCTTGTCTTTAGTTACGTAATAGATCTTGATACGGTTTTCACTATCGTTTGGAGAATGTCTTCAGGAAGATTATTTTTATCAAATCACACTGAGGCAAAGCCGGGGAGGTTCGGTAGTCAATTATGAATGGAAGGATTCCTAGATACATGCACTGAAGATAGAAGTGTATTTACGCGGACGGATAATGGCCCCAAAGGCTGAAACAATTGAGAAAATATATTAAAATATATATTTTTTTAACATGGGTCGGTAAACCATGCAGCCGGTCCACCTGATGGTAAGTGGTCACCGCCACCTATAGATATTTGCAAAACTAGGGCCATCACCAATGCGTTGTCGACCTGTTGTTGTTAAGTTTCATGTGCCTGTAATTTCACCGGCCCCCTTACCTTTCTAACCGAAACACAGTAATACAAGTGCACTACTGCTTCACGGCGGAAATGGGTAAGGATAGTACTTCCCCTGATGCACTAAACTAAGCTGCCAAATCTGCACTAAACGCTCTATTACTCAAACGTTATAAAGGTTTAATTATTCAAATCACGGCTTAGGTAGTAATGAAAATATTAACGTACCAAATTACAGTAAATATAAATAATGTTTGATGATTAAAGTGTTCCAAAAATACGTGACCATATAAGGACCAAGGAATCATTCTTTTTTCATATGAAAATACTCTTTTATAATAATATCTTCTCTCATAAATCTTGCTCGATTGTATCCAGCACATAATGGTAACACCAGATGAAGTAACTCGACGATTCTGCAAAAAGTAAGATAGATTAAGTATAAACACGATACCGCGTGGCTTCTTTATAACCTAGATAAAATAGTGTCGGAGTAAGGGTGCGACGTGGGTTATAGGCGATAGCTATAAGCGACAGCGGCGTAATAATTTACTAACTTAGCCTGAGTAAAAAGAGCTAGGAAGCATAGACATGTGTAGATTTTTTTCACTGAAATTTTGTATATATATATATAATATTCGTTACTCAGATTTTATTACTTACTTTGAGTGCTTTGGGTTAAAGATAACTTTATTTCTCAAAAGAATTTACGTTCACTTATATGAGACATTGAATATAAAACTAAAATTATAATATAATATTGGCGGTAACAGTATGTAGGCACTAAAAGGGCAGATTATAGTTCTATGATGAGAAAAACTTATGAACTGTAACTTAAGTAGGTACAAGGTGCATATTAAATATATATATATATATATATATATATTATATTTAATATAATATATTATATATCCATACAAGAAAAAAAAATTGATTGTTATTAGAATCATTGAGTTATCGAGAAATTACGGTATTCAATCCAATCATACATTTTGCCACAAAATGGCGATTTCCATAATAACCGTGAAATATTGTGTAGTGCCTACTCTGTTTTCTATTAAGGTAGAGCACCAGACAAAAAATACTTTTCACCGGGGCCCCTATTTATAAGAGATTTGCACATTTATATCGTTGTACCCCAAAACAACTTCTTCCAGCTTCGTATAACAGATTCTTATAAATACCCAATATACTTAAGAAAATACTAATTGACTCAGGCGTGGCCTTCCGGAAATCCATTATAAGATTAATTATATTAATTGAAAAAAATTACATTATTCTTAATTATTATTTATTAAAATTTATTTTCATTTTTTAGTTTGCTTTTCTATATAAAGCGTGTTTTTTAGTTTTTTTTAACTATTATTTATTTTTCATTTTTTAATTACATTTTTTTGAATGCCCGATAAAGTAAGCCTGAAACTGCACGCATGCGTAGTTCGCGCACTAGCTCTATCTCTCTTACTCGCATGCAAAGGATGCGGAAAGAAATTAATTAATCCTGGCGAATTTAATTAGGATAATCGGATGCTTTGATCGGATTATTGCATTGTCATCGGTCTTTGACAGGTGTGCAAAGTTTGAATTAAATCTGATCGTTCAAAGTAGGACTAAATCGAGCTCAAAGGGGTCGGTTACATACATACATACATACAGGTGAAGCTAATATAAGCGTGTAAAAAAAAAAAAACAAAAATCTAGTAACTAATGCCGCTGGATCTCCTTCTCAGTCTTAAACAAGGAAACTCAACAGTACACGTGTTTCGCTTTTACACGAAGCATTTTCGGGACGTATTAGACCCGATGGCACTGACTCGACGCACGAGCACCACAGACGTGTCACCTCGCAGAGGTGGCTTGAAGTTCCCTGTTTGGGACTTGACAGAGAAGGAGATCCAGCGGAATTAGTTACTAGATTTTTGTTTTTTTGTATATATAAATAAATATCCCGGGACATTCTTTAAAAACGGCCATCTTTGTACTATGGAAACCAGATAACTGATATACTACATATACTACTTTTTTTTTCTTAAAACATACTTACCAGACACACAACAAACAGACATGTTCATGCACACAAATGTTTGTCCTGGGTGGGAATCGAACCGCGACCTTCAGCTTGGCAGTGAGAATCGACTCTGACTGGCTTAAGTACTGTTTGTTTAGTAATTTTCATTTCACGCTCTCGATCTTAATGAGACCGCACCTTTAACACAGTTCCTTAGTGCCCGGTGAGCAAACAAACAACATAATGCAACGGGAGTATGAGAATAAATGTTACAACCGTGATCACGGACGACTGGTACAAATCTGGTTAATATCTGCCCGGACATGCTTGCGCTTAGTTTGTTCCGTTGTGTTAGTGTTGCAAGCTTTGTTACAGTTAATATTGCTTCTAATTTGTGCTGGGATTAGAAGTCTTAGTGGAAGTGTTTCTACTTTAAATCTTTGAGATTGTAATTATGATTTTAGTATACTTCATTTTGAGGGATTGGTAGCTCGCTAGATAAAATCGTTGGAACACGTTGAATGCTCTGACGATAGTCGTTGGTTGAAATTCTACAATGAGCATTAAACTTCGGTCAAGACGTAATGTCAATGTCGTAAAGACATCACAGTATGGTTGAAAATATGTGGCCAAGCACCTGTCGGTGTGTCCTGTTAGATGCTCTGGAGGGCTAGTTTCTTTCAAGATTTTGAGTTGCCCTTCGAAGATATCATCGCTTACTATGGTAAGATCGTGGTAAAAAGCAAATATTACAAGAAAAACCGCTGGCCCTATTAGAATAACAGCGCTGCAGTATCTACAGCCACAGCGTATGCTGGGATAGGTGCCTTCTTAGCCTCACACAGTGTATATTGTATAATTGCATTGTTGTTTCTATATTTGTATCTGTGTGCAATCTGTGATGTCAATGAAATTGTCTATGTTAATGCTGTGTGAGTCCAGAATAATGTTTTTTCTTTCTTTCTTTCAAAAAAGCTGTTTTTTAAGGGGTAATAGGTACTAGCTAAATTCTCCCAAAAACCATACATTGAATATATCAACGGTATAATGATAGGTTCCGGCTCAATAACGATCCAAGGATTCTTTCATGTTAGTAAATTAAAGAATTTTGATTAAATTCGCCGGACCGGTATTTTGATAAATAAATAAAAAAATGCCAATTGCCAGACTCGACTATTGCAATAATACGCGCTGCCAGCAAATAAAATTGCCGAACAGACAAATAAAATATTTGTAGCTTTGATTTGAATATGCACTGGTAAAATATAAAGTCGGCCAATTGCGGGTTGCGTATATATAGTAAAATAGATAGAACTGAATATTGTGTGGTGTGTGGGCATGGTCCCGGTGCCTATTGCCTATGGAACCCTAAGAAAAAAATAACTACAAACACATAATACGTAAATATCGCGCATACATTGTATTTGATTGTATAAAAGCAATTATTTCACTCGCACCAACCGATTTGCAATCACTTTGTTCGCTCAATTGATTTTAACTCAATTATTGAAATTGGTTACAAACTCGCAAACATTGGCGTCATAATTTTATGAACTTTTGTGTCGTTAAACAATCGGTAATTGTCTCTACATTGGCATTGATAAAATATTTTTATTTTTTGGATTTTTTTTTTGGAAACTCTTATATTTTTGTTATGTGTATGGTTATCGAAAAATATGAAATTCAAAGCCGTTCCTACGGTTTAGGCTCCAGAACGCCAATGTTACTGAAGATGCCACTGGTTCGAAGGTCAACATTCCAATTAAAACAAAACGCCAAAGAAAGCAACACGGTAGCATTTACTGCAATCTTACTTATGTGGCAATTAAACTTTTTCGAGTGCCTAATGATGTCAATTTTTTTTTTAATAAAGAACACCACGATCTCTCTAAAAATACAAATTATACTAAAATGCACAATAGCATAATAGTTTAATAGCTGTTCAGTATGCGTTGCAATGCCTTTAAATACTCGTGAGTTATGCATTTGATTCATAGAAAAATCACACTCAAAAAAACACATTCAATTAGTCCCGAAGATTTCAATTTTCCGGCCAAATTTTCCAATTTTACATTCCCTAAAAATCATATTCTGACTATTACGAACATTTAAAAATAAATAAGCCAAATTAGACATATACCAGGAAATCATTGGATCCCCGGGGAACGTGGGCAAAACTACTATTAAAATTATAATATTGTAAATAGTTGCTAAGTTTCGATGTAGGAGTTAATATCCAAAACTACTGATCCAATTCCGAAAACAATTTTACTGATACAAAGCTACAGTATTCCCGAGTGATATGGGCTATGTTATTATCCCGGTATTAAATAACTCAGGAAAGCGGTTGAAACCGCGGAATAATACTATCTATATCTATACTAATATTATAAAGAGGAAAGATTTGTATGTTTGTTGCTCTTTCACGCATAAACTACTTAATGAATATAGATGAAACTTGGCACATAGATAGAGCATATCCTGGAATAATATATAGGCTACTTTTTAATCCGGGAAAATGTGATATCCCTCGGGAACGCGGTTAAAACCGCGGAATAATACTGTAAAGAGTTAATGTTTGTATGTTTGTAAGTTTAGATGTAGGAGCTAATATCAGAAACTCCTATTTTTTGGGTCGATCAACGGTCCACCTGATGGTAAGTGGTTACCGCCTATGGACATTTGCAACATCAGGGGCACCGGAATTTGTTACTGCACTGTACTACTGTTTCACGACGGAAAAGGGTAAGGTTGAACTCTGCATTAAATGCTCTACTACCTAATAAAATACTGATCCAACTACAAAAAATATTTCACTGACAGAAAACTACAATCGTTATAATCCCTGGTACAAATCCCTGGGTGAAACCGCGTGGCAGCAGCTGATAAATAATAATTCCACACTCAATTCGTCAATAACAACAGCCATTGATCCAGAATAGCCAGAGCTCTTACAAACATATTAGTTAGGTGGAACAAGGATCCAATTTGATTCAACCAATTTGTTAACAAGATAAATCACCGGCCACTGTGTATGTACACTCGGCTTTGTTAATATGTCTGTGATGCTAAATTAGATTTGTTGTTATAATTAGTGTCATTCTTTAGGGTTGAATATTGGTAAGAAATGGATAGGGGATCTTTGCGGAGTTTCTTGCCGGTTCTTCTCAGCTGAAGGCTTCGGAACCGGTGGTAGTTATGGTACATTAACATTGACCTTTGTAACCGCCCTATAGCTAAGGTGCTTGGTAAAAAAGAAACTGTTGCCCTTGAAATCTCCCTTTCTTTTTTTTTATATCACTTGGGCCGATAAACAAGCAGACAGTCCACCTGATGGCAAGTGATCGCCGCCGCCTATGGACATGTGCAACCTAGGGGCTTTCGGGGTTTCTGGGGGTTTGGGAGACGTGAAGTTGTTAGTCTCATGTGCCTGTAATTTCACCGGCCCCCTTATCTTTCTAACCGAAACACAGTAATACAAGTGCACTACTGCTTCACGGCAGAAATGGGTAAGGTGGTAGTACTTCCCCGGACGAACTCTGGACTAAGAGTTCTACTACTCTAAAAAAGCTCTTCTAAGCTTTAACCATTGTATGCACCTTTTATGCAATTTTGAATTTTACTTAACTTCATCTGCAAGGTCTGATATCCAAAATTGTGTGGTTTAGCTTCTAAAGTTAGTTATTGTATGTCAAAAATATTGATAAAGACTAACTACTGAATTTCAATATCTATAAACGAAACTGACTGTACTTTCCTAATTTCAATCTACCTCATTTGTTGTAAGGGATTTGACAACATAGCGATTAAATGTATTTCGAGGAAGCCTTCCCCAGAGGTGGCTTTGTCCAACAGTGGACATCCTTGGGGTAAATATGATTACGATCGAATATGAAGACTATAGATTTTATATTTCAAAATGTTGTCATTTTCTAAAGGACTTGAACTTTGATTTTGCACAGTTATGCGGTGAATAACTTTATTATAGGACAATGACGGGCTAGTGGTTACATACCCAGTCTGTGTTCCCAGAAACTTACAACTTAGGGCTCTTTAAGAAAAGAGACAATAGGCTACTAATCGGAAAGCGAGCTCCATCTTCGGTCTCATCTTCACTTACTATCAGGTGAGATTGAGGTCAATCGCAATCCCGTTAGAAACAATAAAAAAAAAATCTACTACCGACGGGTTGTGGGTTAGACTTCCGTAAAAATTGTGTGACTAACCACGCCTGTCATATATTGGGTAGTATAGTATATGTCGTTGAACTACTTATCTATGTAGTACTTATTTAAGTAAATATTGAAATAGTTAATTATATTAATTTAATTTATATAAATTAAAATTTGAGTAAAAATATGTAGCACAAGCATCAGCTCAATATACGAGAATAAGCGTGGAAAGATGTAATAAAATATTTTCTTTCATTATTTTTTATATATAACTAGCTGCCCGGACAGACGTCGTTCTGTCGAAATAAGTCCATACAAAAATTCAGGAATTCGCTCGCAGCGCCACCTACCGGGTCCAATTGTAAATCTAAACCATTCTCGAATCTCCACGAACACACACAAAAAATTTCATCAAAATCGGTCCAGTCGTTTAGGAGGAGTTCAGTCACATACACACGCACACAAGAAATATATATATTAAGATTTATTATTACTAAATAAAGCAAAAAATTTATCAAAAATCTTTAAAGATTTTAGAAAAAGTTAAAAATAAATAAAATAAAAAACGAACAGGGTAGCGTCAAACGTTTAACGCAACCTTGTTGAAGGTCGCATTAAGAGTATAACTTCAAAAACGACTTATATGGTTTCGATGGTATTATGCTAACTTCTACATATTACTAGTAGCTATGCTTCGTATGCGATCAGCTGACCATGGGTAAACAAATCCAGTAATCCAGGGTAGTAGTGGAAGTAACCAGCCAGATGTTTTAATATAATAATAAAACACAATTACCACTTGATGGCAAGTGGTCACCGCCGTCTATGGACATTTGCGACACTGAGACGTGAAGTTAAGTATCATGTGCCTATAATTTCACCGGACCCCATACCTTTCTAACCGGAACACAGTAATACAAGTGCACTATTGCTTCACACCGGAAATGGCTATGGTGGTAGTACTTCCCCTTATAATTAATATGGTATTATACAGGGGGTTAAAGTTGTTAGTAATAATATATATTATAATAGTTCATAATTAGTAGAATACCCAAAATTGTGTAAATATTGTTTGACCCAAGTAAACAAAACAAAGCTACTTGTATTCAGAGTTTATTTCGGTTTGTCACAGAGTTCCGTGTTCCTCTCCATGCTATACTCTACGTGTTTGCCAAATTTCATCACGATTGGGTAATACATTGAGACTAAAATCACTTTTATTTTACAGAACTAGCTGTACCCCATGGGTATAAGGTATAAGGGCGCGAACGTTTTGTTAATTTTCAATTATCACAAAAACTATGCATCCAAATTGTATGATGTAAACGGAAAATATTATCTACTAAAATTTGATTGGTGATAGTATGCTATCACCATTTATTTTCATAAGAGTCCACAGACTGTACATAGGGGGGAGTACATTTAAAGAATACCTCATAGTTTGAACCCCTTACTTTGCCTCCAAGGGGAATGAATTTGCAAAACAATTTACACGTTTTCTTACCAAAAGCCTTAAAATGAATTGACCCTTACTTGAGGAATTATGGATTGCCCATACAAACTTACAACCCCTATTTCACCCCCTCAAGCTAATTTTTTCCAACATATAGTATATAATATATCTCCTTGATAAATTTCATTACGATCCGATCAGACATTTAGTCGTGAAAAGGTAACAAATAAACAGAGTAACTTTCTCATTTATATTATTAAGTATGGACGATCATCTGTCTCTTTTAATTTCATAACTGTGTGACTTAAACACATTTTTTGTTCTCAAGTATTTCTCCTTCTCTCAATGTTTTATTTTTATCGTGGAATATTCTTCACATTTTCACACTTATTCTTGGTTTTACAATTAAAAAAATATCCCAAGACATTCTTCACACATGGTTACCTGATCCCAAGTTAAGCAGAGTATACTGCTTGTAGTATGGCTACCAGGTAACTGATATATTACATATACTTATTTTTTTTTCTTAATACATACTTATATATATATTTACACCCAGACACAGAATAAACAGACATGTTCATGCACACAAATGTTTGTCCCGGGTGGGAATCGAACCCGCGACCTTCGATTTGGCAGTCAGGGTCTCTAACCACCAAGCCAACTGGCTCCTAAGCTTACGATAACTATAAATTCGAAAGTTTAGGTGGCTCGATGTTTGTTAAACTGCTAAACGGATCTGCATGAAACTTGGCGTAGACATGGATTATATCTGAGTAGTAGAGCTCTTAGTACAGAGTTCGTCCGGGGAAGAACTACCACCTTACCCATTTCCACTGTGAAGCAGTAGTGCACTTGTATTAGTGTGTTTCGGTTAGAAAGGTAAGGGAGCCGGTGAAATTACAGGCACATGAGACTTACCAACTTCACGCCTCAGGGTCGACAACGCATCGACGATGCCCCTTGTAGCGACCTCTTACCAAGGTGGACCGTCTGCTTGTTGTCAGCCCATGTTGTATAAAAAAATATATAGTCTGCAATCTTTAATGCCAGGAAAATGTTACATCTCTTAGAAATGTAGGTGAGACCGCGGAAGAAACCTAGTACCCTTTATATTCACACCCAAACTCTTTAACTTAACGATTATAATAATCGTTAAGCTGTGACAGTACTTTAGGTCACGTCTGACCCTCACTCAATGGGTCCCAGTAGGTATGAGTTGACACCTTTTGGTCCCTGGTCCTGTTTTAACTAGATTTTACTGGATCGTGTGGCATTATGGTAAATGGATTAGGTAATATTTTTTGCCTAGATTTTCTTAAGACTGAAATCTGACGAACCTCTCTTTCTGTTTATGAAATATTCAAATATGGAATAAAGGTATAAATGATTGTACGGTCAGCAACATAAGTATTGACAGATAAAACTGATCTATAATGTAGAAATGTTATAGATAGCCTTTACATATTTATACTACACATGTTCATTTTTGCCTTTTTAATTTCGCTTACTACGCTTATATTACTAATCACGTGAGACGTAAGCTCTCCGAGGCCTCCGTGCAGTATATAGTTATTTACACCCAGCTACAGAACAAACAGACATGTTCATGTAGACAAATGTTGTCCTGGTCGGGAATAGAACCCCTATTGCTGTACAAACCCCAGTAGCATTTGTATACCTGAGCTAATTAAAGTATACAATCTTCTCGCGAATCGTAAAAACTTAATAAATTATGAAGTGAAGAGAAGTAACAACAATAAAAAGCAATCAAACTTTTAATGAACCCATCTGATAATTAAAAAAGTTTAATGAATTCCCAAATTAATTAATTAATAATTATATTTTATTTCTCGAACAATAAATTATTGTAATAAACATACAATTGTAGTCGAATTATAAGCCACGCGTCGTGTTCCATGAAATATTAATATTTTGATACGATTTTCTGTTAGATTAAATACATTATAATAATAATTGTAACTTGAATAAATGAATAATATCAGTTAAGTTACCGCGGATTTGTCATTCCGTGACACCGGTGAAATAATGAGTGACAAAATGTACAAAGTTTTCATTACAGTTGTCGAAATGATTCGTCAAGCAATACCAAACCTTGTTCACCAAAAAATAGGAAACAATTAATAATAAAGTAGGTGTAAAACTAACTTGGCACAATTACTTGCAGGTTGACAACTTTGTGATTGTCCTTGTCGCATGAAATTTATGAAACACAATATTTTTTTTACTCTCACTTTAATCAGTTTACATTTGGAAAGGATTGTTTTTTTTTTATGTTTTCGGTGTCATGGTAAATGTCAACGCTGTCTTGTCTGGACGCGCAAGATGGACATGCAAAGGGGAAATATAATTTTAATTACAAGAAGAAGTATGATGAGATTGTAAAATTTTCGGGTTTCGTTCTGAGACTTTGTTCAAATTTCACGTTGGAATTTTAGAATCTTCTTTAAGTATATTATTTATCAATAGATAGGAGTTGTAATTAATGTGTTGGTGTGTCAGTCACTTTCATTTCCATTATATATAGGCTTGTCGTTGACCACAATCTCACCAATGGTAAGTGTAGACGTAACCTATGGTGGTAAGCACTCAAAACCTAGAAGGAATCTGGCTCTTAAGTGCAGATATCGGAACACACCAACAGCCCCCTTATTCAGCTAATACAAACTTCGTCGGCGAGCCGCTTCACGGAGTCCTCGGAGAGCTTATTTCTCACGTGATTAGTAGTATTAGCGTATTAAGCGATAGAGACAGAGCATAGAGGCCGCGACGAAACATCGTTGAGTTAGTGTCATTTTCCTTACAGAATCGAGCCCCAGGTCGAAGCTCGTTATGCGGGCTTTACCACCGTGCTATGGTTTCCCCACGATGTGTTTTCTTTAGTTCAAGCTCATTGAATTGAGCCCACGATTCTCGTTACGGCATTCGAAGACACTACCAATTGAGCTATCATCGTCTCAATTGGTTAATGTTTCTAATCTGATATTAAGAATTACAGTATTATTAAATGTCATTAATTATGCAATCAGTTATAGTCCGTTCATACAACTGTTTCTGTGTATTATGAAAATAGCAAATGGCTTATTTTATTGTGAGTGTGTGCAAAACTTATAATAATAAAGTATATCCTTTTTTATGATTCGTATTCCATTACTTGTTTTAAAAGATTATGTTAGAAATTTACATTACGTATTAAAAAAATCTTTTATTTCTAACTTTTGCACACTAGAGAATATGTTGGGATATTACTACCACAGATAAATTAGTACGAGCTCCATAAATCCCCTTTGGTTAAAAAAAAACATGCAAATAACCCCTTAAAAGGCTTCTGTCCTTTAATCTTTAAAAATGCAAGGATTTTTCAAGAAAAAACACGAAGATTGTAATTGGCACGTCAGTCTCTCGTTTAAAATTCAGTTACGTCACGCGTCTGACCTGACATTAGGGTTGCCACTTTATGTATATTGTCCATAGTTTACTTAACTAAGGTATTTTAACGTAAGAATAAATTCAAGTGAAAATAATAGTGTTTAAAATTATAATGAATTTTATTATTTAAATTACATACATATATGTTAGTATTCAAAGTTTAATTTTGGTTATTATTGGATAAAGTTTAATCATAACCTGGAATCCAAGGCTATATGGTTTCTGAATACAGAATCAAGATTTCTCTTCCATGTATTTAGACGATTCATAATTTTGAATACCTGAAAATCCCAGTCAAATTGTGGTATCATGCGTAAAGCTGTTTTCAATTAATTTTCGAATGTAGCAACCCTATTCATCCATCGGTGTGGTTATTCCCTTATACTAGGAGTAAAATCCCATTTGGTAACAGCCCGGAGCATACAGGGCGGTGACTATCAGCGGGACGAGTTATCGAGAGCAATCGTGTGGCCACAGATTGAAATGAATCGATTAAAATCACATGAGCACTTTGTGCGATTACCGATCAATCGGTTGGATAGCTTTTGCGGGAATGCAGTGGCATTATATTTATCGATACAGTTTTTATCGATTGTGATGCTGGCTGGTTGGATGTGAGCTAATTTGAATTGGTCTTTATTATTATTTTACGTATTTTTTGCAATGTTTTTTTTTAATGTAGCTTAATAATGTTATGTATCTATAAATTATTGAAGAACTTTATTATGCGGCTTTATAGATGGTCTGATAGTAATAATTGTGGGTATGGATTAGGATTTTTACTGTTACTATATTCGTACCTAAATGAACAATATTTTGTTATATTACGTATACTATTTTTTTATTAAAAATACTAGCTGACCCGGCAAACGTTGTTTTGCCATATTTATTTTATCATAAACTATACATGAAAATTTATCGTACTACAATTATTATATTCGATAGCTGACCCGACAGGCTGTCCTGTTTTAACTATGAATATTGAATTCGAACTGGTACGATTAATGAAATGCTTTAAGATACACAAGGCTAAACTTTAATTATGGGGCGTGATTACTCTGAACTAACTGTGATGAACACACACTTCTCAAAAAATTACATAAATATTCCGATTGAATCGACAGTGAAATGTGCACTAAGTAATGATTAATTAATTATTTTATCAATATAATTCAGACCCGTGCCTCTGTTTTACACGATATTCTACATTTATGTCAAACACCATAAGGTTACATTATAAGAGTTTATATTGTCAAAAGCAGTACGTTTACATTAGAAAAGTTAATATGATCGTTATGTTTTCTTAAATTTTCTAATTATCTGCGCAAGTTTCTTATTTTTTTCTTTCATAAAAACCTTTTCCTGACAATAACAAACACAACAAAAAAAGATTTAGCGAAATCGGTCCAGCCGTCCATGTGTGATGCCGTGACCAAGGGAAATAGGGATTAATTTTATATATATAGATGATCTTTATTACTACTATCTTTGTTCACATCACTTTTCACTATGTCGTGAAACGTATGTATATCGTCGTGAACAGTCACTTTTATGTATTTTTATCGAATGAAAAGAAAGTAAGCTATTTTTACCAATTCTTACAAATCTGGTCAAATACAAAAAAAAAAAAATCAGAATAATAATGAAGTGCTTAAAAACGTAGTCGCTCAGCAAGTCAGACTAAAATCAGATTGTTAGTTTTTAGTTTTACCTATAACAATAGATATTGATCCTCGATTCAAGCTTGAACACACTCAATATTTATAGAAAACAATTTTCCTTTTATTTATAAATATCGAACGTATTACTAATTATCGAAAAGTGGAGAATTGTATACCAAGTTTAAATTCAGAACTAAATTTCAAATAATTGACACATCTTCATGATCGCATTTTCTTTGGTGACAATTAAAGAACTGACATACACAATCTTTTGTCTACGAAAATCTAGGACTTAGTTCGAACCACTACCCGTACAAATGCATAAAACAAATACGTCCTGCGAACCGTGAACACTCCATTCATCAGAGTCTGTTGCTTCTCTTGACCACCACCAATAAACCCTTTCCTAAACAATAAACTCTATTCCCACAACATACATTGACGCTACCATACGTAATGTTTGCTAAGCGTATGGTTGAGTAGCGTCGTTGGATGCTGCGTAAATTGATGCGGTAGTGTTTGTTTGGTGTCAAGCACGCCATGGTAGGTAAGTGATTGATCATCGGTAGGAAATTGTAGTTAAGTCTTGAGCTGAATGCCTCCGTCTTGGTCATGCCAGTTGAGACTGTTGCTCGCTAACGTAGTTATACATATTGCTGGACGTAAGGAATGACTCATGTATCGGAGTTTACGTCACAGCTTCTGACTTAAGAAGTATTAAAGTCACATGTTTAGGTTATAATTATTTTTATTTTCTATATTATTGTCTTGTTATTTCTTTTTTGTTTTTGAATGTTACCTATATTAAGTATTTTTGTAAATGTTAACTATAAAAACATATATAATATTTAATTATAATAATAAAATAGCCGAAGAGTCACACCAGGTTAAATTTATAAAAAGAAACAATAAAAAATAATACAATGATGAGCTTTTTGCCGGTTCTTCTCTATTGAAGGTTGACTTCCGAAGCGGTGACAGCTTCAGTAGCTTTAAATTTGACCTTCATAAATGCCCTTCGCGGGCCTAAACTGAAAAAATGGTTTTGAATTTTAGATTTATTTTATTGAAAAATTACTGGGTATGTGTCACCATTAGAGCAATAGATCTACCGTCAATAGTTGCCTTCTTGACTTTCTTTCGGTTGGCAACACATTTACGATCTACAAAGATATAGCAACACCAGGGGACACTGACAGTAAGTACTATCAGGTGGAACGTCTCGCTTTATAGGCCTACTTGACACAAAAAAAAAAAACAAACGAAATACCCAGGTCAACATTGTAATGGAACATAAAGAAAATGGCTCCCTTAAAGCCAGATTCCTTCAGTTGCGAGCCCATTAGAACGGGATATGTGTTTTACGACGCATTCATTGTTATAGCCTCAATTTAAATTCAATTATTTGTTCTCTAACTACGTTGGATGTTGTTGCCAATTTTGTTCTTAGATAAACACTGTGGATAAACATTTATTGTTTCTTTCCCTTTTTACTTTTATTAATAAAATAAAAGTTGGTGGGTCTAGACTCGCGTCCATCTCCATCTATAAAATAAAAATATAACCAACTTAAATAAGTATGCAATAAGAGTTAAATTCACTAAACATTTATTTTAAGATTTTTATTATTCGGACAATATCGATTTAATCGAGTTCATACATTATTATATACCAAAAATACTAGTTACGTTGCAATACGTCTTCGAATCGTGGACTATGGAGTTCATAGAAAAATCCCATAAAAAAAAACACTTTTATTCGTTCAAATATATATTATTTTCTTATTTTTTAATCTTTAAAACCTTGTAATTATAAGTAGCCATATTAATTTTGGACAACTATGCCAAACCACAAGTGATTCGCTTTACGACGAAAATATCATAATTTATTTTCATTGGAGTCTTGCATTATTAGTGCATCACTCACAGCAGTTAGGTACTCGAGTTACTTTATTTTCAACCGACGAAAATCGAGGGAGTTTCTCAAGTCAACCTGTATTTTATTTTTTATGTTTTTATATTTCATCACGCAAATCTTTTTACAGCAATATTTATTGAATAGGGCATACTTCGAAGATAGTCCCGTAATTGATTTGAATATGAAATGAAATTATTTTTATTCAAATAGGCCTTTACAAGCACTTATGAAGAGTCGGACTCTAATACCGGTTCGGAAGATTGTTTTTTTACTGAGAAGAGCCGGCAATAAACTCAGCAATAAAAAAAAACATCACTAAGGGTAGAACTATTTATCGTTTCTCAGTTCCTTTCTTATTTTGAGAGAGAAACTTCTTACTTACCGTTTTAGTTTGGAATCCTAAATAGAACCTTTATTTTATAGTAGGTACATATTATCTATTTTCACTTACTCTTATCGCTCGAACTATGGTAATAGGTGCTTGAAGAGCCAATCTGTGTTTATTGAACTGTAAATATAAGGTTAAAAGTTCTCTGGATCACGTAGTTTAATTAACTTTTCAAAATCACTTCAAAACTTTCTTGTTTTATTTGCAACTTTGAAAAGTCGGCTTAAACGCATTTTAATTTAAGTTTTGTTGTGTTAAGCGATCTGGGGTTGATTCAGTACGGTGAGTGACATAAGTTCAACCAAGACTCACTTTCTTGTAGCTCTGTCTCTCTCGTTAGCTACGTAATCTCGTGAGAGGGCTGATCTAAGAGGTTTAAGATAATGCTGTAGTGATATTCTACTGTAAGATAAAGGGAGGATAAGGCTGACAATCAATCAAAAGTGAGTCCAAATTCACAAAAACAATTTTTTTTTTAACTTATATTATTTTATTTTTATTTATTTAAGTGTATCTTTTAAAATATCTGGGAATATATTGTTATTATTACTCAAATTAATATGTATGAAAGCCCACTGATGGGTAAGATGTTTCCACTCTTCTCCACTCAATGTGTATTAGTATATAGTTTATTATATTCCGTTTATTTGATAATAAACCATAGCATTTTTTATACAAATGAATTCCCTATTAGCATCTCCTTTAGGGGTTTATTATGAAAATACCTTGAAATTTTATTATATTACAAATAGCCCATATCTCTTCGTAATATGGGCTACATGTGTGCCAAAATTTCACCAAGACCTTGTCAGTCGTTTAGCAGTGAAAGCGTTTCTTAAGTATTAATTAAGTATTAATTTATTCATGTCCACTAATTACAGCTGTAATACAAAGATAAGCTAGTTTTAGTGTAATTTGTGGGAAATCTGGAGCCGAAACTGAGCCGTAGCCTGCCTTTTAGTACACCAGGGGACCTGTTGTACTAAACAAAGTGTGTGTTTAACAAAGGCCAAATATAAATAGTTATTATTAAAAATGTATCTAAACTCGTGCCGGATTATGTGAAAGTACCTGGCTGCCCGAGCTTTGCTCGGTATTTTTTTCTTTGGTAAATTAAGTAAAGTTGATTATTGACTTAGTGTTGCTTAACAACGCCATCTACTGGAGTAGCTTTAATGTTGTTGTGTCGTTAAAACAGTTAATGTCAGGAAGTAATTATTTCAGGTTATGTTTAAGTCAATTATCGATAAAGTTGATCTTTGAAAACAAGGATAAAACGATATTTTCTGAAAATTAATCCTAGCTAGATCGATTTATCGCCACGGAAAACCCCTGCATACTCAATTTCATGAAAATCGTTGGAGCCGTTTCCGATATCCTAATTATAAAGAATTGCTCGTTTAAAGGTATTAGATAGAAAATATTAGTTAGGATAGTTGCCTTTGTCTTCTTTCTGCTCAAATTTCAAACATTTCTAAGCTGTTATCGACGTTTTAATGACTAAAAGCCGTCAAAATTACAGTTATATTTACTTTAAGATCCAGCGGTTTAATTTGGGCGTGAATCAATCATTCAGGACATCTAATTACATATGTACAGATAGATATACGGATTAACTCCTCCACAGCCAATCCTACCAAGGCATTGTTCCAATAATTAGTAATAGACGTAAATTCACGTCGATATATAGCTATTCGTAATAACACGTGTTACTGTGGAGTAGCACCTGTGAACTGTGATGTTATTACGTTACGTTGTTTCGGTTTCTATTTGAAACAATGGAGAAGAACTGAAAACAAATATAAGCTATAAATGTGTTATGTATAAAAATTTGAATGTGCGTTTTTTTTTTTTTTTTTTTTTTTTAATTATTGGAATAAATAATTGTACATAAATGAACAATCTGTGAATTTCAAATAATACTTTTATACACTTTTTGAGATTAAAGCACAGTATTAAAACAAATAATATAAAGCTATGATTATGTAATGTATAAAAATATGAATGTATGTATTAATAAATAAATTTGAAATGCGTATTTCAAATAATACTTTTATACAATCTTTTGAAATTCATACACGGTATTAAAAATGTCACGATACACGATTGTTTATATCTTTAGTGACTATATTTGATATCCAGATATTCTCAAAGTTTCTCAATCTTTACCAAAGTCATCAGTAACTATGAAATTGTGGTTAACATTAAAACAATCTTTATCATAAAAATAATAGTTCTTGTATTTTATAATTTCTATCGATAAATTTCTAATAAGAAACTGATAGCAACAAAGTTACGTAATATCACTTACTGTGACGTGCAACTGGCTCTGTTAGGCTGTATTAGAGTGGGTTGAATGACCTTAAGGGTTATGTTTAGTGTGCGGTCAGAATGGAGTGTATGTTCCATTTAGTGATATGCTAATGTTAAATTGTGGTACTGTACGGTCAGCAATATGAGTTAAACACAAGACTAAAATTTCAAAACACTTATACTGTACTATTACCTTATAAGGAAAGAAAAATAGAAAACATAAATGTATGAATGTAATGTAATAATAAATAATTTACTAATTTCTTAATTATTATTTTTATTTCTTTGTAATTATGCATGTATGGAATAAATAAAGGTTTATCATTATTATTATTATAAATTTAGATCTGTTTAAATACTTTTGATGGTGACAGTACCACAATGATAGTTATACAAAGAAAACATCTAGTTAACAATTCCGCTGGATCTCCTTCTCTATCAAGTACCAAACAAGGAAACAACAGGAAATCAGATTAGATTTTATTATATTAGGATTTCCGCAAGGCCACGCCTGAGTCGATTAGTTGATTTCTCGTAATCATTCTAATATATGTCAGTTACTTATTAAGAAATCTAGGATTGTCTAGTTTTCTTAGACAGGCACACGTTTAACCACATTCTCATCTTGGTGGGAGATCATGTGGTCGAATGTGGTAAGCTCTGAAAGCCTTGAAATTGATATAGCTATGAAACGCAGGTGTCGAAGCCCACCGTTAGGAGCCTAGTATATATGTATTCTACAAAGTACCCTATCACCGAACTATGGTGTCCTTTATTGAAAAATTTTGCTCATTGTATAATTAGATCCCATGACATTCATCACGGTATTCGATTTAAAGTTTTAATTTAAATGCAAATAAGTATATAATTATTTTTGTATATAAGTAGACCCTTTTTAAAATCACTACATAGTATAAAACAAAGTCGCTTTCTCTGTCCCTATAACCCTATGTGTGTTTAAATCTTTAAAACTACGCAACGGATTTTGATGCGGTTTTTTAATAGATAGAGTGATTGAAGAGGAAGGTTTTTATGTATGATACATGTGACATCCCACGGGATCGCGGGTAAAACCGCGGGGGACAGTTAGTTGTAGTATATAATTTTGAGTTCTAAGTTAATATCAAGTTTAGTGAGTTAGTAAGTAAGTTTGGTTTTAATAAGCAACACCCTGAAGTCACACAACTAGTCTTACCACCTTATAACCGTACATTTTGGTACATAAAACTAATTAACGGATAAAGTAACATCTATAGTATTTAACTCTCGTATTTCTACTATTGTGCATGAGATTTCTCAACTCCACTAAATGTAACGGTAAATTATTAAAAAAAAAAATTACCGAGGCATAATCGCAAAACCTCACACGAAACAAGGCTCTTAAAATTGTCAAGGTGTCAAAAAGGCCCGTACTGTTGTACGGCTAACGATGTCAAAGAAAAAGAAACTTTATTTATTTCAGATTAGGTTCATCTATTGATACAATGGTTTATTATACGAGTATGATAATGGTGATGCACCTTATCACGACGTCATATGGTTCATTTTCCTATACTCCTAACTGTCGAATTGGGTCTATTAACTCTCGATAACTTTAATACAGCTGACGATACGTCCTTCCGTTCCTCCACAATGAATAGACACGTTCAAATCGAGTGGTTTTGATAAAATAACAAGAGAATCGGCATCGGGCGTCGTCGACTCCATTTCGAAATCAATTTCACCCACAATAGGGCTGTGTGGTATCGAATCAATTTACACACTTTAGTATAACCATTCGCACTGTGATATTAATATCCTTAGATTTTGATTGAGATGTTCATTTGAATTTTGTGGATATGTTATTTAAGGATATACTATATACATAGACTAATATTATAAACGCGAAAGTTTGTATGTATAGATGTATAGATGTTTGTATCTCTTTCACGCAAAAACTAGCCAATGGATTTGGATGAAACTTGGCACATAGATAAAGCATATATTGGACACCAATGGAAAACAAATAGGGAAAATGTTACATCCCTCGGGAACGTGGGCGAAACCGGGGGACTGTTGGTATCCAAATTTTTTCTACTGTATTCTTTATCATGGTATGTGATGTGTAGCTATTGAAAACACCGGCAAGTGCTTGGTGAGAGATTTTCAAAGAAGTTAAGAGATAAATTTAAGCCCTCTAAGGGCACTTGTGAAAAACAAAGTAATTGTAGTTAGTATTTCAATATATTTGTTGAAAGTTTCCATTTTATTTTTGTTTGTTATCTTTACAAATTAATACAATTGAGGCACTTGTTTGTAATGTCAATTTAACAGAATTTGTCTTCATCGAATCTTTTTCAAATTCATTCTAATAACAATTTAAGCTGGGTGCAGTTGTCATTGGATAGCAGATTTACCTTTTTTTTTTCCTTACTTTATGTTTTTGTGTAAGTACAATCTGTTATCTATTACTGTACCGTTCAATAAAAATAAAATAAACAAACAAATATATTTTTCTGTCTGACTGTCTGTTATCCCTGCTTATCTCCGAAACGGCTGGACAGATATTCACGGGAATTTCACTGTGAAAAAGCTAATTTTATAATCTTATCCTGGATAAATGTAATATCCCTTGGGGTAATAAAATAATTATGGCATAAAAACAAAATGCGCACACAAATCTGTTTTTCATCCCCCCATCTCGGAAAGAATATTTTTGCTCTTCGATAACTGAGTGCAAAAGCCGTTTTTAACCTCTAGAGAGATAACGTAAATTGAATTTAGAACATCGTGTGCACTAAGTTTGTGAATAAAAAACATCATAAAACCACCTCCATGGTGCCTTTATCATAAAACCTTTTTTAATTTGCTAAAAACTCAGACTCAGACATTTTGCATTTAGTCATTTCCTCGCTGAGGTGGGATGAAAAGTTACGTATTGCACTCGAGTGCAAAGATTTTTCACCTCGTGCTCTTTTGATTCCCTCGCTAACGCTTATCCGCATATCTTATAATCTCTTGGTCGGTCATCAAAATTGAGCACGCGGTTAAAAAGCAACTTTGACTCTTGTATAACAAATGACTATTAAAAAATAAATTCGTGGTTTGCAATTTGAAATGAATAATACTCAACATTCTCATATTATATTGACATTATCATCTATACTAATATAAAGAACTATACATATAATAAATAATCCACAGTGACAGCCAATATTCAGCCCCTATTTGTCAAATCGTAAAGGCAAACATGGCGCCAAATTGCATTTAATCTCACCTGAAATCCAATTTTCTACATTTTACATCATTCAATATTCTACTGCATAATAACAAGTACTCGATGAACAGCGTCATATCTTTTGACCGCAAGGTCGTTAGTTCGATGCCCAGTCTGGCCGTGAATATAATTTTAGCAGAGCACTCTCTCTTATTAATCTGTAATAATTCAGTGCACGCATGTAAAGTAAATTAAGTCTTATTGTATTTTAATATTATTTAGATTCGGGTACACAATATTTTATTAGTATTTTAATATTTCAATTTGTATTATCATTGAGGTTCATAGAGTTATAAAATTATTTTTTTTTAATTTTAGGTGACTAAAGCCCAGATGACTAAAGTCCTGTCGAATCCAATAGTGAACTTGAGCTTTCGATGATGAAAAACTTAGTAAAGAAACCTTAGAACGGTGTAAGGGTACTCTGAAATACCCACCTGGCTGGCTACCACCATCGTAGTAAGCCAAGCAGTTATAATCATAGTTTATTATCAACCACATAAAAAAATACAACCTTTTTATTGATCGACAGGTAGGTTGTGGTACATTTAGTTGTGGGTGACAGGAGTTCAAACTAGGTTTGTAGGTGTGCTATGAGTCTCCTGGCTCCCCCTTTTGGTAAGATTTAGTTATAATTGACAGGCCAGTTGGCTTGGTGGTTAGCGACTCTGACTGCCGAGCCGAAGGTCGCGGGTTCGATTCCAACCCAGGACAAACATGTGTGTGCATGAACATGTCTGTTTGTTCTGTATCTATAGGTATAAGTATGTATTTAGAAAAAAACAAAAAGTAGTATACTCGTATGTTATACCAGCCATCTGGTTTCCATAGTACAAGCTCTGCTTAGTTTAGGACCAGATGTCCGTGTGTAAAAGAATATCCCGGGATATTTATTTTATTTATTATTAATATTTAAACCTACTTATAAGAAATTAATAACTGAACTTTGTGAATGGTTGTCGACCAATATAATGGCGTGACGATTTCATCTCTACGTTCTCATTTTCGCCCCGTGAAGTTTGACAAAATTGGATTCAGTTCTGCGGAAGTGATTACCAATTTCAATGTAATGGAAAAAAAGACAAGGATAGTAGCTCTGTGCGAATATAGAGATCTGATTCCGTATTCTGGAAAAAAAAGTTTTAAAATATCAATTTCATGTGTTAACCATTCTTGAGTAGTAGGGCTCTTAGTGTAGAGTTGGTCCGGGGAAGTACTACCACCTTATCAATTTCCGCCGTGAAGCAGTAGTGCACTTGTATTACAGTATTTCGGTTAAAATTCAAACAAATTCAAAATTCTAAACTATTTATTCAGTTTAGGCTCTCGGAAGGCACTTATGAAGGTCAAATTTAAAGTTACTGAAGCTACAACCGGTTTGGAAGTCAGCCTTCAACTGAGAAGAACCGTGAGAATTTAGAAAGGTAAGGGAGTTTAAGGGCGTTTGATTAGGAATACCAAATTCAAATTTATTTAAAATTTTAGTTCATATAATTTGATATATAAATACCGAATACATACAAATATATACAGGGTGACTGGTGAGATACCTTCAATACTTATGAAGAGTACTCGGTACTCGATTCTCGTTAAAATGATGTAATAAAATTAGGTGCTTAATTTTTGACCAAAATTTCTATAAAAATAAGTGAAATGTGGATATTATACTCTCTAAACACGCCGCGGTGTTTGTTGTTTAAGTTGATCTAGACACGTGCGGCACGCGCTAACCCGGATCCAAGTATTGCGCAGGTAAATACGGGACTCTCGGTGTACTGTTTACTAAGTTACTGAGAAGTAATTCAATATTTATTTTTAATGTAATTTTTTTCATCATATATGATCGCCAACTATCACATCCTCAAATATCGAAGGTATCTCACCAGTCATCCTGTATAAAACGCAAAGACATATGTGTCTACTAAAGATTATAATAATTCTGAAGTACACAGGTGTTTCGTAAATTTGAATTGGTTCAACAATTTATTTTGCTGACCGTGTATAGTGAGGGTAATAAACCAGCGGCACATACAATGTAGGCACGTGACTCCGTTCGCTTATTGCCTCGTAAATCCAACACGTATCGTCTAAGCATGAGTGAGCTCGTAAAACTAATAGTTTAACAAGCGTATGTCCTTTGCACGGTGCTTTGAGATTTTGGGAGAGACAAAATGGCGGACCTGTTGATGTTTGTTTTGTTTTTTTATTTTCTACAGATTTCGTATTTGTTTGGGTGTGAATGACTATAAAATATTATGAAAAAGAATACTTAAACGCCATTTTTGAACTTCTGTTTATAGAATTTTATCTTAAGAAAATTACTAATTTCAATCATCGACAGGCCAGTTGGCTTGGTGGTTAGCGCTCTGACTGCCAAACTGAAGGTCGCTCTCTGATACGTGTATTTCCACTTTTAAGTACATTAATTTCAACATGTAACAGGCAGGTATTTAACCGCTTCTGTCATCGCGCATTTAATCAAACAAGTTTGACACAGTACGAAACCGGTTGAAGTCAAGTGACCTAATGCATTTAGCATGAAATTGCAAAGCAGTTGGTTTGAACTATCAACTCGTTAACTAATTGGAAATAAGAGTTTAAATTGCTGAAGTTTATATCGATTTATTTATGGTTCAAGATCGAGTGTTTTGAGAAGTGTTTAAGTACGTACGTCTTTGCGTAAGTCTGCACTATCGTTATATAGAAGGCATCTGCAATCGAACCACTACGGAAATAATAATCCCCCTTCGTCAGGTGCCAATCAGATCGGCAATTTTATTGTTTGAAATTTATGCTGAAGCTGTGGTAGTTGCAATATTATTTAACCGCGGTCGCGTACTGATAGTCCGCTAAATTATACATCACAAAATAGAAGTTATTTGATTCTGTATATTATGGTACCGAACCAGCCAATTCAGCTAATACAACCTTCGTCGGCAAGCCAGCGCTATACTCGAAGAGCTAACCTCTCATATGATTGCGAGGTTAACAAAAGAGATAGAACATAGAGGCTGCGACGAAACATGATCGAGTCATTTTCCTTACAAAATCAGTTCTAAAACCCAGAACATTAAAGTAAACCACTATTCTAATTTGACTAATAACGTCTCTATCACCCGTAAGTGTAAATTAAAGTGGCATTTTGAACTAGAAATTCTTTGAATAAATGTTCAAGATATGAAATACGAGTACATATTTTTCAGTGACCAACCATAAATGTCGTCCGACTAACAAGATACCTCGAATATATCTGAAATACGCTGACCGTGCGGTGTGGAAATTGAGCACAGCTTTTCGCATTCCTTTCTAAAATGATATTTCACTGTCGGTTCAATAGTTTATCAGATAGTATAATACTTATAATCTCTTTTTCTTGGTCTTTCACCTCAAATAAGCTTCTTGTACTATTAGCATCCAGCTGAGGTTAATGCTCAGATGATAAGGTGATTAAGAAAAGTGTATGTTGAAGAAAACCTGGAGTAAAATCACTACATAGTATAAAATAAAGTCGGTTTCTCTGTCCCTATTTCCCTATGTATGCTTTAATCTTTAAAACTACGCAACGGATTTTGATGCGGTTTTTTATAATAGATAGAGTGATTGAGGAGGAAGGTTTTTATGTATGAATAATACATGTGACATATCACGGGAACGCGGGTTAACCCGCGGGGGGCAGCAAGTAACTAATAATATCTTCCAGTAATGTTTATAGTAGTAGATTCTTTGGAAATTTTTAGTAAAAAGAAATAGCCATAAAAATAGGTAAAATTACAAAAAATATTAACTATATATAAATAACGGAATATAAAGAAACAGAGATTCTTGCCGGTTCTTTTGAGTTGAACGCTGACTAAATATAAAATAAAAAGTTAATATTGCCGTCCCAGTTTCCTGTGAAATCCTTGGAATTTTGCGTGATTGAACATATGTTTCAAAAATATCTTTTGGCAAATATTTTACTGTATTTACAGTTTTATCATATTTTTTTTTATTATATATCATAAGAAGAAGATTACTCTTAGAAAACATTTGATATATTTACGGACTCTTTAGTTTAAAGTATCTTTCCAAACTAGTTAGTAAAGTACAGTCATTAAGTGCCTAAGGAAGGCCGTCAGAAATTATTATACAATGAAAATTCATTCAAATATTCACTGTTACTAAATTATTCAAACTATGGCACAACGGCATAATTCCATTTTAAAGGCGTAAGTTCACAGTGAACTCTTGAACGAGATATTCTGTAGATATCAAGTTTGTCGCATTCAAAAAGAAATTACTAACTTAATTCCCATTACGAGAAACATTTTAATTTTCAGCTATCCCTGGCATGCAATTGTAAAGATGAAGAGACTTTTCACACTATTGTGTTGGATTAAATTTCGATTGACTCATTTAATATCAGTAGATTATTTTTTGAGTCAAACTTATAATTGGCTTTGAAATTCTGATTTGAAACCTTTTTGTGTGACGAAAAATAAATATATTATATATCCACAACCCATGCTATTCAAAAGTGATTGGTGAATAATTAAAATGTTTAATTAAAAACGACTCACACTGTTATTTATATCATACATTTTATAAAACAAAGTTAAAATTTTTATGAATATTTTTATTTTTTTATCATAAATTTAATAAGATTAATAAAAAAAAATCATAACAGTAACAGACATTTCAAATTTTTTAAATTATTTTCATTAAAAAAATAGGTTCGAGATTTTACTGTTAAATCATATGTTTGCTTTGAACCTTTACTTTGAACATGTTCTAAATACTAGTATATTATAATATAATTATAATTAAATTAAATAAAAGAAAAGGATATCAGATTATACATACACAACAATTCCATTTTGAATAGAAAATATCATACTAAAATAAAAAAAAAAATAAAGATATTTGCGACATTTTACGGTTTAATTAAACAATATAGGTACCTTTGCTTTGAATATTACAGAATATTATTTGTAGCATTATTATAATAAAAAGAAATAATATAATAGGATAATAGAATCAGATATAGCAATTTTATTTTGAAATCATTCTAAATGACCTAAGCGCCATTTTTCGCTTGTATCATACTATATTACTATAATTAACCTTTACTATTTATTACATGTCACATTTTCAGTTTTTTATTTATCTCCAAAACGAACCTAAAACAAATGTACAAAAAACTTAGAAAAGAACAATAAAACTACAATCGTATGGCTATACCCGCAAATTGTCACAAGCGGTGCTTTCAAAACCTTTTTCCCTCTGTATAAAGTTATCCTTGTCTATTTCTTTGGTGAATTTAATTAATCTGTCTGAGCGTTTGTTTCCATCTCTCGTTAAAAGGAATGGGGTTTCAGTCCGGTATCTTGCGTCTTATGTATCAGAGTAATCGTACTTAAGTGTAACCGTAACCGTTATTGGTTTTCTTTGGGAAAAAAAGTAATTTTGCGCCAGTTATTTGGATTGTTAAAGAATGTGGCGTTGATTTTTGAGGTAATTAGCAAGAATGTAATGAACTGTGTTTCTGGGGCTGCGATCTAAAAATTTTTAGCTATTGACTGGTCAGTTAGCTTGGTGGTTAGAGACCCTAACTGCCAAACTGAAGGTCGCATGTTCGATTCCCCCCAGGACAAACATTTGTGTGCATGAACATATCTGTTTGTTCTGTGTCTGGGTGTAAATATCTATGTAAATGTAGTATATCAGTTACCTGGTAGCCATACTACAAGCAGTACACTCTGCTTAACTTGGGATCGGGTAACCATGTGTGAAGAATGTCTTGGGATATTTTTTATTATTATTATTGTATTAGATTGGCTGTTGTCTTGCAGATTTACTTGTATTAATGTGTCTCGGGATTGCTATAATGTAAAAGTATTACAAAATACCCCGTAAAAATATAATTAATTATCAAAGCCAACCCTAGTAAGCTGTCATGTCAGGGAACCAGATTATTTAACAGAAAGGCTTACGTACCTGTTTTACTTAATAATTGTCTACTTTAATAATTTACCTATTTTTCATTCATAAAAATCTGTGTTTTTATTTTTTGGGGTATGTTATACAGCGTTACTACGGTTCTTAAATATTGTGAATGGACTCGTCATAAGGCCCCATTCAACCTCCTTTCGACTTAACGGGTAGTTTTGTAACATCATGTATAAAGTTAGGATACCGATTACATTAATTTTTTTATAATCTTGATTGATTGCATGGTTACACGTATATCATACAGAGATATCAATATGGCAAATTTCGTCTAAATCTGTTCAGGTATTATTGGCATGGTAGAGTAACCATACATACTCACAGTCACTAAATGAACATCTTTTCCCCGTATTTTACAAAATATTTAAACATTTTTTGTGATTATTTCTTTTATTAATTCTATTAAAGCGATCTTAACTTGCCTCCTACAAATTAAAATGGCTATTAATTCCACGTATCGAGTCTCGTCCGAAGGCTTGTAAGTTAAATGTAATAAACTACAACTTTCAATACCATTTGCAGCTACGCCGCTCGTAGACAGTTTGATTGGCTACGACGTCGTAGCACTGCTACGAGAACTGTAGAGTGGAGAATGTAATTCAAACTTGCATTTGTAATAAAATACTTTGTGTTTATTCTATTTATTTTGAAATAAATGTGTATACTAAAATCTTCACAACTGTTATCTGAGTAGGAGTATGCAGGTTTGCGCACTACATATTTTGATATTTTAAGACTTAATGTGACTTTAGCCGCCCGTAAGACTTAGAATCTCGGGATTTAAATAATTTGTTCAATACAGAAAACGTCCTGCCTGTTATTACTTACGTAGCCGAGACGTGGACACTGACATTGCGACTGGTTCACCAATTCAAAGTTGCTCAGCGAGCTATGGAGAGAGCTATGCTCGGAGTCTCTCTGAAAAATCGAATTCGAAATGAACTCATCCGTCAGAGAACCAAAGTTATCAACATAGCTCAAAGGATTAGCAAGCTGAAGTGGCTGTGGTCTGGTCACATCTGTCGTAGAACCGATAACCGTTGGGGTGGACGTGTTGGAGAGTGGAGACCACGGCTCAGTAAACGTAGTTTAGGGCGCCCTCCAGCTAGATAGAGCAATGATATACGCAAGCTGACTGGCAGCGGTTGGAAACAAGAGCTGAAGATTTAGCTCAGTGGCGTGCCATAGGCGAGGCTTATATCCAGCAGTTGACGGAGATAGCCTGATGATGGTGATGATGATGATGAATAACAGGAGTTAAACCAGACCCCTACGCGATTAAAACATTTCGACAACTAACAAGATTATTTTGATCCGACCAATTTGATAATACTCTAAAAACATAAATACAGGGACCACACAACATCCCAAAATACAGTTTCTCCGAAAATATACTGTTATGCGATTATAATCTTTATATACCATAAAATCCCATTGTCCTTTTGTTGAAATACGAAAGTATTATATGATGACTCGGGGATCCTTGCGTGGGTGGCCAATATATTACGTCACGATCCTATTTACTCGCTATTTTTAGCGTGTCATTGTATTTCTTTTTATTCATGCTAGATTTCTACGTCTAGCTTGATAATTAAATGGTAGAGTAAAATTTGAATGATATACATTACAGACTTGTTAAAGGAAATTGTACGTTATGTCATAGGTATTCAGGGTGAGATTGAAATAAAATCTGAAAGGCAAATGTTTTGAATTTAGATATAAAAAAATCTGTTGAAAGTTTCAGAAGCTTTGAACAAAAGAATTCTTCAGAAAAAATTAGTATTTTTTATAAATAAACGGCCAAGTGTGAGTCGAACTCGCGTTCGAAGGATTCCGTACGTATAGGAGTTGTTATAGCGCAGCAACAGAAATACATCATCTGAGAAAATTTCAAGTCTAACTATCACGGTTCATGAGATGCCTGGTGACAGACGAAAGGACAGGCAGACAGCAGTCTTAGTCCCTCAGGGGTCTGTGCTCTCTGCAACTCTCTTCCTGCTGCATATTAACGATCTGCTGATGCCCGGTGTCTATGGGTATGCAGATGACAGCACAGTTGTAGAGAGATATCTGCCGGGTGCTCGGGCTAGTAAGGAGCTAATCCGGTCCGAAAGAGAGGCTATGGTAGAGCGTACAAATATCTCACTTCAGGCAGTCTCCAAATGGGGTGAAGCCAATCTGGTGGGATTCAACGCTGCCAAAACACAGGCGTGTCTGTTCACCGCAAAAAGGAGCCCGTTCACCTTGGCTCCTGCTTTCCGGAATGTATCCCTGGAATGCACCAACCGCGTTCAGCTCTTGGGAGTTGAAGTTTCCTCAGACCTCAACTTCGGGCGGTTCATTGAGTCCAAAGCCAAGACAGCTGCTAAAAAACTCGGCGTTCTTGCAAAGGTCCGGCGGTACTTCACACCGGGACAGCTTCTAATGTTATACAAAGCTCAGGTCCGATCGTGTGTGGAGTACTGCAACCACATATGGGCTGGTGCTGCAAAATGCCATTTAGCAGCTTTGGACTCGGTGGAAAGGCGTGCAAAAAGGCTAATTGGTGATCCAGGTTTGGTTAAATCCAATCTGCAAAGCCTTGAGCACAGGCGTAGGGTAGCCAGCCTTTCGGTGTTCTACAGGTTGCATTTCGGAGAGTGTGCGCGTGAATTGCATGACTTGATTCCGCCATCACCTTTCCACCATCGGACATCCCGTCGTACGGCGAGTATCCACCCCTACGTTGTCGAAACTCCTACGGTCCGGACTAAGCGTTTCGCCTCGTCGTTTATACCGCGTACATCGAGGGACTGGAACAACTTGCCTGCTGCGGTCTTCCCGAGCAACTATAATTTGGGTGTCTTCAAGGCTAGAGTGAATAGGCTCTTAATAAACTAGTGCGCCTCAACATCTAAGATTGCATCACTGCTTACCATCAGGTGGGATCGCAGTCAAGCACTAGTTTATATTATTTAAAAAAAAAAAAAAAAAAAAAAACGTGTACAGAACCCAAAAAACAGCGCTTCAGTTAATAATATCTACATATAAATATCATTTGCAAAAATCAGAATTGAGAATTAATTTATACTGTATTTTGTTTCATAATAAAAGGAAAATAAGTAGTTATGGGAACTGCGGAAAAAGGTGTCAATTTTAACATACAGAAATAACAGTTTAAAACAACACATAATAGTCATAGCTACAGATATACTGTTAACTTTACCATATCAGTGACGCCAATTTATAATATTTTCACCTACCAAAAATCTTAATCCAAATTTTAGAGTAGTAGAGCTCTTAGTGCAGAGTTCGTCCGGGGAAGTACTACCACCTTACCCATTTCCGCCGTGCAGCAGTAGTGCAATTGTATTACTGTGTTTCGGTTAGAAAGGTAAGGGGGCCGGTGAAATTACAGGCACACGAGACTTAACAACTTCACGTCTCAGGGTCGACAACGCATTGGCGATGCTCCTAGTGTTGCAAATGTCCATAGGCGGCGGTGATCACTTACCATCAGATGGACCGTCTGCTTGTTTCTATATATATATATATATAGAAACTAGCTGACCCGGCAAACGTTGTTTTGCCATATTTACTTTATTATAAACTATACATGAAAATTTATCGTACTATAAGAATATAAAAAAATCGCGATTTAAAAACAGGGGTCGATCGTAGAATAGTGAAAATTTGAAGTTGTATGTATTTTTCAATGCCACAGTATGAACATATAAAATTTGTCCAAAAAAAAAAAAAATGTTAGCGTTGGACAATCCTTATCACGTTTAACAATGACAAAGAAAAATAACCTTTATTATTATATTAGGATCTATTGATCCAACAGCTAATTAACTGTTAGACGAGCTGATAGATGTATTATGATGGAAATCAACCTTATACAGTTTCTTTTCCTATGACAATCTGAAACGTCAAAACGGCCATCATAGCGTGCCGGTAGTACAGTGAGAGACATATAGCCACTCATAGGGAAGACAAGAACAAATTCTTATAGCGATATCGATAATATATTATAATGTAGTATATAGTCTGAAAAAAATAAAACGTCTGGTTAAACAGAAATAGTTTTATAAACAGAATCACTGCAACGAAGTAAACAAGACGCCAACAGGTGTTTTAACTTTTTCTTTTATCTTTTTTGGTCTTTGAAACTGGAGAAGCTGTAAAGCTGCTTAATTATTTATGAACTTATTTGTTTCAATTGTGAAATAAATTTGTTATATTAATTTTCTATAATATGAAATGTTTAGAGTTTTAAATTTGAATTTAAGTATCATACAACGCATCATGTCATATCTCGAAAATGTTTTCTTGCTATGGATTCGAGTGAAATTTGCCATACAGATAGTTATTGAAGATGAGCTATTCTTTTTGTAAGGCGAAATCATAAGGTTCCTGGGGCAAAGAGCTACTAATGAATAATTTAAATTAAGTCACAAGAAAAGCTAACTTAATAGTTACATTAAATTGTATTACTGCGCACCAACGGCCCAAATTAATATTCAATCCCGATCCAAAATCACTCGAACGATGTAGATTTTAGATGTCATTTATCATTATTATTATTTACTGATGGTAAGTGGTCACCGACGCCAATGGATATTTACAACACCAAGGGCATCACCAATGCGTTGTCGACCATGAGACTTGAAGTTATTAAGTCTCGTGTGCCTGTGATTTCCTAGTAATACAGCGGCACTACTCTTCATGGCGGAAATAAGTACGGTAGTGGGTCTTCCCGGGACAAACTCTGCACTAAGAGTTCTTCTTCTCCAAAAATTTGAGTGAAATCGGACATTAATTATCTTGGTCATTAGACACAAAAATAAAGTCGATTCTATCTCTTTGTTTTGGACATTTAGGTACACAGAGAGCCTTCTAACACTGGACATGTTTTTGACACCCAACGTATAGTAAATAAACAACAAAAATAATTCCACCAATATCTTCAGTAATTGGCAATTACCTTTATATAACATTGAGTACAATGGTCTCAGCCGCTTATTAGTCAGCCAACTGTACGTAAGTAACGAATCGGATTAAGTTGTTCTTATAGCGATGGATATAAGGGTCATTATCCAGTGTCCAAAAAGGTTGAGGCCATTGACTGGCTGCTGGTATATCTGATAAAATTAGTTTGTTGATAAGCAATTTAATAACAGCGACTATTTTCGTAATAACAACTTTATTTATTAAGTATTTTTCGTTTAAAGTAGAAATTCGCTTTTAATGTTATTGACTTTGACGTTGATAAAAGGTGATTCAATTTATTGTATCGATAGAAATATGCGTCAGTGAAATACAAACATAGCTTTTCTTAAAAGAAATAGTTCAAAAGAATTAAGGTTTTTTTAAAATAACTCAATTATCGAAGGAGTAAGTTTCAATAAAGTCCGAAAAATCTTTCTGTTGGTCAGTTTTTTTGAACTTGATCAATCCTGTCCGCTTTCAAATTCAATTTCAAATAATTTTATTCAAATAGGCCTCTACAAGCACTTATGAATAGTCTGACTCTAATACCGGTTCGGAAGGTTGTTTTTTACTGAGAAGATCCGGCAATAAACTCAGCAATTACTCTTTTTAAAAACGATCTTTAATTAATTACAAAATATTTATTTAGTCTCACTGACAAAACCTGTGTTGTATCGCAGAAGTGAAGAATTATTTAACAATAATAATATGAATATCACCACAAGCAGACCAGCCCCCACAAGCAGCACCTGTTCACAAGCATGATGCCCCCGCAGTATATAACCATAAGAGTAACGTACATACAAACTTTCGCATTATAATATTATTAGGATTACCATAATAACCGTATGGATATTCAAGTCCATTATCAAAAATAAATGAAAACATAGTCTATGACTCTTGGAGTGTTTTACAGATGAACAAAGGGCGATCCAGTACTCAAATTTCTTTTATTCCGAGATAAACCGTCTCGATGGTGCTGACAGATTTAACAAAAAAGGAAAAAGACAAAAGATTTAAATCCCGCACCTAGAATACTATCAACAAACATTATATCGTACCTATATTATAAATGTGAAAGTTGTTACTCTTTCACACAAAAACTATTGATCGGATTTGGATGAAACTTAGCACATAAATAGAGCATGCCCTGGAATAACATATAGGCTACTTTTATCCCGGGAAAATGTTACATCCCTTGGGAACGCGGGTGAAAGCTAGTACATAATAAACGACATAGTATTTACACCCTCATTTATATTTCGTAGTAATTCGTAACCATTGCTACTTGTCTACGAAACTTCGTAGCACGTTTGGAGAGCGTGTACTACGAACTGGAATGAAATGTCATGAATTTGTAGACTGTTCAAATGAAATGCATATAGTCTGTGGTATTTTTAATTTAGACATTCTGCTATGAAGTTATTTTGATACATTGCAGGTAGATTTAAATTGTAAGAGCAAACTGCATTGTATTATTGTAATAAATATTTCTTGTAAGATCTTATAGGAATAGTTTGGAATGGTTCTGAGATATTAAGGTAAGACTGAAGCTTTATTTGAGAATGAGGCGTATACCATCTGTTTATGGTATAATTACTAATTAAATAGACACTCGCTTCCACTCCTCGGGTTTACTCGCGATCTATATCCTTACTAAATTTCATTAATCGATCCATATAGCCGTAAAAATACAATCTTCTAAAAGAATTTTAATTAGAATTCAATTTAATTAGTTCCGCCCTGTGGTTTTACCCGCAATATGAAAGATGAAGATTATTTTTTTCAGTCTAATGTCTAGTCTTTCTTAATATAAAATCTATCTACATAAGTACTAAATAATATTAAGATCTATAAAAGACAAAGATACTTTGGAATCTATATTTTGATAATTTGTTTTTATACTATACTATTTTCACTGAATAACCAAAAAATCTGGAAAACTACTTAACTTATGAAGCTGAAATTTAACAGGTCGGAACTCTTTAGGTAAGAGAAGTCAGTAAAGCAATTCTATGACTGATAAAGGTGTAATTTGACTGCTAGTCGGTATAAAATGTCAGTAAACATTTTGCGTCAGTGTGAAACAAAAAACATTCCAAAAAATCGGAGAGCATTTCCGTAATCAGATTTTCGACAATATTTTCGCCATTTATAAGAATTCTCGGGTTGAATGTTTGTTTTGCGTGTGGCGTGTTCAAATATAATAACAAGAGGCGGGTCACGTCTCTCAAATCGTGGAGTTAAACAACAGATGTGGAACCACAGTGTGTCCCTGTTTTTTTACCACGAAGTGTCTCTTATTCGCCGTGGTAAGAATGATGACAGGTGGATGATTATGTGGAGAATTTGACGTATTTTTTATATATGGTCTCGTTATAATGTATTACATGATTTAAATTGTGGTTTTGTTACTAAGATTAAATTTAACAGTATTTTTAATGTTTTTTTCCTACTTATAATAGTATAAATGTGGATGTTTTTTATTCTTTCATGCAAAAAATATTTAACGGATTTGGACGAAACTTTGCATATTAGTTAGTTTATAATAATTTTTATTTTATTTTATTTTATTTTATATAAAGATTAATTAGGTTATTATATCATTTAACTATTTTGTAAATTAATTATTTCTAATAAAGATTTGCTTGCTGTGTTCTTGCCGATTGACAGGCCAGTTGGCTTGGTGGTTAACGCTCTGACTGCCAAACCTAAGGTCGCGGTTTCGATTCCCACCCAGGACAAACATTTGTCTGCAAGTATGTATTTAGAAAAAAAAGTTGTATTGTATGTAGTATATCAGCTATCTGGTTTCTATAGTACAAGCTCTGCTTAGTTTGGGACCAGATGGACGTGTGTAAAAAAAAAATCCCAGGATATTTTTATTTTGAGAAAACTAAAAGAAAATCTTTCTGATAGTATAGATCTCCAAAACTCCAAATTATCATTATATTTCTGTTGAATTTTTATGGTGGAGGTTTTTGGTATTAATAACTGTTTTGCTGAAATAAATATCGTTATTATATAAATAGTTTTTATATCCTTAAGCGGATGATTAGATAGGCCTATTGAGCCTGTAGGTTAAGAGAAAGAATATTGTTTAATAATACAGCTATTTACTTTATCTTTCTGTGTTATGGATTGGTTTAAAATTAATTAGATTTTTTTTTTATGCCACTTGAGCCGACAAACAAGCAAACGGTCCACCTGATGGTAAGTGGTCACCGCCGCCTATGGACATTTGCAACACTAGGAGCATCGCCAATGCGTTGTCGACCCTGAGACGTGAAGTTGTTAAGTCTCATGTGCCTGTAATTTCTATTATTTATGTTGCTGGCTTTACTATGGAAATCAGATAACTGTAGAATAATAATAATAATAATTTATTTAATCAGCCAGATACAAATATAAAATGTATAATATGTGACAATTACAGTGAGACAGGCTACAAAATTATATGTTCGAAATCGATTTGCCTCTGACTCTCAAACTAGGTGGATACCTGTATTTTGAGTCACCAGTGGACTCGCTTGGACTACAATATATAGCTTAATAATATAATAAATATAAACATTAACATATTAAGGCTAATTAAAACTATAGCTAGTATAAAAGAGTGAGCAAAGTGTTTTTAATGTAATGTGTAAAGTGATATTATTATGTGTCTGTGATAATATTGAGAATACCTTTATAATATTATTTTAAGCAAATAAAGTCCATTTTTATGTCCAAAAATCTACCCAGTTCGGATGCGAATCGAACCCACAACCCATAGAAAAGCTGTCAGGGTACCCGACGACAAAAACAAAACAGTATTTTTGTTACAAAAAAGCCATTAGTCTATCGCTGCTAACATCCAGTTTAAACATTTTTTCAAACAACGAGTGTTTTCAACATTTATTATTCTCCCAGCATCAAATTAACAAGTGTCAACTGAAAAGTTAGTGCGTTAATATTGAACTGAAGTGACCGTGACCCCAGTTTTGGGGCACACTGAATAAATGGTCTGTGTCAAAGTGTTAATAGCCGTTCTAGTTTAATTTCTATCGCGGTCATACAGTTTTGTGTATTGTATAGGTTTTATGCGAAAAAACACTTGGAGTTTTTTTATGGTCTGTCAAATGAAATGTGGCCAGATGGAACTGTTCTTTTTATTTAAAAAAACTTTGGAAATTTTCACACACGGTTAGTTATCTATGCCCTAAACACGAATATCTATTATATATTAGTAATAATTTCGTAAATTTAATCAAATATTATTAGATTATCTTTTTTTCGTTTTAGCATTGTTATAACAATCTGATGTTCTGAAATTCAGCTACGAATTTTACATTGCTTTATTTTACAGTATTGTTTTTGCACTAGTTTTGCTCTTTTTGTTGTAAATGTTGTGTACACCTATAATAGGTGCACATATCCGTACATTGTGATAAGTGTTGTCATAATCACTGAAAATAGGACTGTGTATATTTTTAATGTGTACTGTTGGTCTGTGTAAACTTAATAAATAAAAGAAATCTATCGCAAGCATATCGTTATCGCATCGAGTTCGATAAAAAGCAATGCAATGGATAATTGAACATCGCGCAACGTCACGGAATGAGCTGTGTTAAATTTTCCATACAAAATGCTTTTTGGGGCACTTGATACGATGACGCTACGTTTGGGATACACGGTCGTGCTCGGGGCACAGATCACAAACTACGCATAGATTGTGATTAATGGAACTTGTACTTTTAATATAGACACACATTGAGCCACAGAACAAACATTGCCATAGCTGGAATTCAAACCTTATAGGCAGAGACCATAATGCCAATTTGCCTTGGAATAGTTAATACAGTCCATAAACGTTTTGAGATCACTAACTGATCTAACATCTTCAACGGTTAAGGTCATGTTACTAAAGGTACTACCGGTTCGAGAATTATGTGTGTACTCGATCTATATGAATATTTGGTTTAGTTTGTAAGTTCACACGTAGCAGTTAATCTCTGAAACTTCAAAAGTTATTTCATTTATAAAAAGCTAAACTATTCCCGACACATATTAGCTATGTTATAATACCGACATACTCTAGATCCTTCGAGAACGCGAGTGAAACCACGGCAAGGTAGCTAGTAGGTATATAAGAACTAATCCAGGCATTGACAAGCCAGTTGGCTTGGTGGTTAGCGACTCTGGCTGTCAAGCCGAAGGTCACGGGTTCAATTCCCACCCAGGACACATATTTGTTTGCATGAACATGTCTGTTTGTTCTGTGTCTGGGTGTAAATATCTAAATAAGTATGTATTTAGAAGAAAAAAAAGTTGTATATGTAGTATATCAGTTATCTAGTTTCCATAGTACAAGCTCTGCTGAGATTGGGATCAGTTGGTCGTGTGTAAAAAAGAATGTCCCAGGATATAATCCTAAGGTAGTCCTTATAAAGTACTATTCTGCTCAAAACATGAATTACTCACTGAAACTTCTTGTTAAAGATATACATCAATAAGCGGCTATAATCTAACCTCAAATAAAAGAAAAGTCTTTATAACAAATTATAAAAACATTATCACGTTCGCAATTATACCAACATGTAACCATCTCTGAAATACGTAATAACCGCGGAAAAAAAATACGCGGGCAGTAATTAGTCAGCTAAAAAACCATTCGGTGCGAATGCGGGTTAAAAAAAAATATATGAGCCCCGCGATATAGCGGCATTAACACTCGAATGCTGACGTGAGGCTTTTGTGACCCGCATGATGAATAAAAAACGAGAACGGTTATAATATCATGCGTCGAGGGTCCCGTAATTAGATGAGGGTTGAGTTATGAAATGTATGATTTTGTATTTTTGTTATTTCATTTTTTTGTAACGATCGAAGAGTGGTTCTTTTGCCGATGAATAACTGAAAGCTGCTCGATTTTATCCAGTGTTAGTTAGAACAAGTATTGGGTATCTTTATTCTTTTGGATCTGCTGTTCAAAGTCCTATAAGCTGCGTATGTGTCATTTTGTAAAGTTATTTTTTCTTATAATTTTTATACAATCTTTTTGAACAGCTTTGTACAAAATCGTAGGAAACAAAGGTCTATCTAAATGGAATCGGTTAAGCATACTGGTTCGTTCCAGAAACATAATTTTTGAGCTAATTCCTTTATTGATTTGTGTGTCACAGTTTTTTTTCGATTCGTCAAACTTTTAGATTTGCGGACTCCTAAAAACGTTTCGGTCCGCGGTCCCCCTTTCGTAGACCGATCTTCGTGATGACAGAGGCTCTTTAAGCCTGATTGCCGAGCTTATAAAATGTTCATTCGGGTTTTAGACGGAAGAACGGCGATGCGAAATTGCGGATCTAACGCTTTCATCCCCCAAGAGATAAAGATGGGGGGATCTTTGAAGTTATCGTAATGCGGGAAATGTGTTTTTGTGTTTTTCTGTCCTGATTCCTTGGGTATTGAAAATGTTTTATCGGAAATATTTAATGGTTTCTCCTTTGTCATGTAGACTATACGATCTAGAAATTTTTTTTAAGATATCTTTTTTATAATAATAAACTTCGTTGAAATATATATTGTCACGTGCCGAAACCTATTTTTATTATAAATGTGATGTTTGTAACTCAATCACGTACATATTGATGGTTGAATGGATTTAAAAGGAACTTAGCACACTGATAAAATGCGCTCTGTACTAACCGTTGGCAATGCCCAGCAGATGTCATGTCGACTAAAAATATCTGCGGTAAGATGTGGTTCTACATAATCATGAAAAATATTGAAATTAAACTCGTTATAAAGAATATTAGATCAATTGGGCAATAATGGAATAATCCTTAGAATGCAATAATGTGATATGCTTTAAGATTTATTAAAAACTAGCAGCGCCCTGCTGCTTAGCCCGCTTTCAATCCTGATTATAAACCTTCCTCATGAATTATTACCCGACTACGGCGAAGCCAAAGGAGGGTTATGATTTTGACCGGTATGTATGTGTGTATGTATGTTCATCTGTTCCCTCATAACTTTTAAACTACTTATCGTAATTTGGCAAACGAGGTATCGTTCGAAGCGTCTTGATCGTCTGCTTGTTATTGTTAACTGTAGTGACACTACAATATAACCTAAAAATCTAAGCTTTGTACGTGAATACATCAAATAAGCTTTGTAAGTAAAAAAAATATGAAATAATTGGTTAATAATTATTACTTTAAATTGCAAAAAAAAACATTTCTATAATCATAAAATAAAACATTATATTATAAATAATTAAATCACAGATACAGTGTAAACTCTTTATAACGTTATCCTTTATAACGATAAACTCCCTATAACGTTGAAGTGAGCCCAAGTTGGTTGGTTTGTTCACTTTGTTTTGTTTTTTTTTGTTCACTCCATATAACGATAAAATTCAAAAAAATTCAAAATTCAAAACCATTTATTCAGTTTAGGCCTTCGGAGGGCACTTATGAAGGTCAAATTTAAAGTTACTGAAGCTACAACCGGTTCGGAAGTCAGCCTTCAACTGAGAAGAACCGGCAAGAAACTCAGCAAGGTTACATTCTTTTTTATTTGTTATATAAATTTTTATCTATTCTGACTTTTTGGCTATTTTATAATTTCAATTTTACATAATTTTATATTTAACAATTACAAAATACTTATTATAGGTAACATTAATAAAAACAAAACAAAAAAAAAAAAATATGACAAGACTACAAAATAGAAAATAACAATAATTAGGTACTTACAACTTAAACAAGAGATTTAGAGGTGCACTGTGCAGAGAGCAGCTATTTCCATACATTTTTATCTTCAATATAATGAACTACCTTGTAATACGCTTTTTCTTTCAAAACTTTCCTAATATAATTTTTAAATTTATGATCAGACATTTTGGTTATTGAAAGCGGTATCTTATTATAAAATCGAACACAATTACCAAGAAATGACTTGTTAACTTTAGTTAGTCTAAAGTATGGAACAACTAACTTCTCCCTTTGTCTTGTATTTATACTATGAATATCTAATTTTGACTCAAACATTCCTATGTTTCTACGTATAAACATTATATTTTCATAAATATATAGTGAAGGTAATGTCATTATATTTATTTCCCTAAATAAATCTCTTAATGATTCACGGGGACCCATACTGTAAATTGCACGAATTGCTCTTTTTTGTATAATAAATATTGATTCTATATCCGCTGCTGCTCCCCAAAACAAAATACCATAGGACAAGAGGCTATGAAAATATGCAAAATAAACTAATTTGGCCGTCTCAACATTCGTCAATTGTTTAATTTTCCTAACAGCAAAAGCAGCCGAACTTAATTTAGCAGCTAGAGTATCAACCTGAGGTCCCCATTGCAATTTATTGTCTAATGTAAGACCCAAAAATACCGTTTTATTTACAAGATCAATATGGCTCCCATCTATTATTATTTGGCTATCTACTTGTGCTACATTTGGTAAAGAAAACCTTAAGCATTTAGTTTTCTTTGAATTTAGTAATAGATTATTTGTAGCAAACCACCCACAGACAATTGACATAGTATGATTAACTTTAGTTAGATCTTTGTCTTTTCTATTAACTTTAAAAATTAATGATGTATCATCAGCAAACAAGACAATATCTGTGAGGTCATTTACAACATATGGCAAATCATTTATATATACTAAAAACAAAAATGGACCTAAAATTGAACCCTGGGGTACCCCCATTTCGACTAAAGAGCCCTTGGATGTTGTGCCAGTAATCCCTACCCTTTAACTATATAATATAACTCTCTATAACGACAAAAAATGCTCAGTCCCTTGAGTTTCGTTATAAAGAGTTTACACTGTATTTAAAAATAAAACACTAATAGTAACGGTAAAAAAAATAAGTTCAAAAACTTAAACCCGACTACGAAAAATTACGCTTTAAAAAGTATGAAACAAGAAAATATTCTCATGTGAAATTGTTATATACAAACTATCCAATATTTATTGTCTATTAAATAAAAAACTCACACATAATATATTTTAAAGTATTTAATACCTGCTCATAGTGATGTTCAGAGGATAGCCGTGGTTGTATGCCACCTCATATATGGTCATATGGCTCATACGACCACGGCTATCCTCTGAACATCACTATGAACAGGTATTAAATACTTTAAATGATATATATATAGTTTGTATATAACAATTTCACATGAGAATATTTTCTTGTTTCATACTTTTTAAAGCGTAATTTTTTCTATCTATTACTGAAAATTGCATTAAAATCCGTTGCATAGTTTACGATACATTATTATTTATAAAGTAAAAAAAATGAGGCAATAAGTAGCCTTTTCATCGATAAATAGATATATCCACTTAACCGTTTCATCGTGAAAACGTAATAAGCATGCAAACACGCAGACAGAGTTACTTACAAATTTGAAATATACTAGTTTCACCCACGTTCCCGAGGAATGTAACATTTCCCGGAAGTAGGCTGTGTTATTCTAGGTTATACTAACAATACAGGGTGTAACAAAATACCCCGTAAAAATATAATTAATTACCAAAGCCAACAGCCCTGGTAAGCTGTCATGTCAGGGAACCAGATTATTTAACAGAGAGGCCTACGTACCTATTTTACCTAATAATTGTCTACTTAAATAGTTTTTCTATTTTTATTCATAAAAATCAGATTTTTTATATTTTTGGGGTATGTACACAGCGTTACTACGGCTCTTAAATATTGTGAATGGACTCGTTATAAGGCCCCATTTAAACTCTTTTCGGCTTTACGGGTAGTTTTGTAATATGAGTCAAGTTTCATCCAAATCCGTTTAGTAGTTTTTTTGTGAAAGAGTAACAGCCATCCATATATCCATTCTCAAAAACTTTGGCATTCAGAAGTAAGAATTTTGTATTTTTCTAACTAACTTAGTAATTAAACACAGCACTTTCGTATGTCAGATGCCAATTAAGTAATTCAGGTACCTATGTTAGGAATTTCAAAGTTAGAAACTTGACTCGGCTTAACAAGAAACCGAAATTTTCTCTCCTACTTGCGGCATCCTGTCGCCGTCGCTTAGTTATTTAATACCGCTTTACTTCATTGACTCTAGTGGTTGGTAGAATCTAGATATTTAGGTTTATATTCTCATATATGTCTTAAGTTTTAATACGCTGTTTGGTTACTGTAGAATTATCATCACTACATAGTATAAAACAAAGTCGCTTTCTCTGTCCCTATATCCCTATGTATGCTTAAATCTTTAAAACTACGCAACGGATTTTGATGCGGTTTTTTTTAATAGATAGAGTGATTGAAGAGGAAGGTTTTTATGTATAATACATATGACATCCCACTGGAACGTGGGTAAAACCGCGAGGGACAACTAGTTATATATATAATTCTTCTGTAGGTGTGTTGACAGTGAACTCCTCCTAAACGGCTCGACCGATTTGAATGATTTTTTTAGAGTGTGTTTAAGTGGATTCGAGGATGGTTTAGATTTACAATTGGATCCGGTAGGTGGCGGTGCGATCGAAAGCATTAATTTTTGTTAGGACTTATTTTGACAGGACAACGTCTGTCCGGACAGCTAGTAGAGATATAAATAATAATAGATATCCTGGGACACTCTGTACACACGGTCATCTGATCCCAAGCTAAGCAGAGCTTGTACTATGGAAACTAGATAACTGATATACACATTTACAACTACATATACAATTATTATTTATTTACTTACATTATTTATGTACTTTCATTTTTTTTAGTTTTTCTCTGTATATCTATAATCATATACAAATTTATTATATAAAGCTGTCGCCCGCAGTTTCACCCGCATATACTCGTATATAGCATATAACCTGTAGCCGCGTGTATTTAGCTACATATCTATGTGGTAATCTGCTACTTTTGCTTACGGCGATGGGATATTTTTGAGAACAGTAAAAAATACAGGTTTATTTGTTGATCGTGTAATGGCGTCTAAGAGATATGACAATTATCGTGGAGAGGGGATAGGGGAACAATATTAAAAACAGCACGCTCGGATATTAGTACCAAACATAACCTTCTAGGAAAAATTCCGCGTCGAATGGTAGCAGTCCCATCCCGATATGTTCAGTAGTTTTGAGGTTATGGTGCGTCAAAGGAACCCTATTTTGGGTATATATTTGTATATACATTTACACCCAGATACAGAACAAACAGACAAATGTTTGTCCTGAGTGGGAATCGAACCTAAGACTTGTGACTTGGCAGTCAAGGTACCTAACTACCAAGCCAACTGGCCCGTCAGATATATGAGTATACCATTAAAGTGAGAATATTTTCTTAAAGTCGGTAATAAGTTTAAAAGTAAAGCGAAGCTCTTCTATGAACTTTAAATATCTTTACTACGACTAGGTCGAGAGTCTCAGGTAGTAAAGTTATAGTTTTAATCTCGGCTTTAAAAAGTGTGTACAGTATATCATTTCATATCGACGGGTAAAAGGCGACTTGACTCAACCGCCATTTTTTGACGAAAGTAAAATTTTCCCAATGGATACTACTATGATGATGGCCCATGCACAAATTCGTTGAAGCTTGCATTTAGTTTTAATATTCAACAGCTTCGATGTAGAATGTTAAGTAGCATAGATGCAGTATCTGTTTTTGGGTTTTAACATTTTTAAATAGCTCTTCTGTAAGGTTTTCAAAATGGTGCTTGAATCAAGTCGCCTTTTAACCGTCGATATGCATGAATTTAAACATGTAATAAATTTAACTTTATATCAAAGGGGATTTTATAGTATATCTGGTTTGACAAGCTCTTCTGACAAGCGATCCATTTAAGTATTTTTACTGTGATTTTTTTTTTTATAATTACTTATAATATATTCCAAAACTAGACATGTCTGTATGAATTCTAATGATATATGAAACGTTTTGTATTTCGCTGAACCGGTTTCAACAAAATTTTCTAAAATACCTCAACTTTCGATTTTCCAAATAACGTAACATATTAAGTTACGTTACGGTTAGGTTATGGTTACGTTACGTTTACGTTACGCTAGTTGTCACCAAATCAGTTGTCACACGTTATTACTATAAGGCTCACGGCGAGAGCGTAGGGCGAGTTTCTATCCACAATTTATTTTTTCTCCCTCTATCCGTCGACGTTAGTGACAACAGATGGGCTCGAGGGTTAGTGCTTATTGGATAAGCGGTAGCGGTAAAGCGTATTAATTTAATAATCCTACCATACGTTTCATACATCTATTTTTTATTGTTAGTTAACCCAAATTAATGAGAATGTCGTTTAAATTTTTCATGTATCAAATGCAGCTGGGCCAGCCCCTAAATTTCCATTATAAGGGATTTCTCTGGCACCGTAGTCAGGTCATTATACTACTTAAGCTGTTCAGTGTATTCTTTGCTACATTTGACAGTGTATCACTGGGCGTGTCTACTACGCGTCACTCTTTTTTGCTCATGATTGCATATGAACTGACATTTGACAACGTAACCTTGAGAGCATTTCTAGCCCACTTCTAGGAATGTCGTATTACCGGTTAATTTTGTTATAAACTGACCAAACATCTATCAGATTTTTGACTGTTGCAGTTATGAGTCAACTGCCTTCGAGCCTTTATTTATATCGACAATCCTCTAGACTGTATATAATCTCTACAAATGAAAGCCTGTAAAGTTGGTGTTATAATCAGTTTGTTACCTAGGACGATAGTCTGCTTCTGAAATACTCCGTTCAATATATGTTTATAAAAGCTGTGATAATTGCTATAAAAAATATAGGTAAAATATCTAATCGATTGTTACTGACGTAAGTACTTATATGACAAAAATCGCTTCCACTCATGCATCCGCTATCGCCCCAACACAGTGTCCGTTAATCGACCATTTTTCAAGGCTGTCATGGTTAGGGGGGAAATATATAAAACTTATGCTGGTTTCTTCTTGATAGTAGGCCGGTGGTTTTTTTTATCCGATGGAATTTTAGTTTTATAACTTACAGTACTGTTTTACTGCCCACCTTTGTAAGAGGACTTGGAGATAGTATTTCAGTGTCGATTCTGTTTTATTCCTTTTGTCTTCTCTTAAAAGAGTTGGTAAGTTTTTGTTTTTTTTATGACGACAATGTTTGTTGTGATGATTTGATGTAATGAGTTTAGTTCTAGTTCACTCTGGATATGTATTTCTTTATTTTTTATTACTATGTCATAGTTATATCCTTAATTTTTTGTAGGACTGTTGTAGGGCCTACTTATGACGCGATAATGAAAAAAAAGCTTATAGCTTTATTCTATTAGATCTAAAACCTAGCAGGTCTTGATCTACTATCATATAAACCAGATAACTGGCATACTTCACATACTTATTTTTTTCAAATACTTACTTATATAGATAAAAAAATAAATATTCCGGGACATTCTTTACACACGGCCATCTGATCCCATACTAAGCAGAGCTTGTACTATGGAAACCAGATAACTGATACACTACATACACTACATATACTACTTTTTTATTTTTCTAAATACACACATATATAGATATTTACACCCGGACACAGAACAGACATCTTCATACACACAAATGTTTGTCCTGGGTGGGAATCGACCCCCAACCTTCGAGTTGACAGACAGGGTCGCTAACCACCAAGCCAATTGGTCTGTCAAGATATATCTATCTAGCTAGCTGTCTAGCTGTACTGACCCACTGTATATCACATATATATTTTTATATATAATATAATATCTCACTGATCATATCTATTCATGCATTACAATATTTATCCTGGATGGGAATCAAACTCACGACCTATAGCGAGGCAGTAAGGGTATCAAACCACAAACTGGCTTATAATTATATACCCTAAAGTAAAGCAGCATAAAAGGCCTTACCACCTCAGCTCACTTTAGTCACGCTGCAAAATGTCCTCACCTCAAAATCGAACGTAGTTTGCATATTCGATAAATAGGCCGAAATTAAGATAAAGCAAACTGCCTTAGATAGGCCAGCGACCCTAACTACGATAAGAAGGGTGTATAATGAGCAAGTTAAGATGGCTTCCCAATCAGCCTCTTAGGACCTTTCATGCCGGTGAGTATACCTTTTAAGGGAGGTGGGAAGTAGATAATGTAGGGTTGAAAACAGTATGATGATAGGGTTTAATATTGTATACGTGTACTATATGTGAAGCCTTTAATTTGCCATTTGTTTTTAAGGTTATAATTATTTAGCAGATTTCTGCTGTTGGTTTTTTTTAATAAAATTAAATATTATAAATATACCATAAGCAATAGAATATACACCCAACAAAAAAGTTTGCGTTTATTTAGAAGTAGTGATAAATTTTTGTTTGAGCATTTGTTGTTTGTTTAAAAATACATCATATTTAATTAGATTTGTTTTCCAAACGTATTTAAACAAGATTAGAGGATGTATTTAGAGTTGTTTTTTATTTATTTTATCATAATCATAAAATATCTTAAACTTTCCAAGTGTACGTTAACTTTTTGTTGTAAACATTAATTCAAGATTGCGTAACTGAAACCAGAACAGTAAAAATCGAAGAAAAATAAAACCCCTCAAATCCAAGGCTACCGACAGCCCTAAATTACCTTCCTACCTAATAGAATTAGTGGTTAGCCTTCAAGGGTTATACCGAGCCTCGAATAGAAGGGATCGATTACATTAGGCACTTTGATTTGTGTGCCAAACTTAATGTATTACCATTGAAGCAGTTCCGTGAACATTTGATTACTGACAAATGCTTTGGAATAGTCTGACGTCACGTGTCTTCAATCAGGGTAACTCGAGACTACTTGGTAATTTGTGTACTATGTAGAGTTAATATGTGACGGTTAGTTTGATAATGTGTCAAATTATCTATTAGTAGTGCGCTAATGTGTTGATGCTGTCAGTGTTGTTGTTTTGAAATTATTTGTTACTAGCTGTCTCCCGCGGTTTCACCCGCCTTCCCGACCTTTGAATGTCATATTTATTTATATAAACAAAACTTTTCACCACCCCCCCCCGTTTCAATCCTTTACAACCCTTTTTTCGCATTAAAATGTAGCCTATGTTGTTATATATATTATATATTTCTAGACTATTTGTGTACCGAATTTCATTTAAATCGGTTGATTAGTTTTGGCGTGAAAGCGCAACAGACAGACAGGCAGACAGAGTTACTTTCGTATTTACGCGTGTATTCGCGTTCCCGTGGAATTTCACATGTAATACACATATAAACCTTACTCTTGAATCACTCTATCCATTAAAAAAAACCGCATCACAATCCGTTGCGTAGTTTTAAAGATCTAAGCATACATAGGGACAGACAGACAGCGGGAACCGACTTTGTTTTATATTGTGTATTGAAGTAAGGATTTTTATTTATTAGTTTAGAAGTTTGATGATGACTTTGTATCATGCCATTTTGTTCTAGGCTTACGATGTTTTTAGAAATGATGTGATAAATTCTTAACATTTTTTTTTTTACTTTAGTATGGTGTAAATTATTAATGGGAAATTATACTTACCGTGATTGTAAATTCATTATTAAAATATATGATTACTTTTTTTTACAAAATGGGAACAATATTAAGAAGTCTATAAAATTACGTAAACTACATTATTTTGCCATAGCAATGTTACAGGCATGGTAACATTGTATATAAATGATCATTAGAATATAACAAAATAATCATTGTTTTATTTATATTGAAAATTATTAACGTTTATGCCTTCATTCATAGATAATTACATCTTGACAGGCCAGTTGGCTTGGTGGTTACCGACTCTGACTGCCAAGCGATCGTGGTCACGGGTTCGATTCCCACCCAGGACAAACATTTCTGGGTGGAAATATCTATATAAATATCCATTTAGAAAAAAAGTAGTAAATGTAGTATATCAGTTATCTAGTTTGGGACCAGGATGGCCGTGTGTAAAGTATGTCGCAGGATATTTATTTAAAAGTAGCTGCCCCCTTATTCAGCTAATACAAAATTCGTCGGCGAGCCGCTTTACAGAGGCCTCGGAGAGCTTATCTCTCATGTGCTTAGTAGTATTAGCGTAGTTAGCGAAAGAGACAGCGCACGGAGGACGCGACGAAACATCCTCGAGTTAGTGTAATTTTCCTTACAGAATCGAGCTCCCGATGCCCGGTATAGATAAATAGAAAGAAGAGTAGAAAGGCAAGTGTTACTGTGTTTGCGATTAATCATGTAAAATAATTATTTTTAAAAAACATTTTGTTTTCACGCTCTATATTGGACATTGGTGTATGTTCATCATCAACCTATCTCCGTCCACTGCTGGACATAGGCCTCACCTATGGCACGACACTGAGCTCGATTTTCAGCTCTTTGTTTCCAACCACTGCCAGCCAGCTTGCGTATATCATCGCTCCATCTAGCTGGAGGGCTCCCTACACTACGTTTACCGAGCCGTGGTCTCCACTCTAGAACACGTCTACCCCAACGGGTATCGGTTTTACGGCAGATGTGACTGGTGGTGTATGAAGTATTTTTTAAATTAAAGTTCTGCAATAATTCTAAATTTAATCAAATATTTCTAAAAATATACATAGATAAAACAAATTGCATACTATAATGAAAAAAAAAACTCTACATTGTTCACAAATCACTACATGGTATAAAACAAAGTTGCTTCCCGCTGTCTGTCTGTCCTATGTATGCTCAGATCTTAAAAACCACGCAACGGATTTTGATGCGCTTTTGATCAATAGACAGAACGATTCAAGACGAAGGTTTATATATGTGCGGGAACACGGGTAAATCAACGGGGGACAGCTAGTTATCAATATTAAAACATTGGAAGAATGTTCCAACGTCCATATTAATTCATCTACTTAATTTGGATAAATTAACTTAGCACACTGATTGATTTCGAGCAAAATTTAATTAAATGTATAAAATATTTGGTAACTCGAAGGGAAGATGGTTGTAAGGGAAGTTTCCGCTTGATTATATTTCATTTAAGGCTATTTAAGATATGGAATTTGATGACGGGTCGGTTGACTTGGTGGTTAGAGACCTCGTGTAGGTCGTGGGTTCGATTCCCATTCAGCATAAACATTTGTGTGTATGAACATGTCTGTTTGTTCTGTGTCTTTGTGTAAATATCTATATAAGTATGTATTAAAATGTAGTATATTATCTAGTTTCTAAACAAGCTGCTGCCATACCTATGTAAAGGTGAACACGAAGTGACAGGGAAAAGTGAGTCAGGATATCGATTTTGTTTATTATTATTTATTTTTTGTATAGGTTGGCTTGGCCATTATATTTCTACATTTTAATAAATAAAAGTTCCTCACTGCAATGAGTTTGTGTTTGTCCGGTCTAATTGGAGGAACTACTGTACGGAATTTTATAGGGAAACAATATTTAAATAAATAATAAATAAATATCCCGGGACATTCTTTACACACGGCCATCTGATCCCAAGCTAAGCAGGACTTGTACTATGGAAACCAGGTAACTGATATTTACACAGAACAAACAGACATGTTCATGCACACAAATGTTTGTTCTGCTTGGGAATCGAACCCACGACCTTCGGCTTGGCAGTCAGGGTCGCTAACCACCAAGCCAACTGGCCTGTCGATATGTTCGATAATTTATGAATATTTTGAAAAAATCCTTTTCGATATGATCTTCCGATGCGCACGCTGCGTGAATAGTATTACAAAAATATATAATAGAACAGTCTTTCATTAAAAGTTCAAAGGAAATATTAAAATGTATGAATATTACTTAAGCCCCAAAATACATGCTCTGCTTAGCTTGGGACTCGCTGTCAAGCTGTTTTAGTTGTAAGGATATCATGTGCTCTGTACTATCTCTTGTGTTATTTTAATTATTTTTCTGGCAATAAAAAGTTATAATTACTTATTATTATATAAACGCCTCAAAGTATTTGTAGAAAAAATTACACACAGATATAATATATTCCATATTAAGGGATTCAGCTAAAGCCGCGTGGTATATACTAGTATATATATTAATATCCTACTATTATTAAAAATGCGAATGTTTGTATGTACGTGTTTGTTACTCTTTCATGAACTACCTGACAGATTTGGATGAAACTTGGCACATAAATAGAACATATCCTGGAATAACATATAAGCTACTTTTTATTCACGGAAATATGTGACATCCCTCGGGAACGCGGGTAAAACCGAGGGGAACAGCTAGTTATTAATAGGTGCTCCTACCGCGCCACTTCTTATCTCCCTGCATTCACAAATGCGTATGTAATTTAATAAACTGTGCTTATTATAAATGTAACACGCGTCACGTCACTAGTGCGTGACGCGATGACGTCATAACACGCAGCATGGTAAATTTATAAAGCACTAGTTGTTCTTGGCATGCGTTGCTATGCGATTTTTTTTGTATCAGGAACCTTTGGGGTACGTAGAAATAGTCGTTTATGTTGTAGAAAGCCTTTTGTATTAAAGCAGTCGTAATTCTTTCCTTAAATTTTTGTAAAGGCATTTTTAAAATTTAAGCAGGGATTTTTTTAGATGCGTGTACTAAGTCCTAAAAAAATGGTCTATATGCAGACCAACCTAACGAGCATTATAAGTTTGTTTGTTTGTCCTACCTTTAAGCCCTAACAGAGCGATGCATTAATATTTATGGAGATATAAACGTGGGCTAAGCTGCAGGGTAGAAGCTAGTTCCACCATAGAGAACAGTTCTGAGTTGAGCACGGGAACAGTAAGAATGTATAGTACTGTAGTGAACGGGGGCGTAATTAAAAAAAAAATTATCAAATATTAATTATTTTACTTTAGTATTATTAGTCCATCAAATTTTTATATTCATCTTTGTCCGTGCCCGCGCACTGACATTATCTATTTCATTTTTAAAAAACGAATATTAACTTATTAATTCAAATTATCGTCAGCCAGCAACAGTAATTATGGCCAGTGCGCTACCATAGACATTCCTTACAGTACACTCACTCACTCGCTACCAGTGACACACATACCTTACTAAAATATTGCGTGATTTGTCTTTATAAGGTATGGTGTAAAGGTAGTGGTCACACCTTATTATTTGGTGAATTAGTAGTGAAAGGAAAATAAGGCTCATAAACAAACACAGTTCGTTAATGTATGGTATACCTAAGTTATAATTTCGAGGTTATTTTGGTGATTGCTTGCGAGCGCTCTATATAATTTTTGGTGCGTGTAAATTATTGGTTTTTGTCTTAAAGTAATTTTACAAGCTATAATTTTGTGTCATGATACTTACTAAGTATGTTTATTGATATACACTTGACTACTCGTAGCTTTTTGAAGTACATTACTTGAATACCTGTTATTTTGGTAAGGTTTATCATAATATATGTCCTTATATCAGCTATCTGGTTTCCATAGTAAAAAGGTTTTTATAAGATTCAGATAGCAAATTTTACAATTAGTTTTCGCCGACTGGTTGAAATTCCAACATTAAATCATATTTATATATATAATATTAAAAAATTTAGGAGAACATGAATTTGTATGGTTATAATCTCTCCAATAGCTAATAAACAAAATAAAAGCCAAAGTCGACTAGCAAACCATAGAAAATGGTATTTATCTATTTTGTCATTACCTATTTATATATAAGTGGTAGCATGCAAGGAGATAGTAAAAGTCTTTAATAATGTGATATAATTCAAATATTTATTTCGTAATGTCACTGGAAACAACATAACAGCAGGCGGCGGCGTCGCACTGGACTCACGAGCGGCACCGTCGCGGCATCATATACTATAACGCGTAAAAAAAACCAATCCTCAACATCGTCTATTATATATATATATATAGATATATCTTTATATTATTTACAACCCGCTCACTAAACATATTTACACTAACTACATAATAGTATGTATTACATACAGAAAGTGAAATATTATACAATTAGGAGAATAACATAGTCCACGGAACCACTTTGAGGGCTCAATTATATACATAGTAAGGACATTTTCGTTAGAATTTTTTATTGCGCCCGCGCCTGTGTGTGCCGAAGAGTATACGAGCGAACGCTTGGCGGAAATCGGGACTGAATATCGTGTATATAACAGGGTTCAGGGTAGAGTTAAAGTAACCGAGCCACAGGAAAAAACTGGCCAAGTAATCACTTATCACACACGTTTGACATATCGGCATCACTAATGCCATTATGAAGAACGGCAACCAGCAGAAGACGAAAGCCCCTGTGATGATTGCGAGCGTCTTCGCTGCTTTCCTTTCTCTCTTTGCTTCTAAAGACTCCTTCTTCTCCCTATGTGATGGAGCCGTTACTATAGATCTCTCAGGTTTAGATCCATTCGTTACAGTCGAGGAAGACTTTTCTGGTGATACCGATGCAGGTATCTTTTCGTTGATAGTGAACGCTGTTGTTCGTGGCTCTTCATCTAGAGTATCTACAGTAGAAGTGCTTTGCCCCTCGGTCAACAACAGCGCTGCCGCAAAAGTTTCAGCTCGGGTACGCTGGTTGCATTTCTTGAGGTTCAAAAACCTCTTCTTGACAAATCGCCTATCCCTTGCTGACTGTACAGGACGCCCTGTTGGTATAGCACCATCTGCTGACGTTGGACGTGGAGGAGGTTCCCTCCTTCTCCTGATTCGTCTTCGTGCAGTTTGGAATATCTTCCAGTATAGAATGAGGATAACAGCCAGCGGTACGTAGAAAGTCGAGCAGGTGGCAAAGATCTGGTACGCTAAGTCTTGGCTAACGAGGCACTTCTGCTGCTGCGTGATCCTTGCGAGGTAGTCGGGATCCTTCCAGCCTAGTTGTGGTGCGAGGGAGACGACTAGTGCTGCCCCCCATACGAGGACGATCATTGTGAAGATTCGCTTCTCATTTCTAATGTGGATATAATCTACGTCGGTCACAGCCCAATACCTGTCAAACCAGAGAATATCTATCAGCTTTTAGATATGCGGCTACTTATGAACTAAGAATTTTTAACTATGGAACATTTGACCAAATATTCAGAGTATGTTAGAAAAAAAATGAGAGTTTTGGAAGACATAAGTGTGAAAAAGGTACAAACCTATCAGTAGCAATAGCAACAAGGTGGAGAATGGAAGCGGAGCTGCAGAGGACATCGCTGGAGGTCCACATGTCACAGAGCTCAGGGCCCAGGATCCAGCCTTGGCTGACCTGCGAGTTAAGGATTATTTGAGATAATTATAATACTAGCATAATAAAATAGTTTGGAAGCGATGATAGTACATCACGTAGATATTTAATATTTTAGAAATCATTCATAAAATTGAAGAGCGATTTCTGTATTTTTTTCTCAAGTAGGCCGGTGACGTTTGCAACACCAGGAGCATTACCATTGCATTGTCAGCTTAGAAGGCCAATTTTTCAAGATCCCACGGGTCTTACAGCGAAATAAATTTAATATATTTATTTTAAATGGGAAGCTATGATCCGTGAACATAGCGAATCTAATAATAATGAAAATAGTGAAAAACAAATTCAATAGAGGACATTGTCGACCCAAAAGTTTTTTCTAAAGGACGTTTTGGAAGGAATACATATATGGTCCATTCAGATGTTTATTTTGCCTCTAGAAAAGTTCTTTATGAAAGTTAATGTTATGGTTATTACATAGCGAAATCTAGTCAAAACATTGGCATGGCTTTATCGGCAATTTAATGTATATTCTCCTAGATTTAGACCCAATCTAAATTCATCTAAGCATGAATAACAATCACCGATATACCAAACTTAAGCCTAACATTAGTTTCAATAATATCTATTGTTAGAATCAATTAATACATTGTTTGAATTGGGGGCTCCAATTCAATGGAATAGTTTATTTATTTAGATTTGACTATTTACCATCATCTTAGCTAGTAAGTCTAAAGACGCTCGGGTCTGACATAGATAAACTAACATATGTTTTAAAGTTCGTATCGGATGGTTTTGAATATAGAGGCGACTATATATTTGAATAGTCCTACTTACGAGGATACTTGTTACTTATTCATACAACTGAACGGTTTTGGTAGAAATAAATACATAATCGCCTGCCACAGACAGTTTATATATACCCCAAGACATTTTTCACACATAGTTACCTGATCCCAAGTTAAGCAGAGTGTACTGCTTGTAATATGGCTACCAGGTAACTCGTATACTACGTTTAAATACATACTTATATAGATATTTACACCCAAATACAGAACAAACAGACATGTCCATGCACACAAATATTTGTCCTGGGTGGGAATTGAACCCGCGACCTTCGGTTTGGCAGTCAGGGTCTATAACCACCAAGCCAACTGGTCCATCTATCAGTTTATAACCTGACTTATCTTTTGGAATATTTTTTTATCCCCGGAAACCATTATCCGAGAGCACGGGTGAAACCGAGTACGATAGCTATAATATTGATTTGTAATAGTAACGAAAAACTAAAGTCTGATTATTTGTAGGTATTGTTTTTTTTACACACACAGTATACGAGCTTGTGGGTCCTATAGCATCGGATAAGATCATATAGTATTATGGGTCTATGGAAATATGATCTTATGAATGGAAATCTTAGTGGTGTTAAGATGTATTTTTAGATTCTAGATTCTTTACATTTCTTCCCATAGTACATGAATGCTATGAATATATATAAATACTAGCTGTTCCACGCGGGTTTTACTGCGTTTATCGATGTCATAAATAGCCTATAACCATTTACGAAAAATTCCGCGTTGATTGGTTGCCGATATGTTCAGTAGTTTTGAGGTGATGGTGCGTCAAATGAACCCTATTTTCCTTAACCCAATTAATATTATAAATGTGAATGTAAGTTTGTTTGTTACGCTTTCACGCAAAAACTACTTAACCAATCATCATGAAACTTTGTTCAGATATTCTTGGATGTATTAGAAGTAACATAGGATACTTTTTGTGCCGGGAAAATGTCAACATCCGGGAAAACATCCCTCGGGAACGCGGGGGAAATAGCGGGGACAGCTAGTATATATATATATATACGCGTATATGGATAAGTAATAGATGTAATATATCAGATCATATCACTATATGCTAGCCCGCGGCCTAACAGTACATTTCAACTTGATACCCTCATGTTCATGAACTGTTTAATAAATGTCTTCTATGATATATTGATAGATTTATTGAGAAACAAAGCACGTAACACGCATGGTAAAATTTGATTGGATTATAAATTATTTATTATATTTCATTTTTGTACTAGGTATATATTTAAAAATGTTCTGATGGCTTTTGTATACGTTCCTCAAATTAATTAAGTAAACGAATCGGTGAAAATGAGATGCAAATAAATAAAAACAACGGGTTGCACTCCGGGAGTGCCGGCAGAAGTGAAAATTTGAACATTAACGTTGTGCATTTTTACCGTCTTACGAATCTTCGATCAGGCCACGTGTCCTGACGCGAGTTTCACATTTTATACCCATCCCAAGAAAAGTGCTGAACGCCGCTACAGAATTTTTCACTTCAATAATTCTTTTCAAAATTCGTAATTCTAAACTATTTATTTAGTTTAGGCCTGTGAAGGACACTTGATGGTCAAAGTTACTAAAATTACCATCGGTTCAGAAGACAGCCAAGTGATTGTGAATCAGCATAAGATATCTGTTTCCTTAGCTTCCAAGGGTAATTTAACATATCTATTTTATTTAAAATTGGAGGTGGAATTTTAAATCCCACGAAAGCCAGTATATTTTTATCCAAGGAACCCAGAACATGTTACGTTTGGTACAGTATTTGGTCGAAGATAGTTCAATTGAGAGTAACAGCGGTTTCGCACTCCGTCCGATCCGATTTTTTAAGGTCTGAGTGCACTGGATCCGATTTCCATCTTCCGATTTCTCTAGAGTTTTCTAGATCGGATCGGAGGTAGTGTAAAACCATTCTAAATGTCAATGTACTTTTTAGGAGGTGTAAGTCATCGTAAGAATCGACGTCTGGAGTGCACCAGCGCGTTATCAGGATTATCTACTTTAGTTACTTACGCGGTACCAGTGATAGTTATGTGGTGTGTTACATACCTCATATACAGCTCCAAGTGGCATAACGAGGCAGGCCACCATCAGGTCGGCGACGGCGAGAGACGCGACCAGATAGTTCGCCACGTTCTGAAGGTTCCTCTCGATTATAATAGCAGCTATCACGAATACGTTACCTGGGAATAAATAAGGGCTTTAGATTAAAAAGGTCAATGTTTTCACTTCTATTGTCCTCAAAGAGGTAGGTGGTACATCAAAATTAAAATGCTTTTTATTATTTTAAGTGGGTCGATTAACAGATGGCCCACCTGATGGTAAGTGGTCACCGCCACCTATATACATTTGTAACACCATGGGCATTGCAATGCGTTATCGACCCTCGATGTGTAGTTATTAAGTCTTTTTTTTTCAAATAATATAAACTATTGCTTGACTGCGATCCCACCTGATGGTAAGCAGTGATGCAATCATTGATTTTGAGGCGCACTAGTTTATCTCTCATATGCCTGTAAGTATTAGCGGTAGGAACTACCTATTTAGAAAGGTTCGGTTAGTCAAAACACTGTCATATGAGTGCTCTTTACAGTGGAAAAGGGGTTTGTGGTAGTATAGTTTATTCGTGAGTTCTGGTGAACATTGTCGCCACCTCAGGTTCATTATCAATTCCGGGTTACATAACATTTTTTTTGGGTTGATGATTCATCTTCTCTATCGCACCTTGTCAAAACCTCCGGCTTATACCAGGAATATGAAACACGATTTCGAAAATAGAACACGTAAGCAATAAAGTTTATAAGTATTGTTTAAGTCACAGCATTCTATCAAATAATTTAATATCCATGCCCACCGATAATAATAAATCAAAATTTCTGGAAACCCTATAAATCATTCATGATAATAGTAAAATTTTGTCTCGGCGTAAAAAATTAGCCATAACTTTGCCTTTATGGAAAGTTTTTTTTCATTGTGACCGTCAAGAAAAAGTAAGTATCAATGTGGACTTAAGTTTCAGAGAAAACTTGGAGTTTCAGCTTTTTTAGGCCCAATGGATAAAAGTTGGAACGAAGAGATAATGTTGTTTGTTAACTTTAGAACGCTATGTTAATTTTGTATTTAATTCATTTTGACATATACCCAAGAATGACAAAAGTTGGTATTATCTTAGTTTTTGGCTATCTTTACTTACGTTTATTGTAAATGGGTAAGTTTGTTTGTTACCACTCAGGTCCGTAATGATTGGTCGGATAAGAATGGTATTTTGCACATAGATGCAATAGGCCTTTGGCTTAGTGGTTGCCTGACTGTCTCGCCACAGGTCGTGGGTTTGATTTCCACCCAGGACATTTGTGTGCATGAACATGTATTATTCTGTGTCTGGTTGTTTTCAATATAAGTATGAATTTAGAAATAAAATAAAATGTATTTGCTATATTACTATTAGTTATCCATTTTCCACAATACAAGCTCGGTTTAGTTTGAGATCAGAGGCCTTATCACGAACAAATATAGCAAGCGTACCGTCATCGTATCGAGTTCGCCAAAAGCTTGTGAGTATGTAAAATAGAACACCACAAATACCGTGACGTTGAGCGATATTCAATTCCCCATTGCATTGGTTTTTGGCGCTCTCGATAAGATGTCGATACACTTACTCATAGATGTTTGCGATAGGGCACAGATGATCGATATTACTCAGTTTTTGGAGACCTTGCAAAAATCTCTTCATATTCCCCTTGAAGAAACCCATGTGTACTCACTGTGTATTCAGCATAATCGTGGACAGTACCTAGACCTACTCTTTTACAAATACCACTAGGAAAAAATGGCACGCGATCGCTCCAAAAACAAACACACCGTAAGTGGTAAATCGCTTAAATTAACACAACGATTTTTTCCAGTAAACTACGATGCAATTTACTGCAATCGCCATCGGCTATCGGATGTTGTCGATTTATATTCGTCGCCACGCTTCTATGGGTCGTACAAGATTTACAGTGTACCTAGTTGGTTTCGATTGTCGGATATTGTGTGGAGCTCTCTGTATGTGTAGCAATAAATTAGCCGATTTTAGATGCTCTGTGGTATGACTCCTTTAGTACGATAGTTAGATTTATGGAGGGTTCGTTTCATTTTTTTGTTTTTATTCACGGTTATGACATCATTTATTTTGGATTTCAATCTATATAACGGGTTGGCAGGAAGCGAAGCGGTCTTAGCAATTGTCCTCCATCGTGGGCGTGTTGTACCAGGAACGTTAAAATAATACCATGTATGCAATTCATAACAATCACTTATTTTATTCCAATACACTTACACACAAAATATAACGTAAAACACAGGATGCAAATGGATTGAGAGCCAATAGGTTAGCCCGTGTGCATCTCTTGCGCTGTCCGTCTAATGATCGACCGACATCACCGCGTAGGCGCAGACTTGCTACTCTATTCGGGGTTACCCCCTCATATTTTAATATTCGAAGGATTCAAACATTAAGTCGATGACTATTTTTCTAATTTTAAATCCAACTACAACAAATCTACGGAATTACAATCAGTTTTACTTTAGTTATTAACGAAACTCAAAGATTAGATTCTCTTTCTAAGGTGTCGCGCCGTCATATATATTTATGGGCGAAGGGTAATTTACTCACCCACCCATTCACTTCACTCATTGTCTCAATTATGCATTCACTTACTTTCTCATTCACTCGCTCACTCGTTCATTTAGTCATTCAATGCCTTACTCACTGATTCACTCACTCACTAACATGAAATATCGAATAGTACGTGAAGCTGAAATTTGGCAAGTAGGTATATAGATAGGAGATGTCAGCTAAGATTTTGCAACAGGGCCGAACTAAGAGGGTTTAAGGGTTATTTCAAGTTTATACGGGGGAGTGCTAGTCATATAATGTTTATAAACAACTAGCCCGTAGCTGTGACCACGTACCCAAGGGATGAAAAATATTTTTCTAAGTAAAAAGTTGGTATGTATTCACTTATTCCCTGTTTTACGTCTTGGACAATGTAAGATTTATAAGATGTACATTTTCCGTATTAACAATCTATCTAAATGCGATGTTCTATTCAAATCCAATCAGCCACAAGGGCGTGATTGTCAAATAAATATTAACAAAAGCTTTCACATTATAATGAGGAAAGGTTTGCACCAAATTTCGTCGTAGTCCGTTCAGCACAAACACACAAACTATCCAATAATTAAACTACCTTACATAGTACAAAATAAAGTTGCTTCTATTGTTTGTGCGCTTAGGTCTTTTAAACTACGCAACAGATTTGGATGCAAATTTCATGAATGGATAAAATGATTCAAGAGGCAAGTTCATGTACAGGAATATTTTTTATACATTGCGCAAACTTTGACAAATTGAACTTAAATGAGTTTTATTAAACACATTACTTTTATTTTGATAAGTTTTAGTACAAATAAATAAAGTTATCGTTAACGAAAGATATAGACTTTAAAATTGATATTATGGCTACTGTACGCCACCGCCCTGCTGCCCCGCCGCCCCGCGCCGCGGCGCAACGAACGAGCGCTTCGCCACGCGCCCAGGCGCGGCGCGTTTTATTTTTGGTGCACAGGCGTAGGTAGATATTTACGTGGGTTACTATGTACTGATTAATTATTCAGGTTTGAACTTCGAACTAGACTTCTTTTATGATTAGGTCGTGATGTTATTTGAAGAGTAATTCAAATTTTTCCTTCACACTTTGATGGGCTTAGGACCATCAAAATACAGAAAATAAAGAATTGGAATCAATTAAATTATGGCATTTTTTAAAATATAATAACATTATTGACATTATTTAAGGCATAGGTACTTCTGCATTATGGCTTATTTATAAATTTGGAATCAACTACGTATTTCCATTAATGTTCAATCAACCTATTCATTAAAATTGTTAATTAAAAATTATTGCTTTCCCCACATGTCACTACTTCAATAATTTAATTTAATTTAAATTAAATTAAATTTCAATAATTGTTCAAAATGAAATCCTCCTCTTTCTAGGTATAAACGTGCAAAAATGCGTGTTTAAATAAATTGTCATTTAATTTGTTGAGAACACTATTGTCACTTTTCACTTCATCAAAAGCGTTAATTATATTTAACTTTAAATCGTCTATAGGGACCGGTGGGTTATGGATACCGTGGGCTCGCATTCGGCGTATGCTCTCTGTTGCATACATTCTGCGAGCTGCTCGTAAATTTTCTCCTCATGCTTACATCCCATGAGCACGCGAGTGAAACCGCGGGATACAGCTTGTTATAAACCAATATGAAAAGCTGTTCATAGGTACACGCATCACTTGAGAATGGCTGGACCGATTTGGCAAATTCTTTTTTTTTATTGTTCCCAATAGTCCCAATAAGGTTGAGGCTTCATGCCTGATTTGTAAAAGATAATAATGTTTCAAATATCGAACAGAACTTTTAAACGGTAAATGCAATTCAGTAATAGTTACGCCATTAAAGTCGAGCACTTTAGAGATTTTGCCTACCGGATGCAGATGGCTTAGGAATGGTAGCACATTGTAAGCGATAAGCGATATACTTTGTTTCTAGAGTTTTTCATTCATGTAATTATTGGTATATAAGCAGTAATAGCTCTTTGATGAACGCAAATTCTTTACCTTAGTTAAGCTTCATAACTTTTAGTAATGGAAGACATCGTAGGAATACCAGCACACCCAAATACTCCAAGGCATATAATCTTCGCAAATCTGTTCTGGGCCCAAGTGGTAGACCAGGTATTAATTTGTACAGTTAAATATTGTATATTTGAAAGAGTTTCTGTTTTATTCTTTATTTTTATGAATGTCCTGAGATATTCTACACACACGGCCATCTTATTGTTTTACTTCAAAATGATAGATATCCATATTTACTTCTGACACAGAACAAACAGACTTGTTCACGCACAAATCGTCATCGATGTCTAATTATTAAGTTTTCATGGTTAAACGATTGAGTGGCTATAGATTAAATTGTATAAGAAGATTGATTGAGAAAAGATCTACCTTTTATCCTAAAACCAACCTTTTAGCGTATGAAATAGAGTATGTTAACGAATAATAAAGTATCAGTCAATAATTACTTCGCTAACAAACCGGCCCCACCCTCACCACGACTGATATATGTCGGGTGGGATCTTGACCTACTAACAACAGATTTCGCACTTAGCTCCATCGTCAGTTTACGTACGAAGAGTAGTGTTTCGGCACTATGCGGGCTCTATCGATTTTGTACTTTGATTGAGGAACTTCATGAGGTTAAGAGAGCTTGTTATCGGCTGGAGGACTTGGAACTCTATGGTCTGATTGGGTGCTTCGAAATTAGAATTCTTTACGGCGAAAATTAATATGCAATCTCGATCGAAAATCCATGGATTGATGAACCTTTTGACAGTAATTTTAATACACGTAATGTCAAAACTCTACTTCAATCTTGCGATTTTAGATCGGGATTGTATATTAATTTTGGCCGTTACTATGTACGTTATTTAGAGATAGAAATTATTAGTTATACAACCTTTTTAATCTAAAACTTTAAGGGGGAATCTGTTTTAAGTATAATTGGTTCAACAATAAGGCCGCCTAAATTCTTTGCACTGATAATGTCTGTAAAATTACTTTTATTTTATTTTCTTTTTATGTTATGTGAACAATAAAGTATATTTGTATTGTGTTGTATGATCTATCTATACATACCAATAATAGGTTCATGGAAGTTTTTGGGTTAAAATAAGTTGATTGGAGTGGACTGATTGAGCTATACTGTATCATTTATGCGCTAAAATATGAGGTTTTTTCTTCTATAAGTGTCAAATTTTTTTAACAACAGTGAAAAAAGTTATGTAGTTCAATATTTCAGCATGAAGTTTTCACGAACAGTCGTAGTAGACATAAAAATTTGTAGCTAATTTAATTGAATAAATTTTAATGTGTGTTTATTGGTTTTTCCTTTTTTTTTATTTATTTATGACGGGATTGCGATTGACCTCAATCTCACTTGATGGTAAGCGAAGAAGGCTAAAAATGGAGCACTCTTTCCCGTTAGCAGCCTATTTACTCTTTTTTTATAGAGCCCCAAGTTGTAAGTTTCAGGGAACACATACGAGGGGAGAGAATTCCAATCATTAGCTGTGCGCATGAGGAAGGAAGCTGCGATTCGTACGAACTGGTAGCATATCTACAACATAAGGATAAAAACCCACCCCACGCCCACGTCCGATGACAAAAAGGTGATGGAGTCGTGAAGTTCTATAGCACACTCTCCAAAATGCATCCGATAAAACACCGAGATGCAAGCATTTCAAATATACAGACTTCTTTCAAATCGCATTGGTTCTTCTTCATTGACAGCATAGATATATTTTTTATTTATTAAAATAGACTTTAGATCTCTAATGGGAATGCAGGAGAATCTGCGAGGGACAGCTAATATTATGTTTATTGATAGATCTCCAAATTAGTGTCGGAATACACAGAATTTTGCGACCAATCGATCAATTTAAGCCATTTGCCAATAGCCAATATTTACTGACTACAATTTCAAAACAGATAGGTATTGCATATAAAGTTCAAAGTCGAATGCACGTCCAACTCACATTCACGCTATTTTTTATAGAAAAAATATCGATAAAAATTGTACTTCCTAATTGAAACTTTTATATGACAAACAAATAAAATGCCAAAATACCTAAAAGTTTACATCCATTGAAAGCGAAGCTATGTTAGAGAAAATATTCTTTAAGTAATTGTAATTTATGTACTAACTAGCTATCTGCCGCGGTTTTACTCCTAGGTTTATTGATATCATATATAGCCTATAACCATCTAGGAAAAATTCCGCGTCGAATGGTAGCAGTCCCATCCTGATATGTTCAGTAGTTTTGAGGCGATGGAGCGTCAAAGGAACCCTATTTTCCTTATATTTATAAAATATATGTAATATATATTGAATGTGTATGTATACATATGTAAAATATGTAATTTGCTTATAATTCAAGTGATATTGTATTTTTTTTTAAATTGAGTTAAAATTATCCAATCATACATTGCTGTTATTATTCGAAAGATAAATATGTCAACAGTGTCATTTCGAGCATTGAATACGTTTCGCTGGATTTCAGAACATGAAAGGGTTATCTTTTGACTTTCAGCCGAAAATTTTGAACACTCGAATGAATTTTATATCATTTATTTCTCAGCTACAAATTGCAGTTGTTAACGAAATTATTTTATGTAGGTAACGTACCTAAATATGTAATACTAGCTGTCCCCCGCGGTTTCACCTAGTTTGAAGTAGATCAGACCAAGAAAACACATTGTTTTTTACAAATTTTGCACACCCGTTTTACCCCCTTATTTGTTTTAGGCAATTTTTTTTAATCCTTTCTTGTTTAAAGTGGGGAAAAAGAAACGCCTGTGGAACATTTCAAGTTTCTAACCCTTATAGTTTAGGCCCTGCGTTGATATGTCAGTGTGTCAGCTTCGCCTATTATATCTATAGATTGAGGAACTGTTTGTCGTTAAATTTATCGCCATGTTTAAATTGCGTACAAACACGTTGTTTGAAGTGAATTTGTCGTGTTTTTATTGTCAGATTGTTGATATTATTAGGAGTAGGTAATTTAGGCTACTTTTTAATGCTGAATAATAAAATATGACTCGGGAATGCGGGTCAAACTACTATACGGAGGATAGATAGTTCCTCATGAAATTCTGATCGATAGTGAATAAGTCTAAAATCATAATTAATAATTATTATAGTTTTTTAAGTGTACAACCTCCTTTTAAAACTTTGATTCAATCTGTGGTTATTGGTGCTGGTGACACAATGACTTTGATGTTTGTAATATTCTGATATATTAATTTCTTTCAGGGATGTAAAATATTCCCAGAATAAAAAGTATCCTATGTGTAAATCCAGTATATAAACTATCCTTGTGCAAAATTGTACGCAAATCTGATAAGCCGTTTTTGCTTGAAAGAGAAACAAACGTCCATACTCACAAACTTTCGCATTTATAATATTAGAAGGCTTGTTCATTATGTGTTAACTCAAATAAATAGAAATAAAATCTTCATTCTAAATATCTCTTTGGAAAAACGTAGCTTTGAATGGATCAAATACATTATTGCAATCGGTCCCATACGTTCATACATCGTTTCTAGCGTAAAGTACCTTCAATTTGGAAGTCAGCCAGTAGCAGCCAGAGCAGGCTTTCACATAAATTTGATTAGAAAAAAGAATTCTATTCACAACGTACAACAGGAAAATGTACATCTGTGATAAGATAGAAAATACATGTCGAACAATGAAAATAATCAGATTTTTTTGTACATAGAAATCACTTATTTCTCAATGGTTCAGCAGTAAACCATTTATTTTCGTAAATAGCAAAATTATGTTTGAATAAATAAATATATTATGCCTATTATCCTCGAAAAGGTAGGCCAAGGCCTTAGTATAATTGAGTTCTCTTTTAATTCACTTCAGTGCTACAGTACTAGTTGTACCTATAATATTAATTTATTATATTTAAATAGCAATCAAAAATACTGGATGTAAAAAAAGTAAGAGGTAATTCATGATAATGCTTTGAGAAAATAAGTTGTTTTCCATATTGGTAAAGTAAGAATATAAGTCACTCACAAATAAGTCACTGGGGACATGACACACGAACGCCGTAACGAACCTGGTGCGTGCAAATCCTACAGTGAGCTTAAGTTGTCGGCGAAGGCAAACATTGTGAGTAAACCATAGCTCGATGTTAGGGTACTTTGTAGTATTCTTCTTATAGATAGGGGTGTTCCAGCAGCTGTGCCTTCGGCCATTTCACGATACCACTGAGATTGTGTTCAAACAGAAACATCTACAGCAAAAAAGAGACTTACCAACAATAGTAGCCAAGATGATGAGAGCCAGCACCACAGAGGTAACAGCCATGAGGACGAGCGACGTGACGTCACTGGTGGTGGAGTTACCGCCAGTGGCGTTGAGCGTGGTGTTGCAGCCCCACGACACAGCGTCCACCCACGAGCAGTTGTCTTCAAACCACTCGGATGTGGGTGGGTATGTGACGTCATCTGCAAACGAAACACCATTAGCAATATCAGTTTTGTGTCAATGAGTATTAGGTGCCTTTTTTAATGACAATCAGGTTGATGGTCCATCTAATGGCAAGACGAGTTCACAGCCGCCTATGGACACTACAACAGCAACACCAGAGGCATTACCAATACATTATCGACCCTGAGACGTTAAGATATTAAGTCTATGTAATGCTATGTTAAGTTCCTGATTATGAGGTATTTCAAGTCAGATGGTGAGGTTTGATTAACTATTTCGCATTTGGCAGGTTACTGGTTTCGCGACCTTTACTAGTCAAGCAAAGAGATTGACATTAAAGGAGAAAATCGAAAAATGCTGTACATCAAGACCCGCAAGGGAAAACGTTGAAAGATTCACTTCTATACTATTTCTATGAACACATTCCTGTCAATCTCGGTAAGAGTATTACTTTAGATGAAAAAAGAACGGCACTACTCTATTCCAGGTGTATCTTAATATCAGGTCTTCATGTTTAGATATTCGTAATATAATTTTTTTGGGCACAAGTATTGTGATAAGAAATAAATGTTATGTAGTAAATCTAAGTTCGTTTAAAAAAAGAGTCATTGTTGAGTTTATTGCTGGCTCTTCTTTGTTAAAACAATCTTCTGAACCCGTATTAGAGTCAGACTCTTCGTAAGTGCTCCTGTAAGGCATATTTGAAAAAAATATTTAAATTTAATTTCATTGAGCGAAAAGGCATCTTCTGGTGCCCTGTAGAATAATATGGTTTCTCCAGAGGACTTTTTCAGAGCGACCTTGAGCTTCCAAGCTTATTCTAAAAGAAAGAAAACTGGTTCTATCATTGAATCTGTGTTTCATTATCTTTTTAATTTTCATAATAAATCCCATGGCTTAAACCAAGTCCTTTGTTTCAAGCCGAAAGCGTTAACTTTTGAGGTATTAAAAAAAGGTTGAAATAATTTTCGCAGTTTACTTTGATATCATTTAAATTTTCGTCACAAGTTCAAGCCCTAATTTGAATTTAGAGGGCGTTCTCATGAACTCTTTTTACTTAAATATATGTAAGAAATCCTACTAAATTAAAAACTAATTAATAAACACAAAAGTTTGTATGGAAGTATAGATATATGGATGTATGGATGTTTGTTACTATTTCACGCAAAAACTACTAAATGGAATTGGAAGACACTTAGCCCATAGATAGTTGATTAAAAAGGAATTAATGAAAAATGGAATATCTCTCAGGAACACGTGTAAAATCGCAGCAGATAGCTAGCTAGCTATTCATGTAATAATAATCATCAGTGTTTAGCTGTCATTTTTTTAATGCCTGTTTTTTGTTTTTCGGGATAAAAAGTACCCTATGTGGTAAACCCGGTTATAAACTACCTGAGCACAATTTTCAAATTGAATCAAAGCTTTAGGCATGAAGGACTAACAAACATATATTCATCTTTACAAATTTTATTGTATTTATTAGGATATCCAACATTTTCATAAATGTCACAGTCTTATCTATCTTATATATGGTAGGATTTCATGATCGAGAAGCGCTGATACAAATATTTTATTAATGATTTCCATCCTGTCCCCTTATTATGCTGATACAAGCTTCGTCGGCGAGCCGTTTCACGGAGGCCTCGGTGAGCTTACCTCTCACGTGATTAGTAGTATTAGCGTAGTTAGCGAAAGAGACAGAGCACGGAGGCTGCGACGAAACATCGAGTTAGTGTCATTTTCCTTACAGAATCGAGCCTCGGTAGAGAAAACCCAGGTGTAAATATTAATTTTTATAAAATTCATTTGACTTTGCAAAATCGATTTCAGGAGTATGTTCAAGTGTTTTGAAATACGTCCAAAAATTGTATGTAAAGGGAACTTTAAATCGCAAATTGGTTCAGCTAACTCAAGTCACGCTTCCTATACCTGATGATCCCAATTGATACCCGGGTTCAGTATATTGAACCTGCGATTTGTCTGTTTGTACCGATCACAGGGATTCACTAAAAGGAAGGTGGATATACTTTAATGATATCGAATTCGGAGTTAGGTGAAGGGACGTGTTTCAATTTAAAAAGATTTTGTACAAAGAGTTTTAGTTGTCTATGGAAATGAGATTTAAATAATAATACGGTTTTAAGATACTATCCACACTAGGAAAAGAATAAGTGTTATCCCAATGATTTACGCTTACATGGATTTTATAAAAAAACACTCCATCTGCAAAGATGTCTTCATAAAACTCAGTCGGTAGTATTTTCTTAGAATTTTATTATTATAACTGAAAAAATACCATCCGGAAGAAATTGTAGTATTCCTCTATCTCTTAAAGAAAATAAACCAGCCAGAGAGAAATAAACCCTGCAGTATTTCACATGAATTGTCGTGAACAGATGACATTATTCATTTCACGACGTAAAATGTTAATTACTCAATAATACCATGCAATAGATCGTAGCAGGTGCATTCCACTGACCGTGCATTTTTAATTATCTTTCAGCATTCAATTAGAAGAAGCAATTATTCTGGAACGCATTCAAATTGTCGGGGCTGGGGACTTCTACCATTTACCTACAGGCGATCGACTATACAGAGGTATAATGTTCTTATTCAAGCGGTACTCAAGGCTTTAGAACTACTAACCTACAAATATTTATCAATGCGAAAAGTTTTGAGGTTTTTTTGAAAACGACTTAAGGGATTTGGATGAAACTTGACCCATACATAGTTTATACCCTGGATTGACACATAGGATACTTTTTATCCCGGGAAAATGTAAAATTCTTCGGAAACGCGGGTGAAACAGCGGGTGATAGCTAGTTCAGAATATTTTGATACCTTTGATTGCGAATTAAGTGTATCGTTTGGAGACACGATTGTATTTTTATTGAACTATCTATCAAGTGGAAAAAATAACTTTTTTTTTTATCGTACTTCAGCTTTCTTTCCTCGCCTTTTGAAAATAGACACTATGATGATTAATGTACGGCACAATATTGCAAGTCAGCGATTCAGCTGACTCACTTATATGACTCCCCTCGCTTTGGCCAGTGACATAACTATCTTGAGTAAACATATCGAAGAGATGCTACAACAGTTTCAAATAAGTTTATGTTGTGTATGGGATATTAATATATCTTCTCTGTACACATAGCTTTCCTTTTTGCATAATTATTGTCACTCGCTATTGTCAACGGTGGAACACATCCCTAAAGTGGGGTAAAGAGGGGAAGGGGGGAAGGGGGGATTTAATAAACGTTATGCAGAAAGGAGATACGGGAAACTTTCGCCGGTCATGCTCGACAATGAAATGGGAAACTTGTAGTTTTATTAAATGTTGCTCTTACCGTTCTGTATTTGTTTTCACTTTTCACTTTTTGTTTGGGTTAACGAGATTTTAAATGACTGTTTGTCTTGCACGAAGATTGAAGAATTCTTATTCTTTAGACATTTGCAGTAATGCACGTCTACAACTAAAGTTTCAGTGGAATTTATAGATACTGGGATACAATACCGTTTTCTATACTAAGTTATTCAAATTTTACTTCCAGATAGGTATTTGTTTGTTGATAACATTAGAGTAATACTAAGATACTCATGGGTTTTATACCGTTTTATTCCGTGTCGAAACTGATTCCAAATCATATTAACTTTTTATATGAAAATATTTTGTATGAAAAATATTTACTTATACTTTATGCTATCACAATGAAATAGTATAAAGTAAGAGTAAATTCGGTAAATTTATAATCTTTTTGGAACTAAATACCGAAGTATTACATATAAACTTACAGTCTCATTTTCAAGGCGAAAATGTTTTGTGAATAGCTTAAGGTGAAACTATTTAACTATATACCTATATTTAATTGGTAACTCCCCCGATCCCTATATTTCATGATAAAAGGGTCAATGGTTCGCGAGAATGAAAACTTCGCAACTTTAAACCTGAATAATGGTACTTTCAGATCGAAAGGCTCTAAAGTGAAGTGGCCAAGTCGTTAAAGTTTGAACGGTTTTTCCCAGCGACCGAATCCCGTAAAGAATACCAAAACTCGGGATTTCCGACAATTTGACCAGAGCTTTATCCCGTGCCAAAAAATAGCCCTATTATTCTATGCCTATCTCCATTATTTATAATGAAATGGCAAAGGTATTTAAAACTTTTTAAATACCGCCATGCTTGTGTAATGCGATGGAAAATAGGTCAGAGAGTTCAGGAAAAATGACAACGATTTTTTATACGTTTTAATACCGACCGAAATTGGTCAGATTCTCCTAAACTGGCTTATCATACATAATCCATTTGCTTTTGTAATGATAAAAGTTGAGTTTCTACATCGGAATTTGGGACCAATGATTTTAAAATATTATTTTAGATCACATAGGCAACTCAATTGCCTTTTTTATACCACGTGAGCCGACAAACCAGCACCCGGTCCACCTGATGGTAAGTGGTTACCAGAACATCGCTAAAGCGTTGTTGACACCGAGACGTGAAGTTTTTCAGACTCGTGTGCCTGTAATTTCACCAGCTCCCTTGCCTTTCTAACGGAAATACAGTAATTATACAAGTGGGTTTGAATTTTGTAATAAACTGGAGGCACTAGCGCGGTTGTAAGAGTTCTTTGAATCATCCGCCTGGCTGGTTACTACCCTCACGTTGAAGATCTGTCGCCGCCTTCCGAGTGTTCTGGCGGTTGCACGAACCAATAGAAAGTTCACTGATTTGTCAAATCAGCAATTTTCTATTAAATGTCAAAACGATCGTTTTTACGGAAATTTGTTTAATTTGTGACGTCATAATTGTACAGAATCAAAACATGTACTCTTTCTCGTTAGATCGGTACTTAAAAATAATATTAATTATAAAATTTAGATCATATTTGACATATCCGTGTACTTTTAGATTAGTTAGTGTTTGATCATTTATTTTCAAAATTCAAAACCATTTATTCAGTTTAGGCACTCGGAAGGCACTTATGAAGGTCAAATTTGAAGTTACTGAAGCTACAGTATAAATCCCTATTACAGGTCGACAACACATTTCAATTACGCTTTACTGCGTTCTGAAACCGTTTTTTTTAAGTCTGGTTGGCCGACATACACACAGACGGTTCATCTGATGGTAAGTGGTCACCGCCACATTTGCAACTCTAGGGGCATCGCAATGTGTTGTCGACCTTGAGACTTAGGTTGTTAAGTCTCATGTGCCTGTAATTTCATCGGCCCTTACCATTCTAACCGATACACAGTAATACAAGTGCACTACTGCTTCAAAGCGAAAATGGGTAAGGTATTACTCCCCCAGATGAACACTGCACTAAGAGCTATATTACTTCTAAGGTTACAGCATCCCTGACTACAGCATACAAAGCTTTTATAAACGTACTTCTACTAATTAGCGATATTTTATACCTCCAGGAAATTCTACCTTAACGTCTTTTTAAATATTGTTAGTTCATTTAACGCCCTGTGAAGAACTCATTTACTTATGAAGCCATTCAAGTCCATGATCAGAGGTACTGATAAAAATACCACATTTCTCGTCCACTTAGTTTTCTACATGCTTATCTATGTGTGCTTTCATTTGATATCTTGTGTTTAGAAGATACCAGTAACCTTCGCCACAGGGTCACACGCTAGATACTGAGTGACCATCACATAGATCTTCCATCGCCTTAATTAGAAAAGACGTTATTAGACGTGCTCGGATTAGAAACTAAAATTGTCAAATGAATAAACAAGGCTGTCTTTGCCCGACTTATGCATTAGGGGTATTTAAGAGGGCTAGTGAATTTACAGGCACATGTAGGATTCCCAATTTTGTACGAGAAATGAAGTATATTAGGATCGGAGAAATAAAATGAACAGTATTTTAAAAAAGAAAACGGTATTTTATTTTTTTGCTGTTTAAAATCATATTATTTGGAGCTTCTTGCACAACATAACAATTTATTATGATTTTTTGAATATTCATAAGCCTCTTTAATCAGCGGACATAAAAATAGTATTTTTTATACTTTTTTTTATAGAACAGTAGACGAGACTTCACGTCTTAAGGGCAAAGCATTGGCGGCTTTTGCAAATGTGTGCAAAAACTGAACATTGTTATTGATCTGTCCGCTTGTTTGAACACTCTAATCTTCGAAATTACTAGACACGTAGCTTGGGCAACAATAGGGCCTAATTTCAAAGGTAGCTCACAAAAAAAAGGTTAATTTAAACTTATATACAAAGTTGCGGGCACTGCTAGTATTGAGTAAGTAAGTACTCTAGACTTCACTATAAAGAAAACACTGTATTTTTGTTTGTTGTGCCAGTAAAGCGAAAATACTAATGCAAAAGAGGCTAGATTCTTCCTATTGGATGAACGAAGCATAGTGTAACGCCTTAACACTAAAAATGAAAAGACAAATATAGTTATCAACTTACGGTTGGTGTCATTGAACCCGCGTGATAATATTCGCGTAGCGTTCATGATAGCACAGTCGCTCGCCCTCCTGCAACAATGAAAATACACATGTACTAAAATGTCATATAGCTCCCACACCCACGATACAAATTCGAACCTTTACAGAATTTTAATAGAGTTATATTTTCAGTGAGGTAGGGAGGGTTTTCATTTCAAATATTTGAAATATTCTTTGATAAATGTTTCGTATATTAATGTCAACGCCTAAATAATAAATGGTTTTATAGTTATCTAGTGTGTCGCTGCATTCTTTATACTCGCTGGTTAGTACCGTCCCGTAAATATTATATTCATACTCAAGCAGCTTCATCATCGTCATCGTCTTCATCATCTAACTACCCTGTTCCTATATGCTTGTGAACAGGTGCTGCGTGTGGAGGCTGGTCAGCTTTAGTTTGTTTGTATTTTTTTATTATTATATATTCATATTATTATTGTTTAATAATTCTTCACTTCTGCGATAACACACAGGTTTTGTCAGTGAGACTAAATAAATATTTTTTGTTTTTAAAAAGAGTAAATGCTGAGTTTATTGCCGGCTCTTCTCAGTAAAATACAACCTTCCGAACCGGTGTTAGAGTCTGACTATTCATAAGTGCCTATTTGAATAAAAATATTTGAATTTGAATATATGGATCGTTACCATACATTGTCATTCTATACATAAGGCTTATTAATTCTTGTCATGGCATGGACCTGAAGATGAAAGCCAAGTGACTAAAATAAATAAATAAATATCCTGGGACATTCTTTACACACGGCCATCTGGTCCCAAACTATGCAGAGCTTGTACTATGGAAACCAGATAACTGATATACTACATATACTACTTTTTTTTTCTAAATACATACTTATACAGTATGTAACAAAAACCCTGTTGTTCCTTTTAGGAACGTTATACATTACCTACAAGCACAACGTGGATGATATTAGAATTTAACAATTATAAACATTGGCTAGTATAAAGGTCAAAATCAAATAACTATTAAAATCGACACATTCAAAAAAATGTTTAGAGTATCTGATTTTACAAATACATCTTTATTTCGCTAAATAGCCTACGAGCTCGGCGGTTTTCTTTGATGCGACAGAAGATGCCGCTAAAACGTAGGCGCGTGCCTCGTATCCCTGCCACGTGCCTTCCTACCCCTTTACCCCACCACCCACCGCCCTGCGAATCATAAGCGAATTCCTTAGTCTCCCGCGCAACTTACTTTCGAACGGATGTTATTGTTGACCTAGTGAGTGACTTGTGTTTTGTTTACGTAAGATCACCTGATCTGACGCCCTTCGATTGTCTGCCTCTGTTAAGCAACAGGTGTTCAAAAAACCGTGTGATACGGAGGTCGAAATGCGTTCACGCATAGTAGCAGCATTTGACCACATCAAGTTCTATACCTCCATTTTACAAAGCGTACGTAAAAATATTATTAGACGTTGCAACAAATGTGTCGAGGTACAAGGTGGTCATATTGAACAGCATCTCCGTGGCCGCCTAGTAGACATTATAATAAATTAATCCATTAAAATGCAAGTAGGTACTTAAGGTTTTGTGTGACAGACGCGGGGACTTTATTTTGTTTATGTAAAAGTGTTAAATGTACTTTTAACAATTATCAATTGTGCATAAAAATATCGTGTAAACCAACATTTTCAAAGATTGATTCGTTAAAGTGATAAACAACAGCTGACAAAGTCGTGAACTTGTGTAGAAAAAATAGGTAGATAACCGGCGCGGCGCGGCGGCACCGACAAAGAGAGGCCACAGAGGCCAAGTCGGGTAGAACTTCTTCCTATTATTTGTGATTTCGGGTCATCGCTTCTTGCAGAGGTAAGATATCAGGATAACATTACAAATATTAATAATTAAATATTTATTTTAATTTTTTGTGTTTACAGTTTTTTATAAATAACTTTCTTTATTACGTAAGTATACCGATTCTTAAAACGTAGGCAGAAGGAACAACAGGGTTTTTGTTACATATTGTATAGATTTTTACACCCAGACACAGAACAAAAAGACATGTTCATGCACACAAATGTTTGATCTGGGTGGGAATCAAACCCGCGTCCTTAGTCAGGGTCGCTAACCACCAAGCCAACTAAAAGAGTGAAGAATGGATGGGCCTTTGGGTAGAGGAAGACTTTGGAGAAATGGATGGATTGTGTGAGTGATGATACGAATAAGGTAGTGAAAGTTGAGATGGTAACTAGACCCTAAATGACTGAAGGCAGGCTGATGATGACGACATTGGATTTCACGGCCATCTGATCCCAAACTAAGCTGTTACAATTAGCCAATAAACAGACATGTTCATGCATGTCTGGATCTCTAACCACCAACCCAACGGGCCCCTTGACAAATAAAAAAGTACAATGTAAAACAACCCTTATAACCATTAAATTAACGCTATTAATGAACCAATAAAGCTTTTATAACACGTTTCCATTTTCAACACATTCATTTTACCTTCAAGCTCCACTATACGATGAAAAACAACAATTTTCAACAAGTGTAATTAACATCACAACCTGCTAAGTAATTCAGTTATATAAGGGTGCTCGCGGACTTGTCGACGTTTTGTTGCGACAATTGTGTCGCTAGATGAAACATTTAAATGGTTTTGTTGCTATTGTGACCATGTGGAGTGTTCGCGTGGAACGGTTTGTGATAAATACCTGTAAATGGAGCTGTAGGTATAAATGCTTGTTTGATGGTAGGGTGTTTTATGTAGTAGAATACACTTTTAGTGTATGGACTTAAAAATTTACAAAAAAGAAATAATTATGACGACGGTTATCCCAAAGTCTTCTTCCAAGCTACTTTTGCGTAATATGCAAGACAAGGCTTAATATAATAATGTACATACGTAAATAAAAAGCGAACAGGGTCAATTCGGCTCATACGTACCCCCACACCATTATACAATATTAAATTATATCGATTTTTTTATTTTTAACACTTTTTTTTGATATATAAGCCTTAATAAATACACACTCGGTAAAAAATTCTAGTGTCTAGCTAGTACTGTTGTAAATATAATTTAACCCTGTCACAGATGGATGGACTGACAGCGGAGCCCTATTAATACATACGTCAATAAGCTACACTGACTGACCTTCAGACTGGCCGTAACTTTTATGTCACATTAAATGAATACAAAATAAAAAAAACTTAATATTCGTCTGGCAGGCCACTCTCAATATAAAAAACTGTTGTCAAACACCTAGACCTAGTGTTTTCCAGGGACTCGATTCTGTAAGGAAAACGACGCTAGTTCGAAGATGTTTCGTCGCGGCCTCTATGCTTTGTCTCTTTCGCTAACTACGCAATCACGCGAGAGGTAAGCTCTCCGTGGCCTCCATGCGCCCGCTCGCTGATAAAGTTTATATTAACTAAATAAGGGGGCAGAAGTGACGCTTAATTGACAGTTGCCTTCTAAGCTTTGTGTAGACTGGCAACACATTGGCGACACCTGGTAATACAAATGTCCATAGGTGACTGTGACCACTTACTATCGGGTAGACCGTGTATCAAGAAGAAAAGTACTTTGTACATAGTATTGTTAAAATTATGTGAAAAGTATAGAAGAAATAGAACTCTTCTTTTTTACGCTATCGTAGTCAGATAAGAAGTAACATAAATTTAGACCAGAATCAATCTCTGCACCAAATTTTATTGAAAACCGTCCAATGAAAATCTGCAATGCTATGAAAAACAGAGTGATTTGTTTGTTTGTTTGATTACCTTTCCTTACTGTGTTAACAGAGCAACTGTTCGAATTGATTTTTGGCAGGCAGTGATATTAGCCTATTTCTTTTTCAACCCCTTTTCCTAGAACCAGAATCATTCACCTCAGAACATTTGTGAAACTGTGGGCCGGAAGCTCGTTCATCATATTATTATCTATACATCTACGTATCCTCCTATATATATCAATTTATACAAATTTAAACAATTTATTTAAATTATTTCATCTATAAAAAGATTATTTAACGGAAAATAAATAAACGGCTGTATTGTTGTTTTAAGTTAACTTAGAAGTTTGATCTTTTCACAGCTTCAAGAGACTGTAGACCCGAGTATATCTTTTTAATTTCAACTCGATACCTCAATGCGTTCCCGAGATAAAGGATCTTGACAGACAGATGGACGGACGGACGCACAACAAAGTGATCCTATAAGGGTTCCGTTTTTTCCTTTTGAAGTACGAAACGCAAAAAAAAAGCTTCTAACAGAAATACATTAACAACGTATTACGCGATTTGATATGTGCATATTAAAGCTCTCGCTCGTCTGCAACGCACCTATTAAAGGGTTATTATACCATTATATTATTTCTGACCTTTCAGCCTTTATATCACCAATTATTATAAGGCTCATTTTAACGAAAAATTCAATGTTATTTCAATTTCTATAACACACTCGTATGAATTTAAAAGGGTTTTGTTTCAATAATATTTGAATTATAAAATAAATTTGACCTCTGTAAAATTCAATGGTCGAATGTATGTATAGAATACTAGCATCTCCTCCGCGGTTTTACCCGCATTCTCAAAGGATATAATATTTTCTCGAGTTATAATATATATATATATATATATTATATTATACTATATTACATTACATCATATTACAAATAGCACATGTGTGTGCTAAATTTGATCACGATTGGTTGTGCCGCTAAAACCTCAAGTGGTAGTAAATCAACAATTTTCAGCCGGTGTTATAGTCAACTAAGAATAATTTTTTTATTCATAAATAGCATGTTTAATCCTTTACTATCCTATCCCTCAAATATTATCTCTAATATTATAAATGTCAAAGTTTTTGAGCATAAAAGTATTGATGTACGACTATGTATGGTTGTTGCTCTTTCTCGCAAAAACCTACCGAATGGATTTGGATGAAACTTGGCCCATAGACAGACCGCATGGTGGAATAACATATAGACTAATTTTCATCCCAGAAAAATGTAATCCATGGGATCATAGGTGAAACCGCACGAGACAGTAAGTAAGTTATAGAAGTCATTATACAACAGCGTATACCTACAAGGAGTGTTTGAATATCTGCACTTCACTTTTGAATGTGTGACACTGAGATTCTGCCCAAATAAATATTCATTTTAATTGAACTTTAGCATCCTTTATATAAATTCCAATTCCGAATGTGAGTCATGAATAATGATGTCATACCCTAAAGTTATTCTTATCGATATCAAATTACCCTTTACTCCCTAAAATACCAAATAATAGTACACATATTATATAATAATATCAAAGATCCCTCTTTAAGTTGGCTAGTATCCAACCCCAGGTCTTATATTATATTTGACCATCAATAAAGCACCATTTTGTTTTACATCACGAAGGGACGTTACAAAATATACGCGACGTCAGAGCTAGACGTGTTTGATAAATTGCTTAGCAAAAATGAAAATATCAATTTTCCAAAATGGATCGGAGTATTCAATATCAAGGCTGTAGTTACGTCACGTTGATGCTCGATCAGTGGCTTCTGCTCAAATATACCAAACAGTTTACCTCAGCGGCTCCTAACCTTTTTTGGACCGGTGACCACTTTGAGTTCATTGTTGCTAACAGGGAGCACAAGTTTTGACAAAAATAAACTGTGTCAATCTAAAAAGAAACCTTTAACATGAGTATTCGTTAAACTCAAAAGTTATATTTTTTGTTACAGAAAATAAAGCATTATTAGTAGAAAATTAAATTTAGTTTGCTTATAATATTAGAATGGATTTAAGATTATTAGGCCAAACTTAGTCAATCCTAATTAAACTGACAAAGCCCGTAAGCAAGAGCAAAGCAGTTCGCATTAATATGATCAAGCTTAACCTAAACACGAACCCACATAACATACCATCGTATATAGCAACGCACCAGTTCCAATAAAATACCTAAATAACTTACGCCACCAGAGTTGCCTGTTCGAATTCAACCGACGAATAATAGCGGGATATTAATCTCGAGCGCTTTACGTTTCGGGCGTATTTCCATTGTGGTGTCTGTGGTCTGGTATATTTTCGCTCCGCGGATTCACGCGGGTTTACGAGGAATCAAATAATTTTTTAGGATAAAAAGTATGGTATATGCAATTCCAGCGCATGCTCTATCTATGTGAAAAGTTTCCTCCAATTCTGTGACTGGTGTTCAAGCCTGTGTGTTTTTGCGTGAAAGAGTGACAAACATCCGTACATCCACACAAACTTTCTCATGTATAATATTAGTAGATAGGCATTAAAGACCCACCGTCTTTAATGCCTACACTTAAATAAAATTTTATTCTAATGCTATTTCTTTTATATTTAGTTGGTTCGGGCATCTCTTTGTATACTAATTGAATCCAGAAATAGTTTTTCGGTAGTTGAACAGCCTAATAAATACCACAGTATCTCTTTCCCCTTACCTTCCTATTATTATAAACTTTAATGCCAAGGTTTCTGTGTGTGTATATGATCCTAATCACTTAACTCCGTATTTGCTCTTTGGAGTTAAATCTTTGGCACACAGACAAAATATTATATTAGCAAATTGAATATTTGTTACGGAACACCATAAAATATTTCGGAAACACGAGTGAACCCGTAAAATAAAAGATAGCTCAATGAAATGTATTGGTCACATCTGTACAAAACACGAGTGTAATATTCAAAGTAAATTCCGATAACCTTACGAATTGTGAATTTGTACTCAATTTCAGCGCCGTGACACATGACATATTTTGGCAATACGCCGTCACTGAGTAGAGCCATTTATCTGGTGTGTTCGACGCCTTAACACGCATATTATTCTCACTTTTTCATACAAATCACGTTATATTTGCGAATGTGCCAAAATGTATTGAACTTTGCCGCTGGAAGGTCGTCAATACATGACTGGGGCCAACTGGATAACAGGTGAAATTACCACTTATTCCTTTTATTTATTTAGTCATTGTAATAACCTTACCAGTCTCTCTCATTTTAGTTACCCTATTTGGCTAACTGTGAGTAATGAAGTTATGCGTTTCAGGCAAAGTTACGCCGTCTCGGAGGCTGCAAAAACTTAATTATGAAGAAATATACTACCTACTTAATAAAAAGTTGGGAGTATTGTGTTTACTGAGCTTGAGTAAATATAGAATTTATGTGCTGGCAAATTACAAGGTAAGGTAAATATGTATTTATTATTATATCCAATAAAACAGGGTATGTCGATACCCACGTTAGAAGTGAAACTTTTGTATTACAGAGAAACATTTTATTATGCATCAATCAATTTTGAATAGCATAGATTGTGTTTATCATTCATTTATTTTTCGTCACAGAAAAAGGTTGCTCAGAATTTCCAAAGCCCTCCCATATAAAGCTTGACTTAAAAAAAAATGTTGTATAACAGTTATCTGGTATCCATAGTACAAGCTCTGTTTAGTTCGGGATCAGATCGTGTGTAAAGATTCATCTGGGATATTTATTTTACTAGTGTAAATAAATTCTCTTCCCAAAATAGAATACCTCAAGAAAGCTCACGTCAAAACGTCACAATGTAAGCAGTCCTTTACTCAAAGAAGTGCAACTACAGTATCTCAATCGAGTGTCACTGTAAATCCGGCTTTACCCGTAAGCTGTCTCCACACTTCACGGTCTTTGACGATTTTCCAACGGTAGTTATTGATTTTGAATACCCTGCCAGTCTATACAAGAGTAGGTACTATATCTTTTGTGTATCAGTGTGGACGTTGATGTATCAAAGTCTGGTTGTTGAGATTTAATATGATGTCTGGTTAATTTTTGGCATTTGAATAGCGATAGAATATTACGTTATAATACAAAAGGTTATTTTCTATTTAATAAAAAAACACTAGCTTCACCCGCAATCTCAGGATAAAAAGCCTATGTCCCTCTCCAAGCCATAGGCTATGTGTGTCTCAAATTTCAAGAATGGCTCAGTCGTTTATCACTGAAAGCGAACCAATAAGCACACTTTTGCACTCATAATATTATAAAGAGCAATCGTCACTATTGGATATAAGGAACTGTACTTGAATTCTCATTTTCTTCAACATTTTTTTGATAAACTCGACCAAAATGTTATGGTTGTCGAATAACCGTAAAAATACTACCCAACAATATTTCCCAAATATGTTTCCAGTGTCTGTTTTACACATTACAGTTCAAATGATCGTTGTTTTCATGTTGTTTCCCAACCAATATTATCCCAACGCATTACGTAAATCGCCCGGTGAAAATTACGCGTCATTAAAATTGCAAAATACATCAACAGGCGTATAATGCCGCCTGTCCGGTGTAAGCTGGCACGTTCCGGCTGGATTAACGGGGCATTTTGGCATTCGCCCCGCTCCGGCCCGGTCTGGCCCGGTGACCTGTCGCGTGTGGACCAACCTTTATTTTATTCACACGATTTTTCATCACAATAAGTACAATTCTATTTACGGTTCCTTTCTTTGATGGCCCTGTTGGCTTGGATGTTATACTACTGCCAGGCCATGGGTCGTGGTTTCTATTCCCTCCCAAGCCAAAGATTTGTGTGCATGAACTGTCTATTTGTTCAGTGTCATTAGATAGGAGAAAAAAAATGTAAACTGTACTCTGCTTAGTTTGCGGTCAGATGGCGGTGTGTAAAGATAGCTTCGGGATATTTATTTCTACGTTAAAATTTAACAGGGATTTCTGAATCAACAATTAATATAAATAAAGATAAAGCTATAGTATAAACTACTTTAATAAAATCTTCATGAAATATATCTCAATTTGTTTCTGTTAAAAAATGAATATACATATTAAAACTTAACTCACTTTGAATCTCTTAATAGAAACAGATGAATGCATTTAATATTATACTGTTAAGTTACTGTATTTATTACAGACAGCATAAGAGCTAAAGTGGAATATAAATAATACAATACTTCTTGTATCAATCCAATCATTCAAGGCACTTAGCTCTTTCAATGGAAATAATAAATATCATAGTTCAAGAGAAATAGCTCGCTGACGTGAAAAATCGCAAGGAAAAATTGTACAGACGTGTTTGAATTTCTGTTTATACAGGCTGTAACAAAAACTAGGCTATAAGCTATATAACGGTTTAAGTTAGTCATAAGTTATAACGTCTTTCATAGTGAGAAATAAGCTAAAACAGCTGTTTTTATACCTTTGAGACCACCGTAAACAATATTTTTGATAGATAAAATATGTTTTTGTTTCTTGTTGCTTATTGATATTGACTTAAATGTTCATTCTTTCGTTGCTTTTTATACTTCTTTTTTTTATTTTTATTTTATTTTTTATTTTTCTTTATTTGGGACAGCAACAGTCTTAAACTATAAAAAATTACATGGTTTAAACTTATAATTATGAGACCAATGACAGCTATCCACGTACTAAAATGGAATTCTTACCAATATCTTACATAACATTAGTTTGAAGCAAACAACAAATATAAGTATGAGTATTATACAATAAGAAAGAAAAAATTACAATAATAACAGCAATATGCTTTATATTTGGATTTATATTTCTACCTTTGAAGTTAAAAAACAGGCTGAAGGCCCGTCTGATGGTAAACGGTCACCTATTTACGCTTGCAACACCGTGGGTATCACTCGTGCGTTGCCGACTCCGCAAAAATCGCTTCAAACAAGGGTTGGATCTTGAGTTCTTGTGGTTCTTCAAGAAGGTTGAAGAACCCCAGCGAAAGAGACAGAGCATTAAGGCTGCATTTTCCTTACAGAATCGATTACATCTTTTAATTAAGCCTATTCAACTAACATTGCAGATATTTGTCGTTGTGCGATGCAACCTTAATCATAAGGAGGTATCCATATATTACGTGAGTTTAATACAGAGTACGTTAAATACGAACTAGCTTTTTAAATACGAACTAGCTTTTTATCCGAGTTCCATTCGGAATACTAATATTAGTATATCTATATTTATAATAGTATCACTGCACTGTGTTTAATCCATTAGTATAGACATACTTCCTCTCGCGATTTTTTAGAGCAGTAGAGCTCTTAGTGCAGAGTTCGTCCGGGGAAGTACTACCACCTTACCCATTTCCGCCGTGAAACAGTAGTGCTATTGTATTACTGTGTTTCGGTTAGAAAGGTAAGGGGCCCGGTGAAATTACAGGCACATGAGACTTAACAACTTCACGTCTCAGGGTCGACAATGCATTGGCGATGCTCCTAGTGTTGCAAATGTCCATAGGCGGCGGTGACCACTTACCATCAGGTGGACCGTCTGCTTGTTTGTCGGCCCATGTGGCAAAAAAAAAATCTGCCGCATTCCCGAGGGATGTCACATTTCCCCGGAATAAAAAGTATGCTAAATGTTATTCCAAGTTATAAACTATCTTTGTGCCAAGTTTCATTTAAATCTGTTGAATAGTTCTTGCGTAAAAGACTAAGAAACATCCTTCCATCCTCACAAACTATCGCATTTATAATATTAGTAAGACTATATATATAATATACAATATATAATATACAATATATAATATACAATATATAATATTAATATACAACCAGCTAGCTCGGCCGCATTTCCGAGGGAACTTGCAATTTTTCGGGATAAAAAGTAGACTATATGTTCTTCCAGGGCATGCTCTATCTAAGTGCCAAGTTCCATCCTCTTTTTTGTTGTGTCTTTATGTGTAAGTGAGTATTGGCCTACAGGTATTATTGAGAAAGATTGATAAACATTAAGAACGGAACTTTTTCTCACCTGGAAGTCGAACTTAGGACCCTTAGAACCTGGACTTAGGGTCTCTAAGCCAAGTTCTATTCCACTCAACCATCCAGGCGCTTAAAAGTTCTTTTGTTTTGCTAAAAGTGTAGTCCTTTCTAAAAGCGTATGAAAGTAAATAATATTTCCCAAAACTGTATTACAATATAATAATTTCAAGTTACAATTAAATGACTTATTAAATCAAAACCTAAGTTGTTCTGTCGAATAGAAACATAATGCGAAGCTTTGCATACAATAATCTATCTAACTAGCTAAGTATTTTTCTTTATAAATTGCTTAGGAATTGTTTTGGATGAGTTTTTAATGATCTATCGTAAAGTTTGGATTATGATGGGATGTTTATGATGCTTCTAAACAGTTGTAACTTCAAATATCTTGGAGCCATGGAATAAGCGGTACTGATATTTAGTGATATTGGATAATTTCCAAGTTATTTTAAAATTTACCTTAGTAATAAAATAAATAAAATATTAATATACTGGGACATTCTTTACAAGTAACCCCAAACTGATTCCAAACTAACAGGAGCTTGTAGTATGGAAATTGATATACTACCTACTACATATACAATACATTTCATTTCATTTAATTTCATTTCATTACATATACGTTATATATATGTAGATATTTACACGCAAATGTTTGTTTTGGGTAGGAATCGAACTCATGACCTACAGTGGGTTTCTAACTGCCACGCCAACTGGTCCGTCGAATTTAAAATTTTTTTACTTTTTACAGAAAGACAAAAAAAAATTTTTTTTTGTTATGAGTAGTACCGTTTAATTTTTTTTTTAGCATTTAGTAAGTAACTGTTATTTTGTCATTACGGATACTCAATTTTATTTATTTGTATAGATGACATTGATGACGTGTTTTCATTTCAAAACCTCAGATCCTCATTTCCTTTGATAAGTCAATACAAAAATTGTTCTTAATTAAATTTTATGGCCAGACACGTGTTTATATCTGAGGTATAATTATGTAAGGTTAATTTACATTAGCACGAGGATGTTTGGTAGCTTTATACTCTGTCACTTTCGCTTACTACGCAATTATGTGAGAAGCCTGCCCGTGGACGCTTCGTGGTGCCGTATCGCCGACTGAGTTAGAATTAGCTGAATAAGGAAGCTGGCCAGTCTAAAATCAGCCTTAAAACGAGCTGAAATAAAATAATAATTTGTTACATTAATGTTGTATTCGAAATTCTAATTATCTGTTATGGCTTGTTGTAATATGTTATAGCAAACCTCATTTCCACCTAACTACCTACTAATTAAATTGAAATTCTATTGACAAATATCATTTCATAATTACAAATTTAATTGCATTTGCACATGCGAAATACCATTTGGAATACTTGTAATTGAATTCTACTAATGTTCTATTATTTGGATTGTATTCCTGATTTTGAGCTAAATTATAAACTACCACGGTTCACCCGCGTTCCCGAGGGATGTAACATTTTCCTGGCACAAAAAGTATCCTATGCTACTTCTAATATCTCCGAGAATATGTGTACAAAGTTTAATGATGATCGGTTAAGTAGTTTTCGTGTGAAAGCGTAATAAACGAACTTACATTATAATATTAGTGGGGATGTGAGTATTTTTGTTAGAGTGATAAATTTTCCTTCACGGCTTACGGCCAAAACTAATCTAGAATCTTTTTTGTTCCGCAACGTAGGCCGGCAAAGAGGCAGATGGTTTAACTGATGGTAAGTAGTCACCACCGCCTATGGACATTTGCAACACCAGAGGCATCGCCGATGCGTTGTCGACCCTGAGACGTGAAGTTGTTAAGTCTCATGTGCCTATAATTTCACCGGCCCCCTTACCTTTCTAACTGACACACAGCAATACAAGTGCACTACTGCTTCACGGCGGAAATGAGTAAGGTCAGTTAGGTGGTAGTACTTCCCTCGAATACTGCACTAAAGCTCTACTACTTAGGATTGATCTTTGATAAAACTTTAATGCAGGTAACTGCAAAAATGTGCCATCGATTTGGGTCTGATGACTAGCATCGGATAGACTTTAAAATTTTAGCAAAAGGCTGTGACACTTATTTTATTAAGGAATAATTGCAAAGTGTGTTGTTCTCAGTAAAAGGCCAACCATTCCAAGCGCTAGTAGATTTTGACAAATCTTAAGTACATACTTGTAAAATCCTATTAGATTTTTTTTACTTATATAGGCACGTAACAAACAAACATGCACACAAATATTTGTCATGGGTGGGCAACGAACCCAGAACCTATGTTGTGAGAGACAGGGTATTTAAGCACTAACAAAGTACCCGCTTATTTCGTAGCCACACAGTTGGATCGTCATAATCTAATCATAAGCGACTTTAGTACTTTATCTGTTAAGTGTTTTATGAGTTTAATGTTTTAATTAAGAATTAATTGATTAAGATTAATTGAGAAACTGATTAGATATGTTTTGTGTGTTTCATATTGGCTTGGTTTTTGTAAACAACGAATGTATGCTTTATAAGGGTCAGTAGACCCTTCTGGTGTTGCCTGGTCTTAGTTTTTCATTATCTACTTCTTTATGTTTCACGTATATTTACTAGCTGTCCCCCGCCGTTTCACCGGCGAGATGATATTACATATTCTCCAGACTATAAACTATATCTGTGCCTAATTTCATTCTGATTCGTTTAGCAGTTCTGGCGTGACTGTGTAACAAAAATCCATCCATTCAAACATTTTATTAAAGCTTATATTCATGTGTAGTTTTGCATGCTTTGAGAAACTCAGGAGGGTTACATTTTTTTATTTAAATATTTTTTTACATAAATTTTATTTATTCTTACTTTTATTTTGGCTATTTCACTATATCAATTTGATATGTTTTTATATTTAACAATTACAAAATACTTGAACAAAAAAAGAAATATCATCATTCCAAATAGAAAACAACAATATTACTTACAATCTAAACAAACAAAGTGGTGCACTGTGCAGAGAGTTTTTTCCATACAAATTTTATCTTCAATATAATTAATGTAAAATGTATGTAATGCGTTTGTGATAAAATTAATTTCTACGGTAAGGAACCATACAAATTAGTAAATCGAAAACAAATCAAAACATATAAAAGACAATAATAAATTAAACTCCAAACCGGTCGCCAGTCAAATGGCACACGAAACCTTAGTAGGCACTGCTCAATCCCAAGAGGAATTGACATCTATTTTCTTGATTTGCCCAATTTACGGACAATTATTGTGAGTGCTGTGTTTCGAGGCAGCCCGCTCTAAATGGATAAACCTATTCACATCACCCGTATCTCGGACCCTCCAGATGGAACCTCTATTTTCTTGAAATACCAATTTAGGCGACAATTATTTTGAGTGGTTGCATGTTTGTTTGTCTTATTTTGGGGTTAATATCTTAAATATTCATTGAGCTCACAATAAAAGGCGTGTAATTATTTTGGGGTTAATATTTTAAATATATTAATTGAGTTCAGAATTAAAAACGTGTAATTATTTTGGGCTTAATATCTTAAATATATTTATTGAGTTCAGATTAAAAAACGTGTAATTATTTTGGGGTTAATATCTTAAATAATCATTGAATTCAGAATAAAAACCGTGTCATTTATTATACCAGCTGTTCCCCATGATTTTACTGGTGTCCCCGAGGAATCAATATCTATACTAATATTATAAAGAGGAAAGATTTGTATGTACGTATGTTTGTTACTCTTTCTAGCAAAAACTACTAAACGGATATAGATGAAACTTGGCATATAGAGAGAGCATATCCTGGAATAACATATAGGCTACTTTTTATCCGGATGATTTTTGATATCTCTCTAGAACGCGGGTAAAACCGCGGGGACAGCTATGTAACATATGGTGTATAACATGTTTCCTATGGGTTAATCTAGGTTTGTGCCAAGTTTCATCCAAATTTGTTGAGTTGTTATTGCGTGAAAGAGTGCGAGAAAAACAAACACTCCATCTATCATTACAAAACTTTCGCCTTTATATTTGGTAGGATTATAACCTTTTACAATAGAAGTAGCGGTTTCACCCGCGTTCCCGAGGGATGTAACATTTTCCCGGCACACAAAGCATAAATAAATAAATAAATATCCTGGGACATTCTTTACATACGGCCATCTGGTCCCAAACTAAGCAGAGCTTGTTTTTCAAAAAAAAAATTCAAAATTCAAAACCATTTATTCAGTTTAGGCCTTCGGAGGGCACTTATGAAGGTCAAATTTAAAGTTACTGAAGCTACAATAGCTTGTACTATGGAAACCAGATAACTAATATACTACGTATACTACTTTTTATTTTTCTAAATACATACATATATAGATATTTACACACAGACACAGAACAAAAAGACATGTTCATGCACACAAATGTTTATCCTGGGTGGGAATCGAAGCCGCGACCTTCGACTTGGCAGTCAGGGTCGCTAACCACCAAGCCAACAGGCCTATGTTACTTCTAATACCTCCAAAAATATGTGTACAAAGCTTCATGATGATCGGTTAAGTAGTTTTTGCGTGAAACCGAGACAGACAGACGGAGATACTTTCGCATTTATAATATTAGTTAGGATTTTGTGTAAATGTCTAATTTAGGACTCTTAAATTACACCGTTATTAGATTTTTTCATTAAATATCCCCGGACATTCTTTACACACGACTATCCGAACCCGAATTAAGAAGAGCTCTACTCAATTTGCGTTCGTCAAACAAGCTTGTTCTATTTTTAAATATTTAGTTACTTCTAATATATTTAGTCCCAGATTTATGTAAATTGCTTTTCCAAAAATTTCGTTAAACAAGTAGCGACCTCACTCATGAAACGTTTTATAGAAGCTTTTATTTAACCTCTTCTATGAGTATTTTTGGGACAAACCTAGCAACAGAATTTTAGGATGCGATCGAACTGCAATTTTGCACTCTTTTTCAAAAAATTCAAATTTCAAAACCATTTATTCAGTTTAGGCCTTCGGAGGGCACTTATGAAGGTCAAATTTAAAGTTACTGAAGCTACACTCAGTTGATAGTTCACGAATAACTATGTGACGTCATTCTAAATCCAAAATGGCGGACGTGATAAGATTGTCATTTATTAATTCAAAGCCACCTCCATGTAATGGTTATCTAAACTTGCGGCATGCTATTATGGCCGTTTTGACGTTTAACAATGACAAAGAAAAATAGCCTTTATTCCTTCAGACATAAGGTGCATCTATTGATCCAACAGCTAATTGTATGATGATGGAAATCAACCTTATTCCAAAGCAATAAAGTTTCTTTTCCTATGACAATCTGAAACGTTAAAACGGCCATCATAGCGTGCCGGTATTATAATGAATGAGTTTGCAAAGCTGATATATGCTACATGACGTCAGGCTTTATTTGTTTATGGCTAAAAGGTTGTTGTAAAAAAATGTTAAGTAACTTCAACTTCGTGTCATCACATATCTATCGGCCTACCATAATAATCATTGCTAAAAATGTGACGATACTTTTGTGACCAATAAGTTTAAGTGGAGGAAAGGTTCTTGAGTAGCAACCATGTACAGGAAAGCGCCAAGTGGGACGACCTCTCATCAGGTGGACCTACGACTTGATCAGAGTCGCTGGTATCCACTTGATGCAATAGGCCTGATGTGGAAATTGGTAAGGCCAAGGCGCTCCAACAGGGCACAACGAACAAAATCTAATTTTGAAAAAAAATATTGCTGTGTTTATTGCCGGCTCTTCTCAGTAAAAGCAACGTTCCGAACCGGTGTTAGAGTCATAAGTGCCTGTAAAGGCCTATTTGAATAAATATTTCTTGACAGGCCAGTTGGCTTGGTGGTTAGCGACACTGACTGCCAAGCCGAAGGTCGTAGGTCGGTGGTCCCAGCCAGGACAAACATTTGTGTGCATGAACATGTCTGTCTGTTCTGTGTCTGTGTGTAAATATCTATTGTAATTACGTATTTAGAAAAAAAAAGTAGTATATCAGTTATCTGGTTTCCATAGTACAAGCTCTGCTTAGTTTGGGAATAGATGGCCGTGTGTAAAGAATGTCCCGGGATATTTATTTATTTTATTTCATATCACTGAATTATCTTCTGGATTGGACATTTTTGGTGATATATGATGAAGTGTAAGTATATAAACAAACGGTAGTACTCTAAAGCTTCTGCTTTTGAAGACTAAATCGATAGTTGCTGATAATATTATGCATAAGAGGCTTACTCCGACAATGCACACAGTACATATTTAAGAGCCGAAACCCATATGAGCGGCGTGCATGAGGTACTTATTATAACAAACTTACACAAAACTTAGACGGTAGTGCACAGTACTGAACAGTCCCCTTATTCGGCTAATACAAACTTCAACAACTAGCAGGAGCAACGAGGCCTCTGAGAGCAGACCTCTCGCGTTATTACGTACTTGGTGAAAGAGACAGAGCACGGAGGCCGCGGCGAAACATTCTCATGCAATTGTCCTTTTACCTTACAGAATGACACCGCGTAGGTGCAAGTTACTTTGAACTTCGTCACTATCTCGGACTGAGCACTGAGCAGTGTGCTGAGAACATTTCAAGACGAACTTAGCTTTGCGATCTGAAGCACGTATGTACGTGCCTTTAGGAGCTTTGGGGTTTTTTTTTATTAGTTAAAAAGTTGTCTTTGAATGTTGTAGTTGAATGCTTTGACGGTTGACCTGTAAGCTTTCGGTGAGGGAAAATATCGTGAAGTTACCGTAGCGCGGTGAAAGCGTACTCTATTGTACCCTATCGGCTACCTACCAACCTCATGTTACCAAGTACCTGCAGGTGTGTTCCGACAGCTGCACTTACGAGCCCGTTTCCTTCTAGGCTTTTTGTGTTTACCACTTTAAGCCATTATCTTCATTTATCCGGATCTCATACCCGCATATGTAAGATATAATATAGTAGTTTTGAATCAATTAAATGTGTTATTTTGCTTTATTCAAAATATAAAATCCCTCAGGAACGCAAATGAAACCACAGGGTGGAAGCCAGTATAAATAAAGCATTGGTCAACTGGTCGTTCACAAATAATTTAATTAAAAGTTTTTTCCATTACGCTTCACCTTTGATAGTTTCACTAAATGTCATCGAAACTCACGTTTCAAAGCGTACCGGAGAGGATCGATCCGTGGTGATTAAATTACAGCACGTGGGTTTAGGTGGAAAGCCTGGGGTACAAACGTGCGTATTGGCCGACGTAACTTAACTACGTTAAGTGAAGACTGTGTAAAATTTAGGTAAAAACCCTTGTGAAAAATGTGCAATTTGACGGACCAATTGGCTTGGTGGTTAGAGACCCCTGCCATGCCCCCGGTCGTGGGTTCGATTTCCACTCAGGACAAACATTTGTGTGCATGAACACATGTTCAAATTCAAACATACATATGTTTGTTCTGTGTCTGGATGTAAATATCTATAAAATAATATTTTAATAAATAGGATATTTAGTATATCAGTTATCTGGTTTCCATATTAAAAGCTCTGCTTAGTTTGAGTCATGTGTAAAAGAAAGTAAAAAAAAAAATTGTAGGCAGCTTAGCGTATGCTGCTTGGCGAACCCTTTCATTAGATACCCATGACATGGAAATAGGTTATAACTTGATAAATGACCATCGTATCGCGTCCGCCATTTTGGATTTAGAATGACGTCACTTAGCTAATTGTGCAATGTCAAAAACAATTGAGAGCACACAATTTCAGCTACATCGGGTTATAATTGAGTTGCAAGATTTGTTCCAGACATACTTCTGCCAGATTATTTTATTGTTTACTATTCGATTGTTTTATAATTTTATGTTTGATTATGTAAAATGTTGAATAAATTTGAATGTGTTGGTGGAATGGAGTTTTATTTAAAAGTGTGTTCCTCATCTGTAATACTATACTATACTGCACCCAGTCAAGTGTGGTGGAGCAGGACAGTCGAGCATATCGAAGGCTGTTTCCCCAAAATACTAAAAGGTGAAGTTAAACAAATGCTTAAAAAATACTTTATTTGTTTTATCAGTCAACACGGACGTGTACAAAGTACTCTCAAGGGTGTCTCTCTAGCTGTGTGGTGCCGGCAGAGTAGAATACCACCACCCCATATCTTCCCGTGGGTATCGTAAAAGGCGATTACGGGAGTGTGAGAAAGTACTGACTCCTTGTAATTTTCTCAACACGATACTGTTCTATCTGTCTGACCTCTTCTCCGGTCGTAACGGTTTCCGTTCCACCGGATCCAGAAGGGCAAGGATGAGTATGTGCACCTGTGTCCTGCGCGTATACTTGTGCACCTAAATATATCCTGCGCATCTGACCGCTTCCGTTATTGAGTACGTAAAAGTCCTGTGGCGATGGGTAAAGGTAGAGAGGTCTAGCCTGATGCAAGCTAGGTTTTGTCTGATACCTGCACGCAGGCGGTCCCGGGGGCGTGAGTACACGTCGTGGTCGTTTCCGTGCTGCAAATTTGGGGCGACAGCACGGGCTCGGCAGCACTCGTGATGACAAAGCAGCCCTGTTTAGGGAGGCACTGCTTTCCCGCTCAGCTGGGGAGGGGGCTAGAAAAGGTGCCCTAAAAAAATGCTCGTCCCGACTTGGCAGATGATAGTAACCGCGGCTATCATCGCATCATTCAAATCGTGGTCGACGTCGCAAAGGTAATTTAAATAGAACATCTATTATGTCATTCGGCGTGTGGAACGTGAGAACGCTTCTTGATCGAGATGGCAACGCCTGCCCTGAACGTAAGACCGCCATAGTAGCTCGGGAACTTCATCGCTATAAAGTGGATGTGGCTGCTCTCAGCGAAACACATCTCCCCGATGAAGGTGAGCTGGTGGAGGTAGGTGGCGGCTACACTTTCTTCTGGAAAGGTTCCGCTGCCTCCGAAACTCGACGATCAGGGGTGGGATTTGCCATCAAGAATCACTTAGCAAATTGTTTAGAGGAGTATCCTGTACATATCTCAGACCGCGTAACCACACTGCGCCTTCACCTGGACAAAGACAACTACCTTAATGTCATCAGTGTCTATGCTCCAACGCTAGACAAGTCTGATGACATCAAGGAAAAGTTCTATGAGGAAGTGACTCATTGCCTCGATAGCATAAACGCCAGAGAGCAGGTTTTATTGCTTGGCGATTTAAATGCCAGGGTTGGTCGGGACTATGAGGCTTGGCCTGGAGTTCTAGGTAGACATGGAGTTGGCAACATGAACAGCAATGGTCAGTTGCTGCTCAGTCTTTGTGCTCAATACGGTCTGGCAATTACGAACACTATGTTTAGACTTGCCGCCAAGTACAAGACTACATGGATGCACCCAAGATCCAAGCATTGGCATTTGATTGACTATGCAATCGTGAGGCAAAAAGATCTCAGCCAAGTGCAGGTCACCCGCGTCATGCGTGGTGCGCACTGTTGGTCTGACCACCGACTTATTGTCACAAAGCTGCGAATCCGCCTCCGTCGCCCGCGTAGATCTCTTATTAAAAAACTTGCGTCTTTGAACGTGGATAAGATGACAAATCTCGGGGTCAGGGAGAAATACGCTGAAGTCCTGTCTGATAAGCTATTGCCAGCTAATGAGGTAGATGATGTTGATGCTGCCTGGGGATCTTTGTCATCTCATATCATGGATACCGCTTCAACTGTACTGGGTAAAAAAATCCGCTGCAATGATGACTGGTTTGATGGGAATGATGAAATACTGCGGGCAGCATTCGAAAAACACCGAGATCTCCTGCGACAGCACAAGAGGCAAAGAGGAAGCGTTGCGGTGGTTAAAGCTAGTGACCTCGAATTGCGCAAGCTGTCTCGACATATGAAAGACAAGTGGTGGCAAGATAAAGCTAGTCACATGCATTGGCTCACCGATACAAACCAGCTGGGAGAGTTCTACAGTGAGGTACGTAAGCTGATTGGTACATCCTACCACGCAAGGGTGCCTTTAAGGTCTCTACACGGTAGTCTCCTGTTAACGAGCAAGGAAGATGTACTAAAGCGCTGGGCGGAGCACTTCAATACTCTGCTAAATGTGGATCGATCAGCTGATCTGCAGAGTATCGGCTTAATGCCTCAGCTCCCTCTTGCCTTTGAGCTGGACGAGCCTCTACTGCATGATGAGGTTTTTACTGCCATCAGACAGCAACAAAATAAACGGGCGGCTGGAATTGACCTTATACCGGGAGAGCTAATAAAATACGGCGGAGAGAAGTTACACACGTTAGTGTGGGAACTATTTGTTCGCATGTGGGAGGAGGAGCGCGTTCCGGACACCTTTAAAGTATCGCGCATAAGTGCCATTTACAAGAACAAGGGTGACCGATCTGACTGCAACTCTCACCGCGGCATTTCGCTCCTTTCAGCCCCCGGAAAGGCCTTTGCTAGAGTTCTATTAAACCGCCTCAAGAACTTGTCTGAAAAGATTCTGCCTGAAACCCAGTTTGGCTTCCGCCCAGATCGAGGTACGTGCGAAGCTATATTCTCTGTGCGTCAACTGCAAGAAAAGAGCAGAGAACAGGGTTGTCAGCTGTACCTCTGCTTTGTTGACCTGGAAAAGGCTTTCGACAGCGTGCCTCGGGAAGCTCTATGGTTGGTGCTAGGTAAACTCGGGTGCACGGAAAAGTTTGTGAGACTTCTTAGACTCCTACATGATGACATGCAATGCTGCGTTGCCGTAGACGGTGAACAGACAGACTTCTTCCCCGTTACCTGTGGGGTGAAGCAAGGATGCGTCTTAGCGCCTACTCTGTTCGCCTTATACTTTGCGGTGGTAGTTAGAGAAGTCTTACACACTGTCTCACAAGGAGTCCGCATCCGTTTCCGCACAGATGGCAGCCTTTTCAATTTGGCTAGACTTAAGGCTCGCACTAAAGTCTCATACGCATTGATCACTGAGATCATGTATGCTGATGATTTGTGCTTCCTAGCAGAATCCCTAGACGGCCTGCAACAGCTGATGTCTGCATTCCACCAAGCCTGCCGTAAGTTCGGCCTGAAGATCAGTGTCAATAAGACGGAGGTGATGTCCCTGGACATACACGGTCACGAGACACTGACCATAAAACTTGGTGAGGATGTGTTGAAGCAAGTGGATAAATTTCGCTATCTGGGGAACACTGTAACATCTAAGTGTGACCTCGATGCCGAGATCAATGGCAGGGTGGGTGCCGCAGCTGCGGCATTCGGCAAGCTAAGTACCAAGGTATTCTGCTCGCATGACCTTAAGCTGGCCACAAAGATATCAGTATATATGGCAATCGTGCTGCCAAACCTCCTATACTCCTCTGAGACGTGGTGTGTATACCGCCGCCACATTCGCACTCTGGATCGCTTCCACCTTAAATGCCTTCGTACAATCATGAAGATCAGATGGTCCGATAGAGTGCGAAATACCGAAGTCCTACGACGAGCCAATGTTGGTGGCATTGAGGCCTATCTAATGCGTCGACAGCTTCGGTGGTGCGGTCACGTATCTCGTATGGCGGAGGATAGAGTGGCGAAGCGCATCTTCTACTCTGAACTGGAGAAGGGCAAGCGGAATCATGGCGGTCCCCTACTCCGGTACAAGGATGTCCAAAAGCGACACATGAAGAGATGCAACATAGAGCCCTCACGTTGGGAACGTTTGGCAGCACAGCGGCCAGAATGGCGCAGGATTGTGAACAGCCAAGTACGCGAGTTCGAGGTTCAGCGTAAAGCTGACCTTGATACCAAACGCGATCACTTAAAGGCTCGCCCACCTGCTGCCATAACTTATAATTATCTGAACGGCGTACTCACGTGCCCTCAGTGTGCACGGAGTTTCGCCGCGAAGATAGGCTACATAAGCCATCTTCGGGTGCACCAGCGCCATCACTCGGACTAGGGGTCGAAGTGGTCGCCATGGCCGAAATCGGTCGGAACCATCATCATCATCATCACTCTCAAGGGAGCTCACAATAGAGTTTTAAGCGTGCCGAAAATTTCGCATGCATTCTGTCAACCATTCTGTATATATTTCTGTTCTCATTTGAATATTTGCCGGTGTCTCCCCCGCGGATAGATGGTACGACTTTTGTTACCTCTATCTTGCAGTACAGTATTGCAATCTCACTATTGGGCCGTAAAAATGGCGATTAAATGCATATATATATTCGGTTGTCATGTGTCAACTGATTAACTATATAATAGGTTGGGGAAAAAGTTCCTTCGCATTTTTTAAGAAAATGCAAAACATTTTTAAAATAGTTTATTTACATTTAACTAAAGTATGTAGGTACCATTTTGTTCGATAACTTTTTGCCATCTTGTAGGTAGGGACATGATCCCATTGCTATAGAAATTTTGGGACTTCTGATCAAAATACTGCGACAAGTGGTTTTGACAGTCCTGTCGTGATGTTAACCTGACACTGCCTAAATAATTCTGAAGAGACCGAAACAGGTGGAAATCAGAAGGTGCAAGGTCAGGACTATACGGCGGACTCCCAGCCAAACTCTCTTAATTTTTGCTGAGTGGCTAAATATGTGTGAGGTCTAGCGTTATCATGATGAAAAACCACACCCCTTCTGTTGATGAATTCCGGCCGCTTTCTCTCAACTTCTTGCTTTAATCTCATCAGTTGTTCGCAGTAGAGTTCAGAATCGATGGTCCTGCCTGGTGGTAACAGCTCATAATGAATAATGCCCTTCCAACCCCACCACACATACAGCATCACCTTGTTGCGAGTTAACCCGGGTTTCACCACAGTCTGTGAAGCCTGACCGGCCTTTGACTACGACCTTTTTCGCACGTTCTTATCGTACGTGATCCACTTTTCATCACAAGTTATCAGCTTCATCAAAAATGGTTCGGTTTCATGACGTCGTAATAAAGAATCACAAATGAGTACACGGTTCATTAGGTTTCTTTCTTTTTTTCAAATGCGCCAAAACTGTTTTGTGGTCAATTCCCAGTTCTTCAGCTACGTCGTAACTACTGATATGCCGATGTTGCTCCACTTTTTCAAAAATAGCATCCATTTTATCCGTAATGGGGCGACCAGAGCGACGTACATCTTTGACATCAAAATTTCCGGATTGAAAACGCTTAAACCAAATTTGTGCTACTCTCACAGAAACTGCACGAGGTCCATTAACATCGCAATTTTTTTCGCGGCTTGCGTTGCATTTTTACCTTTTTTGTAGTAAAATTTTAAAATGAATCGAATTTGTTCATTTACTCATCTTGGCGGTACGAAAAACAAATGCAAATCGCACATTTTCCTAATTTGAATTTGGAATGATGTTCTTTAAAATTTAAACTTTCAATGATACCAAAACCAGCCAGATACAAATAGTATAGCCAAAGAGATTTTATTACAAGTTCATACATATTGCGAAAAGACTTTTTCCCCAACCTAATATGTTAAATTTTATAGAAAAGGAAGTGTAAATTCATAAAGAAGGTAAATAATAGTAGATGTAGTGGAAAGTGCTTAAACCACGAGTTAGAGCTAACCAACATTGTCCAATACTTTACTAACAATTATCATTAGTTACTTTATGTCACTCTAACTTGAACTACCATATAAAAGTTTTAAAGATCACACTTGTTCTTATTTAATACGTGATACAATATACATACATAGATATAAAAACTAGCTGTCCCCGGCGGTTTCCCCCGCGTTTGTCGATATCATATATAGCCTATCATTCGCACAATTACATGGTCTGGTATATACCAATATTAATTGAGATCGGTTAAATCCTTCTTGAGTTATAAAAGGCATATAGACAGACAAAAATTAATATCGTGGCGTCAGTGACCCATAAAACGAATAATTATCAGAAACTGACAAAAAAAATTAACTGTACCCACAGGTGCTATAGAATTATATTCTAGTATATAATATATAGATGAATGTTTGTATGATGTACCCTATCCTTTCTCATACTATTTATCCAATAGCAATGAAACTTTAGTGAATTGTACTATGTACACGAGAAATGGTTCCTAAAAAAAATATGTCGCATAGCAACGCATGCTGCGAAGAGGTTGCTTTTAAAATAATAGGAAACAATGCTCGGAACCGCTAGTAGTTTATAAAATTACTAGCTGCACCCTGCGGCTTTGCCCGCTTTTAATCCTAGTTATAAACCTTCTCCTGAATTACTCTATCTATTGCTGAAAACTGCATTAAAATCAGTTGCATAGTATACGATTCTATAAAGTACATACAGACAGACATTCATTTCTAAATATATAGATAAAGGAGATTTTTTTTTCTCGATCTCGCTTTCTCCATGGCCGCACATACGGTCGCTCGGAAAAATACGATATTCTTTTCAGTCACGAGTTGAATTCTAGTATTTGAATGCAGATTATTGTTATTATATGCCGATATGTTGGTATTCTGCCAGTTTCACCGTATTATTATATACGAGTATGTATTTTATGTGTACGATGTATTATATTAACATTTACTTTACATAATCCGGCTTTGTTTTACCATTTCTTATTTATGAATACTGATATTACTGATGTAATCCGCTCTTTTGTGTGTTTTATTCATTTGAACTATCTGTTTGACAGGCTAGTCGTCTTGGTGGTTAGTGACTCTGACTGCCAAGCTGAAGGTCGCGGGTGTGATTCCCACCCAGGACAAACATTTGTGTTCATGAACATGTCTGTTTGTTCTGTGTCTGGGTGTAATCTATATAGGTATGTATTTAGAAAAAAAGTATATGTAGTATATCAGTTATCTGGTTCCATAGTACAAGCTCTGCTTACTTTGGGATCAGATGGCCGTGTGTAAATAATGTCCCAGGATATTTATTTTATTATATATAGTATGTGAAATATTTTTTTTTCAGTTAATAGGAAATTATATTAAAGATGGTCAAACACTAACCAGCGTATTGAACTGCCAAAAATACACGGATACATCATTTATGATTAAAATTGTATAATTAATATGATTTTTAAGTACCGATCTAATAACAAAGAGTATGTTAAAAAAAAATCAAAATACAAAACCATTTATTCAGGTTAGGCCTTCGGAGGGCACTTATGAAGGTCAAATTTAAAGTTACTGAAGCTACAACTGTTATTTGATGTTGTACAAATATGACGTCACAACTTGCTATTTCATACAAAACTTCACACATTAGACTCACAAACGTTAGTGGTTTTTATTAAAGCTAAATAATTTACGGAAATTATGTATACTATTGAAATGATAACTAAAAAAATAAAAATAAATTAATAAAATATTCTATCGTTTTGACAATTCATTCAAAGTTGCTGGTTTGACATGTTAGTACACATCCCTATCGAAATAAAAATTTCAACAATACAATATAATTCTTTATGTTATAAGTTAGTTTTAGTTATATAATTTTGTACATTCTATAACGCTTGTGAATATGTACATATTATTTAAATTAGTGAGTTTTACTATTATATTAGATATAACATTATTCACATTACATTATTTCGATTAACAATGAAATTGTGTAAGCATTAGTATGTTAATTCATTATTTTTGCACGGACCCCTCTTGGGTAAAAGCCTCCTCCAAGGCGTGCCACTTGTCTCTATCTTTGGCGGTGTTCATCCACTCTCTACCTGTTGTTGTTACGATTTCATCAGCCCAACCCTTGGTTATATAGGCAAATACAAAAAGCTAAGTACCATTTTGTCTTCTGTTTTTAAATCGTTTTTTTTTTGTTTCATAGCTATTGACAAGCGATTAATACTCTTAGTATTCAATAAAAAAAATGGAATTTATATACGCTTTCGGTAAAATTTTCTACGAGTGTATTGACGCTAGTTTTATTAAAATAATGTAATAATATTTTTTATGCAAATATACTGAATATCTTTAACTATTGTAGACTTCCAAAGATAGAATCTATACTTTTGGACGATCGGTTACTTTAGTGGCTCGATACCTTGAATCTTACGCCATAGGTCACGGGTTCAATTGTCATCCAGGACACCCATTTTGGGCTTGAACAGAACAGATTTTTTGTAGGATTTTACAAGCTCAAATACTCTACATTTATCATTAATTGTCAAATTTTTTTATGTATACTATAAATAATAATGTATTTTAATACAAACATAGTTCAATTAGCTATTTATTTGTCCATCGAGCAGTTCAACGCCAAGGGTTATGATAATCGAAATAATTCGGTATATATCAAAAATCCTTTTGATTCCAATTTTTATTTCATGACTCATCGTGGCTGTTTGTTGTATCTGGGTGTTAAGGTTTCCATAGTACAGGTTCCGTTTAGTTTTAAATCAAATGGTACTGAGTGAAAAATGTCCAATATATATTTATTTCCACCTTTTGTTTTGAGCCTAATAAATTTACTTCACCCTGCCTGATTGCATTGGAGGAATTGATCAATCTTTACGCTCATATCTGAGATCTATCCAAACAATTTCAGTCTTTATCCATACTAAAATTATAAAGAGAAAAAGAGCTGATTTTGCAAGTTTGTTTATATGGGAACCATTTGGAAAATTCTTAAAAGGTACTTTATTGCCGATGAATAAATGTTACATGGATACATGAATTCCCTTGGAAACAAGGTCAAACCCGCAAAATCGAAAATAGTATCCAATATAATCAGCGACTATAACTTTAAGTTCAATTTACATGCGATTCTTGGTAATTAATAGGTACCCATCGTGTTACGTAAAAGTCACGTGCTTAATTCTGAAACAATCCATAGCACGCAGTCCGCATTAAAGCTAGAACTGAAGAAGAATATAAATCCCGACTAATGAGCGCAATAAAACCGGTAGGCAGCCGCGTGGAATGTAAAAAGCTGCATCTCATGATTTTCTAGGTCACGCTCATCGCCCTCCCCCTAGCCTATAAAAAGTGGGATGGGGATGAATCTTTTATCTCTTCTTACCTCTTTAAATGAATAACGGCTCGAATAGTTTCGTTCGATATTCGAATCGCGGCCTGCGATTGGGTCTCCTGTGGTCGCGGTTCGAAATTGGAATGCCTTTTATTTTCTTTTACCAGTTGAGGCTCGTACTCACTGGCATGCAAATTGCTGCGGTGGATGGATTGGCCTTTTAATTAATAAGCAAAACTACGTCGTGTGGTTTCAAGGTTTAAGTTTGATTAACAGTAAGGACGTTTAAAAACTGAACTTATATTATTAGGTTGATAAATCAATGTAGAAGAAGAATTTTGTATACTTTATAGCCAACTTGCTTCCACCCTGCAAATTAGCTCGAATTATAATGGACTAGCTGTCACCCGCGGTGTCACTCGTGTTTCCGAAGGGATATTACATTTACCCGGGATAAAGTATCCGATGTGTTTAATCTGATTATGAACTACCTAGGTGCCAAATGTCAACTAAAAAAATTGCGTAAAAGAGTAACCAAAAATACATCCGCTCAATCAAGATTTGTAATATTAGTTGCAAAGGAATAAATATTATATTATTGCGTCGAAACTTTCTTTATATAGACTAAGTTCTTTCTCTAAGATATAATCTATCTCCTTTCCAAATTTCATCAAAATCCGTTTAGTTACTACTGAGAGAGACACATTCAAATTTTAATATTATTATGTCTTAGCTAACATAAATATAAATTTACTCACGCGTTTTATTCCGAGGCTATTAAAAATAATCGATGTAAATCAAACTATTGGTAAAGAAAACGAAGAACATGACAATTAAAAATAATTAGTCGATAATAATCCTACATCACCTAAATTGCAAACGCCGGACAAAACCTTAAAAAGCCCCGGACATTTCGATAAATAAATAAATATCCTGGGACATTCTTTATACACGGCCATCTGATCACAAACTAAGCAGAGCTTGTACTATGGAAACCAGATAACTGATATACTACTTTTTTTTTTGTTTCTAAATACATACTTATATGGATATTTACACCCATACACAGAACAAACAGACATGTTCATGCACACAAATGTTTGTCCTGGGTGGGAATCGAACCCGCGACCTTAGGTTTGGCAGTCAGAGTCGCTAACTACCAAGCCAAGGTTATTGGTTTTTTTTCAGGACACGCCTGAATTTTTTTTTTACACTTATAGTTACCATGTTTATTGAATGCGGTACATGCGTACTTTTATTTAACATATACATACACATAAGTCTGTATGTATTTAGAAAAAAATATAAGATATGTAATATATCAGTTAAATATCTGGTTTCCATAGTACAAGCTGTTCTTAGTTTGGGAGATGGACTTGTGTAAAGAATTTCCCAGAATATTTATTTATCTATATAAGATCGTTTTTATGCCAGGAAAATGTTGAACGGGAACGCGGGTGAAACCGCGGGGACCAGCTAGTACTTAAAAGTATAAACTTGTAGCGACATGTGAAGTAGACTCAAGTGACGTCACACGTTATCGCCTATGTTTCATCAGGCGACAGTTTCAACTAGACAGCTTTATAGTCACACTAATTACTTTTGTATGTAAATTGTTGTAGGAGTAGGTACAAACCGCTTCTGTTTATGTATGTATTCGGTTATGATATTAAATGTTAAGTTATTATTATGGTTCTTGTCTGCGGATACGTATAGGGTCTATTTTTGTTTGGAGTCATAATTTAGGTTTTTAATTAAATTCGGGAGGTTTTGATATTTTGAACTAGGTACGTTACTCCAACCGTTTTCCATCGTGTTGAAATTGATATAAAAAAACCCTCTCTGTGTCACCAATTCTTTTTACAAGATCGTTTTAAACTTTTAGGCGTTGGTCGGTTTTGTCTCTATACAATTATCTATAATCCTTTTTTCAACCTCAAAGTCTACGCCCATTTTTTTTTCTCTAATTATTATGTCGAGTCAAGTAATAACTATAATTTGGGTGTCTTCAAGGCTTGAGTGAATAGGCTCTTAATAAACTAGTGCACCTCAACATCTAAGATTGCATCACTGCTTACCATCAGGTGGGATCGCAGTCAAGCACTAGTTTATATTATTTGAAAAAAAAAGAAAAAGTAATTTGATCGTATCCTTTTGTTATTGTCTTGTCGGACAGCATGGAGATTGGTAACAGGCGTAAAACATTAACAAATATACATTTTCGAATTTATAATATTTCTGGTTTCCACCCCACAGATTCATGAGTATTGAAAAGAGTAAAGATTATTTTCTTACAAAAGTTAGCCAAGATACAGTCCATTTTATTATCAAATTTAGTCAAGATCCATTTAGTCAGTTAGCCCTGTAAACGCTATAGACAAATTGATTAGCTTAGCTTTTTTTATACCTCATCTGCCAACAAACAAGCTGATTGTCCACCCGATGCAATGCAATTCCAACTCTAGGGGCATTATCATAGCTAAATCTCATGTGCCTTTTCACCAGCCCCCTTACCTTTCTAACCGAAACACAGTAATACAAGTGCACTGTTGCTTCACGGCAGAAATGGGTAAGGTGGTAGTACCTCCCCTGCCGAACTCCCCACTAAAAGCTGTTCTACTTTTAAATAAATTTATATCTGAAATGTTAGGTACATAAACTAGATATATAGACATATCCTAGATACAGAATAAAGAGACATTTTCATGCTATAATATTGGTGCCTGGTAGGAATCGAACCCACGAGCTGTAGCCTGACAGTCAGGGAATTTACCACCACGATAACCGGCCCTTGGTTAACTAAATTATTGCTTCAATATTGCATCAAATATATAGCACCCTCAGAAAATCAAATCACTTTTGCCACATCTCTGATTGGGTCACTTTCGCAATGATCGGGGAGGGTGGGTCCCGGTGCTAAAGAGGCTGAAGTATCGGTATGCTTATTCTATCATTAAATTGACTATGTTTTACTATTCATTGGATAGAGCGTACTTTGTTTAGTCTCTATGATCGTAACTCCATTTCGCAAAATTTTGAGTTAAGCCCTTATCGTACTGAGGGTGCGATATGTATGTACATAATATTAGACAGTTTGGAGACACAATCAGTTTATCGGATAGTTTTTATGGCTTCTATGTTTTGACAACTAAAAATGGACCCTATGCCGTAATAATAAAGTTCATCAGCGTCATCATTCATTCATTAACCTTTGGATCAGTAGATGAACCTTATCCTAGAGGCATTAGAGATCATTTTTCCATGACATTCGCTGTCAAAACAGGCCTATTAAATCTTGACAACTTTAGTATACCACATATATTTAATGGCAAACTAATATTAGTGGACTATTTAGCAGTTTTATGACTATTCATAGTTATTACTATATTTTGTGTCGGTCTTAACCTTGTTATGTATTTAGTATGTAAAATAAATAAATAAATATTCTGGGATATTCTTACACACGGCCATCTGATACCAAATATATGTAATTCGTCTCTTTTGAAATCTAGTGGTGACCTCTCGGGTTCGATTCCCAGGTAGGACCAAAATACAAGGAAATAATAATGTTATTATGTTTAAAAATTACCTGTAGCCCGGACATAAAAGTGTGCTATAGAGACGGTGATAATGGTCACCACATGAAGAAAATAACGTAATAATAATAAATATATGTTTTATTTTAATACCAATAGCCCTAGAATTTCAAAAGCCTATAATTAACGTTATACAAATAACTAAGCCTCAACATTATGATTGAATAAATGTGATAATCTTTACTTAATATTATAAAGAGGAAAGATTTGTATGTAAGTATGTTTGTTACTCTTTCATGCAAAATCTACTAAACGGATATGGATGCAACTTAGCACATAGATAGAGTATTTCCTGGAATAACACATAGGATACATTTTATGTCGGGAAATGTGATATCCCTCGGGAACGCGAGTAAAACCGCAGGGGACATATTCAATAATGACGCATGTACTGACTACTATTGTACTGTTATGAAGTAATATTTTTTTATTATACTACTAAGGCAGCAGATAAGTTAACTACCCGTCTCATGGTAAACGTTCACCGCAGCCTATTGGCGCTTGCAACACCGTGGGTATCAAACGCGCGTTGCTGACCCTTAAAAATCTCTTCACACCCTTCTTGAAGAACCCCATGCTGTACTCACTTGGAAAAACCAAATATTATTATTTACAATTTTTTTAATTTGTAAAAAAATATTTTTCTAAGAACATTGTTTCCCAGACAATATCACCTTCAACGAATCGAACAATATTAAGTTTTCACATAAGCTAGAGCTCGTAAGTCAGCTCCAGAAAGTCTTCTCATATATTTTACGAAGCAATAAATATTGATAATGTATTAATGTAGGTAAAGGGAGCAGTGTTTACTAACGTCTCGTATAATAACTGTATGAATGATTTTATGAGCAGAATGTCTATATTACTTGGCTCGTCAATAAAATTTTTAGTACAGCTTTGAGCTGAAAATGTGGTATGGCTTTTTGTATATGGAAATCACTGTTCTTCTGACGGTTAGCTTCCAATAAACGATAAACAAAGAAAATGTTTTTCGGTTAGTGTGTTTATCCCAAATACACTATGAAAATAAATTAATAATATTTACACATTTGTTATGGATGTAACAATGACAGTGGGGTAAATTTAAAAGAACCTTATTTCTGAAATTAAATTATCACTTTACTGAAGAAAAACAATAATAGATATACTATTATATCCCTACTAGTAATATAAATGTAAGTTTGCTTGTTACACTCTCACGTGAAAACTGCTTAACCGATCATCATGAAACTTTGTACACATATTATTGGAGGTATTAGAAGTAACATAGAATACTTTTTATGCTGGGAAAATGTTACGTCGGGAATGCGGGTGAAACCGCGGGGGACAGCTAGTATATATGTAACTATATATGTAACTATATATATCTAAGTATATATGTCATATAACATATCATCCCAAGGATGTCCACTGCTGAACATATCTATTATTAAAATACTATTGCTTAAATATTTTTCCATCGTTCTGATATTACTAACGACGATACAAAACTCAATATATTGTCTCTGCATAAAACAAAGAAAGTTTCAACAAAAAATTAACCGAAAATAAACAAAATCTCTCATTTTGTCTCGTGTCATTATCACGACGATGTTTCGTCGCGGTCTCATTGCTCTATTTCCCTTAACCAAGCAATGACGTGAGAGGTCCGCACTCCAAGACCTCGTTGAGCCAAAGAAGTATTTATTAGCTGAAAAAGGAGGCTGGATATTTTACATCTCACGCGGTCGAAGAAAATGGTAGATAATGCTAAGTTAAATAATAATAAGCATAAGTCAAGTGCTATATGAGCACGTAACAGATTCATTTCTAGTTGAGATACATTGCTCATTCCATGTAATTAATGTCATGAGAGTTGTACAAGACATAAGCGGGGAGCGGGGAATTATAAATATACAATAGCTAATTTAATTAAACTTTCAAACGATGTCGTGGTTAAAGGTAAAATAGCTTTTAAGTGCTGCAGCTGAAATGTTAGTTTTGTTTGTGAATAGGTTCGAAGGCACGTTGAGCATCCACTGGATGGTAAAAAGTCATTGCCGCTTATCGACATTTGCAATACTAGTGGAATTTCATTGTTTGTAGTGAAATAAGAAAGAAATACTATACAAAGTACTCAAAATATATCAAGAAAATATATTTATTCCATTTAAAAATGTCTTTGTCAGTTACATTTGAATAGATGAACGGGTCTTGAAATTTGGTGAAAAGTTAGATTGTATGATCATGGGGAAGACATACGCTACATTTTGTCTCAAAAATAATTTTATAATTTAAAAAGCAGATGAAACCGCAGGGCGAAAGCTAGTAAGAGTATATATTGATTTAAGTAAACACGCTCTTATTTATAAAAAAAATAATTCGACCTTAATACTAGGGCGGAAGGTTGCTTTTACTGATAAGTGCCGGCAATTCATGGCAATAAGATGTCTTGACAGTGAGAGCGCTATATCTAAGCAACTCATCACAATATTTGGTTATGATGTAGTTATATCGTAATATACTTTCGGTACAATACAGTCTTAATATTTTTCTCAGCACCGGCATATGCTGTGAAAACCATAATTATATAGTTTGTTAATATATTAACCGGTCAACTATTTTTAACACAAATAACTGCCACATATTAAAATATATGAATTACCTGCAAATATACCAACTTCGCTTATACTCTATCACTTGCAACTCGCTGCTTATTTTATCTATGTCACAGCTCTGAAATTCCGCACCTAATTAGCGGTTTTACATATCTACATACACAATGCCGCTACAGGGTTGCCGTTCTAAACTTTTGTTTGTGATGTCGTTTCTGTATTCCAACATTTTCCATTTGGTGAGCCGCACTAACAATGTATACGGGTTATTGAATACAGTTGACGAAGAATTACGTTTATTTGATATAGTTGTCCCCTGCGGTTTCACCCGCGTTCATGAGGATTGTTACATTACATTCTTCTTTCTATCATCAATAGTTTTCGCAGCGCACGCTATGTAAGGATTTTTTTTTGTAGTTTTTGACACCTTCACGTCTCAAAAATACAATAATTTACCAATACACGTGGACCTTCAGTGATCCAGAAAATGCATTTGAGATCCAGTATCCTTGGATTTGGTCCTCACTTTCAGCCACATCACCACCTTGTTGAGATTGTGATCTGTGGTTGCCGTCAGCCCGGTTGCAATCCAGGAGAGGCGGCAGAAGTGAAAACTTGAACATTATCGTTTTGCATTTTTACCGTCTAACGAATTTTCAATCAGGTCACGTGTCCTGACGCGAGTTTAACATTTTATACCCATCCCAAGAAAAGTGCTCATCGCCGCTAGAGAAGTATTCACTTAAAAAATTAAATGCTGTTCTTTATATTAGATTTTTTATAAGCTCGTACGATTCGAAGTCGCATTGCAACGCATGCTGGGAGTACATAATGAAAGCTTCATGTGTCAATGGATATTTTATATAATAAAGTTATAGAGCGATGATAACCCTAAATGCCAGAGATATTAGGTGTGCTCGGGATCACACATGTTACTGAATGGGCCTCATTTGGCACATTAGCCAAATTTCAAAATGGTTCAAAATCAGCGAGTGCGGTGTCGGAACTATCTCAATTATCATTTAGGATACAATTCACTTCTGTGTGGTTAGGTATTTTTATAATGTGTTTTATTTGTATTTGTTCACTAAAAAAAAAAGTATTATTTTTTTTATTTAGGGGAGAAGTAATGTTGTTGTGATAACATTTCGTAATCAACCTAAATTATGAAAAAGGTTTCATTTAAAAAATAGTAATACGACGTCACCGAAACTTGTATAATATTGCGATTTTTGCTAATTTCGCTACGTTCTGTCGCATTGCATTTTTATTAGTTTTATGACCTTGTTTAGTGAAAGCAAAGCTATTATCCGTTTTTTTTAACTGTATAAAGGCGCTTAAGTATGTTTAGAAAGGAAATAATTTTAAACAAAACTAAATCCTCCTTTCAATAACTCAAATACTAAATATTTTATTATTTTTTCACCTTTTTGCAACATTCAAATAATTTAATTTTAATAATAGATACTACAGTTATTTTAAGGTGAGGGTCGAATAGTACAGGTAAGTCGCAAAGGAGTAATTATAAAACATAAACTTTTAAGTCCATATTTCATTTAAAGCACCTTTCTAGATTTAAAGTACCTTTGTCGATGAAAAATGTGTTTATATCTCTTTTTCAATTTACATTAGGTTCAGCGTTAAAAAAAATTGAGCCTGCAGACTTTCAAACCAGTTTTAACCTATGGTTAAGCTTTCTCAACGATGTCTTTTATCTCTTTCTTTTCTACTTCTGCAATTTCTATCTCCACTCTCATTTCTTATATAAACAGCTTTAGCGATAGCCTTTGTAATCATCCTTTAATCTACTTTCACTTCGTTTTGCACTATTGTCCTGAGGTAAAAAGTATTTAAGCAGCTCAATTGAAAATATACCTTGCAGTTAAGTAAAAGCAGTTCAATTTTGTACGATTTTAACCAACAGAGAGTGAGATAAAGACAGACTTGCAAATACGGTATTCGAATCGCCATCGTAGTCGGGTAAAATGACCGAGTCCATAACACATTTCTAACACGATTAGCCATCGCTTCCCGTCGGTCGAGTGCTGTGTCGGCTCGCACTTTCACTTACTCGATGTACATGTAAACCAGGGATGTTATGTTGCTCCGTAACCGTAACTGATTCTGTCGGATATCCGAAAAAAAAAGTTTCAGATAATTTCGGATATAGGCGGATACTTAATGAGATACAATATGACAGGTTATACGCCCTATAATTTTACTTTATAATAATGGCTCTTTAAATCTTAAATCTTCTGATTGATTGGATGCGTTCTTGATGTAGCAATAACAACTATGTTTGTGTCCTAATGAATTATGTATTAGTTAAAATAATTTTTAGTACATAAAACGACTACAAAATAGTGTTTTTGTTTATTAAAATTTAGTTTTTTAGTACCAAACGATAGCTAAGAAAGTTGTTATGGAGGGTTATTACTTCATCTTTTATTTTTGTTTGCTATTATGTATTATTATTGTTCATCTTTATAATTAGTTCGAATCAATTATCTTCTAAGTCTATCTATGTATAATTTCTGTTAGCCTAATTAACTTTGATGTAGACAAAGTTCAGCATTACTATAGACCTTTGTGGTTTCCAAATGCTGTGTAAAAGTTAATTAATGTATGTTCTTTTTTAAGTAGGTAATAAATAATAAAAAAATTAAATCAATCCTTTCTGTGTATGTGCCGATTACAATATCCGTAACCGTAACCGAAACCGATATAATAGAATTTATATATCCGTATACGTGTTACAAAACTACCAGTAAAGTCGAAAGGAGGTTAAATGGGGCCTTATAACGAGTCCATTCACAATATTTAAGAACCGTAGTGACGCTGTATAACATACGCAAAAAAAAAAATGGTTTTTATGAATGAAAAATAGAAAATCTATTAAAGTAGACAATTATTAGGTAAAAAAGGTATACGTACCTTAAGCCTTTCTGTTAAATAATCTGGTTCCCTGACATGACAGCTTACTAGGGTTGTTGGCTTTGATAATTAATTATATTTTTACGCATTATTTTGTAACACGTATATATCCGAATCCGAATTTATTCATAACATCCCTAATGTAAACTAGTGGAAATATCTTCACATTCTACGGTGGTGATATCGACTATGTATATTTGTGTGCGTTTCGGATATCCATGGGTTTAATTCTGCTACATTATTACCTTCATTTATGCTTCGGATATTGAGTGACTATAACATTTCTTTTTTGTCATGAATTTTAACATGCATGTCGGGCTAGTTGTGGTTCCGCAGGTCGTGGGTTCAACTCCTAACCAGGCCAAACATTGGTGTGGATGAACATGTCTGTTTGTTCTTTATCTGGGTGGGTGTAAATATTTATAAAAGTTGTATTACCTGGAGCTCGATTCTGTAAGGAAAATTACACTAACTCGAGGATGTTTTGTCGCGGCCTCTATGCTCTATAGAAAAACGTCTCTGTCTCTTACTACGCTAATACAACTATTCACGTTAGAGGTAAACTCTCGGAGGCCTCCGTGAAGCGGCTCGCCGGCGAAGTTTGTATTAGCTGAATAAGGGGCTGGTAGCCATAGTACCTACAGCAGTACACTCTGCCTAATGTGTGAAGAATTTCTTAGGATATTTATTTATTTATTAATTTTGCTTCTTATCAAAGCAAGAGAACTATTGTCCGTAAGTTTTACACGTCTAGTTATAGATAGAGATGAATATCTAGCTTGGAACTTATAAAGCGTCACCTCTGACATTTGTACATTATTTCTTCGCGCGATCGACGAAGATCTGCAATACTTTATAGCTTTAGGTGTCGCATAAGTAGAATGTAATTTTATTTTATTAACACTTGTTTCCACTCCGCGGTTTCACTCGAATTCGTAGTGTCTTTGTTCTTCTTCGTTCGCTGACCTGTCCGCTATCTTCATGCTGATCAAGTCAATCCCTTGCTCCAAGAAGGACATTGAATCAAACTCACTTTCACATGCTATAAACATTTATATCGTCACTTTCCATCAGGTGAGATCCAGTCAAATGCGCTCAAGTTTTTATAAAAAACAAAAAAAAATATGAAGTAAATAATGATTCCCTAATGATCTTCCTCATTATCCAGAAAGCTCATGATCCAGCAGTGGGATCATTAAAATTCGTTGTTATTTCACAATTATAGCTTTCTAGTAATTCTAGTTTCACTTTTGTTATTATTAATTTGAAATAGTGTACAACCTGTATGTTCATTTATTACAGTCATAGGTTATATAAGTGAATTGACCATAGAGTGAAAGCCTGGTGATCTGTAATACAGGTTTTACCTACAACAGACAGCAGTCTCTATTAAGTGTTACCTTGACTTTGTACAGAATTTGTGATTATTTATTTATTTTAACAATTAGAACGGTTTTCACCAATTACACTAATTACACATATCTACTAAAAAAAGGATAATAATAACTGAGATCAATAAATTTACAAAAACTAAACCTGTCACTGTAGCGTCTCACAATACCTCAAGCATTCCACAACTATCGTCTGCCATACCTCCGCAAACAGATCACATTCGGGTTTCTTACTCAGCAGTGTGTAAAGAATATTATTGTTATTATTAGGGGCTTGGTAGTTAGACACCCAGGCTGACACGCCACAGGTTGTATATTCGATTCCAAGGCAATTTGAGGCAAATTGAAGGCAGATTGCGTGCATGAACATGTCTGTTAGTTCTGTGTCTGGTTATTAATCTATATGAGTATGTATTTCAAAATTAGTATATCAGTTATCTGGTTTCCATACTACAAGCTCTGCTTAGTTGGGAACAGATGGCCATGTGTAAAGAATGTCCTGGAATATTTATTTATTTATTCTAATCTAAAATTAAACAAGTAGCTTAAAAGAGCAGAATAACACTTTTGATATTATGGATTCTATGTAACAACTTGCTGTATTATAGACTCACAACACACAGTTTTTCCTTATCGTTCACCCTATACACAGTTTGTACCCGTATAAGGTGTGTTCTCGACAAATGTGCAATGGAGCTAGGACTGAAAACGACTTCGTAATGGCAGTTCTCGTTCCTTCAGCCGTGTATCCGATCGGGGGATTGTGGAGACTTTAAATGTAAATTTGAGTAGCTGTAGAACTTTTATATTGTTGTTGGAATTTGTTTCGTATTACAAATAATATAAGTCTTATTTTAAAATGTTAACAGAACCGTTGAAGTGGTTTATATTAGGAGTTAGAAATCATTAAATTAACTGGACAGAGTCGCTTGTAGCCATTGAATGCCTCAGGACAGTTCGAGATGGAAATCCAAGGGTCTTCCACTTTACGTTCAGTTATCCTTGGGCTTATGTGATGATGATGAATCATTAAATAGATAATCTAGGGTAATTTAATATCAAACTAAGTAAAGCTTGTGTCACGGTAAGCAAATAACTAGTATACTAACATATCATCATCATCAGCCTATCTCCGTCCACTGCTGGACATAGGCCTCACCTATGGCACGCCACTGAGCTCGATCTTCAGCTCTTTGTTTTCAACCGCTGCCAGCCAGCTTGCAAATATCATCGCTCCATTTAGCTGGTTATACTCGTATTTATATACTAACCAGCTCTCCCCTACGGTTTTACCCGCGTTGCCTAGGGATGTAACATTTTTCTGGGATAAAAAGTATCCTATGTTACTTCTTGTACCTCCAAGAATATGTGTACAAAGTTTCATTATGATCAGTTAAGTAGTTTTCGAGTGAAAGCGTAACAAACAAACATACATTCACATTTATAATATTAGTAGAGATATACTGCTCTTTTAATATACATTTACACAAACATTCTATGTGAATATTTACACCTGGACACAGAACGAACAGACATGTTCATGCACACAAATGCTCGTTCTAGCTGGAAATCCAACCAACCTATAGCGCGGCTGTCAGAGCAACTAACGATCAAACTATCCGGCCCATCAAAATAAAAGAAGACGGACTCGTGCGTAGAGGAAGACCAAAAAAGAGATGAAGGGTAAATAATATGAAAAACTAGCTATGCCACATGGTTTCACTCGCGTTCCCGAGGGATGTAACATTTTCCTGGAATAAAAAGTATTTTCATCCCACCTCAGCGAGGAAACTAAATGCAAAAAAAAAGAAAAGGGCGCGCGAAAAGCAAATAAAAAAAAATACACCTAGAAGGTTCCGAGTCTGAGTTTTTAACGAATTAAATAGGTTGTATGATAATTTCGGCACCATGGAGGTAGAAGTAAATAGGTACAATGATGTTTAGAATTCACAAACACACGTGACACGATGTTCTAAATTAAATTTACTTTATCTCTCTAGACATAAAAACGGCTTTTGCACTCAGTTATCGAAGAGCAAAAATACTCTTTCCGAGATGGGGGGATGAAAAAATATCTTATGTGTTTAGGTTAGGAGCGAGGTATGAGACTCCTTCATTAAAAATGGAAGATCTTCCGCCAGGCTAGGTGATCATGCCTGGGGACCGCGGTCCGACTGTTGATGTTGGATGCTTCAAATCCTGAGAGAATCTCGATATCGCGATGTAGGATTCTCGCGTGTTTCTACTCGTTCGTAGATGTCGCCACATCACTGTAGTGCGGGTGGTGAAGGGTTGTAGGCGTGTTCATAGATGTCGCCACATGTTTATCCAGGTTATAAACTATTTAGTGCTAAGTTTCATCCAATTCAGTTTAGTAGTCTTTGCGTATAGAGAAACAAACATTTATACATCCATGTGTATCATCAAACTTTCAAATTTATAATATTAATTGGATGCTATAGGCCTCCTAATAAGCGATGGAGTGAATGCTGTAGTGAAATATATTGCAAACGTATATTTCAACGTCCAATAATTGGGAACAAGCCGAGCAGATGAACATTTTGAACAATTCAAATTGGTTATTAGTTACTATTGCCTAATAGTACAGCTCTGCGAATATGTGCACAGTGAATATAATAAATAGCATATTTTTTTTAAACTATCTAGTATTTGTTGACATATTCATTTGCATTTGAGGTGCTGGCTGGATCAAATCTTTATTAAAACGATGAATAAAAATATGATAGTGTACAGATTTATTTTACATATTTTTTTTACTATACCAGTTATTATTACCAGTTTAAGTGATCACCGCCGCCTATGGATATTTGCAACACCAGAGCATCGCCAATGCATTGTCGAACCTAAGACGTGAAGCTGTTAAGTCTCATGTGCCTGTAATTTCACCGGCTCCCTTACCTTTCTAACCGAAACACAGTGATGTAAGTGCACTACTGCTCCACGATGGAAAAGAGTAAGGTGGTAGTACTTCCCCGGATGAACTCGGCTCTAAGAGCTCTACTACTCAAAATACTTTTTATTATATAATCTAATTGATGAAAAGTAGAAAGAATGGGGTAGAAATAATAAAGCTCTTCTCAATTTCAAAGCTTTTCTGTTGCTAAATAGAAAAATAACATTTGATATCTGATCTATCTATACTAAAATTATAAAGAGGGAAGATTTGTATTAAAGCATGTTTGTTACTCTTTCACGCAAAATCTACTCAACGGATATGGAAAAAACTTGGCACATAGATAGAACGAATCCTGGAATAACATATAGGCTACTTTTTATTCCGGGAAAATGTTATATCTCTCGGAAACGCGGGTAAAACCGCAGGGCAAGCTATGTATCTATAATTATTATTTAATAATAATAATAATAATAATAATAATTATTTATAATCCCTACTAATATTATAAATGTGAATGTAAGTATGTTTGTTACGCTTTCACGAAGACTACTTAACCGATCATCATGAAACTTTGTACACATATTCTTAGAGGTATTAGAAGTAACATAGGATACTTTTTGAGCCGGGAAAATGTTACACCCCTCGGGAACGGGGGAGAAGCCGTGGGGGACAGCTAGTTACTATATGTAGGTTTAGTCAATGCCTTAATTTTAAGTTGGCTCAAAAGCTCTCGAACTACGAAAGCCCTGTCAGAATCCGAGGATCAAGTTGCACAAAGCTTAGCTAAAGCATGTTACAGTGTTTCACGTTTATTCACTTTGAGTAACACCCTTAGTATTTTTAGGTTTATGCATATTATTATATGGTACTCAGTTGTTTAATGTTACAAAAAATTGTAGCAAATACTATGTTCTAATTAAGTATACAACGTGTTACAAAATACCCCGTAAATATATAAATAATTATCAAAGCCAACAACCTAGTAAGCTGTCATGTCAGGGAACCAGATTATTTAACAGAAATGCTTACCTATTTTACGTAATAATTGTTTACTTTAATAGTTTTTCTAATTTTCATTCATAAAAATCTGTATTTTTTCTTTTTGGGGTATGTTATACAGCGTTACTACGGTAAATATTGTAATATTTAAGAACGAATGGACTCGTTATAAGGCTCCATTTAACCATCTTTCGGCTTTACGGGTAGTTTTGTAACACTCTTTGGGGTATTTTCTACCATGCATGATCAATGCTACTCCACTGTTTTGTGTCTAGTCTTGTTTTTCACGTTCCAATCGTTTTGTAACATGTTCCAAGTTTTTTTATGCTATTAAAATGGTCTTCAGAATTAATTCTTTATTTTACCTTCCATAATAAGTTGAGTAAAAAAATATAGACATTCTATGAAATTTTAAGAAAAAATTATAGTGAGTTAGGGTAAAGTATGGGTATAGGTATTAGGGGTTTCCGTGTGACAGTGTTAAATAGTAAATGCAGGTTTGTATGAAATTCCGTCATTTTCGGAGAAACATGAAAAAATAATCAGAAGCTTTTTGATTTAAAAAAAAGTTCCGTTTTGAAGATAAATTCTTGAAAATCGGTATTTGGTCACTAAATACCATTTTTTAAGTTGTTACGTATTTATTGACCACATTCCCCCCATTGTCAAACATATGACGTACCTTAAATTATCATTTAAATAGTGTTATAGTTTAGTAGCTTTTTGTATTTTAACAAATTCATAGTTAATGTAATTATAAAAATATATTTTCACTTTCTGTAATTACAATAATCATCAAATATACTATAAATTACTTAATAATAGGTTATCACATACTTATTTTGATAAATGTTACTAAAAAGTGTTGTCACTAAATTGAAGTTTGTCACGTAAAGTAAATATGGTATGGTGTTGAGTTATTTTTAGGGTCCCGCACTACACAATGGGAGACCCTATAACTAAGCCATCAGTAATATTATATATTCTTTGCGCATGGGCCCTATCTTTTAGCCGTAACATATAGCGAGTTGATGATAAAAGAGGACCATAGGATATAACAAGCAACCTAGAAAAAAATATTTTCAGTGTACTTGCTCCAAGTGTAAATAGAATAAAAAATCTTAATGATATCTAAAATGTGCAAGGTGAAAAACGCACACTCTATCTATTAAAGCATCGCTTATTATTGAATTTCTTGGTGAATATAATTTCAATATCAAATTACATTACAAATAATGCCTATAAATAATAATAAGAAATAAAGAAGTCAAATTTATAAATAACTGTCTCTGGGTAACGACAAGAAGATTGTCATTGCCACGTTGGATGGCAAAGCTAATTCTTTGACTAAGCTAAACGTCAGAATATGGTCAAGAGTAATTATAAAATAGGTGGTCTAAGTGTAGAGCATAATGAAATGAAATATATGTTCAGATAGGCCTTCACAGGCACTTATGAATGGTTAGACTGACGCCGGTTCGGAAGGTTGCTTTTACTGAAAAGAGCCGACATTAAACTCAACAATAACTCTCTTCAAAATAAGATTTTGCATATAAAGATGTATGATTTTGAAAAGTCTGCCACTTCCCTTTTTATTACATACTTGTATTACAACTTATATAAACATATTATCAATCAATATAATTTCAATCGTTACAATCTAAAAACCATTGAATTTGTCTCGGTTGCAAGTAGCAACATTCTACAAAGAGGCTCGCAACAATAATAGTTAAGACCTTCACTAGGAAGAAATTTTCTTCGGAACCCATAGTGTGCAAGACCATATCCCACTTGGCTGGTTATACTCGTATATAGTTACAGCTTTGTTGACTAATGAAAGCTGCTCCCTATAATTCAAGTTTGTAAATAGTTTCATTTTGAACCTCCACAGATAATGCGGTGCTGACGTAAAAAAATACAAACTAAGTTATGGTGTTTGTCGCGTGCCCCCGCCCGTCATCGCCATCGTTTGTCTCTGTCAGAGGGGTGACAAGCGGAAATCCACGAGATGGAGTGAGACTTTACACGTCGCGTTACTTGGGATCAAACTCGCATCGCACACCATAGATTGTGAGTGGGAGTACCGAAATATGCGCCGGGGCGTCACGCGGAGTGGGGATTACGTATTGATGTTTCATTGAAAGGCTTTTATTAGGGTATTAGGATGAAATACAGAGCACTAGCTTTCGCCCTACGCGACCAGCATTCCCTAGTTATCTTGTATTTTCCATGGACAAAAGATGGCTATTGTAGAATCCAAAACCTTTGCAACGTGTGTACCAAATTTAATTGTTTAACCGCTAAGGCATGATTTTTTATATTATCTTTGTTTGGTGTAGTTGTTTTAAGAGTAAGAGCGTTTTAAGTAATTTTAAATTATAACAAAAATCTCTTAGAAAAAAACTGCAATATTTTTGTTTTCCTGAATTTTCCAATTTTCTGGGCAACTTTTCCAATATTTTATTTTAATTATCAAATTAGACCAACCATTCTCAAGTGATGCGATTACCAATGAATAATATGTGACTTTAATTACATACAGATACCTATAAATTGTATACTCTGTTACATAAATGATAATATGAATATGATTTTAGCCTAGAAATATCCACTACTAAGAGATTACCTATAGAATTCTTACACAATCGAAATGTCAAAGATTTCCGATAGAACTCACGCTAAATTGAAATGTCAAATGCAATAGTATTACAAGAAGGTCACTTAATGTATTGTTTTGAAAAGATAGTTACATGAATATTTTTGTATTTAATATTTAGTTGTACCATATAGGTATTTATCTGTATGTATTAGTTAAAAACTACTGAACATTGGGATGGGACGGCTACCATTCGACGCGGAATTTTTCGTAGATGGTTATAGGCTATATATGATATCGATTAAAGTGGGTAAAACCGTAGTATAGAATATTATATAATTACTTATCTTGATTGACTGATTCTTAACGCAGAGCCTAATATACTAGGGCTATAGACTTCACAAAGATTCCCTTAATTACGTAAGAGAGCACAGATAGGGGATTTTTGGAAATTTCACCCTTGAGGGGATAAAATAATATATAATGAATACTACTACGACAGAGTTAGAGACATGATGTGCAAGGGTATTATATAAAAGTTATGTTGCTCGCCTTTTACCTCATTGATAATACTCAAAATAGCTACACTTTCTTTTTCTACAACGTCTCACAACCAGCCAGTAGTAACAAATATAATTATACTACGCTTAACATTTTTCTAAATTTAAATATTGTCAAAAATTGTGTTGTTCTGTCACTCTCCCTACTTATACGGCAATCAGTTTTTGCCAAGAATTTTCAATGTCGCGACCTAACGTTTCTACATTTTTTGTAGTTTAAATATTAGATTAGTTTTGAAGTAGTTTATATATTGTAACTTTGTCATAACTGTAGTTGTAATGTAAGAAATATGTTTTATTCCCATCCCCTATTTACGCACTAGGTCAAATTTTGAAAAAAAAATATTTTGAATATAAACTCTCTCCATACTATCAAAATGTCTGTCGTCAAGTTCCAACGATCAGATAAGTTTCTCCGAGCAGATCACTCAGTACTTTTGACACAATTATCAGATTCCAAAATTAAACAGATATTTCAACTAGATAACTTATATACTTCTTTTTAAAACATACTTATGTAGATATTAACGCTCAGACTCAGAACTAAGAGTGAAAGTAGTTCATGCATAAAAATGTTTGTCCGGGTTATTAGGCATTTTTCTTAATTTTTTTATGTTTTATATTGAAATAGTCAAAGACGTATGGTAGCTTTAGTAACTTTAACCTTCATAAGTTCCCTTCACGGGCCTAAACTGAATAAATTGTAGATTTTTTTTGGTGATTTTGTACATTGCAAGTATGCAACTATAATAATAAAAATTATGTTCATTGGTAAGAGCGTTGAACTTGAGAATAGCTGGACTGATTTGGCTAATTTCTTTAAAAAGTTGTTCGTAATGATCCAAATAAGGTTTTTGGGGAAATAAAGTTTCCAGAAGTTTAAAGAAAATGCGCTTGTTCTATGCTATTTTTGTATGGAAATATGGGCCCATGGTCATCGGACACAAAATGTGCCTTTGAGGACATAGGCAACCGTTCAGTCTTGACCTCTGGGGACTTAAGAGCCAGGGACATTTTCGCCCAGAAACTAACTTAACCATCCAACAGGGCGTCGGCGCATACCCATGACAACCGCCGACGCCCATGGAACCTTTAGGTATATTTTCATTTTTGTTATATAGTTTCATATATAGCCTATAACAATCTAAGCAAAATTCCACGTCGAATGGTAGCAGTCCCATCCCGATATGTTCAGTAGTTTTGAGGTGATGGTGCGTCAAAGGAACCCTAATTTGCTTATATTATATATGTCTACCAGCTGCCCGGACAGACGTCGTTCTGTCGGAATAAATCCATACAAAAATGCAGGAATTTGCTCGCAGCGCCGCCTACCGGGTCCAATTGTAAATCTAAACCATCCAGGGCGCCACCCAAACGCATACAAAAAAAAAATATTCAAATCGGTCCAGCCGTTTAGGAGGAGTTCACTGTCAACACACGTACAGAAGAATTTATACATATAAAGATAGTAACAAATTGAATTTTAAGTGCTTTTGTATCTTTCATTGTATATATTGTAAATGTTTTTGTATGAACTCAAACTTCACGATTCAACGACGCATTGTAACGCACTTCAAAAACAGTTTCATATAAAAATAATATTCTGCTGGAGAAAAACTATTAACAAGAGCAAACGACAAATACGGCAGCCATTTTTATGGCAAATATAAGAGAACATCAACAATTCCATCCCACTGTATGCCAAAAGCACTATTCTTATTTTATTCCTCTTCTTTTCTATCCACACATACACATTGAACACGATATATGGTTTCGATTGTTTTTGATAATTTTATATAGTGCAGTCATTGAAGCGAAAAATACGGTCTTACCTCCGAATTTTTTTACTGTGAACCGAATTGCATACAATTTTGGAATTAGGTTCATCTTACCCTTAACTTCAAAAGTGAAAATGATCTGAACTCCGCCTATTATTTTTAAGGGGTGTAAACAACCCCTTAATGGAAAAATTGACATTGAGCCATTTTATCGCTAGAAAACATGTCTAATAGTAAGTGGTGAAATTGTAAAGTATTTTCTAACATAATTACCTCATATTAAAATCATTTTCAACCCCTTGAAAATCTTACAACCCTTGCAAACAACCCCTAAATTGAAAATATCACAAAAAAATACTTTGGTATGACATTAAAAGATGTAAATATAGAGTAAGTAATATTTTATATTCTCTATAATAATTATCAAATTTTTAACCCCCTTTCAACCCTTGAAAACTACCCCTTGATAAAAAATTGTTAAAAATTTTTTTTTGATAAAATGAAAAGGATTTAAATATTATTTCACACTCTCAAAAATGATTATCATATTCTTAAGCTTTTCTACCCTTAAAACTACCCCTAAATTAAAACAGTAAATATATATGATTACATATTTAAAAAAAAATCTATTTAGAGTAAAAAATTGCCATTTATTGAATAAAATATTTACAAATTATATAAAATTGTATTATTATTATTAAAATATTATATTATTATTCATGACTCAATGTCGGAGTCGCTGTCACATTCAACATCTTCTGGCTGAATTGGAGGGCTATTTTGGCAGTTATCTCCACTGCACGTTCCACAGGTACTATTACAAAACAGACCAACTTTTCTGCATCCGCAAGACGCTCCACATCCTTTTTTGCAGTTGCAAAAAATCATTTTCAGCAGTTCTTGTGGTGCGGGTGAATCTACAGACTTAAGTGGATTTAATAAACCGTCATTCATGACCCACCCCCAATCCGTTGGATGAATGTTTTTGTTGCCAAGCCAAATCTGAGTTTGAAGATAAACCCTCTTAGTATGCTCATTTATGGCACCAACGGTTGGAACTAAGGATGATAACTGTACGGCAGTGTTTTTCGTAGCAGCTTTGAGAAAACTTTCATAGCGCATCTTTTCGAGATATTCTGATAAGCTTTCTACTCGACTCAGCTTATTTTGTTGTATATCTTTAGCAAGTCCATAAAAACATACCATGCAATATCTACCTGCCTCTAAAATATCTTCGAATTCAGATGTATTATTCAAAAATATCTCTGCCTTACTTCTCAAATCTTGCCTTCGTTCCAAAAGATCCATAATTTTTTTTTGCCTTTATTATATGCCGCCGAAGTTGAGTCACACCCAGTAAATGAATGTGCAAAAAGAATAAATTTCGAACTATTTGGGTATTTTATTTCCAAACTTTTCGATGAATGATTCTTTACTGTTTGCACTCTTTGTTTGCCTAATTTTAAAAATAAAATTTCTTCGTCTTCTGTAGCCCGGGCAGTTAAAATCACTAAAATGTCAACATCTTCTGCAACAATTATTTTTGTCAAGTCAGTACTAAATGATACTGCTGTATCAACAATTAGTTCGTCAGCTTCATATTATATTACATACAGCCATATTATGTATATATAATATACACATTACAATAGTTGTGGGTCTCTATTATACTGCGTACTTTCACATTGCTCCAAATATTCACACCGAAATTTTCAGTTACTAAGTAGAAAAAAATATGATAAGTTTTTGGACCATAACTCCTTCAATTTTCATGCTATCACAATTTATAAAAAACCATTGTAAAGGTAATTAAGAGAGCTACAACATCCTCCATTGCAATATATAGTAAAAAACCTTTTTCTAAAACGGTGAAGGGTTAAAGGGCTTAAGAGAGGCTGTGATTGCGCTGCTACACGCTCTTTAAACAATCATATCTCCGTCAATTTTTGTTTGACAGAAAAAACAATAAGAACAAAATTGTTAGTCAGAAAAATACCAAATTTTTTAATCCGTACACTTTTATACGTATCTGTCGTCATTTTTGAGATATTATGAAAAAAAAGTGGGTTTTTTAAAAATTTGAATTTTTTTTTTTTTATCGTGACTTTTTTGAAAAATATGTGTCCTGAAGCAGCCAAACTGATACTATCTATCAAACTCTTCAAAATAAAGTTAATTCTAGGCGGAATACGATTAATTTTAATTTTGGTGGAAATGGCACTTATGAAACCCATTGATTTAAAAGAAAAAAAATTTGATGCTCCCCTTATTTGCAATACAGCTCACTTATTTGACGTGCAAAAGACTTTTAATAGTGCTCATTTTAGCTTATTTCAAGCACTACAAAACCCTTTTGTATTAGAATGCATAAAATGCATCTGCTCGCCGCTAGATGGCATTGACCACATCGATTAAATTTCAGACAAAATAAAAAACGGCTTTGATCATTAATATCTAGCTTAATATTGCACTTAGAATACTTTATAAAAAACCAAATTGTTCATTGTTTTACCTGCTACAATTTTGTTCTTCATAAAATTTTCGATAGAACGTATATTTTTGGAGATATTTGCAAAAAACCGATGAAAAACGTGAAAAAATTGTGAATTTTCAATTGCCAATAACTTGAAAAGTATTGGATTTTTTGAAAAACTTTATAGATGATTTTTTGCTTAAAATTAGGCCTTCTATTGATATCCGAGATTATTTTGAAAAAAAAAATTCACCCCCGAGAAGGGGTGGCAACCACCCCTTCGGGTGGTTACGGAGTTCAAATCATTTTTACTTTTGAAGTTAAGGGTAAGATAAACCTAATTCCAAAATTGTATGCAATTCGGTTCACAGAAAAAAAATTCGGAGCAATAATGCTTCAATGACTGCAACGCAGGGGCTGTAACGGTCTATATAGTTGGCTCATTTTGTCAAAAGACCCAATTTCCTAATACTGCATAAAACAAATGCACTATAGGACATTGAAACAAAACAGTTGTACGTTTTTTACTCAACTGCAGCAATACTAAAAAGTGTTATGATTTTATTTCTATGTTATTTCCTCGAAACTTCGCTGCTTGCGTCCAACCATTTTAATTCAGACCTAAGAAATATTCTGTAAAATGTAATAAAAGGGTCATAAAAGTATCGATATCAAATTGTTGTTAAGCTTTTAAAAGTCAAGACCTATCCGAAGTTTATTTTCTTTTTAAATGTTAAGTAGCCAGACAAACAGACAGACTCACCACCTGATGGAAAGTGGTCACCGCCGCATATGGACATATGCAACACTAGGGGCATCGCCAATGCTTTGCCGACTCTGAGACTTGAAATTTTTAGTCTCATGAGCCTGTAACTTCACCAGGCATACAGCCTATATGTAGGGTTCTCCAAGGGAATCATGATTCCAAGCTAGATTGATTTATCATATCCATGCCAAGGTTTCAATTTAGTTACAATGGAGTATAATCAATAACTTACGGTCACAGCCTGTGTGCAAGGTACAGATGACTGCTCTCAGCTCCACAAGCTATAAAATATAGCCTTCTCACTGAGGTTAGTACTATATTTATTCTCTATATCTATACTAATATTATAAAGAAGAAAAGTTTGTAAGTTTGGATGTCGGAGGTAATCTAGTAGAGATCTTCTATGCAGAATTCCTCCGGGGAAGTACTACCACGTTTCCGAATTCTGCCGTGAAGCAGTAGTGCAATTGTTTAACTGTGTTTCGGTTAGAAAGATAAGATGGCCGGTGAAATTATAGGCACATGAGACTTAACAACTTCACGTCTCAAGGTCGACAACGCATTGGCGTGTTGTGTTGCAAATGTCCATAGGCGGCGGTGACCACTTACCATTAGATGGGCCGTCTGCTTATATGTCGGCCCAGATGGTAGAAAAAAGAGGCAATGCGACTTAACAACTTCACGTCTAGGGGTCGACAACCGTCAGCTTGTTTTCGCCCTACACGAAATAAAATTCAAAAACAGCCAACCGGATTGTACATATTTAAAAGTACCACGCCGTTTGAGTTCATAATCATGTCTGTTTGTTTTAGTTCTGGGTGTAAATATGTGTACATATACTATATATAGTATATATTACATAAGTATAGGATTAAATTACTTGTATCTATATTGAAGTATATCAGTTATCCGGTAACCACTGTATTTACTTTGGTTAGTTTGGGATCAGATAACCGTGTGGGTAATGCCTCAGGATATTTATAAGCACGTTTATAAACTTGTATGGACATTTACATCCGCGTACGGATCAAACAGACATGTTCATGCACACATAATAATAATAAATAAATGTTTTTATACTTTGTTTCATAAAGGTATTGATTTATGTTAGACTAGCTGTCCCCTGCGGTTTCACCCGCGTTCCCGAGGGATGTAACATTTTTCCGGCACAAAAAGTATCCTACGTTATTTCTAACACCTCCAAGAATATGTGTACAAAGTTTCACGATAATCGGTTAAGTAGTTTTTGCGTGAAAGCGTAACAAACAAACTTACATTCACATTTATAATATTAGTTGGGATATACAGTTGACTACTCCACTTAAACTCCATTGTGTGAGACTGGTATCTGCACTAGGCAACCTATATTACAGATTACCAGGCTCTCGCACTGACCGGATACAGCTGACTAAATTATAATAAATATAATTATAAAGAAGAGCTGAAGATCGAGCTCAGTGGCGTGCCCTAGGTGAGGCCTATGTCCAGCAGTGGACGGAGATAGGCTGATGATGATGATGATGATGATGATAATTATAAATATAATTTATTATAATAAAAAATTAAAGTAGTCTTTTTTTATTAATCTTAGGTTTGTAAAAAAGTGATGGTAGATTTGTGTGCGCGTGCGTGTGTGGGTGTGTATGTGTATGTATGTGTGTGTGCGTGTGTGTATGTGTGACCTTAGTATAGAGGGATAATCTAAGTATAGAATAAGGTATAAGAATATTTAAGTTCTGAATAGAGATAGAACCCATGACCCGCGGCTTGGCAGTCGGGGTAGCTAACCACTCTATTAACCGATCCGTCATAAATTGATTGATTGAAATCGAGTCTGTCTACATCCACTGAATGAAATAGTGATGTGACATTGGCTTAATAGGGATTAGAATTGGTATTATGGTTGTAATTGGAAATAAGCTGGAGTGCTATAAATCCTGTTAATATTATAAATGAGAAAGTTTGTATGTATGGAGGTTTGTTACTCTTTCACGCAAAAACTACCAAAGGAATTTTGATCAAACTTGGCACAGAAATAGAAAATACACTGGAATAACACATAGGATCAATCCTTAATAAGGTTATCAAATATACAAATATAGGGAAATAGATAATTTAATAATAAATATGTTCAATATATTCTAATAATGAAAAAAATAGACTTTACCAGTAACTAGTATAACAAACTCGAAACAAAGTAGTAAACTGTAACACATGTTAGTGAAACGGAAAGTGAAAACTGGGCAATGTAAAGTTATTGTATAGTTGTGCTTTGTTTTCTATTTGAATAGTCCGATAACCTAAAAACTATGTAAGTTAGGAAGTATCACTACATAGCCTAGAAATGTTGAATTCAAAATTTTCACTTCATTGAGTTTTCTTATTGAAGTTCCACTTCTTTAGGCGCGTTATTAAAAAAAAATGATGAGAGTGAAATTTTAAATGCGCGCGCATCAGTGTAACACAAAATTCTCACGGATGAAGTTAGCTGATAACAGTCGCTCCGGACATCGCACAAATCGCAACTGTCAGTGTCAATGAGAGAGTAATGATGTTATTGTTAATAACCTAACAACGTCAAAATTGTTATTCGTTGCTACAGAAAGGTGCAAAGAGTTTGGACACTACAATTTCACGACTGAATAGTAAAAAAATCTTTTAGTGCAGTTCTTCAATATATGTTTTGGTTCTGTTGTTTGTCATTTTTTAACGAATGCACTCGTCACCTCTAATTGGAACATCATTTATGATTAACATTTTTATACCTGTATTTTTGAATGTATGTATTAGTGTGTGTCTTGCTGGTGATCTAAATAAGTTAAATAATAAAACTTAAGTCCTTTACAATCATGGGGAAATAAATATACTATTAACACAATTGCAAATCTACACTAATATTATTTATCGAGATGGAACTGCTACCATTCGACGCGGATTTTTTCGTAGATGGCTATACAACGTGTTACAAAATACCCCGTAAAAATATAATTAATTATCAAAGCCATCAACCCTAGTAAATTGTCATGTCAGGGAACCAGATTATTTTACAGAAATGCCTACGTACTTATTTAACCTAATAATTGTCTACTTTAATAGTTTTCTATTCTTCATTAAAAAAAAAACCTTTTTTTTTATTTTCTTGGGTTATGTTATACAGCGTTATTATGGTTCTTAAATATTGTGAATAGTCTCGTTATAAGTCATTTAACCTTCTTTCAGCTATACGGGTAATTTTGTAACAGCCTGTATATGATATCGATATACACGGGTGAAACCGCGGGGGGTAGTAATACAAATGTATACACACCAGATCTATATTTATGTATGCGGCGTGATTATGTAAGTGAAGGTAACGCGAGTTCAGTGCTTTTTCCCCATCCAAAAAGCCCCTATCGTGTCTCAAGACGATTTTACTTAAAAAATTGTAAAGGAACCATAGAAATCAACAATTTTAACCAGCTGCTGTACTCAGTAGCCAGTTCCTTTCAAGGCTTTATGTGGTTACCACATTCGACCACATAATCACTTACCATAAGGAGATTGTGATAAAATAAAAATGTACATAGTAAAAAATAGAGTTGCAAGTTATTTAGAATTGCCTCATGAATTTATATTAAATCTATTCTAAGTCGTAATTTTATATGTGTGTCTGTAAGTAAACCTGGAAAGGAACACGCTCTCAAGTGGAGTACATATTATGTTTTATTTAAGTACATACTAAGTGGGAGTTTTATAATATTGTTGTTTCGGTCTTAAATAGAGAATTATATGTTATTTTTGTGCCAGGTTTTAGTGTAGTGTTTTTGTTGCTTAGTCGTTTGAAGCTAAAATTGGTCTAGCCGTTTCGCCGGAGATTTTCCGGCACAAACAGACATATACTCTTTTTTCTAAGTACATACTTTCATATGCATTTAGATTGCACAAAGGTGTTATTTGAAATTATAAAAAAGATACTTAAATTCTACTTATTTGTATAGATAATAATGTGCGAGACGATTTTTAATTTATTCTTGTGTTTAAGTTGTCTTTCGTGTCTTTGTCATTTTAATTTCGATTAAACGAAATAGAGACAAATATACACATCTATATGATTAAGCCAGCGAGAGAATGAGATAGGGAGTCTTCAGAAGGTTTCTCTTCTACCGCATGTGAAATGCACACATATTTATTTCTAAGAGATACTCCTACGCCTTATATAAAATTGTTGATTTATCATTTAGCATTTCGCTATTGTATAGGGTCAGTCTTATTTGCAGTTTGCCTTTCGTAAGGGCAGCTTTATTTATAGTCGCCAAAGGACACTGCGATATTCGCCAGTCGATGGCAATTGGGTCATGTGTTTATTGATCAGCAAGTTACGATTTGTTTTGTGATGTGAATACGGTCTTGGAATAGGGTATATTTGTAAAGGGAACGTATGGGATTTGTAATTTAGTTACTATTAGCTGTTCCCGCGGGTTCACCCGGGATGTTAGATATTTCCGGGATAAAAAGTAGCGTATGTGCTTTCCTGATTATGATTGAACTCGGTGACAAATTTTATCAAGATCCGTTTAGCTGTTTTGGCGTGATTGAGTAATAAACACCCATCCATTTGTAATTTGTTCCAGTTTAGTAGGTTTTACGTGAAAGAGTAACAAACATACAAATCTTATATCTTTATAATATTAGTATATATATTATTTGACAGGCCAATTAGCTTGGTTGTTAGCGCTCTGACTGCCAGACCGATGGTCGCGGGTTCGATTCCCACCCAGGACAAACATTTGTGTGCATGAACATGTCAGTTTGTTCTGTGTCTGAGTGTAAATATCTATATAAGTATGTATTTAGAAAAAAAATGTATATGTAGTATATCAGTTATCTTGTTTCCATAGTACAAGCTCTGCTTAGTTTGGGACCGCCGTGAGATGGCCGTGTGTAAAGAATTTCCCGGTATATATATTTACTAGTAATTTGTAAAAGTAATTATACTATTAGTGTTTAGCACGCATATGTTATAGTGACTACGAAGACCAAGTTTTATTGATTTCTGTACTGTACATATTGTAATAATATAGTCTGGTGATAATAATGATCACACCCACAGATAGAAAATAATAATAAATATCCTGTGACATTTTTTACAGACGGCCATCCGTGAGGGAATCGAACCCACACGCTAGTATGGCAGTCAGAGTCTCTAACTACAAAGCCATCTAACCCGTCAGAGGAGTCACGCAATTTCATGGCTCTGTAAATAAAATATCCCTATGCAGCCTATTTTAAGCCGAAAATAAAATAAGTACAAGTAATCGCTCACTCCAAGTTTGACAGGCCGGAAGACGTGGTGATAAGATGTCACGGCTCAGATCTTGGGTTCGATTCTCACGCAGGACAAACATTTGTGTGTATGAACATATCTGGGTGTAAAATATAAGGCAGTTTAATAAAAAAATGCATAATAATTATGAAGCATATCAGTTACCTGGTTACCATAGTACAAGCTCTGTTTAGTTTGGGCTCGAATGGCCGTGTGTAAATATAATTTTATGAAATGTTTCTTATTTAAGGTTAATATTTAATTGTTTATCTATATAAATATGTATTTAGAAAAAAAGGTAGTAAATGTAGCAGGTATAAGCTTTTCATAGTGTAACCTCTGTTTAGTTACGGATCATTTACCTTCGTATAAAAAATGTTTCAGGATCTTTAATACTATTTTATTTTACTACTATAAATATGACAGAAATTACTTAAATCACTTCACTATTTTATTTACTAAGACTCTTTTTCGCATTAAAGTCTTTAAAATGACGCATTAAATAACATTTTAGGTTACACAGTCTGTAGAGAATTTTTCAGCGTCGTAAAGCTAATGTTCTGTTTAGATAACCTTTGAACAACTGCAGCCAATCCAGCCGTTGCCAGAGTCAACAATTTGAGACATTACACTTTTATATTCTCGTTAGGAGTGCTTGCGTTGTTCACATATGACATGTATTTGTTTGTTTTTATATCCCTAGACGCCGTATAGAGCTAGTAAACACCAACTCGCGCTCATATCTTCTGGGGGTCGTGAATAATTTACATGTGCGGAATGTTTTACTATGTTAGGTTCCGGATGCGGATTCCGAGGTCCTGTTTGCTTTTTTTTTATTAGGGTTTTTATTGAAATATACTCGCCCGAGTAGGTTTTATTGGCTAGTTTTGGATCATCACTTGGGTTGTTTTTTTTTTTTTGTACTTTTTAATCGTGCACTATGAGTTTGTCATATATTATGTCCGTGATTTCACCCGCGTTCCCGAGGGATACTGCTATTTCTCGGAATAAAAAGTATTTATGTGTTAGTCCAGGTTATAAACTATCTATGTGCCAATTTTTATCCAAATCCGTTAAGTATTTTTAACTTGAAAGAGTAACAAATATCCATCGGCCGTCAATTCTCACAAGGTTTCGCATTTATAATATTAGTAGTAATAGAACTGAATTAATAAACATTTCGAATATGCCAGTATTTTAATGCTGGCCGCATAAGTAAGCTCAAAGTCACTCCGCGAGCGATAAAACGGGCTATTTCTGGAATTTCTCTACGTGACTAGATCGTAAATGAAGACCTCCGTGAAGAACAAAAGACAGTCAGCTAAAGAGCCAATGGACAGGCTGTATCCCCTGAAGAGCCGCTTAAATGGGGATGTAAGAGGCCCACATACTGGTACTATTCTACGCAGAGGGATGGCATCCCAGCAATTGGATTGACCATCGTTGCCCTTCATCAATCATTGCGGGGCGCTTCATGCTGAAGTGAATTATATTGTTATCAAAATACGTCAGAAAGTAAAAAAAACAAGTGATGCTTAAATGAAAAACAAAGTAGTTCAGGTTAAATTTAAACGTATTTTGAGATTGTTCATTATCTCTATGGGGTTATATTCAGTGGACATCTTTAGGTGTATAATAAATATTTATATATTTATATGAATGTTTTAGTCAATTCTACATCTTACCAAGTGGGGGAGCCAGGAGACTCATAGGGCAGGGCTACAATAGTTTGGGCTCCTGTCTCCCACAACTAATATCTATGTACTACCTGATTATCAAAAAAAAATGTATTTTTTTGATGTGTGAGAAAATAAACGAATTTTATTTTATTCTTTTATTATCTACTAGCTGTCCCCCGCGGTTTTACCCGCGTTCCCGTGGGATGTCACAAGTATTATACATAAAAACCTTCCTCTTCAATCACTCTATCTATTAAAAAAAACCACATCAAAATCCGTTGCGTAGTTTTAAAGATTTAAGCATACATAGGGATATAGGGACAGAGATAGCGACTCTGTTTTATACTATGTATATACTATACTTTAGTGATTTTGTAAAAATAAATTGAAATTAAAACCTCATTATGAACACAGAAGTTAGGGATACTTTTAGAGAAGACCTTTCCAGTAATTAATACTTATATGTCACTACTACTGAGAAAATCCGCAAGTTAAAGCAACGTGGCAGCACGTGTAGTTTGAGCTACCAGCTCTCAAGTTAAAATATTAACTAATAATTTGATATACTACTTAGAAACTTAATTTTGGAATAATAAGCTGGGATACGATATTAAAGTTCATTTTCATTTGAAGCACTTTTAAGGTATTGATGAAAGACGTATCATTTATGTCATGATGTTGTAAATAAATTTAGACCTTAAAGCCACTAAGTTAGTATTTTTTTTTACTTTATTTTGTTAAATATAGTCGTGTCAACAAGCACGAATAAATGAGGAGAAATAATTAATGATCTACAGTAATTTTGACTGTCCCCTTTAATTATTTTAATTAATGAGAGTTGTGCCGACATTTTTAGAAATTTTCAGGTGGTTCAGTAGATTATTATGTTGAAAGATAAGACTTCGCTAAGTCGGAGTTTTGTTCAAAGAACATTTTTATGGAAGTATAATCCCATTGCTTCTCAAGTCATCTAAAGAAAAAAATACTCGACTTTTCTTAATCTCATTCTGTTTTATAAAATATGGACGTTTATTTTTTGTTTGTTTTGGCGCATTTATTCTTATTTTTAAATGACGTTAAAAAAACGGGTTCTAAAATTATACTCAACAGATACCTAAATATTTTTATAGTTAACATTTAAGAGATTATTAACTTCCAAACGTATGAAAATATTACAGTTCCCTAAGTTAGGCATTGCTTAGTGAAAATGAGGAAAGATCGGTGAATGGAAATTTAAATGACTAGCAAAAATATATCTGTCTTAGTTTAATGAATAGGTATAGAAAGGGACAGATAATCAATCATTATAATTAACGTGCGTCCTTGAGTAAGGTAGTTAGAGATAAGTTTAAAATAAAATGAATAAATTTTAAGTTCGTTTCATACTTAATGATGGCAACACTGTAATTAAATATACTGTTATTAGAAGTTATATTTTATTAATTACACATATGTACAATATTACTTTCAAAATTCTGGATTTTTGTAGACCATGTGCTATCCAGATTATAATCTATCTTTCTGCCAAATTTCTTCAAGATCCGTTCAGCCACTCTGGCATGATGAATAACAAACATACATTCATCCAAACTTTAATATTTATAATAGTAGTAAAATGTATGTAGGGGATAATTTCTGGAACTTCACAAACGATTTTACCAATAAAAAGCTATATGATAAAACTAGCTATCCCCCACGGTTTTATCCGCGTTCCCGAGGGATGTCACGTTTTTCCTAAAAAAGTATCCTATATGTTATTCCAGGATATGCTCTATCTATGTGCCAAGTTACATCTAAATCGGTATGGTAGTTTTTGCGTGAAAGAGTAACAAACATCCATACATAGAAATTTTCGCAATTATAATATTTGTAGGCTTTATGCTTAAATATAGTACCTAAGTATTAAGTAGAAGTTAAAACGTTATGTACTAGATGTTCAAAAAATTCAAAATTCAAAAGTTCAGTTTAGGCCTTCGGAGGGCACTTATGAAGGTCAGATTTAAAGTTACTGAAGCTACAACCGGTTCAGAAGTCTGCCTTCAACTGAGAAGAACCGGCAAGAAACTCAGCAAGGTTACATTATTTTTTATTTGTTATATAAATTTTTATCTATTCTGACTTTTTAATTTCAATTTTACATAATTTTATATTTAACAATTACAAAATACTTACTAGGTAACATTAAAAAACATTCTGTAACATATATTGTGTTACTTAATATACATATCATTCATAGTTTCTAAAATAAAAAAAATGAAGTAGGTACTGTTCCTGACATAGGCTTTGTTTATATCCCGTTAAATAATCAAAACGCAAACAGCAAAAAGTTTAAATGATTTATGGAAGTGAAAAGAGATCCCATTATCTACATCCTCCTCATAATATACTTTATTTCTTAATTCTTTAATTATATATAAATATTTTTATGTAATAGATAATTTTTATATATATTTAAAAATGGCTCGAATCTATCGATAAGGGAGACTAGCGCCCTGGCATTGAAAGTATTGTTAAGTCATTCCTATTACGAATTGGTATTTTAGGTCCCAAATTCCCAATTCACAGATGTGGGTGCGGTTTTTTTTTGGTTAAATTTACATTCGCCTAATTTATTTCCTAAGTAACAGCGTTTTATAAGCAAATAGTAGCTTCAGTAACTTTAAATTTGACCTTCATAAGTGCCTTCTGAGGGCCTAAACTGAATAAATGGTTTTGAATTTTAAATTTTGAATTTTGAATGTTTTATAAGTAATGTTTCTACGTTATATACTTTTACCCTAACTTATATCTAGGATGTCCTAAGTGGCAGCAAAGTGTTCTTATCCCCATTTCACTTTACACCTTGTACTGAGTGGTCAACAAAAGCGTTTCCAAAGACAATTACATTTGGACGAGTGGCCAACTGTAAAAGTTATGCCCAATCTCTTGTTTTATGTAATTGACAGAAAAGTGAAATCTAAATAATTAATGTCTCGACACTATGATGACCGTTTGGAAAATACATAATATATCTTTATTATATTCCCTATGAAAATTAAAATTAAGATTTACGTGATGTCAGTCAAAGATAGTTAAGTTAAAATTACACTTAAACAATTTTTGTTTTGAAAACCATTTGTAAGTTTGAGTAAAATAAAAATGTCAAGTATTACTTAAAAAAATCATGTAACCTGTCACTTTTATATTACGTAGGTACTTAATAGAGACCTTGTGTCCTATACTTTAAAAATCATATGAACATAACAATGACTATTCTAAGTTCAAAATTACATCGATTTCCAGTAACAGTGGTTTGCTCGGGGCTATTAACTATTATTATTTATGTATGATGTCACATTACCTGGCAGTTTCAACTTTAGACCCGTCCCGTTTCTCTGATGATCATTTTTATCATCGAAATGATGACATTCCGCATCCACTACCCCACATCTGTCATGCACCACATCATTTGTGTCCACGTCTTTGATCACAAACACTGGCCACTCGGAAAATGTTAAGAAAAAACCGAACTTGTTTAAAAAATTTCGAATTTTTTAAATTGAGAAGTCCACGCGTTTTATTTTTCGAACTCGTTTTTTAAATATACATCGGTGTTTTAAGCGAGGGGGTGGGATCGACAGACGTGCGTTCTGTCTCAGGGTTGGCAGTAAACTGGAGGGGTGACTTGATACTGAGGCGCGCGCAAAACTGTTGAATCCGTCTGTGGAGCCATCCCGGAGAGAGAGAAAAATTGTGTGCCGCACGGACGCTAAGAGCAATAGTCTTTTCTGATCCTTGGAAAGTTTTATTTTTCCATTTTAAACGGTTTCATTCTAAAAGCTACTTGCATCAAAAATTAAAAAAGTATTTTCTACAAAAACTTTTAATATACAACCTTATAGCTAACACAACATACTACATAATATTATCATTTTAAAATATCGTATACCATACAATAATATCAGATTATTTTAATGTTTGTTGGTAGTGTGTTTTTGTACCATTCCAATATAAGATTTTATGAGTTAAGGAAGCTATTAGTATTGGTGTGTTTTCACTGGAATTAACTAAATTGGTTTTTTTTTTGGCCGAAAAACAAGTAAACGGTCCACCTGATGGCATGTGGTCACATTTGCAACTCCAGGGACATCGCCCCCGAGACGTGAAGTTATTAAGTCTCATGTGCCTGTAATTTCACCGGGCCCCTTACCTCTCTAACCGAAACACAGTAATACAAGTGCACTACTGCTTCATGGCGAAAATGGGTAAGTTGGTACTTCCCCGGGCGAACTCTACACTAAAAGCTCTACTACATAATTGTCTACTAATAATACTACTACTACTAATAGTAACTAGTCTCTCTTAAAAATAAATAATAATTTTTAAAAAACATGCTCAATCAAAAAACTCTTACTTTCGTTAGGCAACCTGCATGCTGGAAATCTATTTCAATAGCATCTGAAGTCGTAGTGGCGTCAATCCATCTGGTTGTTACCCAAGCATTAGGGACGTGTATACTTACGTTTAATGATGATGAAATAACGTAGTTTCATCACACGTTTTGTTCATATCACAAAACCCTAGTTTCCTATTACAAAAGTCTTTGCGTTCTTCTGTCAAGGAAAACAAAAGCGATACTATTTTTTTTTGTATTTGCTGGCCGGAGAAGTGTATATTGAGACTTTTCCAGCCAGTACAAATACAAAAAAAACACGATCGCTATCGCAGAAGTAATAAAACTTTTCGCTATTCAATTTTTTTTATTCGATACACTGTTCTAAAACCAAATCGACTTTGGCGATACGATTTTTTTTTTGCAATTAGTCCATCCATATCGGTTTTCTGGCTGCCGGTAACAAAAGTCATTCGATAGGTACGATGTGAACTGTCACCTTGCAATTTGAGTTCGTGACAGAGTTTAATTTGACTACTTACGTTGCGACATCGGTGCCCTTGCCCGTAGCAAGTGTAAGGACGTTTTGTAATTGTATCTCTTCTCTTTAGATAGTATCCCTCACTATTCTCGGTCGGTTAAAATGGTGTTGAATTAAAACAATATTCTGGGAAATTCTTCACCATGTACTAAATCTACTAGAATCCAGAAAGCTGGAAAACTAGAAACTTATTAATACGTACACCCAAATGTTAATGTAACAAATAAATAAAAAAATGACTAGGTAATTTATTACACTCCTCTATCTGAGACTCGATTCTGTAAGAAAAATGACACTAACGAGAGGCCTCCGTGCTCTATCTCTTTCGCTAACTACGCCAATACTACTAATCACGTGAGAGGTAAGCTCTCCGAGGCCTCCGTGAAGCGGCTCGCCGTCGAAGTTTGTATTAGCTGAATTAGGCTGATCCTAAACTATATTTTTTTATGTTTTAGCTATTCACTAAAACTGACATGCTCGTACATGCACACATTATATGTTTGTCCTAGCTGCGAATCGAATACAAGACCTATAGCGTGGCAGTCAGGGTATCTAAGCACCAAGCCAACTAGACCGTCAAGTAACAAATGCTTGTCCTAAGTGGGAATCAATCCCACAATCTATGGGTCAGTGCCTCGTCATGCTGTAAAATAATGGAGTCACATTTAAATGGATACCTTTAATCGATATCCATTCTAACATGTTATTATAAACTGCCCCGCGCGGTTTTACCCGCGTTCCCGAGGGATATCACATTTTCCCGGGATAAAAAGTAGCCTAAATGCTATTCCAGGATATGCTCTATCTATGTGCCAAGTTTCATCTATATCCGTTTAGTATTTCCTGCGTGAAAGGAGTTTTAGAAGTCTTTCCTCTTTATAATTTTAGTATAGATATAGATAAGCAAGCTGATCCGGGAATGCATTGGAATGCAACTTCAAATTGGGAGTTGTCTTGATTCCATGTCCTGTACAAATAGCTTTTCAATGGTTCTCGAATTTTCTTATTTCCAGGGCAAATTGATTTTGTTTTTCATATTTGGTATTACGGATATTTTAATTCAAAAATAGCCAAATTAATCATTGATTTGTTTACAACAAACATAATTTAATTTTTATTGATGTGTATAGAAGATTAATTCGAAACTCTATTTTTCATATTGTTACATTTTCACTAAATTAAAATTGGCAGCTTAGTAACTTTGACCTTCAATAACTGCCCTCCATGGGCTTAAACTGAATAAATGGTTTTTTTATGTATTTTTTTGTACGATCAAAGACTTTTTATCAATTTAAGACGGGTTTATCAGTGGGGCGAAAGCTAGTGCAAATAAACGAACAATTTCCTAGTGTTTACATTAAAAACGGTCACTTAAGAAGCCGTGAAAGGCTCAAGTATCACAGGGAACAATGGCGGATCTTAATTTAACTTAAAGACTTTAGCTTTGGTTTAATTAATTTGGGACAGAGCTAATTGTAACTGTATATTTACATTTAGTACTTCAAACCGGGCGTAGAGCGTGCTATGTAGAGAATTTTACTTGAATATTATACTACCAGAATAGCTAAACTCTTAAGACTCTTTCTAATATATTCAAAATTCAAAACCATTTATTCAGTTTAGGCCCTCGGAGGGCACTTATGAAGGTCAAATTTAAAGTTACTGAAGCTAAAACCAGTTCGGAAGTCAGCCTTCAACTGAGAAGAACCGGCTAGAAACTCAGCAAGGTTACATTCTTTTTTATTTTTTATTAAATAATTTTTTATATAAATTGTATCTTTTCTTACTTTTTGGCTATTTTATAATTTCATTTTTACATAATTTTATATTTAACAATTACAAAATACTTATTATAGGTAACATTATTATTAACTAAAATACTGCTTTAACGGTCACTTAAGTAACGTCATACTGTTTTATAAGTAACTCTGTTGTCCATGGATAAACTTAATTAAATCTATGCATAACTCTTTCTCTTTTATTATGTTGAAAAGAGAAAGATTGCCATATATTTAGTTTAGCTAACGAGACCCTATTACTAAAGTACCGCTGTCTGTCCGTCCGTCCATCCGTCAGTGTGTCATGTCGGGCTGTATCTCATTAACCGTTCATTTAAAATTTTCACAGAGTTTGTATGTGTGTATTATAGCAATTGTCAAAATAAAATAAAGTCATAAATTAAAGGACTCATTCATGTAAGGGTCTTATTCGTCGTTTTGATAAATATAGTACGGAACCCTTAGTGTGCGAGTCTGACCCGTACTTGGCCACTTTTTTGTATGGTCTGCAAAAAGAAGCATAGAAATGTATGATTTTGTTTAAACTAGCAGGACGAACAATCATTATTACTTTTTTAATCTATAGGAAAAAATAAATATTCGTTGATTTATGTAATGCTTAGTTTTTAGGCTTTAATCGGGACCAAAGATGTTCAGAAGGTTGTCGGTAAAGACATACATGCTCATTTCCATATTTAGAGGAAGTATGAGTTGTATTAATCATATACTAGCTGTCCCCCGCGGTTTCACCCGGGTTCTCATGGGAAATTACATTTTCCCGGCGCAAAAAGTATCCAATGTTACTTCTAATACCTCCAAGAATATGTGTACAAAGTATCATGATGATCGGTTAAGTAGTTTTCGCGTGAAAGCGTAACAAACAAACTTACATTCACATTTATAATATTAGTAGGGATACGTATTTATATTTATTATTAAATCATGGCACGGTTAAAATTTCGAATTTCTACTTTCTGTCATGTTACGAAAAAAAGAGCGAGACGGGATGTCATTTATTTTCCATATCCAACCGTGTGTCAATTTTATAACAAAATATGTTTATTCCATTTAATTTTACATTCTTCCATTGTATATCGAATATGAATAGTGCCTTAAACAATAAAACAGTGGCATTACAAAGGTTTTATGCAAAAACGTCTGTTGAAACCATAGACATGAGAAACAAAGGAGCATATTGCGAGCGAAGGCGAACTGAGGTTCGGATGCACTCTTCACTCATGGTCACACTAGTTCTCTTTCGTTATTTAACCTTCGTATACTTCTATTATATCTGCATGACACTAGAATGAAGTACCGGTAAAATAGAGTGACTTTCAAATATGGGGAACTGAAAATAGGGGGAATTATTTGTAAAAAATAATAGAAGGAACAAGACATGCTTCATATTTTTTTTGTATGTTGGCAGCATTTCCAATTCAGTCATCTTGTAAATTGGTACAGAGATGAGTGGGTCGCCATAGGGTTGCAGAAAACAATGACTATAACTCCAATTAAGGTTAGAAAATTGATTCTCTTTTGATCACTAAGTATGAAATAAATAAAAATAAGGGTTGTCAAAGTGACCCCAATTACAGTAGTTATAGACATAAGACGGCACATTTTATAAAAAAAAAAACAGTGCCGTTTAGGGACGTCCGAAAGAAGCGAAGCTTACTTCTCATCTCATTCTAATCTTAAAAATACAGAGTAGCAGCTGCGGCGCGCACGTGTATATATACATACATATATCGTGTAACGCTACTGACGTCTGACGCTTAGCATGGATAGAGTGACCACGCGGCAAGCGCCCCGAAAGTCTGTATAGAAGCTTCGATTAAAAAAAATATGAAGCAAGTTTTTTGCTTGACGCCAAATTTTTCATATTTTTTACTCACTATTAATTCAAAAAATTCAAAATTCAAAACCATTTATTCAGTTTAGGCCCTCGGAGGGCACTTATGAAGGTCAAATTTATAGTTACTGAAGCTACAAGATAAGCTCTTGAAGTTCAAAAACCAAACAAAGTAATCCAATTTCTCGGTACAGTAGTAGTTCTTTCAAACGTAGTTGTAAGTTTTTGCGAAACTATATTAGCAAAGAGACTCAAAACGGCCTTCATAGTATGCTACTAGTAAAGTGTATATGCCGTCGTCAGAGCTTACCCGCGCCGAAAATCTCCCAATTTGTAAAGGCACTGCAAACAACACTACAAGAGTCGTGTACGCCCGAACTAGCGTGCGGATTTAATAATGCTCCTTCTATATTAAGGCTCGCGACTTTCTCATTTCTATGCTAGAAGCAATATAACGGCCAGTACGCAATCCTTTGTATATTGTTGCGGAACAATCACATGAAATCTTTCATTTTCACCGAGGATTGTGTTGGACCTCATTCTTGGTATCGGTGTCCGATAACTATTGTTTCTGATGGAATAGAAAAACCTTCGCGACACACCGCTGTATTAGTTTGGTGAACTTGTGCTATTTAATAATTTTTAATGTTAAAACATCTTTATTAACGTTGTTATTTGAAACTGTATGAAACGAAAAAGCGAGACAAAAAGCGTCATCTATAGGATTTAGCCTGCGAGAGAATGGAATAAGTAGTTTTCTGGAGGTCCCACTTCTACTGCGTGTAAAATGCATACTTAAATCTTTTTTTTATATGTAATTGACTGGTGTTGTGAGTCTCAGAAAACCTAACCAAAACAACACACAATGCATACCGGGAATAGCTTCCACTAAAATATAAAATATCACACCCTTTATCCCCAAAGGTGTTGCTCGATAATTGTATCGGCTGCCTTGCAATCCTTAAGATGCTTGTATGATTGTAAGTTTGTTCAACCCATGGAAAGGCGGTGGAATTATATTTAACGAAGAGGTAGGTCTCCGTTCCGACTAAGACCTATATTTTACAAAAAAGATATCCCGACGTGTCGTGTAAGCGTCGTTGATTCTCGGAAACGCAGACCTCCGGTTTCTGATATTATTTTATTTACACATTTTCATTTTAAATAATGGTTAACAGAGGTTGTTTTCCAGTAAACAGCAATAGATGACTAGAGTAAAGATTTCCCGAGAATGTGTCCCGCGTGGGACATTGAAGCGATAAATATCCTGAACATGCCATACGAGCGGGTTACGAGAAAAAATATTGTGAACAGATTTTATAATGAAATATAGCCGTTTTACTACCGTTTGCAGGTTTAACGATTTGAAGTAAATAAAGTTATTAAAAATTTACCCAAATATTTCCACGGGTAATAAACGACACTATTGTGTTAAGTTGGATTAAGTTTGGGTGAAGATTATTTAAAATGTTTTTTGAATGTGTGGTCTCCGCCGCCTATGGACATTTGCAACACCAGGGGCATCGCCAATGCGTTGTCGTCCCTGAGACGTGAAGTTGTTATGATCATTTGGTTGTAATTTCACCAGCTCCCTCACTTTTGTAACCGAAACACAGTAATACAAGTGTACAGTACTGCTACACGGCGGAAGGTTGTATGTGGAAACATAGTTAATTTTAAAATAATACGAGCAAAATTTTGTGAACGGTTTCCATAATATCTCTCTATCGATTTTAAATTAATAGTTGATAGAAAATTTAAATTAATATTTTTACGGGTTTATTTTGTTATTCCATCATTTAACTTGGACAAAGCTTAGATGAGGGTTGATTAATAAAAAAAGTTAAAGTCTTTCACAATTTTTATTTATTTTAAAGTGATGTCAGGTCAGTATCAGTGACATTGAATATCATAGCGTGAGTCACGAGTATAGGAGAATAACAACAAAATTGGATGGTTTTGTGAACATCGTTATGGGGACAGACCGGTTGCTTTTTGTGAACAAGTTTAAAACAAAAAAAAAATCGGTGGTACTCTTTTTTAGTAAATAGTTTCTGACCTTTTTCCATTAGACTAGAACAAACCTTTGTCGGGTAAAGTATAGGCATTTATCTTTCCATTCAAGCTTTACTTGGCAGTTATATCCGACTCAAATTGGATGTTGAAATCTAATTTCAACAGTCAATTTTAAACAGTTACATAATATTTCAAAAATAAAATATGAGTCTTTTATGAGCTAGTTTCATTTAAAGTTATTTATCTATCTTCTTCTATACTAAAGAAAGATGATATAATGAGGTAAATAATAAGAATATTTTAGATAACTTTATCTGCGTCTTTGAATTCGCTAATCTCCGATACAAATGAATTTTAATGGAATATTCTCAGGTAGTTGTGACGTAGCCAGCCATTTACGCTTATTTCATCAAAGTTGGCTCACGGAAAAATTATACGTTCTTTTAAAGTTTTCACAAGTATGAAGACGCGGGCTCAGCAATACTAAAAGGAGTAAATTTGTGTGGTCAATTGCGCTATCAGTGTGTCTCTTCGTAATAGAATCCAATGTAATTTTCCCTCCTCATTTTGTATCTATTTTTGCCAGCAATTAAACGTCTTCACAGATGTTCTGTCTGGCAGAACGTCTACCATTGTCCCTTCTAATGGAGGTAGAGAGTAGGTACTGTAATCGGTGTCGGTTTCTTTTGTTTATATTTTAATTGTCTATGGGAAATGTTTTCGTTTTTTTTTAAGTTTAAGATCTAAAACGGAAATTTCTGGTTTGATTTGTTTTTTTGTTAGAAATATCTATGGAAGTTATGTATATCAAAATTATTTGTTAATTCAGAGATTTTGGATCAAGATTAGTTCCGACCGGCGGCTGAATGAAGTTTACGATTGGTTATATTATCCAATGTTATTAATTGGTTGTTTAATAGATAGACGGTAATCTGTTAGATTTAATACATTAATACTGCATGAAGTAAATTTAATTTAATTTAACGGATTTTTAAAAAAGAATTTTATCTACATACCGTCACGCTTGTCTCCATAATTATTTGAAAATGAAAATATTCTTTATTCAAATAGGCTCTCACAGACACTTATGAATGGTATTAAAAGCAGACTATCTGCATTTAATATCGGTTAAAAGGTTGCTTTTGCTGAGAAGAGCCGGCAATATATTCAGAGAGTAAGTACACTTTTCAAATCACACATTATGTTCATAGTATAAAATTTAATTGTAGTCTCATGGTATAGCTGTAAAAATAAGTCATTAATAGGTTAGTAAATAACATGATCAAGCACAATGAACATTTAAAAAAAATTACATTATTTAATTAATATTGCTAAAAAAAAAGAAGTACCAAATTTCTTTCTGGTTCTTCTGGTGTGCATTAGCGCTTTGTTACGGCAGATCAGTCAGTCAATGGTAGACAGAGACGGCGGTAGACATAGAGTACTCGCAGCTCCATCACGGTATGAGAAACACCCCAGGGTCTTAAACATATAAGAGTCTGACAAAATGGATCCTAAGCAGGAATTCACTAGTCGAAAAAAAAAAATAAAAAAAACGGTAGGCACCACATTTTTCCAGCCAGCTTTCGCTTCACCTAAATACATAAGATTTTTTTATACTAACACGTCGATTATGGGTACCTTTGCCAAGCCCTTTCTCTCATAACAAAAAGCAAGAGATTTTCTGCGTAACTTTTTATGATATCAGCTTATCCCTTTAAAATGTATGGGTGTTTTGTGTTTGTAATCAAATGCGCAACAATTGTGGTGCAGAATTTCAGCGGGCGAATAATTCTGCGGTTAACTTGAAATACATTCCCAACAGTGCGTATTGGCATAAAATCCCAATTTTTAAGAAGGTTTAAAGTATTATTGTCTATTTTGATAAATAATAGGGTTCAAATTGCAATTTTACTTTACAAGATAAGTGATTTGTAGCAATTGGAGGAGCTAGTTGGAGGACCGATTTGTGGCAATTATGTACCTCGTTTCTTCTTGTAAACTTTTTTCGTGTGTTAGTTTTCCCTTTGTCACAAATAAATTTGTTTCTTTCTTTCAATTAAGAAATGTTGTAAAATCACTATATAAAAACATGATATGTTATTAAAAATAAGAGCAACCTAGAAGTTGTAGAATTATTGACCTAAAAAAAAACATTTTACCAAATAAATCCAAATGTCATTCCAACAGAAAAACTCGCATTCGCAAAACTAATTGGAAAACGACACCGAGGAAATAACAAAATCTTTTCAGCCCAACGGCCAATCCAGAACGGCATTACTCCATTGACCCTTTCGCATTTTATCTTCGTTGACATACAAAATGTAATTTCGTTTTGCGACCAACCTTTTTGTGTTGACCAATAGTTGGCGACAATAACAAACTTATGCTATAACATGGGATGCCAGCTTCCGTATAAGGCATGTCGGTACCGTTTCATTTCTAGGTTGGCCTCACTTGATGCTTTGATACCCCAGTTCCCGTTAACTAGTGTTGAGAATCGTTGTTTGTTAAAATGATAGTGCGGGGTTTTCCAGGAAATGGTTAGGTCGAAATTGACTTTGGAGCTGCGTTTCGTTTGAGGCAGAGCGTACTAGAGTAGCGATGTGTGAAATGGCCGCTATGTTTTGGGGCGTCTTTGGAGTTTTGGGTTAAATGCCTTATTGTGAAGTCATAACGATTCAGTCAACAACCTTCTCTTTATGTATCGATTGGTAATTAAATCCCAAAGGCCATACAACTCAGTAGGTACGGTCAGAAACAATAGTAACCGAAATATTCAAATTTAAATTAGTATTTGCTTTTACTATAGATACGGAATTAAAAATAAAGAGGTGTTTTGTAAATGTTTCTCCATTATAGATGAAGAATGTAGAAATCTACTTTATTAGTAAACAGGGTTGTTGTGAATATATCTCACCAAAAACCTATAGTATAACATTTTTATATTTGAATTGGTTTTAGTGTAGACACGTGTCTTGTTGTATTACTGTTCAGCTACTTTTGTTGTTGACTATACTCGTACATGATAGATTTGACCTTGTACTGGTAAGTATTTATTAATTTATTGTAGTAAATGAAATTAACATCACTCGTTTAACAACAACATATTATTTGTTTTGTGAATTGTCAAATAATACACAAAAGCTGGTTAGCTTACAAAGCAAGGCATTAGGTTCTCGGGTCCAGTTTCAGAAATAAACTGAAAGGCACTGGACGACAGATTTTCAACTTAAGGCTCAAACTTAAGTTCCCTTCCTCGCTTCTAATAAAGTGCAATAAACTAGGTGCTAGATGATAGATTTCAAATTAAGCAAGCTGGGCGAGTACTACAAAGTCTTTCTGAAGTATTATCGCTTTAAAGGAAGAATATTCATAGTAAGTCATGACAGGTCATATTGAGTGAAATATTGTTCTAAAATGATCGATATCGGCAAGAGATTGGAGCGAAACTTGCTCTGGCTCGCTCTGAAGAATATGCTCGCATATTAATCATTCAGGAATATTTTACTGGCATCAAAATGAAATGGGATCATACTGAAATGGTGAGATTGCGTAAATCTAGCATTGGCTTTATAATGACTTGTGGTTGAATGTGATAGTTTTACCATAAGTAATTACATTTTGTCATGGCTGTGGAAAATCACATCAGAGTAGTAGAGCTCTTAGTGCCGAGTTCGTCCGGGGAAGTACTACCACCTTACCCATTTGCGCCGTGAAGCGGTAGTGCACTTGTATTGGTGTGTTTTGGTTGGAAGGGTAAGGGGGCCGGTGAAGTTACAGGCACATGAGACTTACCAATTTAGCGTCTAAGGGTCGGCAACGCATTGGCGATGCCCCCAGTGTTGCAAATGTCTATGGGCTTCGGTGACCAGTATCCATCAAGTGGACCGTCTGCTTGTTTATCGGCCCCTATGGTATAAAAAAAAAGAAAAGGAATATATTAATTAAACAAGCCTTGACAAGTATTTATAAATGGACAGTCTCTAACGAAGGATGCTTTTGCTGCGGAGAGCTGGCAATAAACTCGATAATAAATATTTTCAAAATAAGATTTATTATATTTTTAGCTATGTAATTGTGACTCAATAATGTATACACTGCTGCACAGATAGAATATATTCTATACTAACATATAGAATTATTTTACCTCGGGAAAGCATTAGATCCAAATAGAAGAAGTGGTGTTATTAAATTCATAATAATTCAATCTATATTTGCAGCGAATTCCATCAAAGATTTCATGCCATTATGACGTTATTACTTAATCCATTAAAGGTTATGATTGGTAATATACGAGTAAGTATGAAACCTTACTAATATTATAAATTCGAAAATATTTGGGGATGGATGGATGTATGTTTCTTACACAATCACGCAAAAACTACAAATCGGATTTTGGATGAAATTTGGCATAGATATAGTTTATAACCTGGATCACAACATCTCTCAGGAAACTCGGCTGAAACCGGGAGGGACAGCAAGTTAATTTATTTTATAGTGAAATTATTGATTCTGCATCTAATAGCATAATACCCACTTAGCCTAGTCTTTTGTATTCCCGTTCGTGCTGTCAAACCATCTTCTTAGGTCGTCCGCGGGATGCTGTGCCACTAATAACTAGGTCAACAACACTATTGCCTTAGATCAATGATGATGGAATATGCCAATTCGTTAATAAAGTTCAAAACTTTACCCGGAGCAAGATCGTTTTTCTTGCTATAGTAATTTATTGATTTTTCTCTTTATGAACCAAATACGGCCGATGTGTGTTTGTTGTCCACTTATTATATTAAGACGCGTGGTTTTAGAACAGGGTAGTTAATATCACATTTATGTTTGAATAGAAGGCAAAAAAATATTTCCTACTTCACAAATTAGTTTGATATAAAATAAAACTGAATGTTGGTAATATCACTCTTTTGATAAAGCCCGTTCAGAACTAGATTCCTATAAGAGAAGTGACCAATACCAAAGAACGACAAAAGAAAGTGAAATATTAATTAAAATTGATACTAAAAGTAGTAGAGCTCTTAGTACAGAGTTATCAGAGAGAAGTACTACCACCATATCCATTCTACCGTGAATATGAAAATATTTTTATTCAAATAGCGTGTTCAAATTCGTGTAGCTAGGAAGTGCACTTGTGGATATTATTTTGTTTCGGTTACACCGGCCCTCTTAGCCGGTGAAATAGCAAGCCCAAGAGACTTAACATCTTCTTGTCTCCGGGTCTATAACGCATTGGCGATGCCCCTGATGTTGCAAATGTCCAAAGGCGATGTTTAAGGTGCGGATCCATCCCACAAAAAAGGTTGTGGTCACTGCCATCCAAAAACCGACCAAGTGCGACGCAGAGAACGAACTCGCTGATGATCGATATAGTGCATTTTTACAATATCTATATAATATATCATTAGCCTTTCGACCTCAATAGGCAGTGGAAGTGTGACGTCAGAAGTCTATTAGAGTTTTGCGCATCCCCATGTTGCCCACAACGGTGGAGCCGCGCTTGTGATGTTGACCTCTTACCCTCAAGTAGATTGTCTGGTTTATTGACAAAAAAAAAGATAATCAATACATAGATGACCAATTGTTTTTTTATTAATCTGCAGGTGTATTGATGGTTGGCAGTAATAATACCCGTTGGCAAGTTTGTCGTAATCCTACGGTTGGAGCACGGCTCTTTTTGTCTGCCTGTTCATTTGTTTTTCCTTTACAGCTAAGTTACGAAATGAATTGTGCTGAAATTATATGAAGCCCGGAAAAGGGTCTGATGAATTGTTTTTTTTTATGAGGGTTGTACTTATAAAGGATAAAGCCTTTGTTTAAAAAAATCACGAAAATCCTGTAACATTCTGAGAAATTACCAGAAGGCTTTCAATTAACAAACTCTTGAAGTAAATTACAATTTGAAGATATCAATTGGTAAAGGCTTGAATTTTTGGAGAGCCAATTCCTTAAGTGTCTTCACTGACTAAAAGAAGAAAAGGTCCTCGTTCGCCCCGCGGTTTCACCTACGTTATCGTGATAAAGAGTATTTTGTGTTTATGTCTTTGAATATTTTTTTATGATATTAGTTCGGTAGATAAGTGTAACGTAGCAATAAGATAGATACTATATAGTGACTATTTTGAGTATTAAATTAGGATGTCGATTGCAAAGGAATAAAAATGTTGCTCCAATATAATTTAAAACTAACCCTCTTCCTACTTCATCTCCTTTAGTTTTTAATAGATATATTCAATAATCATTTTTTTTTTTACTTTTCAGTTTAATGTTTTTTGAGACCTAAGGATTAAATAGAGGCTATAAGTATGTATTAATATTAAATATAAAAAACTGTTATGTGCTGCGGTATTCGTGCATCCTCATATAATTAATGAAACACGTATTTAAGCATTTTTCTTAATTATACCCCTGAGATGAGAAAATGTGGCAAATTTTGTATGAAAATACATAATGATTTATCCTGGGCGCGTGAATTCGCAAGGCAGGATTCTAGTAATCCATACCTTTGATTGCCAATATACAATCAATATCGAATAGTATCTATATATGAACTCAGCAATTTCACGCGCTTCGGTCAAAAGCTGTACACTACATCCACGGTGTAGAGTAATTATAACCGGTTATTACCGACTATTACCGGTCGGGTGCGGACAAAGGCAACCCGCTGGCTTCAGAGGATGACATGTCATAGATTGGAGTACAAGTTAATAGTGGAACGCGTAAAGTTTTAAATAGTTTACGTTATCTCTGATTATGAATGTGGAAGTTGGACAGTTTCATGTTAGTGACTTTAGTTATTAACAACGCATAAATGGTTAAACGGATTTTGACGTTTGACATGCAATTTGAGAAGTATTAACTCTTAGAGAAGATCGTCGTGGAATTACTACCACCATACCATTTTTTTCTAAGGTGCAATAGTGCACTTATATTACTTTTAGTTGTCCTCGCGGTTTCACCCGCGTTCCCAAAACATGTAACATTTTCCCGGCACAAAAAGTATCCTAATTTACTTCTAATACCTCCAAGAATATGTGTATAAAGTTTCATGATGATCGGTTAAGTAGTTTTCTCGTGTAAGCGTAACAAACAAACTTACATTTATAATATTAGTAGGGATGTTTCTGTAAGGAAGGTAAGAGGTTACGCAGTGTTGATGCGTATAATGTTGATGCGTATAATATTAGCAACATTTGATATCCCTATGGGTAACAAAAAACCGCGCGGAATACCGCCATGTATTTGTATAAAGATCCGTAGCTGGAGCGATGAACAGAGCCAATAATCTGAACAGGCTTTTTTAATTAGTATTCTTTGCTATCAGCTACCTTAAGCCCCTTAATGAGCTAATACAAACTTCGTCGGCGAGTCAGCTCAACGCGCCCTCAGAGAGCGGATCTCTCACTTAATTCCGTAGTAAGCAAAAGAGACAGAGCATCACCGAGCCGAATTTACATTTCAAAATGAAACCGGTATATTACTAATCATAATGATAACATTTCGCAACAATTTTTTTTTGTTCGTAAAAAAATTTATACAGAATTATCTCACTTTATACTAATATTTTGATATAACGTAACAGGATTGATAGAGTTGAGTGAACTCTGGTTGACTTTGCACATCGATCAATTTTACGTTAACTGTTAGTAATGGATAGGTGGTACATAAAATTTTACTCAGGCACCTTCTATATAGACATGGTGGTAGAAGTAGAAACATTAAGGGTTAATGCTCTATCAAACCTTGCATAATAAATCAAATAAATAAATGGTACACTTGGTGGCTTAAGTTTGGATTGTATTTCAATAACCAGGAAGCCTATTATTGTATGTAATTAACAAAAATAGAGATGGTTGATTCCATTGAAAATTTACTGTGATTCGAAAAAAAATCCGTCAGTCCCTTTCCAATCAGAATTTATAGGTTTATTTGGGAACATTTTTATCTGTTTATCTGATTTTAATCTGTTTTGAGAAAATGCATGATACTTCGGTCAGCTTATATACGATTTGATTAGATAAATCTAAACCCATACACAATAGTCTATTTTACAGTCACACATTGACCTATTTTTTATATACCGTTATTTATTTAAGCTTATAAGCACCTTACAAAGAAAATACTTATGCTGCCAAACAAATATTTAAAACATTTATTATGTTGACGTCGAATTCTATCCCGGTTTGGGATGCGGTCGTTTTACTCTTTAGTCGCCTATAACGACACCGTCGAGACAAGTTAAGGTGGTAGTATTAGTCGCCTCTTACGACAATATAGAGATGAGTTATGGTGGTAGTATTAGTCGCCTCTTACAACAACATGGAGATGAGTTATGTTGGTAGTATTAGTCGCCTCTTACAATAACATGGAGATGAGTTAAGGTGGTAGTATTAGTCGCCTCTTACGACAACATAGAGATGAGTTAAGGTGGTAGTATTAGTCGCCTCTTACGACAACATGGAGATGAATTAAGGTGGTAGTGTTAGTCGCCTCTTACAACAACATGGAGATGAGTTAATGTGGTAGTATTAGTCGCCTTTTACGACAACATAGAGATGAGTTAAGGTGGTAGTATTAGTCGCCTCTTACGACAACATAGAGATGAGTTAAGGTGGTAGTATTACTCGCCTCTTACGACACCATCGAGATTAGTTAAGGTGGTAGTATTAGTCGCCTCTTACGACAACATAGAGATGAGTTAAGGTTGTAGTATTAGTCGCCTCTTACGACAACATGGAGATGAGTTAAGGTATTAGTCACCGATATAACACTGTAGTGTTGTATAGTCATCCAGTTTACGGCTACATTATCACTTTTATACCATCGGTTAAGCCAGTAACGTCCACGATTGCGGAAACGCTCGCACTAGTCACGAATTGAGTTGGAAAATTGGAATTTTAAAATGGGACCGAATACGTATTTTTAACTATAACGTTTTATGGACATCTTTCGGTAGCACTTTATCTAGAGTTTTATAGTCGATTTTATCTGTGATTTTACGGTTCACGTACGGAAATGTTTGAAGACGATCCAATGGTTGTTTTTAAAGTTTTAGTCAGACATGCTTACAATAAACTAAGTTGGATAGACATGATATAATTACAATCAGTGTTAACGATGTGAACTCCTGTTTTTGTGCAGTTACTATACTAATAATGGTTTGAGGGCAGGTAATACTAATTATAATAATTATACGGCAATCATTTTTAACGTCGGTGAAACACAAATCCAAATCTATTTGATGACATTATAAAATATTTGTTGTCTCTCGCAGTTTCACCCGCGTTCTCGAGAGATATAACATTTTCCAGAGTTAAAAAGGAGCCTATGTTTCTCCTTATCATCATCTATCTGCCAGTGAAAATGCCGTAAAATCGGTTTCCCGTTTTGGAGTCCATAGGTCGGCATACACACGTCGGTTTTTATACACCTACTAGCTGTCCCCGCGGTTTTACCCGCGTTCCCGAGGGATGACACATTTATTATACATAAAAATCTTCCTCTTCAATCACTCTATCTATTAAAAAAAAACCGCATCTAAATCCGTTGCGTAGTTTTAAAGATTTAAGCATACATAGGGATATAGGGACAGAGAAAGCGACTTTGTTTTATACTATGTAGTGATAAAGATTTTATCCTGTACCTGTACTTCACCATTGATTTTCAATACATCAGTAATATATAATATACATATATATACATAGTTAGTTAGCATGTAAATGTCATGACTACATTCAAATACTACGGTTGTGATTTAGGTGTCATGTACCATCTTGTTTACTGGTTGTATGGAATACGTAGGTAGTTCAGTGTCAATGTCGAACGATATCGAATGTCGAACCGAGGTTGTGGGTCGGGATCCTATAAGCTTGAGCTTTGAGAATAAAAATAAGTTTATTTCCAAGAATACGGTACGGTAATTGGCCGACGTATTTGTATCATTTAATGTGTAGAAATATTGGAAATTAATAAGAAATCTTATTTGGTTCACATTTTTCTAAAATTGAGTTTTATAGAAACTCATTGGATTGAAATATCATCATCATCAGCCTATCTCCGTCCACTGCTGGACATAGGCCTCACTTAAGGCACGCCACTGAGCTCGATCTTCAGCTCTTTGTTTCCAACCACTGCCAGCCAGCTTGCGTATATATATATATAATCTGTAATATGAATATGAAATGCAATATGTTTATCTGTTATTTTGTATCATAAACTTGCACTATACTATAAAGTAGACAAATTAAATCTAATTAATTCTAGAGTAGTAGAGCTCTTAGTGCAGAGTTCGTCCGGGGAAGTACTACCACCTTACCCATTTCCGCCGTGAAGCAGTAGTGCAATTGTATTACTGTGTTTCGGTTAGAAAGGTAAGGGGGCCGGTGAAATGACAGGCACATGAGACTTAACAACTTCACGTCTCAGGGTCGACAACGCATTGGCGATGCTCCTAGTGTTGCAAATGTCCATAGGCGGCGGTGACCACTTACCATCAGGTGGACCGTCTGCTTGTTTGTCGGCCCAAGTGGCATTAAAAAATAAAAAAATCACAGAGCATGTAAATCTAGATATACTTACCGAAATTCCAAGAATAAGTCAAAAAGCAGAGCCCGGCTCGCGGCTGCCTCCGACTAGAAGCGCCGATAAGTATGTTATATAATTTTGTTTACTTTACAATTTCACAGCACTTTAGTACTTGCTCGAACAACATTTTAAAAGGTGCTAAATTCTTGTTTCCCTCTTGAAGTCTCTTGTAATTGTTTGTACGTTGTTGGTCCGTTGTTATTATGTCTTGACCTATGACATTATCTCTGAGAACGTTTTAGTTGTAAGTAGGGCTTCGATTCTGCAAGGAAAATCTAACTCAACGATGTTTTGTCGCGGCCTCTATGCTCTGTCTCTATCGCTATCTACGCAATTGTGTGAGAGCTCTCTGAGGCCTCGTTGTGCTAATTCACCGACAATGTTAGTATTAGCTGAAAAAGGGGGTATTTTCCGGATGCCCCTTCTGCTGCCGTACAGGATTCTATGTTAGCTCACTGTTTTCGGTCATAGAAAACCAGTAGTGAATTCTTAGGTAATTACAAAAAAATATATTCACTTTAATCACTTTATTTCAATATTTAATGGTTTTCTTTAAGATTATGTGAGTTTATTTTATTTATTTCAGAAAAATGGTAGGGTTTCTGTTGAATGTCTTAAAAATATTTCGCAGACAGTTAAGCCTATATTGCCTAAAGTTTGTTTGGCCTAAGCATTGTTTTTTAACTGAACGAAGAGAAAAAATACCTCTCTATTTTATTTAAAAGATTGAAGAAAAGGACTATCTAAAAATATAATAGGTACTAATAAATACACAAGATACATCTTACCATATTTAGCCTTCTATTTCGGGGTAAGAAATAAAAATTAAAGCACCCGAGAACAGCGACCCCATAAAGCCACCCCGCAGGGGGGACTCTAAATATTATTTATGTATGGACAGTCAGCATTACTCTTAATACCATCAAGGTAAATTCAACCTTAAATGTAGTCTATTAAGAATAAAATTTGATTGAATAAACATTGTCCAAAGGTGTTCTGTTTATAGTACAAAGGAAAATAACAGAGTATTTTGTATTCACTCATCGGCAGAATCTTGAGGCATCGTAAAATCCTTGCTTTATCTACTATCTATTGGTTTATTTACCTGCTGGTGTTAGAATTGGAATGTTTTATTTACATTTTATCCTTTTACGGATTGGTATGGAATACTAACCTTAACCTTGGAAGGGAAACTGCCAGATGGGGATACGATTCACGGATTAAAGTAAAACTAACTATATTTTAAGGCACTTAAATTCTAAATTGTATTGAACGGAATAGGAGTACCCTACTAATATTATAAAGTTTGTTAGGATGGATGTATAGATAGTTACTTTCAGGCAATAACTACTGAACGGATTTTAATAAAAATTAGCACATAGATAGAACAAGTTCTGGAGATATATATAGAATACAATAGGTCGGAAATGCGGGTGAAACCGCGGGAGACAGCTAATATATGATAAATAGAATTCGACACGCTGTGTTACTCACGTTGAAATTGATGAAAACTGTAGCCTGTCTCTTTTTTGCAAAGGCTACGGGTATGACTATGGGTCAAATTTGAGCAAGATTGGTTCACTCGTTTTGCTGTGAAAGTGTTACAAACATTCAAACACTTAGGCATTTATTTTGGTACAGTAGTATGAATTATACGAATGAATATGAATTATTCTCAAAAACAGTATTACCTATTCTTATTCAAAATTCAAAACCATTTATTCAGTTTAGGCCTTCGGAGGGCACTTATGAAGGTCAAATTTAAAGTTACTGAAGCTACAACCGGTTCGGAAGTCAGCCTTCAACTGAGAAGAACCGGCAAGAAACTCAGCAAGGTAACATTCTTTTTTATTTGTTATATAAATTTTTATCTATTCTGACTTTTTGGCTATTTTATAATTTCAATTTTACATAATTTTATATTTAACAATTACAAAATACTTATTATAGGTAACATTAAAAAACAAAACAAAAAAAAAAAATATGACAAGACTACAAAATAGAAAATAACAATAATTAGGTACTTACAACTTAAAAAAGAGATTTAGAGGTGCACTGTGCAGAGAGCTATGTAATGTGTTATGTAATGCTGCTTTTGAGATACAAACAGAACCACGCTGTAATGCCATGCTTTTCAATGCATATCAAAGCTTGGTGTATATATGTGGAACTTTCAATAAGGATGAAAGTAAATTTAAATTAATTGGATTTTGCATCGAAAGTTTTAATATAGTGATCTTTATAAGCAAAATAGGGTTCCTATGACGCTCCATCACCTCAAAACTATTAAACAAATCGGGATGGGTCTGCTACCATTCGACGTGGAATTTTTCCTAGTTGGATATAGGCTAAATATAATATCGACAAACGCGGGTGAAACCGCGGGTGACCGATTATTATTATGATTTATTATAATTGACGAAGTAATAATGGGTATTTTAGGTTATCGATAAAGATTTATTTATTGAAGCTCATCAAATAATTTATTACATAATAGCTGTGCCCGTAATTTCGTACGCGTGATAATTTTAAATGAATCTTTTTTTTATTCGTAAGCCGTTTTGAAGAAAAAAAGGTTTGTTTCGAATACCCATTAAAAATTTTCCAATATTTTTTGGAGTTAAACGTATTTTACATACAAACAAATTATTGATTACCTTTTGTTTATCACCTCAACATATTTTTTATCCCTACTAATATTATAAATGTGAATGTAAGTTTGTTTGTTACGCTTTCACATGAAAACTACTTAACCGATCATCATGATCACCGATGATACTTTGTACACATATTCTTGGAGATACTAGAAGTAACATAGGATACTTTTTGTGCCGGGAAAATGTTACATCTTTCGGGAACGCGAGTGAAACTGCGGGGCACAGCTAATACTAAATAAATAGAAAACTAAGAGTCATAATCATATTTACTTTAAAGTATGTATTTTTCCCAATACACAATTACATATGGAACTCAACCCATTATTAATAGCTTAAAATAATATCGTATAACAACCTTATTTTAAAGAAGATATGACTGAAATTACAAAAACAATGTCATTATTTTTCAGTGAGCTGAAAACATTGTGTCATCTAATATCCACCTGAAAAATCCTATTTTACCCGCACGTATATTTGACAGGATATGAAACATTGAACATAATACATTTATCATTATATATGTATCAAGGAAACAATTTTAACGGTATCAGAGACGAATTACAGCCCCCTTATTCAGCTAATACAAACTTCGTCGGCGAGCCGCTTCACGGACGCCACGGAGAGCTTACCTCTCACGTGATTAGTAGTATTATTGCAGTAAGCGACAGAGACAGAGCATAGAAGCTGCAACGAAACATCCTCGAGTTAGTGTCATTTGCCTTACAGAATCGAGCCCGAGATCAAAAAGTGAGCAATTCCATCGAGGTATACTTCAATTTTCTATCAGATGGCTGGCAATATTCAATAAATCAGACTGGCAACACTGCGCCGTTGTATACGAGTTGGTTTGTCTGCACATCTGTCAAACTATGCATATAAATCTACGGCATAATCTGGGAGAGGTGCTCGCGTTGATGTGTTTGATTTTGAACTACGTTACAAATAATATTTTATTTAAAGAAACTTTTAAATATAGTTGCCTTTTTCTATTAATTATGTCTTTTGCTCGCCTTTGTCATTTGAATATTTAATGTGAAGATAATTAAATTTATGCTCCACTCGTCGAGGCGAATCTTCTGCAAATTATTTAATTATGTTGACTGAAAATTTGAATTACTTTTTAATTATGGTCATTACTCTTTGTGATGTCTGGAGAATTCACTAATCACTGGATTTCATTGTCTTCTTACTTAGACATATGATTGAGGTAAACTGCCGAAACAACTGTGGAGAAGTGAAGATCTATGCTATCCCACTTCAAGGACTCTAGTAGGTTCTAACTAATATTCTCTCCTTTCCTTTATTGTTTGTTGGGAATTGTTTGTAGGTTGTAAAATTTTATAACAATCCCAAGATAAGTGCTCAACGCCGCAAATAAGTTTTCACATCAAAAAATCAATGCTAAGGTTCTGCTCAGGAGTTGACATCACTAGATTGAACTAGACCAAAAAAAAATTAAAAAGTAGAACTTTCAGAAAACTACCCATCTCGTTCTCTCGCAGGCTAAATCCTAAAGATCTAATGTTTGTCTCTTTTTAGTTTTTTCACTTCCATAAAATCATTTTACATTTAATTTACATCAATGTAACACTCCAAAAACACTCTTCAACAAACCAGACTGCTAGTTGGTTTATCAACAATTTGTTCACATTTAATCGTAACATCCAGTTAACTAAAGGCTTGTATTCATTAACATTGATAAGAATACACCAATCAGTGAGCACGTCCGTCTATCCGTTGTTGTGGACATTTAATTTATCGTATTGTTTTGTTTCTGTCGTTTGTATGTCTAGTCATTATTTGACCCGCTGACTACTAGTAATATCGTGCTTCTGTGATATTTGCAGTGGTAATGGTATATCTATATATATTAAAATGAATTCCTATTTCCCTTGGTCACGGCATCACGCATGGACGGCTGGACCGATATCACAAATTCTTTTTTTGTTGTGTTTATTATTGTCAGGAGATGGTTCTTATGAAGGAAAAAATTAAGAAAGTTTCGTGGAAAATTAGAAAATTTAAGAAAACATAACGACTATATTAACTTTTCTAATGTAACCTTACCACTTTTGAGAATATGAACTCTTATATTGTTACCTTATGGTGTTTGACATAAATGTCAGTAGTTTGACAATATCGTTTAAAACAGAGGCATGGGTCGGCATTATATTGATAAAATAATATTTGTTTCATTACTTTGTGCACATTTCACAGTCGATTCAGTCAGAAGATTCGAATTCAATATTCATAGTTAAGACAGAACAACGTCTGTCGGGTCAGCTAGTCTTGTATATATATAATTCCACTGTACGTGTGTATGTCAATGAACTCCACCTAAACGGCTCGAATGATTATGATGAAATTTTTAGTGTGTGTTTCAGTGGATTTGAGAATGGTTTAGTTTCACAATTGGACCCGGTAGGTGGCGCTGCGATTGAATTCCTGCATGGTTTTCTTTATGGAACTTTTGTGTGGACTTATTTCGACAGGACAACGTCTGTCGAGACAGGTAGTATATGTATATCTTCTTGGATACTTTTACACACGGCTATCTGATCCCAAACTAAGCCGAGCTTGTACTATGGAAACCAGATAACTGATATACTACCTAATAACATACAACTTTTTTTGAACACATGTTTTAGGAGGGATAACAATTATTGAAGTGAAAACTTCTTTAGCTGCGTTGAGCACTTTTCTTGGGATGGGTATACAATGCTAAACTCGCGTCAGGACACGTGACCTGATCGAAAATTCGTAAAACGGTAAAAATGCACAATGTTCAAGTTTGCACTTCTGCCGGCACTCCCGAAGTGCAACCTTTGTTTTTTTTTTCATTTTTAAATAAGTATGTGCAACTAACACGTGGATCCTTGTTATCCGATTAATAAATAAATAATTATATAGATATTTACATCCAGACACAGCACAAACACACATGTTGCATACAAATTTTTGACCCCAGGTGTACATCGAACTTACGACCTGCGGCGTAGCAGTCAGGGTCAACAGGCCCGTCAAATGGTGATGTGTATCATCTCAATTTATCTCTAGAGTACATTGACAAATGAGCATTTGCATTGCATAAAGCGTCCAAAAGTTCAGGCATCAGGTAGTAACAAAAATACTATATGCAAATGTTAGTATGTATCGATTTTACTCTTTCACGCAAATACTACCGGCCAGATTTGGATGAAACTTGGCACACAGCTAGAACACATACTGGAATAACATAAAGGCTACTTTTTATATCGGAAAAATGTGACATCCTTCTGGAACGCGGGTAAACCGTGAGGGACAGCTAGTCTGTTATAAAAGTAACAAATAATATTAATAAGGTTGTTGATATTTGCGCCATTGACGCGCCGACCATTGTTCCAATAGTGTCCGCTCATGGCCTAATGGCCAAGAACCTCAACAAACATCTTAAGAGGCTCGCGTTAGGTGACCAGATTCAGTAGGCAGTGCTCCTGGAGATGACATGCATAGTGAGGACGTTATTCTCTTTGGACCCTGTTTTCAATGCCAGTGGGGACTATCCTACTGATATTATAAATGCGAAAGTTTGTATGTATGGATGTTTTTTACTCTTTCATGCAAAATCTATTAAACGGATTTCGATGTAACACACACAGGATACTTTTTGTGCTGAGAAAATGTTTCAAAATTCAGGAACGCAGGTGATTGCGCGGAGACAGCTAGCTTCTTATATTTTTGAATGTGTTCTGTTTTTTCAATTATATATTTTAAAATGAAAATACGGAGATAATTATTATTTTTTTTAATACAGACGGGATTGCGATTGGCCTCAATCTCACCTGATGGTAAGTGAAGATGAGGCCGAAGATGGAGCTCGCTTTCCCGTTAGTAGCCTATACACTCTTTTATTTTATCTATAAATGGAAATGTAATAATAACCTGGGACTTTCTTTACACTCTGATACGAAATTAAACAGTGTACTGCTTGTACTTTGGTTACCAGAAAATTGATAAACTACATATTATAAACACATACGTATATAGATATTTACACCCAGATATAGAACATACAGTGTGTTGCAAACAAATGTTTGTGGAAATCGAACTTACGACCTGTGGCGTGGCATCGGCGTATCAAACCACTGGTCTAATAGTAATCTATGTATTATGTATATATTACTTATACATATGTATTGTATATAAGGAAAATTGGATTCCTTTGACGTACCCTTCCCTCAAAACTATTGAACGAATCGGGATGGGAATATATCATTTTTTGTAGATAATTACAGGCTATCGATAAACGCAAGCGAAACCACGGGGACAGCTAGTGCATACTAAATTGAATTATGAATTAAATCAATACTCGAAATATTTAATTTCTTTTGAATGAATACAGATCAATATACAATTGGTTGAATAGTCATTCATTTTACCATTTCAACAACAGTTTTATTCAAATTAATTTATCGGAAATGAAATCAAATTAATTAATTTATTGAATACACAATGAATAAGGGGAAATCTGCATTCGTATTCAATTCTCTTACGTGATTTTTAATTTATTTGCAGTTGGTATGGTTCCCATTGGTGAAATAATAAAACAAATTTTAATATTTAATACTTTTTTATGGTTCAAAAACGGTGTGACTTCGGTGAATATCTGTCGCTATGCCTCTGCTGTATTTCTCAGCAATTACCAATGCTCTTGACTTTTGTTGAGCAGCAGAGCTCTTAGTGCAGAGTTCATCCGGAGAAGTACTACCACCTTACCCATTTCTGCCGTGAAGTAGTAGTGCACTTGTGTTACTGTGTTTCGGTTAGAAAGGTAAGGGAGCCGGTGAAATCAGACACATGAGATTTAACAACTTCACGTCTCAGGGTCGACAACCCATTAGCGATGTTTTTGATGTTGCAAATATCCTTAGGCGGCGGATTTTTTTACTTAAAAGTGGTGGTCAGCTAGGGGGGTAACTTGAACCCCAACCTCAATGCTTTGGTTTCTATTCTTTCTTCATCGAAAGTTATAACTCATTCTTGGATTCAAAGCAACATCTTTCTTCATGTCTTCCACCATCACTAAGTTATCATTACTCCCTATATCTCTACAAAATATATGTCAATGGAACTCGAAACATAATAACGTACCAACCCCCATTTCATATCGAAGCCACCGGTTCATCCATTCGATTACACAGCGATTCATCTAATGCATCGATTCTCATTCAGTTTATCATTCGTTTTCCGGTCTTTGTCGTGAATTCAATAAGGACAGGCGTTGTGTTGTTTGCTTTAACTTGACTTATGAAAAGGATATGAATAATTTATATCAACTGTGCGGTTGGTTTTGATTGCAACGCTGTTTTTAACGGATAATCGATACGGTTTCATATCGATAGCTTTAATTTTGCTTTTGGAATAATGTGATGACATTGGAGATGAATGAAATGGAATGATAACTTTCTCTCTGATTCTTTTGTCTTAGCCATTAACTGTGTGTCTTGGTCGATGGTGGTGATTATATTAAAGCTGTGGTGGGAACATGATTCCCTCATCGGTAATTTTTTTTCAATTATTTTTAAATTACTGTCAACTTTCGAAGCCTATTCAAGGCAAATTTCAAAGAGACATTCTAAAACGATATTTATATGTAGGAATCATATAAATAACTTATATACACTTTTAACTTTAAATCCCTACTAATATTATAAATGTGAATGTAAGTTTGTTTGTTACACTTTCACGCGAAAACTACTTTTTGCGTCGGGAAAATGTTATATCCCTCGGGAAAAAGGGTAAAACCGCGTGGCATAGCAAGTATTTAATAAATTAATTTTATTAAAAATCAGTACCAACTTAAAAATAATAGTCCTGTGATAGATGTGCCACAATAATAATTGTTTTGAAATCACAGAGAGACACTATGTAATTTATTTATTGTTATAAAGGTGCAGATCGTCCATTTATCATAATACAAAACAACTAAAGGAAATAACTAGTTAAGTGACAACACAAATAACACGTCATTGAATAACAATAATACTAATTCTAACACACGCAACAAAAGCTTATCACTATTCGTCCAGACGAAAGTAATCGCTAATACCAGTGCAATAAAGACTAAGATATGATCCGATAATATTTTCCCTGCTACCAGAAGCACAATGAATTATTAAATTATTCGTGCCATCCCTTTGGTGGAGCGTTTGAATCCCATTATTTTTTGATGAGCAACTTGTTGTTTAGTAGTCTAGTCACTTGATTATGTGACATATTAAGTCTCAAACTTAAGCCTTTTAATTTTTACTGTTAATTTTGTAACTAACAATAAATGGTTTTATCTATGTGCTAAAACAGCTATTTGTTACGTGTTATAACTTAAGACATATGTATACTACTGTGTACTAATGCTGCAGTGGTTTAATAAGATCGAATAATATATTTTAAATAATAAAGAAGCATTTATAATTTTAGTATTTTTTTTTAATTATTTTGTGTAATATACAAGACTAATCATGTTGTCTCTGAATTCTACTGTCTTCATATTTCAATTGTGTAAAATAGTACGTTACAAAGATTTACACTCGAAAGCTATTTAATAATTAGCTCAAGCACTAAACCGGTTCAAACACACCCTGATGATACTTTCGCGTGCGTGCCCGTATATCATATGACACGGCATATAATAATGGAAGCGTCTTTTGGGCAAATTTGCAAGCGACCCGACCTTTGTAATAACGCGTTTTTTCTTATTTAATACGAGTGATATTCCCTTTTTTTAAATCTTTTTCGTTCTTTATGTTATTGCTTCATTCAAAATGTAGAATAAAGAGTTTAGTATACTTTTTATTTGCGAATAATTATTGTAATGATATTATAAGAAAATCAATTTAATCATAGCTCCTCTCGATACTAAAAGATTATGTACAATCAAATAAATGAGCTTTATTTTGTATTCATTATGATCTACTTTGGGCTAGCCGATTTTTTAATAGCAATACCTACAAGCTGAATCCGCTGACGTTGTTTTGCCGGGTAGGTGGCCCTATGAGCTAAAATGAACTTAACCACAGCTTCACCTATCTAGAACTCAATCGGAGTGCCATCTACCGGGTCCAATTAGGAATATAAACCATCCTGGGACCTATTCAAAATCATAAAAATGTGCCAGCCATTTAGGGGTGGAATTCAGTGACATACATAAGAATAAAAGAAATAGTTAAGATAAATTGTTCACTTTTAATTCTTAAAAAAATCTGTAGAATATGCCTTAGGGACTTAGAATTACCTTTCTAACCGAAATAGTATTTTTATACGACATACAAGCTTACGCTCCACCCGATGGTAAGTAGTCACCGCCATCTATGGACATTTGCAACACTAAGGTCATTGCCAATGCGTTGTCAACCCTGAGACGTGAAGTTGTTAAGTCTCAGGTGCCTGTAATTTCACCGGCCCCCTTACCTTTCTAACCGAAACACAGTAATACAAGTGCACTACTGGTTTACGGCGAAAATAGTTATTGTGGTAGTACTTTCCCAGACGAACATGGCACTGAGAGCTCTAATAACTTCATTCTAAACTTCACTTTCACTTTAAAACAAGTATTTTTCTTCGGATTGAATTTTGACGTACCTATACAGGGTGTTACAAAAATACCCGTAAAGAAGGATGTAGTGAAGGAGGTTAAATGGGGCCTTATAACGAGTCCATTCACAATATTTAAGAACCGTAGTAACGCTGTATAACATACCCCAAAAAAAAAAACAGATTTTTATGAATGAAAAATAGAAACTGTATTAAAGTAGATAATTATTAGGTAAAATAGGTACGCAGGCCTTTCTGTTAAATAATTTGGTTCCCTGACATGACAGCTTACTAGGTTGTTGGCTTTGATAATTAATTATATTTTTACGGGGTATTTTGTAAAACGTTGTATAATTAACGATTTTCTCACTTTCTTGCAGTTAAGAAATAACTTACAATACAAAATAATTTTGAAATAATATTTTATTAAATCATTTTTTCATATTGAATTTTTGTCAGACATGCATATTATTTTACACGACATAAATTATCAAATGTTGGTAAAGATCCTAATATTCATTTAGCCGACGGGCTACGCTTTGGTCGAATTTGGTTACCACTGAAATTTGTCATGCAATTCCGTGCACCCAACTGCGGATGAATTTGCATTCAAATGAATACAATTATATATCTTTGCATAATGTTGTTCGTGTAGACGATACCGCGATTTTGCACTGTAATATTTGCTTTAAAGCGCTTTAATTTGTTTGGTTAATATTGAAGTAATTAGTTGTAAAGAGCCTGCGCTGTTCAGATGCAGGGGGCGAACCAACAAAGCTGCTCAATTTTGTTATAAATGCTGACTGTGTATCTGGTTTATTCAGATTATAAATTTGCATTGTGGCGAAAATACAGTACCTGTTTAACAGTTGTTTTCTTAAATGTAGAAATTATGTTATTAAAATATTTATTTGTAACACGTGCTACAGGTTGTCGGTTTTTGTTGACTCTGGTTGAAGATTAGTACATATTTATAAGCAAAATGAAACAATATCTGACCTTTTTTGATGGCTTTCTGTCAGATTCCGTATGTGAGGAATCCCAGAGTATTTTATTCATGTTTTGCATGTGCACCAATCCTACGTAATAAGAAGCCTAAAGGATTTTTTCTTGCTAGCTCACAATAATACCGTCTCTTAGTTCTTCAACTTTTTGATTTTTCCGAAAATTTGAAATTAAGTAAATAAATTAATGAAGAATAAAGTCGTTATAAAAACATGTTGAAAGAGCTTTCATACCTTAAAAGAGAAATTCAAAGGCAGAAGTCTACCAATTTGTACACTTACATTGTGAGCCCACGTGATAGACTAGCCTTACCCCTACTAGGGAGGGTTGTGCCCCTACAGAGTGGGCGTGTGTTTTGTAAACAAAACAATCGTAATTCCAAATCTAAAAACTCGGTAACATATGTCAACGGATACGAACCGTTATTATTCACAAATTAGTCATGATGATGTGAATAAAGCCTATTTGTAAACATTAAATAAATGCAGACCCTCAAATAATATAATAAACTACCTGTCCCCTGCGGTTTCACCCACGTACTTGTGTTATAAAAGTAGCCTTTATTCCTCTCCATACCATAGGCTATGCGTGTGCCAAATTTCAGCAAGATCAGTTTAGCTGTGAAAGCGTAACAAACCAACCAACAGACCCAGTTTCGCATCTATACTATTAGTTAAGATTAATATATTCGTAATCGCATTTCGACAAATCATGTATGAAGGTTTTGGAAGTAACAATTTATCTTAAAAAATAATAATTTATATACTCCATGTTTTCGTTGTTCTGCTACGGACTCGTAGCACTGTAGCGTATAAATGTAAATTGAATCCAATTTCTCATGTAAGTACTTTTGTGAAAGTGTACTATATTACTATAAAACACATTTTCTATCGCTCAATCAGAAAAACACTAGGAAAAAAAAAGCTTTCGCATTCTGTGTACTTTTACTACGCACGTAGCGATCGTAGCCAGAGGGCCTATGGCGTAGCACGTAGAGTTTGCAAGATCTTTTTTGTTATCGAAGTTATACGAGAATATTTTTGTCTAAAAGAAACTTTATGTTTGGAAGTATATTTCTTGAGGAAAAATATAACTTGTGTTATATTATTGTAAGGTGTTGCTACTTGGATGTTAAAACATTAATAAAAATTGCAGGTCTCTTCAAATGAATATATTTCACTTTTATTCTATACATATCATATTGAATCGTTTCAAGATTCATGCAATATAAACCTCGGGATTGGAAACGTGTCATATATACAGTATATGGGGGACATTAGACGCACCATCACCTCAAAACTACTGAACATATCGGGATGGGACTGCTACTATTCGATGTGAAATTTTCCTAGATGGTTATAGGCTATATATGAGAATGATAAACGCGGGTGAAACCGCATTCTAAAATTCAGGGAGGGGAAAATTCGAATTTCGTTGGAGCAAAACCGACTGAAACGGAATTGAACCTGACATTTTTTTGCGAAACATCAAAAAAATACTGAAGCTTGCAGACTTTGTATCTAATTCAAGAGAATTACAGGGTAAAAAAAACATAACTTATTAATGTATATAATAATTCAAAATTACATGAATTTTCACAACCTAGGCCGAGAGCCGTATATAACCGGGGAAGAGCTATAATTATATATAGTTAAATATTAGTATACCTGTATCTAGTCCTGAGATTCTTTGAGGATACAAGCGGGGAAGTGGATAAATGTATTTATTTTGTATCTTAAATAGTAAACCTTGTCAGAAATATAAATACTTAACTTATTTCCATCTTGGGTAAGTTTTATTTCTAATAGAAAATGTGCTATTATGGGTCCTAAGCAAATATTAATATAAAATTGGAGTCAACTCTGAGAGTATTGCAATTTTATTCTAATTAAAGTTCTGGTTAAGTTTCAAAAGGGTAACTAGAACCATTTGACTTATTAGATTTTTAAAGCATGGCTATAGGCAAGAGTAGGATACTGAAATCATTTAAAAATAACTGAATTTTACATTGCTTTTACCTTTGTCTTCTTTTTTTTCTATTATCGCCTTATAAAAACAAAGAAAGTTATTTGTGCTTATTGTTTTAATCTTTTTCTAAACTTTTATACTCTTACATTCGTCCCAAATGTGATAAATTCTGTACATATCTATAATTGATGTACATATCAGAATACTGCTTCATTAATTTATTATAAAACCTCAAAATGAAGACTGTTGATGTTTCATATTTAATAAATAAAATAACCTTCAACAAAAATTAGCGAATTGTGACAAAAAGAGAAAATAACGAGAGTCGAAAATAAAAATGTTAATGAATGGTTTCAACGGACAGTTAAGAACCTTATATCCAGCAAATCCCACTTGGACGTTATAATTATTTTTCCTAAAAATATTCACTGACGGTTAACGACGTCACCTTTCGGTGACAGGCCATTAAAAAGTTGCCTTGGTTAATGAATAGCTTTTGATTTACAAAACAATTTCCCCCTCGCACTAACGCTTTGTTTGATTTCGATAATGAGCTAGAAGGGTTCCCTAAGCGATTTTGGAGAACTTCCATCAAAGGGAAGCGAATTGATGGTTCCGCTCATGGTAATAGTGAGTGGTTATTTATCAAGATTTTAATTTTCAGGTTCATCGAATGTTGAAAAGTATTTATAAATATTTATCCTTAATAAATGTAATGTTTGATTTTTTGTTTACATTTTTATGGGAAATTGGTGAGCGTTTTTTGGGGAGGGTCTCTTTTTTCATTTGATAGAAGCACTGTCTCCTAAAAGATGACGTAGCACTTTCCTTGGGACAGGACGTTAGGAACGGTGGTAGGGTACTTGGTGATATCCTGGTTGGCTTCTTCCCTGGAATTTAAAATCTGCCATTAAGCACCTAGCTGTTTTGCATTACAAAAAAGCAGGTAATATATGATGAATAAAACGCACAATGATTGGAGTAGTAGTGCTCTTAGTGCAGAGTTTGTACAGGGAAGTACTACCACCTTATCGCTTACTTCCGCTGTGAAGGAAGCAGTAATACACTTGCAATACTGTGTTTCGGTAAGAAAGGTAAAGGGGGCGGTGAAATTACAGGCACTTGACATTTAATAACTTCACGTCTCAGTGACGAAAATGCATTGGCGATGCCCCTGGTGCTGCAAATGTCCAAAGGTAACGATGTCCACTTACCATCAGGTGGGACGTATGATTCTTTGTCGGCCCATGTGTTAAAAAAAGGAAGGAAGACCAGCGCATAGACGGGAGGATGACCTGAAAGCAATAGCAAGTGCGACATGGATGTGGTAAGCATAGCTCACGATCGTGAACTATGGAAGGGTCTAGGGGTATGTTAAAAAGCAAAATTAGCGATTTCTAGATTTTAATTGGACCGTCTGCTTCTCTGTCGGTTCATGTGAAAAAAAAAAACAAAAACAGTGGTTCAGAATTTTATCTCGACACTGTGTTTTGGAAATGCACATAATAATAAAATATACCCAACGCCAGGTACATTTATTCTATTCTACCGTATAGAGTGTAAGGTAGAGCATAAATTAATTTTGATTCCGTACCGCCAGTGAGGTATGAAATATATCCCCATAAATCGTCAAAGTACCCGGATGTGGTACGTGTTTGACTTTTTTTTTCCATCCTATTTGGAAACCCCGGATATTAAACCACAGAGCTTATTTCTCCCATATTTTTGTCTTAAAACGTTAATCTTAACTCTTGTTAGAAGTGAGATAGGTGGTTATTGCTTTGTCTTAGCTTTTAGGTGGGAACTTGGGTTGTGTTCAATATGCCATATTACTTATTATGACATAAAAAAAAACTGAGATATGATTTATATTAAATAATAAATAAAATGAACTCTTTTTAAAATAATACTTTTCTCGTTCAATCTTATTGGGAAGGGTATATAATAATATAAATTTTTGTTATAAAAATAAGAAATGCCACCATTTATTTTATGCAAGAAAACATGATTTTTATTGATCAATACTTAATAATATAATTATTAATTCCATCACTAATGAGCCGCACACTTAATGCATTCAAAAACACAACCACAGAACACAAAAAAATACAAATGGTACCCAAGATAAAGCCGACGCCCGCACGCAAATGACCATAAAAAGTCCAACAGAACCAAGAAAAAACATAAAAATGAAACAAATAACGAAATAATGAATTATTATAAGACTCAAAAGAAACTTCGCGTTCTATAATTTTGCTTAAACTGTTTTCAATATGTAACCAATATTTATGATCATCTTGAGCCACAGTTAATAACGTGTTGTTAACATTCAAGGGTGCTCAATCAATTTAGTATTACTTTATAGTACCTTTCTGGGCCTCTCCTCTTGGGTCCACGTTGAATAGCCCCTTGACAGCAAGAGCTTTCTCAGATACTAAGGCGGAATAATGAAAAGGATTAATGCTGTTTTATATTTATACCTGAATGTTAATAGGGTTATTTTTAGACTCTTGTTTCAATTTAGTTTTTAAATGTAATGAAATTTTCTTAATGTAAGATATGACCATATATGACTGTGTATAACTAAGTACATAGAATTAGAAAGTTTACTCGACATATCTACGGAGCATAAATTCCTTTCAAAATTAAAAAGTCAGTAGACAAAAAAAATACTGAAATAATGAGAAAATCCTAGATGTTTTATTATAATGAAACTTTGTTAAAGTAACATACAACAATAACTATATACAACTAATTAAATATAAAGAATTCTAAAAATACTCTACATATAGTAAATTAAGTCTTTTGCATAATTTAATGAGCCAGTAGATAAAAAAATGCCAGTTTTACTATGGGAAAATCATAAATATTTTTTGTAGAATCCGAAGCTTAAAACGAAGCTAAAGTTAAGCTTATCTCAAAGTCTCTACCAACAAACTTAAGTCTGGATTGAACGTCGCGGTCATCTGCAAATAAAAGAATTTCGTGGGTACAGATAAAAACTGGGAAAAAGCCCTTGTATGGAATTGTTATGGACTATTTTTGACTGGATATGTCTAATATATGTTATAAGTTAATTAATAAATTGACAAAGGAGTTGGTCCATCAAAAGATTTTGCTATCTTCTGCTGATATTTAAGTAGTATTTTATTTGATATATCTTATTATTTACATATCATCATATCTATGTATCCTAAGTACTTAATACCGTTTTAAAATACTGTCGAATAGTATGTTATTATATTAATGAATACTGATTTCGAATTATGGTTAGTGATAAAAAGTTTTGCGATAATATCTCATTGCATGTTCATTAATTAATAAATAAATAGATAGAATAGATATCCTGGGACATTATTTACACACGGCCATCTGGTCCCAAACTAAGCAGAGCTTGTACTATGGAAACCAGATAACTGATATACTACATTTATTTTTCTAAATACATACAAAAACAGATATAGATATTTACACCCAGACACAGAACAAACAGACATGTTCATGCACACAAATGTTTGTCCTGGGTGGGAATCGAACCCGCGACCATCGGTTTGGCAGTCAGAGCGTTAACCACCAAGCCAACTGGCCTGTCACAATTCTCATTGTTTATGACAATTTCATTTGTCAACTCTATCGCTCTAAGTGGTAACAGTGCTGTTAAATTATGCGAGGTCTCAGATATTATTGCAAAACTGTCTGATAAAATGCTTTTGTTTATATCAGTAATCTATCTACCTAGTTCTCTGAAGATGATGGTTTTGAAGATACTAATTAATTAGAATTAAGTTATAAAATAAAAATATTATATTTTTTTACAATTAAATATAAAAATATCCTCCAGTAGATTTATTCAGACCTTCTTGTATTGTTTCCAAAAGCTTTAAATTAAATATTGGCATTGTCTCAAAAAGATAATGGCAAAGTCAACTCAAAAGTTCGAATCTTTTATTACCAGATCTGAGGTACAGCTTGCCGCAACTTACCTTCGGTACATCAAGTAAGTTACGTGGTGAGCTGTGCCAAAACAACTTGAGCTCTTGGCACTGATGTCTCACAGGTAAAAGCGTGCAAGGACCGGTTGTTGAATTAGAGCTCAGCTATTTTTAGCTTATGTTTCAATTCCAGGTTTATTGTGCTTACCAGATTCAGCCTCTTCATCATTTTTATAACCTAGAGATTGTAAAATATAGAAAATACCTCTGTCCAAGCTCTCTTTTGCAAAATAAGAGAATTACGAGAACCAGGCAGATGGACCACGCGATGTTCGGAGGTCACAGTGCTGTAAACCTAAATAAACCCGAGAATCAATTCTTGCATAGGTGCAACTTCTGACGGTTGGTGTTTCGTGACTGATTTTCAACGCATTTTTAAAGTAATCTTAAATTGATTCTACATAAGCCAAAAGTAAAGAAGCTCACATTACAGTTTGGTTGCACACAGCCTATCCACCGTTACACATTCCAAGCAGATATAAATAGGCCGGTTCGCGATGGCCCATTGTCACGGGCAACCAAGATGGCGGACGCAGTTTTTTATTTAACCACAAAAACCTAAGAATAAAGAAGAGTTTCGTGTTATCTGTATTGAGGGTTGTGAATAGAGTGAAATGAGGGAATATTATGTTTTGGTTTATGAACAAGTGAGTTTATTTTCTAGAGAGCGACAGTTTATAACTCCTACTAATGGTTTGGATGTGAGTACATGAAAACAAACAGCAATTAACTACATAGTTGTATTATCTTATAGAAAATTATGCTCTAGTCAATTAATAATTATATAGCAGAATAGATAAATAGGCCAATGATTTTAAATAAGGTATCCAAGAGAGCTAGATGGAGCGATGATATACGCAAGCTGGCTGGCAGCGGTTGGAAACAAAGAGCTGAAGATCGAGCTCAGTGGCGTGCCATAGGTGAGGCCTATGTCCAGCAGTGGACGGAGATAGGCTGATGATGATGATGATGATCCAAGAGAGTAAGAACGGTAAACAGGAAATTGTATGACAATGTTTCGGTTCGAAAGATAAGGGGGCTGGTGAAATTAGAGGCACATGAGCCTTAGCTTCACGTCTCACTTGTTTGCTTAATAAAGGGTCTTTGAAATTGAATTTGATCCTAACATTTATTAAGAGTTTGTATAGGATTGTTGATTTAAAAAAATATTCAAAAAAGGTAATTTTTGGTCAGATATTAATTATGCCAACATTACATTTACAGTTTTTAGGGCCCCTTAGTCACTCGGAACTCTAGTTTTATTAAGTTCGTTTGTTTGTCAGTGTCGTTTTACTAAGACTTAGACTATAAGTAATAGAAAGTGTTATCGTAAGCTATCAAATATAATTGTTGAAATATTATATAGGATAAAAGGAATTTTTTATTTACACAAAAAGCTTTCGGAGCCATAACCTGAAAAAAATTAAAGTTAATATGTCATCACTGACTTGTTATAACTTGTTGTGTCTGATAAAATAATCTTAGAACCTCCATCCAATATGACGCCAACTGGACAATGTCCAGCTGCAAAAATAATTTGGTATTTCATTTTACTATCACAATATATTCTAATGTAGTCCTCGGCGTCAGACTATCTTATATTATTGATTAAGAACCCTACACTGCTCGAGTTACAACTCTTACTTGATCGGCTTTCTTTTCATGGTAATTTTGCAATAACATACAATAAAATTATTCCAAGCCACTTACGTGCTTTAAAGATTGTTTATACCATCACAACACAAGAAGTAAACGGGTAAATAAAACAACATCCTCAATGGAATCTCTCATTAGCCAATATAAATACTTGTACAAGCGTCACGGACCCCTATTTACATTATCAAAGTGACAAAACGATGGGTTCCTTACAAAGATACCACCATTTGGCGTAATTTATTCCAGGATGGGCCTCAGACAGACCCTTCTCACTTCTGTATATTATGTACATAATAATTGTCTATTTGAATATAATCAAGGTTAAACGTAAATGTTTGTCTTGTATTAACATGTTTTAACATGTTCTCGGTGTAATCAAAAGACTGGATGTAGTGAAAATTTACATACAACTATGTTTCTGTTTAATTCTAGTTGCTACTGTCAGAGAATAATAATACTGACGTATTTCTGTTAATTAACGCGTGCGTGTGTCGTTTTTTTAATTTTGACTTAATTTCGTATTATTTAGAATGAAATTTTTGAATTTAGAAAAATTTAATGATTAAAAATATTTTAATTTCATTTCATAGAAGATCTGGATTGAGATTAAACTCTGCCACCTCTAGTGTCACTTCAGAAGTATAAAGAACAAAGTGATAGTTAACTGAAAATCTAGCAAAAGATTCGCATCCACTTCTGAAATTACTGACGGAGTACCTCTCTAGTCATGTACATATATAACCTCCACAAGGAGTCGATTTTTTCGTATGAATTCAACTATTAGACTTAGTTTACTGACTCTGACTAGGAGGTTTAATCCGCTAACTCTCGGATTATAATGGATAGTAGCTGAACGTTTCTGTCAAGCCACAATTCCTTGCCTGATCCCACAATTGAACCCAAAATCTTTTGTTTATGGACGAGATATATTCGATGAAGGGGAAGATTTAGTACTGCAGTCAACCAATGAAGAAACGCGCCGAGCCGAATCGAAACGCATCGCCCGCGGGAGCAAATATTGATAAGCGATGTGAGAGTTCGATTTGCTTAAGAGGAGAATTATTGCAATTCAACGCTGCTCTATTCGGTGTTTTTTAAGAGCCCTTTTTTAACTAAAACTAGTCAGAATATTTTAGTAAGCACAGTTAATAACTTCAGTCACTTCACTCAGGCCATAAACCTCCTTTATCTTCCTAAGCTAACACAAAACGATATAGCACTTTCAGCATTTTCATTATTTTTCAGAAGGTATGCATTACACACGTAGCTGAAAATAAAAGCCATACTTCTACAAAGAGCCACTCGCACATAAACGCTAACACTCATTTCTAATTCTACATCAGCCCCGGGGTCCATTTGCTCCCATTAACCGTCTCTAGGGTGAAATTTAATCACTTGCTGATGAAACATTCGCTTTGTTTTCCATTACTATTAAAGGTAATAGACATTACTGAAATCCTTGCTAAGTATATTGTCAGAAGGGAAAATATGCGAATATATTTTAATGTTACGAGTCATGTTAAAGCGTTTTGTTTCATCTGTTTAGGGTTCGGAATATTATTACAATTATTTTCTTTTTTATGCCCAAAGGCTGAAAAACAGGGAGCTGGCAAATGGATCGTCCATTTGATAGTGCCAAGGGGTCAAAATCGCCAGTAGACATTAGTCACTTCCAATTCCCTTGGTCTTGCTAATGAGCTTTTGGTGAACGAGAACATATTGAAAGAACTGTTGTACAATGGTAGGATACAGTGTAGTAAGTACCTGGCTGGCCTGAAAATATTGTTCAGGCACTTGAAATTCATTCTAGACTCTATATGGTTAAACACAAGATATAACTTAGAAAAGTAATTTTCCTTATTTAAGATGCTACTAGAATACCTCCTATTTAGGATATAGGTATCTAATTACTTAAAGTCTCGTAAATTCTATAAGCTTTCAGATTAGTGCAGATTACTTTGGGCGTATAAGTTGGATATTCTAATGAAATCTATGTGGTTTGGTATATCTAACCGAATTAACAACCATTTTTACAACTTATCTATATAAGTATGTATTTAAAAAGTAGTATATCAGTTACCTGGTAGCCACAGTACAAGTAGCACACTCTGCTTAATTTAGGATCAGGTAACCATTTGTGTAGAATATCCTGGGGATATTTTGTTAATATTGTAATAATGCATAACCTACCTATATACTATATATCATATTCAGGATGTTACAAAAATAAAATAGGCCCTTATAACGACACATTCACAATATTTAACTAAATAATCCAAGAATAATGTACATACATTTATGCTATTTTTGATTTATATAACAGCTTCCTTGAGGTGGAGACCTGGTGACCTGTAATACAGGTTCCTATTACCTACCACAGGCACCAGCGATCCACAGCCAAAAATTGTAATACATAGCTTATGTAAAAAAAATATAAGATTTTTTTGGTTTGTGGTGACAAATAAAGATTTTTGTTATTATATTATTTAAGAACCGTAGTAACGCTGTATATCATACCCCAAAAAAATAAAAAAAACAGATTTTTATAAATGAAAAAATAGAAATTTATGAAATTAGACAATTATTAGGTAAAATAGGTACGTAGGCCTTTCTGTTAAATAATCTATTTAGTTCCCTGACATGATAGCTTACTAGGAGTGTTGGCTTTGATAATTAATTATATTTTTACGGGGTATTTTTTAACACGTTGTATATCTCTTCAAGCTCTACTAATTATAATAGCTCTAGTAAATTGTTTTCGTGTAGTAGAATTTGATTACTTTCCTAGTTCCTAATGCTATGAAATTCTCTTTGCCTTGAAATATCCTATCCTACAAATATAATATAGTTTTTTGTAAATCAAGCCTAAAATATACTATTTCACTCATGATTTTTTTTTGTAAATATCGGTACTAAAAAAAATATTGATATTTTACAAATAACCAATTGGATTCCACGAAAATAAAATAAATGTACACATTTCCTTATTTAAATATTATATACATAAAACAAATCACTACATAGTATAAAACAAAGTCGCTTTCTCTGTCCCTATATCCATATGTATGCTTAAATCTTTAAAACTACGCAACGGATTTTGATGCGGTTTTTTAATAGATAGTGTGATTCAAGAGGAAGGTTTATATGTATAATACATATGACATCCCACGGGAACGCTGGTAAAACCGCGGGGGACAGCTAGTGTTTTAATAAAAACATTTTTTTTTTTCAAAAACACTTAAAAAGAGTTTATTCAATTTATCATGAAATGTTAACTTTAAAATGTAACTACGGAACCCATTACAAGTTCGTGCCACTCTCACATACCCAGCGTATCTCCGTCACGGTAGTTTTCTGGATGTGGCCGCGTTCTTTTATTTTTTGCTTAAGGCACTGCACATTGTTTCGAATGTTTTCAGCTGCGTTGATCTGTGAAAAGACTGACTTTTTGCCTTTTTGTGAATCTCCCTCATTTTGTCATGTCAGTTTTGTTTCGTTAATATTAGTTACAAGTTTTTAGGACTTTTTTTTGACTACTCATAATTCATTCCAGCTGCCGGAAGTTAGATTCTGTGCTGGTTTAAAAATTTTATATCCATAGAATATATCAAAAATATTATTATTGTATCGAAAATAATGTTGAACGAATAATGATATTGATCTGAAAACATGACAGGCTAGTTGGCTTGGTGTTTGCGAAGTTACAGGACGTGGGTTCGATTCCCACTCAGGACAAAAAATTCTGTGCACGTACATGTCTGTTTTTTTCTGTGTCTGGGTAGGTGTAAATATCTTTATAAGAATGTTCGTTTCGTTATTTGGTTTCTATAGTACCCAGTACAGTAACTTCACGTCTCAAGGTTGACAATGCATCAGTATTAGCAATGCCCTTGGTGTTGAAAATGTACACTGGTGGCGGTGACCACACACTAAAAAATATTAAAAATAAAATAAATAAATTTTTTTTTTACCTAATAATAATAATAGGGTGGGGAAAAAGTTCCTTCGCATTTTTTAAGAAAATTCAAAACATTTTTAATATAGTTTATTTACATTTAACTAAAGTATGTAGGTACCATTTTGTTCAATAACTTTTTGCCATCTTGTAGGTAGGGACATGATCCCATTGCTATAGAAATTTTGGGACTTCTGATCAAAATACTGCGACAAGTGGTTTTGACAGTCCTCTCGTGATGTTAACCTGACACTGCCTAAAGAATTCTGAAGAGACCGAAACAGGTGGAAATCTGAAGGTGCAAGGTCAGGACTATACGGCGGATGCATTAATACCTCCGAGCCAAACTCTCTTAATTTTTGCTGAGTGGCTAAAGATGTGTGAGGTCTAGCATTATCATGATGAAAAACCACACCCCTTCAGTTGATTAATTCCGGCCGCTTTCTCTCAACTTCTTGCTTTAATCTCATCAGTTGTTCGCAGTAGAGTTCAGAATCGATGGTCCTGCCTGGTGGTAACAGCTCATAATGAAAAATGCCCTTCCAATCCCACTACACAGCATCACCTTGTTGCGAGTTAACCCGGGTTTCGCTACAGTCTGTGAAGCCTGACCGGCCTTTGACCATGACCTTTTTCGCACGTTCTTGTCGTACGTGATCCACTTTTCATCACCCGTTATCAGCTTCTTCAAAAATGGTTCGGTTTCATGACGTCGTAATAAAGAATCACAAACCGTGTACTCATACACGGTTCATTAGGTTTCTTTCAGTGAGCTCGTGAGGTACCCAAATATTTAGCTTTTTTGTGTACCCAGTTTTTTTCAAATGCGCCAAAACTGTTTTGTGATCAATTCCCAGTTCTTCAGCTACATCGTAACTACTGATATGCCGATCGTGCTCCACTTTTTCAAAAATGGCATTCATTTTATCCGTAATGGGGCAACCAGAGCGACGTGCATCTTTGATATCAAAATTTCCGGATTGAAAACGCTTAAACCAAATTTGTGCTATTCTCACAGACAGTGCACTAGGTCCATAAACATCGCAATTTTTTTTCGCGGCTGGCATTGCATGTTTACCTTTTTTGTAGTAAAATTTTAAAATGAATCGAATTTCTTCATTAGATTCACTCATCTTGGCGGTACGAAAAACAAATGCAAATCACACATTTTCCTAATTTGAATTTGGAATGATGTTCTTTAAAATTTAAACTGTCAATGATACCAAAACCAGCCAGATACAAATAGTATAGCCAAAGAGATTTTATTACAAGTTCATACATACTATAAGCGAAAAGACTTTTTCCCCAACCTAATATTACTGTAGATTATGATATTTTTTTACTCTTACGCGAACGTAGCCGCAGTAACGCATCACAAAATGCAGTAGATATTTATGCAGCATTCAGGAGTAGATATAACCTTTACGCCAGTTTTTATCGCATTCCAATCGTGTCTATGTTTACAGTATATTGCTTAGTGTAAAAATAAAGTACTGTAACGTACACTAATAGACCTTCATAGGACTCCGACGACGATAAACGGTATCTCCCTACGTACCAGCCTATAAAAACTGCTTTTCGGGACTGCTATTTCACTGGTAAACTATAGTACAGCCAGCAGCGAAAGTAGAAAAATTTTTTTTACTAAAACTCTTTACACTAAAAATGTTTTTTAATTTTGTAGTAAAAACACATAAATATCTTGGGACATTCTTTACACACGGCCATCTGGTCCCAAACTAAGCAGAGCTTGTACTATGGAGACCAGATAACTGATATACTACATATACTACTGTTTTTTTCTAAATACTTATATATATATTTACACCCAGACACAGAACAAACGGACATGTTCATGCACACAAATGTTTGTCCTGGGTGGGAATCGTACCGGCGACCTTCGGCAGGCAGAGCGCTAACCAACTGGCCTGTCAAATGTATGGAGAAGTCAGCTGAGTACTGCTGAAACCTATATTCCTAAAATATTTGCAATCCAACGTTACATATGATAAGCACTGTCACTGTCTTTCGGGAACTTTACCATTCCCGGGCTACAAAGTAATAATTTTTGGCTAATAAAACTGTAATAGCCCAACGTGGGAGTCGATCCTAGATCCCCCAGTTTCACAACCAAGGTTTATACAGCTCAATCAAGACGATAGTAGTAAATTCCAGGGTTAACTATAATCTATTAACTAGCATTCGAATCCATTAAACAATTACGGCCTATGTACATTCATACACGTTACAGAGTTATCAGGATTATCAAATGGAACGTATCTTACTAATATTATAAACTAGCTGTCCCCCGCGGTTTTACCCGCGTTCCCGTGGGATGTCACATGTATTATACATAAAAACCTTCCTCTTTAATCACCCTATCTATTTAAAAAACCTAAATGTATGCTAAAAGATTTAAGCATACATATGGATATAGGGACAGAGAAAGCGACTTTGTTTTATACTATGTAGTGATGCGAAAGTTTGTGACGATGGATGCACGATGTTCGTTAATCTTCCACGCAAAAACTACTTAATGGTTTTGGATGAAACTTGGCTAAAAGATTGTTTATGAATTATATTAACACATATAATACTTTTTATCGCAGGAAAATGTAGCGTCCCCCGGGATTTCGGGTGGAACCGCGGGCAGCTGAATAGAAGCTTTTGGTAATTCATATTTTCTTGACAGCAAAATTACCATCTTACCACGGAGAGTAGGGATCACCAGACATTCAAATGAACTGTGTGTACACAATATTATAATCGCTTGAAGTGGGTATCTCAGTGAAGAAGGAGTCTGAGCGAAGGCTCGGAAAATCCCTCTCACAGAGATCGGTATGCTGATTGGATCCAAGCTCAACTTTTGCTTTATCGACTGCAGCATTTTCAGTTGCCTTTACCGTACAGAATTTTTAATTCCCCAACAAAATAGAGTAGGTCGATACCTTAGATTAAAGAGCTTGTAAGAGGGACGGCTCTCTTATGAAGTAATGAAGCATTTAAGGTTTAATGCAATAGAGTAATATTTTTTTTGTAAACTATAATAGCAATGAAAAAGAAATACAGGCAAAAATAAAAAATATTATAATTTTATTAGATTTTTTTATATTTATAATTATTTGTTTAAAGTTCCACACTTTTCAGAACTCTGCTGTACCTCAAAAAAAGAAACCTGTAGGATTACTGTCATTGTTTTGTACTCCGAATTTACCGAGCCGATATTATGTTGAAATTTGGAGCACATATGTATTTCATAGAAACTGAATTATGAATGAAAGTTGATTTTGAATATGGGGTCACGTTTGGGGTATAATCTGTTAAATTGTTTTTGTATTGCAAGCTCTATATGATATATTAAATGAAACGGCTTAGTGAAGTGGTCTAATATTTTTAAATTAATTTAATATAAATTTATAGATATTTCAGAAACAGCACGGAATCTTCCATCGCCTCCTTTTACAGAACCTATTTCTTTTTATAAAATACAGTAATAAGTTTCATACTTACCAATACTGTACAGGAAAGCTTATAAGAAGTCTGTGGTCTTAAAAAATAGCATGTTAATAACACATTTATCGTACAAAATACTCCACGCGGGTTCAACACACATTAGTCCGGTTTTTAAACAGTTTATTCTACCAAACTACATTGCAATTTGATGGCAGATAACATTCCAATGAAAACAGAATGATAAAATTAATAACTGTATTCCCATCGTGAGGTAACCGTAGTTACCGTTTAGTTAAACGGTAGACCTCTTCGGTAGACGATATTGGCTCCCATCAAGTAAACACCAATCACCTACCGATACGGTCCGGTAGTTTCCAGTGAGAACCAGATACTTTCCAGACTTTGTTTAGGTCGAAAACATATTAGCAATCTCCCTGATATTGTTAATAGCAAGCAGTTAACTGAGATGCATCAGACCTTTAATACATATTATCCTCCATATCTGATCATCTCAGATCCCGATAGATGGAACAATTTTAATAGACAAAATGTTTGCTAAAGTAAATGCTAAATTGTTATTAACTGGGTCGTGCTTATATCAATCAATTCAGATATTAGAAATTGTACTTTATATTTTTAGAGCCATTTTATAGGTGACCGATTTGTTATTCGTATACAAACAGCTTTGAGCTAATAGCTCCAAATAATAAATCTTCATCTACCTGCCCTATTCGCAATAGTTTGGGATTGGAGCAATACGTATGCTTTCTGCTGATGCTCCTCGTATTACGTATCAAAAGAGATTTCTATGCGAATGTCATTGTTGACCATACGGCGCAAGGATTTAGCGCACGAGGTCATCGGTGTTCCTACTACTTTAGTCACTTCTTGCGAGACCCTTGAGTCAGCGCCGGATTAACTACGTAGCAAGAGTAGCATTTGCTACGGGCCCCACGCTAAAGGGGGGCCCACGTATGTGCCCACCTCCATCTGAGCGGAATTTTTTGATTAAAACATATTAGGACGTTATATTGAATTTACTTGATGTAACAAAAAGTGAAACGGAACACCTTTTCAAACTAAGACACTACACCACTAATACTTATAACTAAACAGAATTTCAAAAAGTCGTTCATACAAATGTGTAGAAATTGAATCAGCCTGATAAATCGGCTCTACAAAAAGCTTGACGTGTGCCAGCACGCTTACTTGGCACTGAGTGTAAATCTATCTATATATTATATATAAAAATGAATCCCTTTTTCCCTTGGTCACGGCATCACGCATGGACAGCTGGACATATTTCGCTAGTTATTTTTTTTTGTTGTGTTTGTTATTGTCAGGAGAAGGTTCTTATGAAAGAAAAAAATAAGAAAGTTAAGTGGAAAATTTGAAAATTTAAGAAAAAATAACGACCATACGAACTTTTCTAATGTAACCTTACCGCTTTTGACAATATAAACTCTTATAATGTAACCTTATGATTCATAGTTAAAACAGGACCACGACTGTCGGGTCAGCTAGTGCGTAATGTTTATGATAGCAGAATTCTACTGGCTCGATTCAAAATGTTGAAATTGTCTGTTAATCAATATTTGTGTAAGTTGTGTGTTTAAATTTTAAGGGATTAGAGAATCACGTATATTTTTTACCACACTTTATACATAAGAACATAGCAGACCGAAGGCCTCTCGATAGAATTTGCTACGGGCCCCGCGCTATATAATCCGGAACTGCCTAGAGTAAGAGCGGTGGTATTCGTCACCGCTACCACACTGCACTGCTACCACATTATACCGCCACCACTAACTCCAAATAATAGATACAGAATCAAAAACACAATAAAGCACGTCCCACACGTAGTTCCTACCCTAGTACTGCGGTGAAATAACAACTTTACCACCGCTAATGCGGTGTGATACCTAGTTAATGCATAGTTACCGTGCAAATGGTATTCAACTGTTACATATATGCCATTTTGTCGGCATGTAAGAGACAATGAGAGCATTATAATGATAATAACAATATTATTTAATCGTGTCTTTTTTCTTGATTATCTTTGACTAGCTGTCCCCTGGTCTTAACTACGTAACCAAGAGATGCTATATTGTCTTGGGATGAAAAGTATCTTATACTGACATGGCAGTTGGCTTGATGGTTAGCGACTCTGACTGCCAAGCCGAAGGTCGCGGGTTCGATTCCCACCCAGGACAAGCATTTGAGTGCATGAACATGTCTGTTTGTTCTGTGTCTGGGTGGAAATATGTATATAAGTAGGTATTTAGAAAAAAAAGTAGTATATCAGTTATCTGGTTTGCATAGTGCTTAGTTTGGGATCAGATGGCCGTGTGTAAAGAATGTCCCGGGATATTTATTATTATTATCTTGTACTTTATTTCATACTCTATCTATGTGCGAAGTTTCATCCAAATCTGTTCGGTACTGTCGTGTGAAAGTGTTATAAACATCCATACGAGTGCAACAATTCTCAAAAACTTTAAAATTTCGAAGGTCAGAAACCTAAAATAAAGAATAAGGATAGGTCAAGTTTTAAAAAAATTAAATAAATAATTTTAGATCTATGTGTAAATATCTATTGATGCTTCAACTCTTTACACACATAAAATGAACGCAATAGATCGAATTAAAACTGAAAATAGTTATACCAACCTACCTTCTTTCATACCTACTTCTTTTCATGCGTAGTAGTTGTTATAAAGTTCTGGCACTTTTGATATGATATCGTCGAGTTCGACATTGCAGTTGGAGATACGAGAATGGGGCCCCCAAAATAAATTTTCTTCTTCTTCTCCTATCTTATCGTATTAGTCTTATTTTATCTTACTAATATTATAAATAAAAAAGCTTGTGAGTATGGATGTATAGCACGGATTTGTATGGAGCTGGTACATAGATAGAGCCCTGTACCTCTACCATGAGTTGCTATCGAAACTTACTTTAGTCACTGGCGAGTAAACGACCATCGAACCCGAACTACTCATACTACCGATTTTAGTTCTTTATGGGACCGCTAGTGGCGCTGTACACAGTTGCCATAGAAATGTTTTACGTCGTCGCTAGCGAGTACGTACGTGAAAAACTCATGATACGAACATGAGGAGAACATATAGGCTACTTTTTATCCCGGAAAATGTAACATTATTCTAGAACGTGGGACAAATCCCACTAATATTATAAATGCGAAAGTCTGTTTGGAAGTTTGTTACTCTTTCACGCTAAAAACTACCAAACCGATTTGGATGTAAATGCCTTGGAAAACACAAGATAATTTTTGTGCCGGGAAAATATTACATCACTCGGAAACGCAGGTAAAACCTTGGGGGACGATTAGTTAAAATATAATTTACCAACATGGATGCTGTAATAGTGTAGATATCAAATTATTGTTCCTAATGCTCTACGTTGAATTAAAAACAAAATATAAAACTATTCAATGTAACGTAGAAACACCATAAAGTTTCAGGAATCGATATATAGTTCTCACATAAAACGGAGCCATTTTTCACACTCAAATATAACACAAACAAAAAAGGGTTTTTCAACGAAATTACACACACAACTATAAGTAAACCATTTCCGTATTTTAACAGGTTTGCAAAATAACCGTCCCTTATTTAGGGTTGGGTTTTATAAGTATCCCTAAGGTGCTCCCCGCTGTTTCACCAGGTGTCTGGGATTATTGATAACTGGCTCCTGACCCATATGTGATGGAATATTTAAGGGCTTTTAGGGTGGCCGTATTGAACAATGTTTTAATGTCAACTGAGAATATTTTATTGAAATTATGGTGTAACTTAAGCTTGGTAAGATATGACTTAAACGATGAGTGACTTATAAGCCATTGTTATTCTATCCTAATAATATTATAGGCGCATGTTTGTGGGAATGGATAGATGGATGTTTGTCTCTCTTTCATGAAAAACGACTAAACGAATTTGGATGAGACTTGGCGCAGAGCTAGTTTGTAGCCTGGATTAATACAGTACCCCCGAGGAATGTAATATTATAAACTAACTGTCCCCCGCGGCTTTACGCGCGTTTCCGTGGAATGTGACATGTATAATACAAAAAAACTTTCCTCTTCAATCACTCTATCTATTAAAAAAAACGCATCAAAATCCGTTGCGTAGTTTTAAAGATTTAAGCATACATAGGGATATAGGGACAGAGAAAGCGACTTTGTTTTATACTATGTAGTGATGCGTTTGTGAAGATGGATGGATCGATGTATGTTACTCTTACACGTAAATACTACTAAACGCATTTTTGGATGAGACTTGGCACAGAGATAGAGCAAACTAAATAAGTACATAGAGTACTTTTTATCTAGAGAAAATTGAATATCCCTCTCGATGATGATGCGGATGAAAACGCAGGGGAAACCTAATTTATAATTTATTCCCTTTGTCAATGAATTTGTAGAAATGAATCGTCAAAGTATAAGGGAGATTTAGTAATTTACTATCCATAATTTTGAATGAACTAACTATATTTAACTTTACTTCAAAAAACCCGACATGATTTTTCTGTTCGAGGATTCAATCGGGGTCCAATTAGCCAAGTGACATGTAGTTAAAATAATTCAATATTAATCCTTTCCTTGAGTAGTGTGTTTGCGATAACAAATTCTACAATATTTTACAGAAATGTCTACTCAATATTGGACTCTACCATATAAAAAATAACAATGTTTTTATTTCCCAGTCGTGAAACTATGCAATAAATAAAACGACAGATTCAAACACAATGAACCGTACAGAATGAATACTTACAATACGTTTTGATAGCACAATGGGGAACTCTTTCGCTTACCGAGTCTTATTGTTGCATTTTATATATTATATATATATATATATATTTTTTTATGCCACTTTGGCCGACAAACAAGCAGACGGTCCACCTGATGGTAAGTGGTCACCGCCGCCTATGGACATTTGCAACACTAGGAGCATCGCCAATGCATTGTCGACCCTGAGACGTGAAGTTGTTAAGTCTCATGTGCCTGTAATTTCACCGGCCCCCTTACCTTTCTAACCGTAACACGGTAATACAATTGCACTACTGCTTCACGGCGGAAATGGGTATGGTGGTAGTACTTCCCCGGACGAACTCTGCACTAAGAGCTCTACTACTCAAACAAATAATATATTTGTTTATAATGGCAACTATATATCTATACCTACATACATTTATCTATCTATATACATAATGTGTTCCTTTAACGCACCATAACTTCAACACTACTGAACATATCGGGATGGGACTGCTACCATTCGACGCAGAATTTTTCTTAATGGCTATAGGCTATATATGATATCAATAAACGCGGGTGAACCCGCGGGGGACAGCTATATATGTATATGTAGTTAGCTACTAGTTAGTAATACTTATGTATGTTTATATAGTAGCTAGCCCTAGTGGCACCCGCGGTCGAAAATATAAGGTCAAAATTATATGAAGGAAAAGAACGATGAAATTCTTAAACAGATTAAAATCTGACATGTTTTTGTTAACCAAAAGATATTTAAATATCTAAAAAAAACTGATGCTTGTACACTCTGTTACTCATTCATGAGAATTTTGGGGTAAACGCAATTTAAAAGAAAAGTATAATTCATTAATTTCTAGAACCTAGGCAGATAGTATATATACAGGGGCTCGATTCTGTAAGGAAAATGACACTAACTCGAGGATGTTTTGTCGCGGCCTCCGTGCTCTGTCTCTTTCGCAAACTATGCTAATACTACTAATCACGTGAGAGATAATCTCTCCAAGGCCTCCGTGAAGCGGCTCGCCGACGAAGTTTATATTAGCTGAATAAGGGGGCTGGGCTTGTACTTTGAAATATCAATGTTATAAAATTATTCATTTATTAAAATATAAATGTAATGAAATACGTAATAAAATTGCGGTGGTAAAATCAACAGTGATATATTTATTTTCTGTGACATTCAAGTAATTAAGACCCTTATAAAATACGAGCTTCCTCTCTGCGGTTTTACCCGCGTTACCGTAGGATCTAATATTTGCCTGAGATAAAAAGTATAGTATAGTATAATAATATCCCGAATATATTTAATCTGTGGGACAAATTTCATTTAAATCCATACAGCGGTTTGTGGTTGTTGAGGCACATTACAATTTCTCATATAATAAATGAAATAATAAATTGTTTATTTCGCAAGGCAATATAAAAAACACTCAATTTTACACTACAGCAGTTATCTCACTCATTAGTTAAATAACTGATATAATTGTTTGTTCCATTATCTTATTTATGATACTTTGACAGGCCAGTTGGCTTGGTGGTTAGCGACTCTGACTGCCAAGCCGAAGGTCGCGGGTACGATTCCCACCCAGGACAAACATTTGTGTGCATGAATATGTCTGTTGCCTGGGTGTAAATATCTATATACGTACGTATTTAGAAAAAAAATGTGTATATAGTATATCAGCTATCTGGTTTCCATAGTACAAGCTCTGCTTAGTTTGGGATCAGATGGCCGTGTCTATGAGAATGTCCCAGGATATTTATACAATACAATTAGAATTCTTCGAATAGCTATTTATTTCTTGTCTTCATACACAAATCTCATAGCATAAACAGTTCACTGTTAATTACGGACTAATTAAAAAAAAATATTCCGTCAAAACCTTTCCTAACAAAAAAAAAAATACCGAATGGGTCCAGCCGATCAAATGACACGCTAACCAACAGAATTCATTATTATATTTATGCATGTAGATAAATACAGGCCATTAAAAAATCACGGATTTTAGTTTAATGTTTCATTACAAATAAAAGTCAATAGCTTGTTATTTACTTTGGGTCTACGCACAGCTCAACCTTAAACAAATTATCTAGAAAACATTCAGAAGAGCTGAGAAAATACTGGCACAAAATCGTAGCCACACTAACCCACTGAACGCGCAATGTAATTGGTTAAAAGCCAAACTAAGATATATGAGGCAGCCAATATTAAATTTACAGCAAGAGTAGGCAAGTTTTCGCATAATGTATCGAACTGAACTGAACTATACCTAGTACGCTTTGCCGGTACATCTCCCAGTTTCAGTTCGGAGAACTTTATAATGGAGTTTCATAACACACTGATACACTGAATATTTTGTGAATATTGAAACATCTTGTATGTTACTTGAAGGGAAATAAATTATAGAGACGGTAATCTGTTTCTTGTTCTATTAGTTTAGTGGCCAGTCTTCTTTTTTTATGAAATGTTGTGTTTTAGTGGTTTGTACAGTAGTTAGATACTCTTACTGTATAGGGTAGCAATCAGTTGGGGTACGGATTTCCTCTCAGAAAATATTTGGGTGCATCAACATGTTTGTACGGTGTCTGGGTATAATCATATTAATATTTTTTTTTTTTGCTTTTTATTTATAAAATTTTAGTACACCGTAGCAAATTGCCATACTTCTAGGCGCGCTTCTGCAGTGAAGAAAATTTTGTGTCTTTTCCAGTACTTCAGTATTTAATTTCATTTTGGTTTGTAATTATATACAATTTTAAAAATAAAATCTTAATTGGTATATTTATAGGTAACTAGCTGTCTCCTGCGGGCTCACCTGAGTTCCCGGGGAATGTTACGTTTTCCTGGTATATAAAGTATCCCATATGTACTCCATGTTATAAGCTATCGATGTGCAAAGTTTCGTCCAAATCTTTAGTAATTTTTGAGCTAACGAGAAAAAAAAAACATACATCCATCATAACCACAAACTTTCACGTCTATTATATTAGTTTTTTAAACTATAATAGTATTTGCTAAGTTTGCTAGGAGTAAGGTAGTCATGCGTGTAGAAAGTCCCTAGATATTTATTAATTTATGTCTCGCGCTATCCTCATCCTGAAACTCAATATTTTTTCGTTTTTTTTCTCCAAACGGAAGACCTTGGCATTCTCATCCGTGACATTAACGATTGGTCATTGAACCACGTAATTACTACGGAGGAAGTTGGATGTCATCGTCAAACTTCGTGGAACTTCGTGAGAGTGACAAATACTGTCAGATGAAGTTACGGTTAATGGACGTTGTGGACTAGTGACACTGTCTTGAGTGAGTAACAGAATAGGTGCGTTTTGGATTGTTCAAAGTTCTAATGGAAACCTTAATAAAAAAGAACTAAAACAATAATACTGGTTTAATAGAATTTTCGCCTTCAATCATATACATTATCTTCTGAGATTGAGGTCAACTTATAGGCTGTTCATTTATACAAAATAAATAAAAAATGTTAAAGTTAGAAAGTCAACGGAAAAATAACATTATCTTTAAATGAAAATTTATGTAAATTACAATAAAATAAATTAAGTCGTAGATGTATTTTTTCTAAAACTTGGTACGGTCAGCACCTTTTTTAGCTGAGAATATCCAAATTGACAATGTATTTGCGTTATGTGGCTGGCTTTTTATTGCTATATTAGTGTATAGTAGATATCTTTAATAAATTAATAATCGGGAAAGAAAAAAAAATAGAATACAAATGTCAAATGTAATATTTTAAGATAAATAATATAAAACATTGTATAAATGTATAATTTAAAATGTATTTTTTTAATATTTACTTAAATTTGTAATAGTTATATAAACACGATAGAAGTGCAACTGTTGTATTACAGGCAAACATTTTAATTATTCAGCAATCACTTTTGAATAGCACAGATTATGTATATCATTAATTTATTTTTCGTCACACATAAAGGTTGCGTATCAGAATTTCAAAGCCCCCCACATAAGAAAATTACAACTTGGGGCTCTTTAAGAAAAGGGTAAAAAGGCTACTAACGGGAATGCGAGCTCCATCTTCGGCCTCATCTTCACCTACCACCAGGTGATATTGAGGTCAATCGCCATGACGTCGTAAAAAAACAGTTTTACTTAAAAAATAATATACTATGCTTTTGTTGTTGCCTGTACATTTTCTCGTGTAACAAATAAAATGTTTTTACACCACTGTACGTGAAATAAAACAGCGATAAAAAGAGACTGCTCAAACAATATTCTAACATTATTCAACACGTAGTTCCCATCGAGTGCGTAACTCTTGATTCAGCTTAATTTATTGGCCCCAGATGTAAGCTTTTGGCTACATAAATCATAAACAGGCGGAGCTTTTGCCGCGAAAAAATCTGCAGTATCGCTCGCCTGCGCGGTGTTGAAAATATTTTGTTTTTTCTATTATAAAGCAACAGTGTTTATGTGTTATTTGTTTATTGTTTTGTTTATTTATTTTTATAATTTGCAGGGCGTAAGAATTCTGACGAAACTCTTGTAAGCTGTGATTATGGGGCGTAAGATTGATCCTGGAACTACATACAGTACTCTGTCATACGGTTTTGTTAATATCGTAGTATCTGAACACAGATACTAATGCAATTTTGTATTGTAGAGTGCTTTATTGTACCTTTCTATTTGTATGAATATTGTAAGCAATTATTGATGAAAATAATCGTTTTTCTTATATATCGCGCATACTCCAATTGATTAGGATAAGTCCCTTCATTCAGCTAATACAAACATCATCAGAGAACCGGCGCACCGTGGCCTTGGAGAGCTTACCTCTCACGTGTTTGTGTAGTTAGCGAAAGAGACAGAGCAAGCTAGACGAAACATCATCGAGCTAATGTCATTTTCCTTACAGAATCGAAGAACAGGGCACGTAGAAGTGATGTGGAACATTCGAATATTCCTCCTTCTGTTTTGCTGTTGCTCAGTAAAGTTGTCAACATCAAACAGGTCTGTTTTGACAGCTAAGAGTGTTAGAGAAAATTATACCCTATGGCGTTATAATAAAGTTCAGAAGTATCATCATACATGGATCAATAGATGAGCATCATTCTAGCATAACATTCTTACCTGTATGAATAAGAGGGGAGTGAATGCTGAGATGACAAGAAGGGCTGTACATAATGAGCCAACCCCAAATAATAGGGAAAAGGGCTGGCAGATGATGATCTGTCAATCCGACCCATTTAGTTCGCAACAACTTTAGTTAATGTTATTGTTGCAATATCTTTATATCAGTCCTCAGATAGTTACAGTACGTATCTTTATTGACAGGCCAATTAGCTTGGTGGTTAGCGTCCCTGACTGCCAAGTCGAAGGTCGCGGCTTCGATTCCCACCCAGGACAAATATTTGTGTGCATGAACATGTCTGTTTGTTCTGTGGGGTGTACATATCTATATATGTATATATTTAGAAAAAAAAAGTAGTATATGTAGTATATCAGTTATCTGGTTTCCATAGTACAAGCTCTGCTTAGATTGGGACCAGACGGCCGTGTGTAAAGAATGTCCCAGGATATTCATTTATTTATTTATTATGTTTTAAAATTACAACAAAAAATTACTGCCTTAGACGTAAGTTTTAGTTTATTTTATCAGCTGAAAATCTTCCTCGATTCTTAAGTAGCGTGGTTTCTTTACAAAATTTTGTTAAGTTATACTTGACTATGAGATATGTAGAGTATAAGCAATTCGGGAACCAAAGTTGGCTAATTTCTATGCAAATGCACACCTGCCGGTGCAACTTACGGGATTCCGCGAGATTAATACAGTTTATGTGTATTTTGATGAAAGTATTTAAGGTAATATGAAATTAATTGCTTTCCTAAACTAAGATTATTGTAGCTTTTACCTTTTTTGTATCAATATGTAGTCAAAGAATTATAAAGTATGCTTCACTTATTAAAATATTTCATTCAAAATAAAAAAAAATATTAAGCAACTGCCTCGGCTTCGCCTGACTGGGTTAATACTTCGTACATTAACCTTTCGTAAAAAAAAACCATTAATGATAGTAAAAGTCCTGGGATATCCTGGGACAGTCGAAAGTCGAATCATTTTTGAGTAATTTTTTGAGTAGTAGAGCTCTTAGTGCAGAGTTCGTCCGGGGAAGTACTACCACCTTACCCATTTCCGCCGTGAAGCAGTAGTGCAATTGTATTACTGTGTTTCGGTTAGAAAGGTAAGGGGGCCGGTGAAATTACAGGCACATGAGACTTAACAACTTCACGTCTCAGGGTCGACAACGCATTGGTGATGCTCCTAGTGTTGCAAATGTCCATAGGCGGCGGTGACCACTTACCATCAGGTGGACCGTCTGCTTATTTGTCGACTAAAGTGGCATAAAAAAAAAATCTATATTTATATTACGTAGTATAAAAGATATAAACGGACTAAAAATGTGACTATTTTTCATTCTACTTACATATAATTTATATTTCTTTACAAGAGTTAGGGTGTCAGAAACTTTTACGTCAAGATTTCTAAATGCAAGGTCCAAAAATGACCACAGGATTGTGGTAAATGATGCAATCAACACGCTCGCACTGCAATCCGGAAATCCGGCCACGTCTCGGCTATTGAAACATCCGGTTCCTACTGGGTAGGAATACTAATACTAGGCAAGGTTAGGAACACTTTGCGACTGACTAAGTTAACGTCTACTTGTGATTAAACTACTTGTAATGTGCAGTTACTTATACTAGCTGTCGACCGCGGTTTATTCGCATTTACTGACATCATTTATAGCCCATAACCATCTATGAAAAAATCTGCGTCGAATGGTAACAGTTCCATGAGGAGTGGATGGTGCGTCAAAGGAACCCTATTTCCCTTATCCCTACTAATATTATAAATGAGGTGGTAAGTTTGTTTGTTACGCTTTCACGCGAAAACTACTTAACCGATCATCACTAAACTTTGTACACATATTCTTGGAGGTATTAGAAGTAAGGTAGGATTTTTTGTGTCGGGAAAATGTTCCATCCCTCGGGAACGCGCGTGAAACCGCGGGGGGCAGCTACTATTATAAGAGAGCATCATGCAAATTGGAACAGTAAAATTGTATTAATGTTATTGATATTGATTTTTTTATTAGTTAACTTAACATTAATTCATTTAATATTTAACATTTTTTGTTTTAAAGTTTTCACGATTCGAAGAATGTATATTTTTATTATTGAGATACGATTTAGACCCGCGTCTATAATAACAAGAATAATATTTAGCATTTAAAAATGATGAAGAATAATTCCTGAAAATAACTTTCATGATTATGTCAGTATTATTATCATTGGGCAACAGACATGGCAAACATTACAACTTAAATTTAATTAATAATTTAAATTATAAATATATATAAATTGAGTAACAATGAAATTTTATTTAAAACAAAATCTATTTATATAGTCAATTAATCAGTTTAGGCCCTAAAACGACACATTGCTAGTTAAAGCTACTCAAGTTACCACCGACTTGGAAGTCAGTCTAATTTATATTTATTATTAATTATTGTGACAAAGAATGAAATGGCTTAAAAATATCAAAGTAAATTATCCAATAGAGAAAACCTCTTAAAAAGTAGGAAAATAATTTCATGTTCGATATTTTGACCGTAATAAAGGTGCATAGTTTATATTTCAAAAACTAAAACAAAGAAAATTTATTACTGCCGTTCTTCTATCTGATAATAATACGCCCTGTTTACGTTCATGTATTTTCAACTTGCATGTGAATACTCTTCATTTTATCAGAGAAGGCTTCGTTGTTTTAAAAAGAAACTACCTTATTTACGTTGAAAACTTAAACGGCTTCAACAAGATCGCTATTTAGCAAGCCTGTCCTGCGCTTTGCCAGTTTCAATATTACTTACCTTGTGTTCCAACGCATAGCTAGGGAAAAGTTTGCGATACCTACAAAAACTTGATAATTTAATTCAGAGCGCATATGAGTATGAGGTAAGTTAATTTCAGAGTTTATGAAACTGTCAGACTATTAGCGTGGAGCGAGAAGCAATAAGGGAAAGAAAATGATAATAATAATTTATTTTATTTATCAAATCACATGCAATGATAAAATACAGTTGACAGAAAGATTGGGAAAAAATTGCAATTTGAGGGAGATCTGGAGTCCAAACTAAGTCTGGGCCTGTATTTTGGAACTCCAAGCCCCCATTTCCTTTGATTACAGTAGTCAACATGGTGCGTAATAGGCCTTTACAAACACTTATGAATAGTCTGACTCTAATACCGGTTCGGAAGGTTGTTTTATCCTGAGAAGAGTCGGTAATAAACACAGCAATTATTTTTTTTAAAAACGTACTTAGATTTATTTAGTCTAACTGACAATAACTTTACCATAACTGTGAAAAGTGATCTTATCTCTAGCTTTCCGATCTGATGCGTCAGTTTCTGATTCTAACACTTCGACACGCTTCTAGTGTGACTATTGCCTTCGTGTCTTCGTTTAGAAGTTCCTGCAGTGGCGTGGAGTGGTGGTATTACTTTATTCTCTCAGAAAATATGCGCGGGTGTGAGCCCGCGGTTTCTTGCGAAGATGTGAACTGGTGTTTTGAGACTCGACTTTAGTTAAGTTTGCTGCCTATATTGTTATCTGTATGAAAGTATTATGTATTATCTGTATTTATTTAAAATGATGACTATATTTTGTTCCATGGTTTCCATAGGTCCCTTAGGATTGAATTTATCCCGGGAAAAGAACATAGCCTATGTCCGTCTGGAATAATGTAAGTTTAATATGTAGAAAGAATTTTTCGTATAATATCTGCTGTGTATTTGAAGTTTACCTTCCACACCTAAATGTCAGAAATCCGATCTCTCAAATTTTAGAGCAAGAGCCAGCGAGGGCCAGACCTTCCTCATTTTATAAAAGCTGAAAAATTCTCAGAGCATGTCCCCAACACAGGTAAGAACGATCAGTGAGTATGGAGTTGGGATTGTGGTTACTTGGGCAGGTAACAGAAAGTAAAGGTGGAAAAAATAGTACCCAAATTCGTTAAAGTATAAAGCTTAATTTTTTTATATTTTCTTCGGAATAACATTAGAAATCATGTCTTCCATTGCCGGACACTTAATACGGTTGCAACCCCCTGCCAGACACCCCTAAACTTTAATAAATTATAATTATACTTTCCTTATAGTATAAAAGCTGGGTTTTACATATGTTACTTGGGGACCTATAAAAAAATGTTACCTCAAAAGCCAGACAGTTTAAATGGTTTTTACATCTTGCCAGACACATTGAAAGTCTGCTGTAGGTGCGAGCGCGAGGCGACAACTGTTCAAGCGGGTGCGTGTGAGATAGGGCATTTAGTCTTTTGCAATCGTTTAAGAAATCCAATGAAAAAATAGTTTTATTAGGTTCATAGGTATCTTATGGAAAGTAATATAATATATAAAATATACATTCATTCACATATTTTTTACAACTGCAGCCAGTCGGTATTGGTTTAAAGACGTTTCCCCATCCTATGACCCTTAGGAAGAGGGGATTGCAGCATCTGGTGTAACAAAAATTGTGTCGCCCATCACTTTGCTTACGATGGACGTAGTGTCGATTACAACTTTTGCATGATTGGAATATCAATTTGGCCATCTAATTAATTATTCATCATATTAATTAATAAATACTAATTTCACAATTGTTTGGTTGATATACGAGTATGGTTGGATTTTCAGATGAGGTTTGTTCCAAATGGTACATACTCGTACACCATAGTTAGCTCGCCGAAGTTACTGCAATAGCTCGCTTTTGCAAGGTGGTAGATTGCTAGCATCAAAAATGCGCAATTTCTTCCGGTCAAAAGTTTAATTTACATCAGAGACTATATAGTCCAGGAGGAATCGGCGCATGAGTACCGAAAACTATTCCACCTCAATTTTTTTACGCGATCAAATTGCCTACTGATGATATAAATGCATGTTGCCAGGGGGCAACCCCGTGCCTTATTGTTTCAACCGAAATTGCTTAAACAATTGCAAGATATTGTTATTTTTCAACCGGAGTGAGTCAGAAAGAGGCGGCGATACTTAAAGGTAAGCGACGTGTGGCGACATCTATGAACACGCCTACAAATCCTTCACCGCCCGCACTACAGTGATGTCGACACCTATGAACGAGTAGAAACACGCGAGAATCCTACATCGCACTATCAAGATTATCTCAGGATTTGACATATATACAAGCACCCAACATCAACAGTTGCACCGCGGTCCCCAGGCATGATCACCAGCCTGGCGGAAGATCTTCCCTTTTAAATGGAGGAGTCTCATACCTCGCTCCTCCATAGACACATACTTGTAAGCGCGCGTAATTAATAACGGGTATAAACAATGATTTTTTGAAAATCTCTAATAAGAATATTATTAACTATTGTATAAAGAATTAAAAAACTATATATTATTTGTGTATATATCTTTTTTAAAATATATTTTTCATGGGTCAAAAATACTCAAATTTTAGATTTTTCGAACCTTTTAAAATTCATATCTCTAAAAATATTAACTTTATCATGAAAATTCATAGGCCTTTCTTATTTGTATTTAAATAAAGAAAATAAAAAAATAATCGTCCGGTTGAAAAATAACAATTCCTTGCAATTGTTTAAACAATTGCGGTTCAAACAATATGGCACGGGGTCACCATGAATTACCTGACCATCATTGTATACAAACCTCTGAATAATAATAAAGACGTTTTTCTGTATATTCAATTAATTCGCTGTTACTGAAGTTACAGATGGTGCGCAGTATTATCTCACACAACTTGAACAGTTGTCGCCGCGCGCTCGCACCTACAGCAGACTTTCAATGTGTCTGGCAAGATGTAAGAACCATTTAAACTGTCTGGCTTTTGAGGTAACATTTATTTATAGGTCCCCAAGTAACATATGTAAAACCCAGCTTTTATACTATTCGGAAAGTATAATTATAATTTATTAAAGTTTAGGGGTGTCTAGCAGGTACCCTTGGTACTTTGGCACCCCCTGGTTGCAACCGTATTAAGTGTCCGGTAATGGAAGACATGATTTCTAATGTTATTCCGAAGAAAATATAAAAAAATGAAGCTTTGTACTTTAACGAATATGGGTACTATTTTTCCACCTTTACTTTCTGTTACCTGCCCAAGTAACCACAATCCCAACTCCATACTCATTGATCGTTCTTACCTGTGTTGGGGACATGCTCTGAGAAATTTTCAGCTTTTATAAAATAAGGAAGGTCTGGCCCTTGCTGGCTCTTGGGCCATTTTAGTTTTATTATAAATGAAAGCAATGATGGGTTAGAACTACAATTTTTTTGGCTGGTATGGTCAAAAATATCTATATTCAATATTACCATTCTGTCCCGTATTTGTTTTTTACTGACATTTTACTATGATATCATGTGTTTTGCTAAATAATATGTAAACGTACCATTTTATGAGATACTGTAATATATCCTAATAAATAAACAAATCAAAATTATTGATAAGGAACAAATAGGCATGTTTTTGAAAAAAAGGTACTAGTATTGTTATTTGATCTGAATAAAAAGTAATGAGCCTGAGAAACAGTAATCATACTCATATGATGTCTTTTAGGAAAAAAAAATAACTGAGTAATATAGAACTCAGTATTTACTAAGTCCTCTGCCTACTTTTTTGAAATAATTGAATATAATGTATTAGAGCTCTTAGTGCAGAGTTCGTCCGGGGAAGTACTACCATCTTGCCCATTTCTGCCGTGAAGCAGTAGTGCACTTGTGCTACTGTGTTTCGGTTAGAAAGGTAAGGGGGCCGGTGAAATTACAGGCACATGAGACTTAACAACTTCACGTCTCAGGGTCGACAACGCATTGGTGATGCCCCTAGTGTTGCAAATGTCCATAGGTGGTGGTGACCACTTACCATCAGGTAGACCGTCTGATTGTTTGTCGGCCCAAGTGGCATAAAAAAAAAATATATATATATATACGTGAAAATGATCTTTTTATTAAGCTCTAGTTTCAAAAATAATAAGTGAGATTTAAATAACGACATATATAATGTTTAATATAAATTTGTCTACTGTTTTCTAGATAAAACAGCTTGTTTTCTGAAATAAAGTAAAATTACACCCTTAGGGTGAGTTTATAACAATTTCCACTTCTAAATATTGCTTGGATATAGACTTAAGGTAGGCACTTGATCAAATTTCGTTTCTAATTTGTTTTTGATTAAATAATCTCAGTTTATGTGAGAATAGAAAATAATAAAAACATTTTTTATTTTTCTAAAGGTTCTCTTATGTTATTGTATTAGTATATTTTTCAAATAAATATCCCAAGACATTCTTTACACATGGCTACCTGATCCCAAGTTAAGCAGAGCGTACTGCTTGTAGTATGGCTACCAGGTAACTGATATACTACATATACTACTTTTTAAATACATACTTACATAGATATGTTGAAAAATTGTTGTTAATTCGGTTTTTTATTTTTTTTTATTTATTTATAGTTTACAATAAAAATTTAGTTTGCCTTAGTGCCTAAAAACCTGAGGGGTTTGTCCAGTTAGATATATCAAACCAGATAGATTTAATTAGGATATACAACTTTACGCTCAAAGTAATTTGCACTAATCACTGAAGCTTATAAATTAACGGCATATTTACACCTAGACACAGAACAAACAGACATGTTTATGCACACAAATGTTTGTCCTGGGTGGGAATCGAACCCGCAACCTTTGGTTTGGCAGTCAGGGTCTCTAACCACCAAGTCAACTGGCCCGTCAAATCGCTAATATGATAAAATTATGGTTAAATTTGAAATTCAAAACTTAAAAACGGAATGGTACTGATGTATGGACACACAAACAGACACGATTAAAAGAGTTCCTTACTGACTCTAGGATGGTAGCCTATAAGATAAAAGCCTCGTGCGAGGAGCCCTTGTACACGAAGGATTCCGTTCCATATATAATATGTAACAAAACGCTAAAACAACACGTTTTTTGTATGGGAATCCAAAATAATCTATTACGATTCGAAAGATACAGCCTTTTGACGGCCTGGGACGGATGGACGGAAGAATGGACAACGGAGCCTTTAAATTAGGGTAATAATTGGGTATGTAACCTGTAATATATATAAATACTACGAAGTTTTAGATAGTTTATAATAAAAACTGTAGGTGGATATCAGTCTGCCAATATCCGTTAAACAGGTAAGTTGTTTCTTATTGTCTTTTCTCGTTCTTCAGACCTCCACATAACCCTAAAAAGTTGAGTGAGACAGGGAGATGTATATGTATATTCTATGGCATCTACATCCAAAATTCTTAGAATTTAGGTAGGTAATTTGTTAACCAATTTACTCAGGCGTGAACTTGCGTAAATCCATTGTAAGATTATAAGTTGACTTTCTATCCGGCGGTCGGCGAGTTAACACGTCTGTGGTGCTAGTGCTTAGAGTCAGTGACAGCGGGTCTAATACGTCCTGAAGATGCTTCGTGTAGAAGCGAAACACGTGTCGATTTCCTGTTGAGTTTTCTTTTTTAGGACTTTTCAGGATTAGGATTTTTTAGAGTAGTAGAGCTCTTAGTGCAGAGTTCGTCCGGGGAAGTACTACCACCTTACCCATTTCCGCCGTGAAGCAGTAGTGCAATTGTATTACTGTGTTTCGGTTAGAAAGGTAAGGGGGCCGGTGAAATTACAGGCACATGAGACTTAACAACTTCACGTCTCAGGGTCGACAACGCATTGGCGATGCTCCTAGTGTTGCAAATGTCCATAGGCGGCGGTAACCACTTACCATCAGGTGGACCGTCTGCTTGTTTGTCGACCCAAATGGCATAAAAAAAAAAAAAAAAGAAAAAACTTGACAGAGAAGGAGATCCCGCGGAATTAGTTACTAGATATTTCTTTATGTAAAATCTTATGTACTTTGTTATCAAAAGTACTAAAGAAACATTCCTGACACATGTAATTGGATACATCATCATAAAAATCTATAAATCAACCATTCGTCTACTTTATTTTCATTATTACGCTGACACAACATCTCGTGTTCACAAATCATTTTCGCCGTCAAAAACTTGACGATAAATTTTTAATTTCGCGCCCGGTCGGCGGCGTATTATTTCAGCTCAAGTATTAAATTGTCCGGAATAAAAGCTAGGTACGTTCAGCTGGCTGCAACAAAACTGCGATATAGATGCAGGCTTTAAGACAAGTTGAGCGGGCTCCAATTAAGCACTGCTTTGTTAGGTTGAGGCGGCACCTGGTGCTTTGTTGATTCTTATTTTTAATAATTCAACACGTTGATATTAAATTTGCTGTCAGCCAGTATTATTGTACTAAGATCTAAAATTGTTCGATTGGCATACTTTTTGGCAGGATATTATATATTGGTTTCCGACGTAAGCCGCATCATCAATGAAAGAAAAAAATATCCCAAGACTTTTATTACACAGGGACATCTTAGCAGAGCTTATACTATTAAAGAATGTCCCGGGATATTTATATATATTTTTTTTCTTCTTAATGCATACCTTATATATGTATGCATAAAATATATTATTCCAACGAGGCCAATGAAGAAGTTCTATTTTGGTTTTAGTCTGAAATTACTTTACTTATCTGATTACGAACTGAACCGAGCACTTGTATTTAAATACAGAATTTTATTATGGAGATTTCAACTTTTAAGTATATTTAATTAATTTCTCAAGTTATCCGTAATAATAGACTTTTACATGTGGCCATTTTAGAAGAAGAGAGCGAGAAGGTCCAATGACAAAGGCTATGATTTCAAGTGTTTACTAAACAGTTTTTATTATAAATATTTTGCTTTAAAGCTTAACAACTTCAGAGGTCTAATTAAATAATTAATCAAGGTAATGTGGGAGGTCTGGTAATAAAAATAGCACGACTATTTTTATTCGGATTCAGAGGGCAAAAAAATCTACGGGTATAAAGGGAGACCTTTGAATAGATATCTACAACTATTTTTAACTTACAACCTTAATTAAACTAAGCTTTTGACCTTCTTACCTAATATTTGGGTTGGTTTTTTGTCGGTATTTTGTTTTTATATCACTTTAAAGTTTACAAGTTAAGTCTCCCCGCCGCACCTTTCTGTCTGTCTGAACGCGCATATCTATGGATCTACCAGCCAGATTTGAGACGTATTAACTCATTTTCAATTAACAGCTCAACCCTCTTGAGGTTGGTTAGAGGTAAATAATCACGTAATGACCCTTAGGAAAGGAGCAAAAAGAAAAAAAAAGGGTCAAGCGCGAGGTATATATCACGAAAACCAGCAAAACCTAGTAGAAAATATATAAAATTTATTCAATCTCAGTAGTGATATCGGAATGGAACTATAAAAATATATATTCCTTTGACGCACCATCATCTAAAAATACTGAACATATCGGGATGGGACTGCTGCCATTCGACGCGGACTTCTGAGATGGTTATAGGCTATATATGATATCCATAAACGCGGGTGAAACCGCGGGAATAGCTAGTATATATATAAAAGAATAATTTTACTGACTGTGAAGGAACCAAACCAAATCTAGTAAAACAGAAATAAAACCTTTTTATTTAATCGCAAAGGTGTTTACGGAATGGAAATTTAATATGAATATCTTAAATGTATACTAATATTATAAAGCTGATTATTTGTTTGTTCGAACGCGCTAATCTCAAGACACGCAGGTCCAATTTGAATTTTTTTTCAGTGTTGGATAGTGAATTTATCGAGGAAGGCTATATACCCATCACGCTAAAACCAATTGGAGCGGAGAATGTTTCAAAATCGTTTTTTTTTTCCTTTTGAGAGCTTCTGCTTCGTGCGCTGCGTAAACAGTTAATATGTTATATAGATATTTTAGTCTGGAATAGCACGTAGCCTATGTCTGTAGTCTTTTTATCCCGAGAAAATGTAACCATCCCCCGCGAACGTGGGTGAGGTGTATGTATATGCTTGACAGACCTCTCTTTGAAAAAATAGGCTACTTTACACTATAATTAAGCACTCAGTGTGCTCCCAGTCACGACTACACTAGTGTTGCACCAACCCGTTTCTGTGTGAAAGCTCACAACTCATTACGAGCAACAAACTAAGACTCGCAGCAAATACTGGAAAATGAAATATTAACGCCCAAAGCGGTTAAATTAAGATTTGGATTCCACAAAGTGGTAAACGTTTATACGATGCGTGTCAATTTGTCAGTTTTGTATTTTGACTGAGCAAATACATATAATTTTTGGTCTAAATCATCAACGAAATAGGTCAAATAGGGTTACAATAAATTGCCGGGTAAATTGTACCCAAAACCGATGGTATGTTTTAAAAGACTAATGAAAGTAAAAGAAGTGAAATTAGTATGTTAGGCGCGTAGCAAATAGATATCCGATTTCTGCCAGCCCCAATAGGAGATAGGCGTGACATTATAATGTTCTTTTTATGTCAAGAAGACCGATAAACATTTGCAACACTAGCGGCATCGCCAATGCGTTGTCGACCCTGAGACATGGAGTTCTTAAGTCTCATGTGCCTGTTACTTCACCAGCCGCTTTACCTTTTTAACAGTAATACGCTGAGTATTGCTTCACGGTGGAAATGGGTAAGGTTAAGGCTTCCCCGATCAAACTCTGCACTAAGAGTTCTACTACTTCTAAACTTGTTCTTACCAATATAATGTCGACCAATTACAATTAACTTAATTTTTTTTTTTTGGTTTTAGCTTATAATAAATATATCGGAATATGGATGCCGAATCATAACCGTCAGACATTATATGGGCGTAGATATGTTTCTTTGAGAAAATAAAAAGTCGTAGGTAGATTAACTTGCTTAGGTACTTTAGTACTATCACACTAAATACAACGAAACGTGAGACAGTTCCTAGACTAGATGTCCGCACGGTGGCCAGCAGAGAAGTGCGTGCTCGGGATTGTCGAATGGCTTCGTTGTCTCGGTTCGCGCGAACACAAATCCAGACTCTGTCCAAGAGCTGAATTCATAACGCTTTCGCCTCGTTGTCAAATCAACTCCTGTACTAATGGCTCTTCCGATAAATATAATAAATTATAGCGAATTCAAAATATTCGGTAGCAATCCATATAAATAAAAATATTAAGTTGTTTTGTGTAGGCTTCCAAAACTCGAAAAGTTCTACACGATTGAGCTCAAATTTTGACACGATATACAAACCGCTTCAAATATTGTTTTTCTTTACTATTCTGAAAATGTTTGTCCGTTTCTCTCTTTGTTCCAACTAATCTCCAAAATGGCCCGATTTTGACAGGACTTTCACTGGCAGATAGCTAATAATATAAGCAGTAACCTTTTTATTCCGAAAAAAAGGTCATACTCGGGAACGCGAGAAACCGCGGCGAAAGCTTGTTTGAAAGATTTATCTCTGAAATTGAATATGAGTCTCTTATAATTCAGTGTTGATCGTAAACTATTAATTTGATATGAAAGTCTTCCTTACAGTATTTCAATGAAATTACCTTAATTAGTCTAGCCAGTATCAATTAAACTACATAATATTTAGGGATTACAAATTATTAATCCAATTACACTTGTATGGGCGTCGATGGGATGGATGAAGTTAATTAATATTGAAAATTAATTAATATCTTGTTATTCACAATTCTACACCGCATATCTTAATATATATATTTCTTGTGTGCGTGTGTATGTGACTGAACTCCTCCTAAACGACTGGACCGATTTTGATGAAATTTTTTGTGTGTGTTCGTGGAGATTCGAGAATGGTTTAGATTTACAATTGGACCCGGTAGGTGGCGCTGCGAGCGAATTCCTGCATTTTTGTATGGACTTATTTTGACAGAACGACGTCTGTCCGGGCAGCTAGTATATATATAAAAGGAGAAGCTGACTGACTGACTGACATATCAACGCAGGGACTAAACTGTAAGGGTTAGAAACCTGCACAATTTTTGTACAGGGGTTCCTTTTATAACGTAGGGGGGTATTAAGAATTTTTTTGAAAATTCACCCCCTCAGGGGGGAAAACGGGGGTGCAAAGTTTTTATGAAATAGCATGTTTTCTTGGTCTGATCAACTTCAAACAAAACGCGAGTGAAACCGCGGGGGACAGCTAGTATATATATATTTTCCATCATATCAAAATACGGTACAGCGGATGTATGTGTGGAAGTAATTCTCTGTATGAAAATCTTTTACCAGTTTTGAAATTGGGTAAAAATATCTATTCAACTAATAGTATGTACAGTCAGCAAAAAAAGAAACTGTACATTGCGACCAATTGCGTATTGGTGTTCAGTGAATCATAAAAAAAACAGCTTTGTTCTGTATTATTTTTATTTATGGATAATTTTAATGGTAAGTTATTTTTTAAATACAAATCTGGTAATTGAATTTCGTGGCTAACCGTACGTTAGAGAGTGTTTTATAGTTAACCTATTTACTAACCGAGTACTTATGAATAAGTAATAAAACATTTGCAGAATACTAAATTTTATGTGAGATTCTGATATATTTATTCTTCAACGTGTTATAAAAACTTGATTAATAAACCTTCTTGCATAAAAAGACTCCAGGTAATAATGAGTTTCAGTCGATCTAAAAAAACATTTTAAAAAATACAATCGAATTAGAACCTTCTCCTTTTTTAAGTCAGTTGAAAATAAGATTGAACTATTTTTTTTTCGCTGCCATCTCAAAATACTTTCCACCTGACCCGTAAAAAAACTTGTTTCTCGAAACACACTTTCGTAACTTATAAAACGAAAGTTACTAACAGTAACTCCCAAAAATAAAGTCAAGCTTGTTATTTCTTTGACACCTGACGAAATTAAAAGAACCGAGTCACGGTTTAAGAGAGATTGGAACTTTTTACGTCACGACAAGCGAAAAAAAATACAAAGTTTCAACAAAGAAGGCCTACGAGCACGTGGAGCAGAATAAATTGAGTTGGGAATTATAATAAATACCGTTCGTGTAATTGACTGGACTAGGTCAAAAGTATAATTCTTTTCTACATTATCACTTCAAAAATAATGCTTTATTTTTGCCTTGCACCTTTTTGTTAATGATATGATAAATATCTATAAAAGTATGTATTTAGAAGTAGAAAAGTTGAAGGGATATGTAGTAAATCAATTACCTGGACTCTATAAGTACAAGCGCCGCTCAGTTCGAGATCAGACGTGTGTAAAGGTGACCCGGAATATTTACTAATATTTATTTATTTATAGTTGGAAGACCAATAGCTTACAAAGCTTTGATCAATTTCATCATACAAAATTGGTGAGCGATTTAGAGGTCCTCGCTGATAAACACACAATAATATAAAGATAATCGTTAACTTTATACAAAAAGGCGAAAAATATAACAGAATAATAAAAAAAAAAACAAGGAAACTTAGTACTAGAACAAGTATAGTGAATTATTATCTATGGAAGAATTTAAATTATCCGTAAACATTGTTGTTAACTCTGGTCTGCACTATTTGTTAAAGAATTGGCGACTAAGCCGACGCCTCTATCACTCTTGTTTTTTCGATATTTCTCTGAAGACCTTTAATATCAAAATATTTCCAGTGTAAAGTCTTTTTATTTAAGGATATATATTTATACAAGGCATATGATCTATCTGACGGTAAGTTATTACGGCTATATATAGACAATAGATGGACTAGGAGAATTGCTGGAGCAACCATGGTCTGAGCACACCAGTAGATAACTGGCGAGAGCTATACAACTTGATGTAAACGGCTACAAAATCGGGTACTACTATCTCGCAAAAATCAAACGTTCCTCTAAGAAGCAAAAGCCGCGGTATGAGAGCTAGTCAAGCATAATGGCCTTTCCAACCTTTCCACGTTTCCGTTCCGTAGTTCATACAGTCATAAACCAGCCATCCGATTTATGTAACGATTATTTGTTACATCGAAACGACTTTGTCTTTTGATTGTATCGGTTGGGACCACGTTGGGAGCACACTAGATATTCGACGTCTGAAAGCAAATTGCAAATATATTGCTAGTCATAATTTTAGAATGAGAACGTATATATAAAATGTTGTCGGTTTCATATTGGAATCTGACCCGATCGTTATTGGGAATGTAACTGAATGGGAAAAAGGTAGCGTGGACCTATCAATACTGATTGAGAGGGGTGTAACATTGTATCCAGGTGGACTGTCAGCCAGGGGCTTATTTGGGTATCGTAATGGCAAAGAGCTTCATTAAATTTGCTTTCTATTACCTAAATTGTCTAAATCGATTCGGTGGTCTAGCTATTCGGTTCCGAGGACAATAGTTGTTACTTTGTTAAGAATTATCTCTAAGTCATTGGTAATACGCCCAAGAGAACGCAACAATGTTGACCGAGTGTCTCGTTGCGACTTAAAATGTCAGCTGGAAATAAAAAACCTCTCCCGCCCTCTTCAAAAAAGCTCCCCCGCAACCTCCCCGTTTGGATCAAAAATTGATAGAATTTTTAGAAATGGCCTTCGTTATAAAAGTAATGTGGAAGCTTATGTATTGCTGTGCTCACATAATCTATTACCTGTCTTGTCCTATTCAATTGAAGTCGACGCCATATGTATGCTTGGTCCTTTGCCATTTGAAGCATTACATATAACTTGTCAGCGTGTGTAATTCTGTTACTGCCAGTGATCTGGCTGATGTCAATCCTATTTGAAAGGTTTGGTTGATAACTAAGTGCACCTGATCATCGGTATACTCTTTAGTTGCCTCTCACAACACCTAAGACATGAGTAGAGATGCATCATCGCCTACCATACAACGTTAAGTTGGCTACTTCTAGGCTAAATGAATTACTTCTTAAATGTAATCTTCAAAATCACAATCAGTTATTTAATTAAATCAAACGATTAGGCTAATAAAGCACATTTTCATTAGTTAAGTCTGAAAATTTCTGAAGCCGTCATCGCGGCTGAATATCCAGAAATATTATTTCTAAAGATTTACGTTCGTCATTCCGTTTGGTAACAATCGCAGTAACTTCGCTCATTTGTCAAGTTTGATTTGATATTTCAATCGGAAGTTCCTTTGTTTTCTCTACGAGGATGATTATGCCTTCAGAAGCAGTATACTATGCAGACTTTTCTTGAAAATATTAGTAACGAAAACTGTAACACAGTTTAGGCTTTTATCACGTTTCAGGTTTTATATGAACACAATATTACATATACATTTTTTTTATTTTATTTAAAAAATCCTTCTCGAAACTATGCTTACTTATATTTCTCTTTTAAACTAACTGGTGATGAATGAACTCAATAACTACTAGACCTATTTTCTTCATTCTATCATTATTAGAAAGCTTCTTTTTCCAGAAATTACATAGACTTCGTTAGATCTGACTTGATTTGATCCTTTGGAAACATAATACTTGCGAGATGACAGCTAGTCTATATTGTTGCGTTCTTGATATTTTCATAATTGGAACCATTGAATATTTCGGGCTGTTTTAAATATTTTAATATTATTTAATTATTTAAATAAATTATTATTATTATTATAAATGGTTGATGTAAAATACCGGACCAGTGAGTGGGGGACTCGCACACAAAGGGTTCCAGAAATAGGTTGAATTTTTATAATTTGGCGCTTATGCAATGCCCCAGCAAAATGAGTTTCTGAAAACCACCTAGGGAATTAATATTATTAATACAGGTATATTTTTTTAATTTATAGTTTAATTGTTATTTAACATAAAATTCCTTTTACGGAGAACTCTAATTTTTATGTTCAAGTGGAAGTTAAGAAGAAATTAATTTTGAAAAGTTAATTAGTGCATTTTAAGAGGAAAAAGGTTATTTTTGGAAAATACGTTTTAGTCGTAAGGTTATTTTCATTACTTTGTTGATTTATAAAGTCTTACCAAAAGACCGATTATAAGTATATTTAAATTTATTAATGTAAGCTATTCATAAAAAATACTTTTACATAAATTCCAATTAAATGTAAAATAATTCAAATTTGAAGCAATATTTCATCATTGGAACGGTATTGGTCTATTATTGAGCATTTTTTTTATGCCACTTGGGCCGACAAACAAGCAGACGGTCCACCTGATGGTAAGTGGTCACCGCCGCCTATGGACATTTGCAACACTAGGAGCATCGCCAATGCGTTGTCGACCCTGAGACGTGAAGTTGTTAAGTCTCATGTGCCTGTAATTTCACCGGCCCCCTTACCTTTCTAACCGAAACACAGTAATACAATCGCACTACTGCTTCACGGCGGAAATGGGTAAGGTGGTAGTACTTCCCCGGACGAACTCTGCACTAAGAGCTCTACTACTCTAAAAAGTATTTAAAACAGTCAGGATTTTTTTGCTTTAAAACAGACAAATATCAAGAAGCAAATTTGATGCAGACTAAAAGCAAACCTTGAAGACAACAATCAAAGCCTATGAGCCCCCCCTGAAGCTTAAGGTCATCTGAAGATTCGAATCCACTAAATTCGTCACAGCTTTCAACGTCAATACTACTGTACTGTACAATCATCTCTTCAAAAGTTGGTCGTACAAAATAGTTGGCGAAACTTATTCGTTAATAATGTTACAAGTTACCAAAATACCATCATAGACCCTCAACTAAACTTACTTCTGATGTAGCACAGTGTGTTGCCATAGCACCACACTTCGCCAAAAGTTCAAAATTCGAAGGTAGAGTCAAATAATCAGCAACGGAATGGCCCAAATGTCCAAGTTGGCAAAGTTGGCTTGTTTTGAAGTGTTTGTTAATGGCCCAAACGTTTGTAGAGAGCGAGTTGTGAGGAGCGGTTAATGCTTTTTGTAACATTGTCTATGGACAAAGATTGTTGAGCTTTACTGTGAGAGTTTCATTTTGAACATTATAGTTTGTTGTTGTCTATTTTATGGACGGTAGGCATGTTTTTTTGTTTATAAGGAAATGCTGCTAACCCTATGAATTATGATTATTTCAATGAAATGTAGTGAATTTGTTAAATTGAATATTTCTTGTATAGCCTTCAATAAAACCATACGATCTTTTCATCATGGGTGTTCTAGCACTTGATACCACGGGAATTATAGTAAAGCCCTGGAGCGGAAGCATGTGCATAAAGGCCATATCAATAGCGGATATATATTTTTGTAACATTAACTTAAATTGGCTTTATGACAAAATCATATATTAAATGTTTAATGTTGAATTTAAATCAGAACTTCAACGTTGCTTAGCGAAGTTAAAGTTTGTTACTTACCTCTTACTTTAATCAAGACTATACTACAAATATTTTATGAATCAATCTTAATTCAACTTAATATTACTTATCTATAGAAAATATTAACGGGTTCTATAATATCGAACAAAGCTGCCTTGATAACAATGAAAATATTTCGGAAAAGCTCATTGTGTTTATGATTACGTCAAAGAAATCAACCAAGAAACTTTCCGTTTTATGATGTTTGGATGTTTGTGACTCAATCACGCATTTGGCTGAACAAATTTGAGTTATATTAGCACACAGATGTAAAATGTTTTGGATTGGCATAAAATAATTATTTATCAAGAATAAGATCTTTGTTTAACGCGGTGTAAGACGAGAGACAGAAGCTAGATTTTTCTGTTAATAAATAACGAATATATTGAGTCATTCTTTACACACAGCCATCGAACCTAAAGCCAAGGAGAGCTTATGGAAAAAAAATACCTGAGAAACTACAAATAACGACTACTTCTTACTAATATTATAAATGCGAAAGTTTGTGAAGGAGCACTTGACACAAAGAATACTTTTCTTCCCGGGACAACGTAGCATCCCTGACATGCATGTGAAACCGCGTTGGAAATCTAGTATTTTTATAACTACATACTCATATTGTGTTCTACATTCACACAAAGAACAACACATTCTCACACGAAATATTTGTCCTTGTTGGGAATAAAACCCGCGTCCTGTATCGTGATAGTCAGGCTGTCCAAACACCAAGTCAACCGGCCCCTTAAAACCTTTGAGCCGTCAAATGAGGAAACAAAACCCCTCAATATTACAAGCTATTAATAATACGACATCAAAAAAATTATGGTCAATAAAATACCAAAGATACCGTAAGGTTGTACCAGTTAGACTTAGTCTTATTTATGGCCTTATAACCAACTTTCTCTATTATCGACTTATCTGGCGCCGTTATTCATAGACAGTCGTTATGGAGACATTAAGGTCCATCCTGAAATATTCTCTCGGTTATAGACCGTTATCTTGTGGATAACATTGAAGAGGTTCAAACAAGTGGTGTTTAACCTAAGAATATAAAGGTGAGAGATTTAATCGGCTCTTGTTATTCGTTAACTTTTTAATCTAGCTGGATGTCAATTTTGAATTATCGAGAATTTAGAATTTTGGGCTTGCTTGGAAGGCTGTTGCTTTAAATTCTGCGATGAGCTTTGAGATAGAGCTGATAGACCGTTGGGGTAAGCGGTGCGTTCATTCATCCTCTAATTTGAAACAATATGGGACATCTAAAGAAAGAAAGAAAGAAAGAAAATCTTGTCATATCTGATTCCAAACTAAGCAAACCTTGAACCATGGAAACCAGCTAACACAAACGTCTTTATGGTTTTCGATTAAGTTTTTTTCTACTTTAGCCGTTTGTTTTTTGTCAATATTTTTTTTTTCGGTCTAATTACTTTTTCCATATTCCAAAAGCTCACAATTGGCACATTATAAACTCCGGTAAAAACCGCATATACCAGTGCCCTGTTACCATGTTACCTATTATGGGCATACTTATATTTTTAGTATCAGTTTCTTGCCGATTGATGCTGTGATTTATAAATAGCTTTTCCTGTACCGGTTTTATCCGCTTTGGTATCGGTAAAACCTCGGTTACAATATTCCTTTCATAAGTCTATTCAAAAATTGCTCTTAATTTCAATAACAGAGAGATAGCGTGTATTTTTAGTATAACAGCTAATACAAAAGTAAATAAATGAATCCCAATTAAAATTACACACCGAGGACTATAAATAAAGTCTGGATTCGCACAATTAATAGTGTTCAACAAAGTCTAACGTGCAATTCCAGTAATTCTAACATTGCCATTCTCTCGCCCACAGAGATTGGAAGCGGCCGCGTGAATTATTCCAACGTTTCCGTTACACTGGCCAAAAATTCCAAACTCTCCGTTATGTTAATGGAATGATTCCATTTATTCTTTAAAATTAATTTGAATTTAACAGTGTCATTAGGTAATTGTTTTTTGTAAATAAGTATTTTTCGGTGACGAATATTCTTCAGAATTTGAAATAAAATAATTATACTCTATCTTGAATGCTACCTAAAACGTTGTGAGTTTCTAAAATTATGCATATGACATACTAATAGTAAATAACTCGGTGATAGTTTGAGTGCTATCTTTAAAAAAATATCTTGTGTTGTGTATAAGTAATTATGTTTCCATTGGCTCTGCTTAAGATCGAAATTAATATTCGATCCTGATCTAAAAACGATAGATTGATGTACTTTTGACAGAAATGTCTATAAAGGTATGGAGGATGGAGGTATGAGACTCCTCCATTGAAATCGGGAAGATTGTTGATGTTAGAGGCTTGTATATATATAGTCAAGTCCTGAGAAAACATCGATATCGCGATGTAGGATTCTCGGATGGGTGTTCATAGATGTCGCCACAAAAGTAATGTCATAGTCTACATCCATCTCGAGATTGTGGATCGAGATAGAATATAAATTTTGGCATAAGTTTGTATTATGTACAGTCACCAGCAAAAATATATAACCATTATAGAAGAAATAGAGCTATTAGTGCAGAGTTCGTCCGGGAAGTACTACCACCTGCTGAGTGTTGCAAATGTCCATAGGCGGCGGTGACTACAAACCATTAGGTGGACCGTCTGCTTGTTTGTCGGCATACTTGTCATAAAACAAAACCAAAAACACTTAGGGTTAACCCTTATCATCATTAAACAGCAATCGAGTTTACCAAAACTTAGTATCTAATTTATTAATACTTTTAACCCGGTTGTGTATAGGTCATTGTGAATGTATCGCGAAGCTGTCTACAAATATGTAAATCAATCATTTAATCAGATTTTATTGCACAACTCTTTGTTACATATTTATGCTCACGACTGTACTACCAAGCTAAGATGTCAGATGCTTTTTAATAAAGTAGTCTAAAGGCACACAAAGGCTATAGCCGGGCGGGCTAATTGATCAGATTACTGTCAGATCTTCTGCCACTAGATCTACAGCTTCAAGATAATCTGAAGCGGCAAATATGATTTGTGTTCTTGAAGCACAGTTTAACCTAATATCCATTCTATCAGCATATTATTAACAAGTAATAGCTTTCCGTCCCGCTTTTACTCATGTTCTAGTATAACTCTCATAAAAATTTAGGAGAGCATTTTGGAAAATAGTTGCTTAATGCCGGGAATAGAAAAAAGGTAGGATAACCGAAGTCTCTGTTAATCAATCGATCAGTTAGGACTTGTTTTTATAAATTACTAGCTTCCGTTTCGTGGTTTCACCCGCGTTTCCAAAAGATGTAATGTATCCCGCAACTATAGCATAGCACTATTAGAAACTTAATCCTGAAGTAATATTGAAATTAGTCGAAATTTCTTTTGAGTTTATACGTTGCACTAAAAAATATAGGTGAATTTGAATCTTATTATTTTTTATACCAATTGGGCCGACAAAAAAGCCGATGGCCCACCTGATGGTAACTGGTCACCTCCTATGGACATTGCAACACCAGGGGCTTCGCCAATGAGTTGTCGACCCTGAGACGTGAAGTTGGTAAGTCTCATGTGCCTGTAATTTCACCGGCCCCCTTACCTTTCTAACCGATACACAGTAATATTAATGCACTAGTGCTTCACGGGAGAAATGGGTAAGGTGGTAGTACTTCCCCGGACGAACACTGCACAAAGAGCTCTACTCAAACGTATTGTGACATTTGTTACTATTAAAGTTTTTATGAGACCTCGCGCCTCCACAGAAAAATATGGACCATTAATTAGTGTTCTTCGGAATGCGAGCGACCAATATTACAAAATTTATTTACATTTTAACGGCAAAGCTCCATTAAAAACCTTTACCAACACTCACAAGCCAATCTCAACCCAAAAGAACCCGTTCCTAATACGTTCACACAACATATAACTTGATTAAAGCCGACCAAGTAAGTAATATCCGAGTTACTTTGTACCGATGTGATTTAGTATTCCTACGATGTGTTCCTATAATGATTTTATAGGCTTCTAGGGCGGATTTTGAGTTATAGCTAATGATTTTATGGGCGACAACGTGAGAACGTGTCTGAGTTACGCTTATTGGGTTGGTAGAATTACGTTTAGTGGGTTTGCTTGGCAATTTTATTAGTAAGTACATTTTGTCGTATATTTTTGTATCAAGTATGAGTTTTTTAAATAATAAATAAATATCCTGGAACATTCTTTACACACGGTCATCTGATCCCAAACTAAGCAGAGTTGTACTATGGAAACCAGATAACTGATATACTACATATAATACTTTTTTTTTCTAAATACATACTAATATAGATATATACACCCAGACACAGAACAAACAGACATGTTCATGCACACAAATGTTTGTCCTGGGTGGTAATCGAACTCGCAACCTTCGGTTTGGCAGTCAGACCGCTAACCACCAAGCCAACTGGCCTGTCAAATGTTTTTAGATAGTTAGACCCAATATCAGTCGCTGAAAGCTGCTGGATGCAGGCGGGTCAGGACCGTTCAAGGTCGACATCCATAGGGGAGGCCTATGTTCAGTAGTGGACATCCTTAGATATGACGAGGACGATGGACGACGATTCCAGGCATTTGTTGCAGTATCTATGTACGAGTATATGATCATGAATATTTTCGATCTGTGCCCAAATTATTATTATAGTAAATTTAGTTCAGTACCTACTGGAGGGATTTGAATGAAACTTGGCACATAGTTAGTAAATTACCAGGATTAAAATATTACATGCTTTTTATTCCGGGATAAATTGACATCCCACGGGAACACGGATGGTGATAGTTCATCAATATAATGTGAAAATATTTTTCTAACTTTTAAAGTAGACATATATAACATTTTTATTGGACGTATTTCTTCAGAGAGTTATAAAATTGAAATACTATCAATAAAATTCGTTTGTCAAAACAAACAAACAATTTTACAATCGCGATCTTAGTTGAAATATAAAATTTTGCATTCACACGACGTTTACAGATGATTTACTATAAGTAATGAATTTATAGTCTGCAGTAAACGTTAAGGATCAGTTTTTGTGAGTCAAAATGGCTATCTTGACTCTGCAATACGTGGTTATGCTTAAAAAGTGTAGAATTCTAAAAGAAATAAGTAAAACCATGAATTTCCTAGGATATTAACAAACGGCCTTCTGGACAAAAAAATATACGATGAAATAACGCTTAGCTTTAACGGGCTAGTTGGCTTGGTGGTTGAAGACCCTGACTGCCATGCTACGGGTAGTGGGTTCAATTCCCACCTAAGACGAATATTTGTGTGCATGAAAATGTCTCTGTTCTATGCGTGGGTCTAAATATATATTTATGTATGGAATTAGAAGAAAAAAGTAGTAAATGTAGCATATAATTTATTTGGTTTCCATGGTACAAGCTCATCGTAGTTTGGGATCAGATGGTCTTGTGTAATGAATGTTTCAGGATATTTATTTATTTATAGGCACAACACATATACTCCCCTCTAATTATGTAACCTGCCCCCATATTCAGCTAATACAAACTTCGTCGGCGAGCCGCTTTACGGAGGCCTCGGAGAGCTTATCTCTCACGTGATTGGTAGTATTAGCGTAGTTAGCGAAAGAGACAGCACGGAGGCCGCGACGAAACATCCTCGAGTTAGTTTCATTTTCTTTACAGAATCGAGTCCTAGCTTAGTTCTTGCTGCATAAGCCTGTATATTTGTTGAATGAAAGAACCTGTCAGAAATATCAGAATGCAGGAGTAATTTGTGTGAAAGGGAAGCGGCGAATTTCTGGTTTCACACGAGTGAAAGGTAAAAATAATTCACTATTTAAGTACAGCTCTGACTGGTTCATGTTTATTCAGTAAGGAGCGCGCTTGGAATGAATTATTCACGGCCCTTAGGCGCGTGTACAATGAAATCTGCCCTTCAAGCTGTCGTCATAATGATGAGCGAAAGCGGGTAAAGTCTTTGCGGAATTGCCAATAATTAGGACTGGCTTCGTAATTAGTAAGCCCTAACAAGATTGTTTTTTGTTATTTTGGTGATAAAGCGTAATAATCGTGAAATGTGTGAACTAGAATGGAATACCGACGGTTTGTCAGCAGTATAAGTGACGTCATTATGGCGTTTTTATCATGATCTAAAATGAAAGAATCTCTTATTTTGAATTTCGTACCCAAAGGGGTAAAACGGGACCCTGTCCGGAAGACTCCGCTATCCTTCTGTTGGTCTGTCCGTCTGTCACTAGGCTGTATCTCATGAAGCGTGATAGCTATCACAGCTGTTAGACAGTTAGTATTTCCACACATGATGTATTTTTGTTGCCGCTATAACAACAAATACTTAAAAACAGAATAAAATCAATATTTTACGCGGCTCCCATACAATAATGGTACGGATTCCTTCGCACGCGAGTCCGATTTTTTATTATAACTTTAGATCTGGTTTAATTTTCCATTACAATTGAATACTATGACTTCTCGTCACGGTATTTTAGCCTATATTAATTTAATTTATGTGTTAGTCAATCAATACAAATACTTTTGACGACAATAAAATTTCTATAATCAAAATGTGTCTTTTTTTGTAAATAAAAATAATTCATACTGACAGTCAAACCGAAGGCCGCGGGTTCGATTCCCACCCAGGACAGACATTTGTGTGCATGAACATGTCTGTTTGTTCTGTGTCTGAGGTAAATATCTATATAAGTATGTATTTCGAAAAAAAAAGTAGTATATGTAGTATATCAGTGGTTTCCATAGTACAAGCTCTGCTTAGTTTGGGACCAGATGGCCGTGTGTAAAGAATGTCCCAGGATATTTATTTATTTATTTATATTTACACCACCTTATACTAGCCCAACTAACCTGTTAATTTTACTACCTTCTCTTAGCTAATCTAACCTAACAAAACCGCTCTCGCTTGACGCTACGCTCGTAACAATATATCCTCCGTCTGCGGTTTCGAAATGAAATCTACCCATAAGACCTTTACCCGGAGTAGAAGAGGCGTTTAGCTAACATATTTAGAAGTCCACGTTTGTTTATACGTCTGCATTATATGATAATATTGAGTGAAAATTATGTGTAGGCAAGTGTAAGTTAGAGTGGTATAATTTGTGAGAGTTATATGAAATAATTAAATACTAAAGGCCCACCCTTCAAAACGCTTTTCATGAAGGTTCTTCGCAGAAGTAATGTCATATGTCACAATAATTGTGTATATGTTTTTTTTTTTTATACCACTTGGGCCGATAAACAAGCAGACGGTCCACCTGATGGTAAGTGGTCACCGCCGCCTATGGACATTTGCAACACTAGGGGCATCGCCAATGCGTTGTCGACCCTGAGACTTGAAGTTGTTAAGTCTCATGTGCCAGTAATTTCACCGGCCCTTTCTAACCGAAACACAGTAATGTAAGTGCACTACTGCTTCACGGCAGAAATGGGTAAGGTGGTACTACTTCCCCGGACGAACTCTGCACTAAGAGCTCTACTACTACAAAATGTTTTCTATTATATAATAAAATATCGCTTCCGGTAAGCCGGTAACCAATGTTTTGAAAGAAAGAGCGTATTACATGATAAAAATTACATTGAAGACTACGTCTGGAGATAGTTGCTCCCTGCACAAGTGTGCTTTTCACATGTTCGCACAGCTGTAGTAAATGTGGCTTATTTCTGAACAGGCCGTAAATAAATGGATTTAAGATTATGCTACAGCATAAGCCAAAGCTACTCTAAGGTTAAGCTATAAATATATTAAACTATATTAATATATGTTAATTATAATTATTTATCAGCTCTCAAGTGCAGCTATCGGAAGAACCTACAGAAGGTAAGTACTTAAAGCTACACAATCATTCAAGATGTACCGTTTATGTACTATTTTCGTGTGTTTGTACTAGCTGACTGAATTGAAATCGATTCTTCCGATTGAATAAACCGTGAAATGTGCACTAAGAAATTATAAATTAATTATTTACCAATATAATTCCGACCCATAACACTGTTTTAAGCGATATTGTCAAAAGACTGACATTTATGTCAAAAACCATAAGGTTACATTATTAGAGTTTATATTGTCAAAAGTCGTTATGTTTTCTTAAATTTTATAATTTTCCACGCAACTTGACGCAACCTTCTCCTGACAATAACAAACACAACAAAAAAAGAATTGGCGCAATCGGTCCAGCCGTCCATGCGTGATGCCGTGACCAAGGGAAATAGGGATTAATTTATATATATATATATATGTATAGATATATAATCTAAATATATATATTCTAAATATTCTAGATACGGTAGAATCCTAGATGTTTCTTACTCTTTTATGGAAAAACTACTGTTCGGATTTGGATGAAACTTTTCACAAATATAAAGCATGGCCTAAAATAGTATATAGAATACTTTTGAAACATCCCTCGGGAACGCGGGTGAAACCGCGGGGGACAGCTAGTTGTAATTAAGTTTTCATTTATATTATGAGTAAATCAACCAAAACTAAAAACCCAATTTATTATTATTAAAACTTTTAACCCGACTGTGAACGCCATTGTGAATGTAACGCGGAGTGAAATATTTCATTAAAAGGATTTCATGTTAACTGTAGCAGCAGATATTGCGCTGAAGGATTAGGGTTTGTGATAATTAGAATTTCTGGACGACAATGCCAAGTTTGAATGGTCGGGTTGGTTAGCTGGCGTGTTTATTTGACGTAATAACTCATTGTACCCTCTATATAGGTGAATACACTTTGAACTCTATAACACCGTATTGCACATTTAATTATCCTCTAGTTTACAGTGGCTTGCAGTTTATATGATCACGAAAAAATAAAATTTAGGATGGCAAATTAAAAGGTTATACAAAACAAATATCTAGTAACTAATGCCGCTGGATCTCTGGAGCCGAATCTCCGACAGTGAGGTAACACGTCTGTGGTGCGTCGTGCTCGTGCATCGACTCAGTGGCAGCGGGTCTAATACGTCCCAAAGATGCTTCGTGTAGAAGCGAAACACGTATCGATTGTTGAGTTTCCTTGTTTGCGACTTGATAGAGAAGGAGATCCAGCGGAATTAGTTGCTAGATCTTTGTTTTTGTTTAATCTTACAATGGATTTCCGAAAGGTCACGCCTGAGTCAATTTGGTTAAATTTATATGGCATCTTTTTTCCAAATGGAGGGCTTGGAGCTATTGAAAATTGCACTATATTTTAATTGTCTGCAAATATATTTACGCTTCCCGTCTCTTCAGAGGACGGCAGAGTAAACCACTTGTGATATCTAGTGAGCATTGACACCATTTCTCGGGCACATTACTTTAAGTAACAATTTATATTAAAAAAAAAATATTGTACCTTGCCTTACAATGTCCAGGATCTTCTTTATGTGATAAATCCATTATTCTCTATATACCCTTATACAAAGTTAAAGGATCCAATGTACTGCAAGGTTGGCCTGCAAGCGACATTAGTGCAGCAATCGAGGTAAAAGCCTGCGACTGCCCGCGTGTCTGACCTCGCTTCTGCCACCTTGTGCTCCTTTATGTGGTACGGTCAGCAAGGAAAGCGTAAGAATTCTATAATATAAAAGTTCCTGTGAAGATTCTGCTTCATTCAATTCTTAAAAGATTCTTGAAAAATATAATTGTTTTTTTTTTTCAAATCGAACAGTTTAGGGTCGTGTAATTCGTGTTGCATTCATGTAAATAGGAAATGAAAAAAATCCTTGGACACTTTATACACATGTCCACGTAAACCCAAAGTAAGTTGAGCTTGCACTAAGTTGACCCGAGCACGAGCATCAAGCTGGATTGTATGGAAAATTGAATCTCCGTACCGCTAACGATATTCTTTTTCCATACAATTTAATTTTTGCGCACTCGACAAGATTACGCTACGAGGCTTCTGATAAATTAAAGAAAGAAAGAAAGAAAACATTTATTTTGGACTCACACAGCATCAACATAGACAATTTCATTGACATTACAAATTACACATAGATACAACATAACAATAACAATACAATCATACAGTATATACACTGTGTGAGGCCAAAAAGGCACCTATCTCAGCATAAGCTGCGGCCGTAAATACCCCAGCGCTGATATTCTGATAGGGCTAGTGGTGCCACGGACAGTCGCGGCACAGGCATAAAAAATAAAATAAAAAATAAATAACAAATAAAAAATCGTAAATATATGATATATTTTGATATGCAATAAAAATAGTAAATATACCAATCTTATTTAATATTGTACCCACCATTGCGTCCGAACGCACTCAGTTTCCCTGGCGGTTGGCAACAATGGTGAAAGTAAGTATCTTATCTATCTATGGTTGAACACAATGTGAAGTGGAAGAATAACCTAAAAGCAAACAGATTTGAACTATGAATTATTTTTGAAAATGACTATTAATAACAAAATGGATAAAAGTATGGGTCGGAGAGTAGCCTTGGGGGCTGTTGACAGTGGTGTATTACAACAGTGTAACACTTATTGTCATGAGTGCATCATATTAAAGAAGAAAACAGTAACGTTGCTTGTTCCCGTGTGACTCTCGTGAGACAACAAATGGCGTCTACCATTGCCATGCTATAATAAATTTTATAACGTGCATACCCTAGGTAAGCTATTTACAGTCATGCTTTTGTTTTTCTAGCAAATATTTCCTATAGTTATTCCTAAAAGTAAATACTGTTTTCATAGCACGAAAAGGCGGCGGCAGATCGTTCCAACAACGTGTTGCAGCGAATTTAAAGCTGCCGCGAAATGCAGCCGTTCTATGTCTTGGCATATTCATGAGGTAAGAAGAAGCCCTGGTGAGATGGTTCATTCGATCCCGTGCCCAAGCAAATTTTGCGTAGAGATACTAGATATTAGGGTTCAACACAAGAGAATTCTATCTTGCCCACTCTGCTACTTTATCTAAATCCTCGTTTATCCCTTTTACAGCTTCGAGGCACTGTTCTGGATGGAAAGAGAGGTATAACTGTAAGTCATCTGCATATAAGTGATACCTGGAGCTTGCTATACAGTTAGTAATGTCAGCACTGTACACAATAAAAAGCAGAGGGCCAAGAACTGACCCTTGAGGGACACCTCTGGTAACCTGACTGGTGGTAGATGTCACATTATTACCATCCTTACCATTACTAACCTGAACAAACTGTTTTCTATTGCTCAGGTAACTATGAAACCACTTTATTGCTGTAGTATCAAAGCCATAGTAGGCAAGCTTGGAAAGGAGGAGGGAAATGTTGATCGAGTCAAAAGCACGTGAAAAATCAAGAAGAGTAAGCACTGTGCCCAGGCCTTGGTCTCTTGCCTCAAGAACATTGTCAACAACATCAATGAGAGCTGTGGCCGTACTATGACTTTGACGGAATCCAGACTGTACTGATGGTAGTATTACATGCTGCTCAAGATACTGTCTCAGCTGATAAGATACAACTTTCTCAAGAATTTTAGACAGACAAGGCAGAAGACTTATTGGCCGCAGCTCCTTTGCACAAGAAGGATTACATTACAATAACATTACATTATATAATACTTGCCATCAAACCCACAAACTGTGGCGTGGCAGTCAGTGTGTCGGCCACTAAGCAAACTGCCCTGTGGACCAACAACCATCCATCCAGCGTCAATCCGGAAGTTATAACTTCACAAGTAACTTAACATTTCAACAATATTCGTTTTAATATTAATCTAAACTGCATTCTTTACGAAATAGATAACTGATAATGGCTGTAAAACTCTTAAGCACAAAGCTCTGCATAAAGCAGAAAAGCAAAGAAGTAAGCGGCGTAAGTCGAGCAATCCAACTAAAAGCATATGAGTGGCTGAGCACCACACGTAAAGCCATCTCTTCAGCTATCTCGTGCCTTATGAGGTAGCGTCAGCAAAAAAACAGTCACGTCAAATAAATGTTCAAATTTAAAATATTTTTTTAAGTGAATATTTCTATTTTGTTTTATGTATAATAAATAAAGTAAATAAAAACAATAACTTTTTTGGGGAGAATTTTAAATATTAATTACTTAAGTTAAGGGATTCATCAAGCCAATTGATAATTTAATAAATAATAAATTAAATATCCCGGGATATTCTTTAAACACGGCCATCTGATCCCAAATTAATTAGAGCTTGTACTATGGAAACCAGATAACTGATATACTTATATTACAGATATATTAAATTTAATTATTCCCCCCCCCCCCCCCCCCATTATAGCCCCCAATAAAAAACCATGCTTCTGACATAATAAAGTCAGTTAGTTATTCTTTTCAATCTTTTTCTAAAACAAAACAAATAAGTTCCTTTCATGAAAGTAAAAAGAGTTTGTAATAATAATATTATTTTATGGAAATAAATAAGTGTAAGTAGCTTAGATAGCTTTTCTTTAACTTTTAGTAGTAGTAGACTCTTAATGTAGATTTCCTTCAGGAAGTAAGCCGTATGATAAGTATGACCTATCCAATGACACAACATCCCTTTTACTTGTCAGATTTTACTTCACATCTATGTCGACGTGGTGAATATGTTCAACTATGTTATTTACAGGGTTTTAATTGGAGTCTCTGAGTAAACCCGTGGACAGACGGACAGATGTAGGTACATGATGAAATAATACCGTACCTTTTTGACTACGGAAATCTAAAACATCTCAACACATGTCGGTGAATTTTAAAATGTATTCATCTCTATCAGCAATGTGTCACGTCGAACCCTAATACCTAGTACCCTCTCCAAATCCTTTTTATTATTTAAACCTATTAACTCCTAGGTCCTCTACATGCCTAACATTATTAACTTCTCGAACAATATCTGGTCCCAAGAGCACGATGCGGCCAAAAAGTTTCACGTGACGGACACTCACTCACGCAAATGTGTTTTGTGAAGCTAATTGTACCCTTTAGACGTCCTTTTCCGTAAAATTTCAGCTCACTAAATTAAGTTTTCAACTCTATTGCGTATGTGACAAGTTGTAAAATGAGTAATTTTGTAATCTATAAATAATCTTGTGTGATTAGACCTTAATACATACCAAAATATGTCTATTTAAAGTCCACGTCGTAGTGTAACTTTATATTAATAATTCTTCTAATCATTAGAAGCGACTTTGTTTTATACTGTGTAGTGAAGCATAAGCTCAAAATTATAACGGCATTATTATTATAAAGCTACTGCAAGAAAACAAACAATTTTTTTTTAAACAGTAGTGTTTCTTGCATAAATAGATTAATCTCACAAAGGAAAATCTAGTAGATATCTTCATTTTCATTCGAGATTATAATCCAGTTTTCTTTCCTATATTGTTTAAATAGTATATCGTCTTAAAATAAATCTAATTATATGAAATTAATTAAAATTACTTTTCCTTCCGACCATTCCATTAATAGAAGGAGAAACATCCAAAACATTCCACCATACTCATTAGCCAGACTGTCAAATATCGTACAAGCTATCTCCTTCAAAATGATACTATAATATTTAAAATATAACCAATGATATATTCAGCTGAACTATATGCGTTATTCGCGCTTAGAAATGGCAAAATAAAATTATGGCTATTGACCTAATTCTAAATAGTCGTGCACCAACCACCGCACACAATCAACGGTACGCGCGGCGCATGGAACACTCAATCCTAACGTAGCTACGATGTATATTTAATATTCATCTCTCTCCAGCAACAGGTACACCGTGGCATTTATTTTCTTTCCCTTTCTTCGGGCGTATAAGTAGCTATCTAGTATTTACTTTATTTTTGGAGAGCCGTGATATTGGTGAATGACATGTCTATATTATAACTACATCATTGAATAAAACTGACAAGTCATCAACTAAACGTCACAATAAAAACCCTCGTCACGTTAAAACGTCACAAATACTTTTATATTGTTGCTTTTCTGCTAACGGTACAAGTGTCTGTCATTAGTCGTATTGTTGGAAACGCTATCGACGTCTCGATTTCTGTTGAAGCCATCTCGTATGGGGCTGCCCGTGTATGTGTCGCTTTGTAGCTTATAGTTTGCACTAAATGTTTACAGCTGAAATGTTCTCGGTGACGTTTGTTGTCCAATGAATTTGAAGTTTGTGCAATACATGTTTACGGTAATTATTTTGTTGGTGACATTTATAGCAGTTCATGTGCTAAAACTTATACAAGCAGCTACAGCTTTGCAATAAGGATTTTAGAACTTTTAAATCACTACATAGTATAAAACAAAGTCGCTTTCTCTGTCCCTATATCCCTATGTATGCTTAAATCTTTAAAACTACGCAACGGATTTTGATGCGTTTTTTTTAATACATAGAGTGATTGAAGAGGAAGGTTTTTATGTATAATACATGTGACATCTTACGGGATCGCGGGTAAAACCGCGGGGGACAGTTAGTTAAAGTATAAATTATCTTAACTCAACATTATAAGCGTTTAAGAACTTTATTTACTCCCTAGCTGCCCGGATAGACGTCGTACTGTCGGAATAAGTCCATAAAAAATAAATCTAAAATCTAAAAATAATCTAAACCATCCTCAAATCCACTTGAATACACACAAAAAAAATCATTCAAATCGGTCCAGCCGTTTAGGAGGTGTTCACTGTCAACACACGTACAGAAGAATTATATATTAGGTTGGGGAAAAAGTCTTTTCGCATTATAGTATGTATGAACTTGTAATAAAATCTCTTTGGCTATACTATTTGTATCTGGCTGGTTTTGGTATCATTAAAAGTTTAAATTTTAAAGAACATAATTCCAAATTCAAATTAGGAAAATGTGTGATTTGCATTTGTTTTTCGTACCGCCCAGATGAGTGAATCTAATGAAGAAATTGGATTCATTTTAAAATTTTACTACAAAAAAGGTAAAAATGCAACGCAAGCCACGAAAAAAATTTACGATGTTTATGAACCTAGTGCAGTGTCTGTGAGAGTAGCACAAATTTGGTTTAAGCGTTTTCAATCCGGAAATTTTGATGTCAAAGATGCACGTCGCTCTGGTCGCCCCATTACGGATAAAATGGATGCCATTTTTGAAAAAGTGGAGCAAGATCGGCATATCAGTAGTTACGACGTAGCTGAAGAACTGGGAATTGACCACAAAACAGTTTTGGCGCATTTGAAAAAAACTGGGTACACAAAAAAGCTAGTTATTTGGGTACCTCACGAGCTCACTGAAAGAAACCTAATGAACCGTGGACTCATTTGTGATTCTTTATTACGACGTCATGAAACCGAACCATTTTTGAAGAAGCTGATAACTGGTGATGAAAAGTGGATCACGTACGACAAGAACGTGCGAAAAAGGTCGTGGTCAAAGGCCGGTCAGGCTTCACAGACTGTGGCGAAACCCGGGTTAACTCGCAACAAGGTGATGCTGTGTGTGTGGTTGGATTGGAAGGGCATTATTCATTATGAGCTGTTACCACCAGGCAGGACCATCGATTCTGAACTCTACTGCGAACAACTGATGAGATTAAAGCAAGAAGTTGAGAGAAAACGGCCGGAATTAATCAACAGAAGGGGTGTGGTTTTTCATCATGATAACGCTAGACCTCACACATCTTTAGCCACTCAGCAAAAATTAAGAGAGTGTGGCTGGGAGGTATTAATGCATCCGCCGTATAGTCCTGACCTTGCACCTTCAGATTTCCACCTGTTTCGGTCTCTTCAGATATATTTTTATTCAGTGATAGTTTTGTAAGTTTGTGTCTAAGTAGACCGAAACCACTGCGCCTATTTGAAAAATTATTTCATTGATAGAAAGATATACTTTCTAAGTAACATATTAAGCTACATCATACATTCAATCCCCCGGAGTACTTCTACGGGGAGCAGAGCAATTGCTGGCTATGAGTCTAATAAGCATACGACTACTATACTCCAAGTCGCTTACAAAGTACTGAGACTAATACCTATAAATAAAAAGTCGTATTAGTATACTTTACCAGCCCCCTATTCAGGTAATACAAATTAGTCGCGAGGCCTCGGAGCGCGGACCTTTCAGTTGATTGCGTAGTTAACGAAAGAGATAAAGCAAAGAGCCGCGACGAAACATCGTCGAGCTAGACTCATTTACCTTACAGAATTGAAACCCTGATAATAAAGGACGGTAGAAACAAACATAGGTATCCATTCATTTAAAAAAACATCCAATTTGCCACGAAATTGTCACAAACGCCGGAAGGAGCTAAAAAGCGATAAAAATCAACAAGCGAAACCACAACGCACTAATCACGAAGGAGCGAATAACATTAATTCTTTTTTTTCCGAAAATCGGATTCTGCGTGATCCCCGCCAGGGGGCGCTGTTTGTTTGCTTATCTCCTCTTATTAAGTCTCTTAATAGAACCTCGTCTTAATGCTCATGGGACGAGCTTTGTGTTCCGTTTATATGTAGTCTTGTGTGCTCTAGATGTTTGAGGTTTTCTAATTATAATGTAAGTACTTAAGGTTGTAGGTAATTAAGAAGAGTATCTATCAAGAGACTGTCTATATTTGCTTAAGCTTTATTCCACGTGTACATATATTTCTTTATTAGGAAATGCTAAGTTTAGATAAGAATTTATGGATGTAGGAAACTTGAAATCGTAGTCATGAATAGAGGACTGTTGGTCATGACTACCTTAGAAGCCTTCTAGACCTAATAGATCACATATTATGCATTAGCAATCCCTTGATTATGGCAATTGCATGCTCATCATTCACTTAAAATAAGAGGTAAGATGAATGCCAGATGAGAACAAGAAAACCATAACAGATGATTTTGTGTTGAACAATATAAAAAAATAATCGAAGCCATTTATTCAGTTTAGGGCCGTGGAGAGGACGTATGAAGGTCAAAGTTACTGAAACTACCGACGATTTGGAAGTCAGTCTTAAACTAGAAAAAAACCGGTTAGAAACGTAGCATTTTTTATCATTAACTAATCGATACTTTTGTTGCTAATTTTATACAAAATCTTTAAGGACGTATTATACATTTTATTAAAAAAAAAAAAAAAAACAAAAAAGATACAATAAGAAAATTGGAATGTTGAAAAAAAAAAAAACCTGTGTCCAAGGTGCGCTTATGCAGGGACCAACTATTTCCAGGCAACACAATCTTCAATTTAATGAGGTTCTTTGTAATAAGCTCTTTCTTATTAAGTAATTTGTCAGCATTAGCTCCATTCTGTAAGGAAAATTACACTAACTCGAGGATGTTTCGTCGCAGCCTCTATGCTCTGTCTCTGTCGCTTACTACTCTAATACTACTAATCACTTGAGAGGTAAGTTCTCCGGGGCCACCATGACGTGGCTCGCCGAAGTTTGTATTTGCTGAATAAGGGGGCAGATCAGTGTCTTAAGCACGAACGTCTATCGTTATCGTATCGTTCTAGTATCGAGTGCGCCAAAAAACCAACGCAATGAGAAATTGAATATCACGCAACGTCACGGTATATGCGATGTTCCATTTTCTATACAATCCGGCTTTTTGGCGCACTCAATACGATAATGCTTGCGATAGACGTTCGATGTAGAAGCCTATTTGATAATAGATTGATGGTTTGCCGCGCGAGCAGTATGGGACAACAGTTGTAGCACCGTCAATGTAATAGAAAATTGACTGTAACTACAATTCGGAGAGCATTGCAAAATCGCCTGGTGTCCGTTGGGTAGCGAACTAACTTCAACTGGTATTTTAATTTCTTTAATAAGCTGCCTTTCAGTCATGGAAAATAACGGCGAAAACGCGGTAGTCTTGATCATCATTATCATCATCATATCAGGCCAGGGATGTCCACTGCTGAACATAGGCGTACCCCTTGAGTCTTGATGGTTACCTCTAAAGATGTAATCTTGAGCAATCTACCAGTTTGTTCCCACAGCTGCATTTTATTATTTGATTGTGAAACAGAAAGTTCCACTATCATTCATTAATATTATTGGATTATAACAAATTATCTTTCGAACAATAAAAGTATATTTTCTGACCTCTTTACATCAACTTTACTGGGAAATATTGTACTACTAGCTGTCCCCCGCGGTTCCCCCGCGTTCCCGAGGGATGTAACATTTACATGTCTTATTCCAGGGCATTTTCTATATATGTACCAAGTTGCATCCAAATCCCTTTGGTAGTTTTTGCGCGAAAGAGTAACAAACACCCATACAAACTTTCGTATTTATAATATTAATAGGATTTTTCTCTGGAGCATTACATTGATTACATAATGGTATTGATATTTTTTTTTTATGACACTTTGGCCGACAGTAAGTAAGTGTAAGTGGTCACCGCCGCCTATGGACATTTGCAACACTAGGAGTATCGCCAATGCGTTGTCGACCCTGAGACGTGAAGTTGTTAAGTCTCATGTGCCTGTAATTTCACCGGCCCCTTTCTAACCGAAACACAGTAATACAATTGTACTACTGCTTCACGGCGGAAATGGGTAAGGTGGTAGTACTTCCCCGGACGAACTCTGCACTAAAAGCTCTACTACTCAAGTATTTTTAAGGTATAAATACATAATACATATACTGGGACATTATTTACACACGGCCATCTGGTCCCAAACTAAGCAGAGCTTGTACTATGGAAACCAGATAACTGATATACTACATATAATATACAACATTTTTTTTTCTAAATACGTTCTTATATAGATATTTACACCCAGACACAGAAAAAACAGACATGTTCATGCACACAAATATTTGTCCTGGGTGGGAATCGAAACCGCGACCTTCGGTTTGGCAGTCAGAGTCGCTAACCACCAAGCCAACTGGCCTCCAGCAGATCCAAGTACCAGATAGGAATCGTTTCGAGATGTCTTATACCTTGGAGGCTTTAGATTTAATTTCAAATTCTAAATTAGCTTTCTGTTTTTAGTCAATTTCAACTGGCAAACTTTTTCTATTAAAATAGATCGCCCTGTGATAGAGAGAATGACGTACGGTGTTGGCTGATTCATCATTTCAGCCGTAAGACGTCCACTGCTGAACATAGGCTTCCCCCAATGACTTCCAGATTGGCCGGTTGGAAGCGACTTCCTGCGACCTTTATTAGGTCGTCTGTCCACCTTGTGGGTGGATGTCCCACGTTGCACTTGCCGGTACTTGGCCTCCATTCCAAAGCCCTTCTGCTCCATCGGCCGTCAGTTCTGCGTGCTATGTTATATAATAAGTGATATTAAGGATTAATAATGGGGTCCTGAAGTAGGGTGCCTTAGGGTACGGAACTCTAAAAACAAGCAATCGCGTAAGCCAGTCGTCAGTCAAGTTGTTTTGAGATAAACGTCTAAGGAATGGAATCCCTTAGGGCTTGACTCAATTTGTATTTGATTCAAGGGCTAAGAGAGTAGCGTTTATGAATGATGCGAGAGAGAACCAGGAATTCTTTAATTTACTAATGGAGCTCTTACCAAGTTATGTAATTACTAACAAAATATGAAATAAATTGTTATTCTGCTTATTTTTTATTTTTCACTCCTTTATATATTTTTTTCTTTTATGTGGTGATGTGGCCGAAGGTGGTTATCCTACGAAGCTGTTTGAATTTGGGTTTAAGGATATTTTATTATATTTTAACCCGGCGTCTGTATGGTTGGGTCAATATGACCCGCGCAATTTTCAATTGTTTGTATCTTTTAAGAATCGAACGCGACGTTGCCGTACTTCTCAGTAGCTGGAGTTAAGACATCACCTTTCTTGTTTTATGCCACAGTTTAGTTGTCGTGCGACTGCACCGGGAGTTACACGTGCGCAAACGTCAAAAAGGTAAATATGACCCAACTATACAGTCAATGTAACAATTATGCGCCATTTTAGTAGTTAGTGTTAAAAGATTATAATTTCCGTATTCTGTTATTTGTAGGTTATAATTTAAAATGGATCGTGATGAATGTGAGCGGCAGCGTATTTTAGCAATTTTAGAGCAATCTGATTCAGAGAAAAGTGGAATTTCGTCAGAAAGCGAGGAAGATCATGATCGTGTCAGTGTTCAAAGTCAAGAGACTGACACAGAACAGGCGCCTTCTAGCAGTGACGAAGATGATACACCTCTAAGTGAACTACAGGTACAAAGATCACAATATTATGTTGGCAAAGACGGAACTAAGTGGCAAAAGCAACCTTTTCGTCAAAATAGACGTACAAGAATGGAAAATATTATTACAGTGCCTCCAGGAGTACAGCCACAAGCCAAGTCGGCTTTATCAGAAATAGATTGCTGGGGTCTTTTTTTTACTAGCGAAATGTTGCAAAGAGTTCTGAGTCATACAAACGCCCAAATAAGAGAAAAAATGCAAGCATGGCATGCTTGCATTTTTTCTATCAAAATATAGCTACATGAAGGAATGTACTTTGCATGAATTTATGGCTTTTATTGGTCTTCTATATATAGCTGGTTTGCACCGCTCTGGTAGGGAAAATATAAGTGATCTTTGGGCTTCAGATGGCACAGGTGTGGATATTTTTCGCTTGACAATGTCTGAAAGACGTTTCCATTTTATTCAAAGTCACCTTTGCTTTGATGACAAGTTGACCCGCGGAGAAAGAAGAGTAGTAGACAATTTAGCCCCTATCCGCGATTTTTTTGATGCATTTGTCAACAATTGTCAAGGTGCCTATAATCCAAGTGAATATTTGACAATTGACGAAATGCTTATAGCGTTTCGAGGGAGATGCAGGTTCAGACAGTACATACCCTCCAAACCCGCCAAATATGGTTTGAAAATAATAGCTTTGGTTGATGCAAAGTGTTTCTATATTGTGAACCTCGAAATATACGCAGGAACCCAGCCAGCTGGCCCATATTTTGTGAGCAATAAGCCTTTTGATGTTGTCGATCGCATTGTGCAACCTGTTTCTAAATCTAATCGTAATATTACGTTCGACAACTGGTTTACAAGCTACGAGTTAGTTCTCCATTTACTACAAGAGCACAGATTGACTTCCGTGGGGACATTACGCAAAAATAAAAGGCAAATTCCTCTTGAATTCACAAAAACTCGGGGCAAAGAAATTAATTCATCTACATTTGGCTTCCAAAATGATGTTACGATTGTATCTCATATCCCTAGTCCAGTCTTCACCATGATGCAACAATTGATGAGTCGACAGCAGAAAAGCGTAAACCTGAAATTAACACCTTTTACAATATGACTAAAGGCGGGGTTGATGTTGCTGACGAACTTTGTTCCACATACAACGTTAGCCGTAACACGAAGAAATGGCCTAAAACAATATTTTATGCTGTGCTGAATATGTCTGCAATAAATGCATATATAATACATAATAAAAATAATAATCAAATTGTAAAACGGCGCCAATTCCTCAAAAAGTTAGGCCTTGCTCTCGTAAATAACCACTTGAATACTCGCCAAGACGTCGTGCAGTTGCCGAGAGAAACGCGAAAGAGAATCAGAGATTTTCTTGGAGAACCATCTGAGGAGCCACCTGCAAAAGTACAAGGTGTACGGAAAAGGTGTCAAGTTTGCCCAGCCAAAAAAGATCGCAAAACGACGCATACATGCACAAACTGTCACAAGTTTATTTGTCCCGAACATATTGTTCCGTACTGCAAAGAGTGCTGTGATATGTTGCAAGAATGAGACTAACTTAGGACTGTTTTATTTTTATTTTGATTTAAGTTTGAAAGATCTCGTTTTCAACTACACCAAAACGATAATTGTAAGATTATAAGTGAACATTTATGTTATTTTATAGTAACGAGACTGAGGATGTCTATTTTTGTTGATTATTTTTGTATGTTTTTTCATAACTCAAACAAAGATGCTACGATTAGTTAAATTGCCTTTTATTTCTTCTGCATAACCTTAAAATTAGTGTTCTAACTAAAATATACTCATATATTTATTATATATTTAAAGTTCAACAAAATAAAGGCTTCTACATTTCAGGGTAATTTTGACCCACTTGACAGTCGGTGTAACAATTTTCTACCATACAGACGCCGGGTTAATATATATTAATTCATAATTACCATTACATTATTATTTTCCGTAAAAAATCCGACACGTTTTTAAATCATGTTTATGCTCGCAGGATTTAATATAATTTGGCATTCAATAAATACAAAAGCAGAACGCAATTCAAAAGATAATAATTTATGTAGTAATTTTTTTTTTCGTTTGATCCGTCTAGCCTAACTTAAGTGCTAAGTCCACCATCAAGGATTTGACTACAGAGTGGATAAAAAAATCAAGAATGTTTTAGTGTCCCTGCAGGAAGAAGGCCCCATTTAGCTGACTTTTGGGCGAATAGATTAATTCTAAAATTTGGCGACAAAACAACTACTTAATGACTTGGTTTTCTATTACCAATTTATTAAAAAAAAAGTGGTATAAAACAAATCAATATAGGATAGTTTTCGGTTTTGAAACTTGTAATTAGTATTTACACCCCAAAACGCCCTTTCACCTATTTCATAACCTCTGAATATACGATATCGTTAGTATCAACAAATCTCAGCTCCCAATTCAATACATAAACTAAGGAATATCCGATAGGGCGAGGTCAGTAACTGGAGTTAGTTTTGTTTATGATTCTGCGAAGATGTTGCCTCCAATTAAGTTAATAATAATATTTACCCTGTTTTATACAATGTTATTGTATTATATGAAAATAGTTACGCTAAAATCACAAATTTTACAAAACAATTATATTTAAGGTTCTCAAATAGAATATTCGACCTAATATTAAACTAGTTGCTAAGAAAATTAGTGATAGTAGAATTAGTTAATGTAGAGTTTTTAAGATTTATCTTTCCCTGTAGTTTCCCCTCGTTTCCAAGGATTTTTTTGTTATTTTCCCGGAATAAAAGGTAAGTCCTATGTGTTATTCTAGATTATAAATTATATGTATGCCAAGTTTCATAACAAATCGTTGAGAGGGTTTTTCGTAAAAGAGTAAAAAACATCCAAGCATACATACAAATTTTCACTTTTATGTTATTAGTAGGATTTAGGCTTTTAGGTCCTGGGCTAGTGCACTAACACTTATTTAAAAAAACAAAAATTGCATTCAGGTCGATACGAGTACGAACCCAGATATTCGGATCTCTTGCCCAGCCTACAACGCTCAACAACCGAGGCAAACAATAAATCAACAAAACAAAGTCTTCCAGATTCAAACTATAAAATCATAGAAACAACCTTTGAGGTTGGGTATTTTTTTTATTTTTTTATTTTATTTTATTTTTTTATTTTATTTTATTTTTATATATATCTCCAACGAAAGATGTACACATTAAATGACATAAAACATAGTTTAAAAGAGTTATTACATTGGTGTACTCCTTCAATTATAGGAGACCACAGCATGCTCAATAAACTTAACAACAAGCTAACAGTGGTAATAAAAATTAAAAATTAAATTTAAGAAGTGATAACAAGAATATAAAAAGATTAAAAAGGATAAACAAATTGAGTAAAACTTAATATTTAATATTACGAGATTTTTACCAGTAACTCCTTCAGATATTTCTTATATTTTTCCAGAGATTCGCAGATATCTAGCTTTGTGGTCTTAGCCAACATGTTATATTGCCTACAGAGTCTTGGTATCATGAAATGAGAATCAGATCCCTAGATACAAAAACATCTCCCGTTCCAAACTCAATAAAAATCTCATCGTCAGTTATGTAAATTCCAATCGTTCAAAATATTACCCTCCCGAAAAAAAGGGAAACATTAAACACCCGATCGAGGTTCCCGAAATCCTTTTTAATTAACGTCCGTCCTTCTTATTTCCGGCTAAGCCCTGAGGACGCGTTGCCCTTCCCGAAGTAGGCCCATATTTTTCCCTTCGCTGTAAATTATTATTAAGGACCCTTTATATCATCGTTAGGGCGGACCATTCATAAGGGCGGCCCTCAGACAGAGTTAATTGCTAAGGAAAGTACACGTTTTTGGTAAGTTGTGTCTAGTTGGGTGTACTTGGGGTTAACTCTTGTAAGTGCCCAAGTTAGGGCTGTCGGGTACTTTGTTACTAGGAGATTTGGTTCTGAGTGATTTTTTTTATATTTATGTGGTTACATAGCGTTCAAAATATACGGATTGCATGATATTCATTAATTTCATTAATCAAATGGTTATTGATACCAAATATAATTTTGTCAAACAAATTAAATACAACATTATTGACAATTAATTGTAACTTCTTCTTACCAAGAGGTGGAGCCAGGAAGCTCATAGCACAGGGTAACCTAGTTTGGGCTCCTGTCTCCCACAACTAAATGTACCTACCTGTCTATGACAAAAAAAAATGTATTTTATATGTGTGGGAGAAAAATAACAAATTTTATTATTATCATTATTAACAATTCTTAAATAATTTTGTAGACTATTTCAAGTCAACGAGGAAAATTTGCAGTACGATGTAGATCTGCGATATGAAAACTTAAAGACATGGATTATACCCATCTCGAGTTCAAATGCCCATAAAGGCCGATACTGTAGACTTAAATATTTATTTTCATCCGAAAGTGATAGAGTGCTTTGACGCTAAACCGTAGATGGTGCTACAAAATTACGTTGACGTACGCATCGTAGTATTTTTATTTGCTACGACGTAATAGATACGAATTTCATTGCAATTTAGATCTTAGAGCAGAAAATAATCTAATGTTAGGACTGGATGCATATTATTTCATCAAGGTAAGTTATTCTTTCCAAATCTGGAGTTCAGTCTAAAAACTCATAATTTAAAATCAATAAAACTATACATTTATACATAAAATCCCTTTATTTTTCAGGTACACCCTAACGAAATGAAGTGTAAGTGCTATGTAATTATTCAGTAGTATATTTGAAGAGTATTTGATAGGTAGAGTCTGGTCACGTCTTTACTGCTCTATATATGAGAGACGTGTGTCATGTGCGCTTACCCTATTCATTTGGGATTCCGCGCCCTCTAAATGTGCCAAGTTTTTTTTTTTATTTGGTAAACATGTCAGCGGTTAATATACAGCAGATGTCTTTTGGGGAAATATATTATTTGTTTGATTTCAAAATTTGGGAAGACGAAGAGAGAAGTGGAAGATCAAGATTAGTATTTTAATACATGAATAAATAATAAATGAATATCCCGGGACGTTATTTACACATGGCCATCTGGTCCCAAACTAAGCAGAGCTTGTACTATGGAAACTAGATAACTGATATACTACATAAACTCCTTTTTTTCTAAATACATACTTATATAGATATTTACACCCAGACACAGAATAAACAGACATGTTCATGCACACAAATGTTTGTCCTGGGTGGGAATCGAAACCACGACCTTCGGTTTGGCAGTCAGGGTCTCTAACCACCAAGCCAACTGGCCCGTCAAATTACTTACTAGATATTTGTTTTTTTTATAATCTTATAAAACCTTATGATTTATAGTTTCGTAATTCATCAGTATCATCATCAATTGATTGTTGTGTCCTTCTCAGTGTCTCTATATTTATAAATAAGGTTGAGACACAGGATAAGAGGGTTTTACATGCCTTTAAATGTCAATATTAAATAAATTAACTCAAAATAGCAAACTGTGTCGAAAAACCTCCGCAGATACACTTTTGACATGTAAGTACGCCTTATGTCACTTCTTATTTAAATGACACGAGAGTGTGACATTTGTCAGTATGACAGCTGTCAGAAGAAATATATTACGTGTAGTGTTTTTTCAATGTCAAAAGGTTGATTAGAAGGTAAGCTGGATTTTTGGTGGAAAATTGCAAAATTACGTGTTTTCGTTTCATTTGCATAAAATCGTGTTGTTTTAAAAATGTCTGTAGAGTTTTATTGTATAATAAATAAGAACTCAAGTGAATACATGTATTGTAACTTTTTTAACTATCTGAAAAATTTAAACAGTTTAAGTTTTAAGGTCATCACTTTTCAAAGCTGACTTTTGTATGTAGGGTGACTGAGTTAACAATGTGATAAAGATGTCGAGATTGTGCTAGGCCCACATTGACAGCGAAGTGTTATAATAAAATGCGCCCTATGGCTTTACAATACGCCCGTTTTCACTATATCGTCATATTAAGGTTTATTATTATAAAATTAAGTTTTAGATCAAAATTCATTAATTCTTTTTTTAAGTGCATCAAACTTAAGTTAGTCATGCTCGCTTTAATGCCTTTGCTTGTGGCGGCATCGTGTAGCGGGTCGCTCACTTCCCTACAATATGGCGAGGAGGGCGATGGCTGCCACATGCGTCATACTTGTGAACAGGTGCTGCTTGTGGGGGCTGGTCGGCTTTAGTTTGTTTGTATTTTTTTTTCATTAGATATTTATAATATTATATTATTGTTAAATAGTTCTGCAATTTTGCCATAACACACAGGTATTGTCAGTGAGACTAAATAAATTTTATGTAATAAATCTAAGTTCGTTTTTTAAAAAGAGTAATTGCTGAGTTTATCGCCGGCTCTTCTCAGTAAGAAACAACCTTCCGAACCGGTATTAGAGTCAGACTATTCATAAGTGCTTGTAAAGGCCTATTTGAATAAAAATATTTTCATTTTATTTCATTTCATGGTGAACTTTACCCCAAAAATAAAAACTCGTCGGCGAGTCGCCCGATGGAGGCTTCGGAGAGCTTACCTCTCACGTGATTGCATAATTGGCGGAAGAGACAGGACGTCCTCGAACTAGTGTAATTTTACAATACAGAATGAGACCCCAGGTCAAAAAGTTTCAAAAATACCTCATTTAAAACATAAAATTTGTTTATATTTGACATAAACACAAACAAAAGCTTTCAATAGTAATTAAGAACAGCAAACAACAAAGAGATATCATTCCCACACGCAGAAATAATTGCAATTATGATAATTGGCAATTAAATTGAACGGTGTTACAAACAATTAACAATTCAAATTAGGGATTGTTAGGTTACCTTTTTTCCCATTTCCCGACAACTTTTCTGTATTGTGAAGAAACGTTTTGCTCTAAGTTGAAAACCGTGTTTCTAATTTTCTTGTTTGCGAATTGAGCAGGGTTGTTGGTCTTTTAAAAGTTTTGCTTACATACCGCAAGTACAGTTCAGTAAATAATGGTGATTGAACAGCTCAAATAATTCAAAATGTACCTGTATGTTAAACGACATGGATCAGAAAGGTAAATTTTAATATGAAGGTATATACTAATAAATAAAGTAGAAAATCGCTTAAATTGATGTGAAGAAGTTAATTTCTCAATTACCAAATAATTTGAAAAAAATATTGGTAACATTTTAATCAAATTAAATGTGGTTGCAAATGGTATGTTGAACTGTAACATTTTTAAATCAATGTTTTTTTAAATTAATGTTTACTCTGTTAGAAGTAAGATTTGGCATTTATACTACCCATAAACAGTCCGCGTGATGGTAAGTGGTCACCGCTGCCTATAGAGGTTTGCAACACCAGAAGCATCGCCAGTGTGTTGTAGACCTTGTGACGTGAATTTGTCTCAAAATAAGTCTCATGTGTCTGTAATTCCACCGGCCCCTTTACCTTACTAACAGCGGTAAGACAAGTGCACTTCTGTTTCTCGGTTGAAAAGAGTAAGATGGTAGTAGTTCCCCGGACGAACTCTGCACTAAGAGCTGTACTACTTCTAAATTAATAAATTATAAATATGCACCTGATTTTACTATAGTAAATTTTGTGGTAGCGCATTGAAAATTTACCTAATGTGTTATTTAATTTTGAGCTTCATTACGTAAATAAGGACTGTGAACTTATGAACTTTTAATAATATTATTTAACCTGTTTAATTTTGAGGTTAACACGGTTAAAATCATCGGTTTACATTGCCGAATTGTTTTATTTGTAATATTATTTCTGTGGTTGAAATGTTGAACGATTTGTTGGTTCAGTACAAAAGCCAGTTATGTTGCGGAGGTAAAATATTGGAGGAGCTTTGGTTTTTCAATAATTGGAATACATAATATGAAACATTTAATTTTCTGGTCTATAATGTCTATGGTGACTGGGGGGTGGAAGGAAAGAGACCGAGAGGCGAGCCCAAGGTAATGGGCAAACCAGATATTGCAGGAGCTGGACATGCCGGTTAGAGCTGCACTGCACTAACGAAAGGATCGAAACCGATGAAGATAGCTAGTTGACAAAGTCAGAAGGAGCGACGATCCTCAACAGTGAGGGAAACGACTACAGAGAGAACTTCTAGGATGTCATCTTTGGCCTATAATTCCTCATTGTTCTGTTACGTCCAGCCCCCTTATTCAGCTCGGATAGTTTACCTCTCACGTGATTAGTAGTATTAGCGTAGTTAGCGAAAGAGACAGAGCACGGAGGCCGCGACGAAACATCCTCGAGTAAGTGTCGTTTTTGTTACAGAATCGAGCCCCTGCTCTTATATGATGGGATTTTTTCATCATCTACTTGATAAGTCAATTGATGTGAGGTTATACCCTTACCTGACTTTTAAAAGGCCTATAAGCGGATCTCTCACGCGATTACAAAACTAACAAAAGAGATAGTGTGTCCGTGCTAATACATCGTCGTGCTAGTGTCATATTTACCTTACGGAATTAGTCCCTGGGGGTAAAGTCAACAACGCATAATGGGAAATGCGCAGTCATTGATTCGACGAACCGTTGTCGGTTGTCACCTGACTAATGACCGTTAGGCGTCTGCTTATGGGTTTGGGGCAAATTACTTGTTAAGGTTCTGTTGATTTAATCAGGTCTTTATTTACATAGCCTTAGAACTCAAATAGTTTTTTTTTTGTATGGTTCTTTGTAGTGAACCTTCATGTAGAAGAGCCAATTGTGGGTAACATTATCCATATGTCAAATAAAATTTTACCGTAAACCAATACTAGATTTTTTCGAGTAGTAGAGCTGTTAGTGAAGATTTTGTATGGGAAGAACTTCCACCTTACCCATTTCCGCCGTGAGTACACTTGTATTACTGTATTTTACGTTAGAATGGTATGGGGAAAAATTATTGTCACATGAAACTAAATAATTTCTCGTCTCAGGGTCGACAACCAATTTACGAAGTCACTTGTGTTGCATATGTCTATGGGCGGCAGTAACCTCTTAGCATCAGGGTCCCATCTCCTTGTTAGTACTGTATTAGGCTTCTTTGTTATGCATAACCTTCAAGTTGAAAATCTTCTAAGCCAATTCGGAGCCAATTGTTGGTAACATTAACCTTATGTCAAAAATAAAATTATGATATGGCAACACAATGGATTATCACTTGACTGTCATTGTTTGTAATAAATTAAGTGTAAAATACCTATGAAAGAGTTTTATAATCGAAAGAGTAGTTTCAGTTTCCTACATCAAAACAAAAAAAAATACTTCTAGCATTAGTACAGATTAACAGTACAAGAATACAGGACTATATGTGGGTACAGTACCAACGTCATTACTATAACTTCGCCTTAACTCGAGTAGAAGAGACAAAGTGTGTTGGGCCTTCAACATAAATAACGGCGGCTTAAGACTGTACCGGGACTGTCGGTACACCGTGGAATTTATTTTAATTTAGCACTAATTAAGTGGAGAGTCGTTAGCGGGCTATCAAAGTTTTAAAACTTTATATTACAGTGGATTTTCTTGAAGTCTTTGGAGCAAAAAAACTTATTCAGTACGCGTGGTGCGAATTTGCTGAAAGGGGGAAATTGAGGTTTTTTATAACAACATAAATGACCTGGATTCTGTTGCTGTTAGATTAAAACTACTATTTAAGTTTGTAGGATTGCGAGTGACCCACAGAATTTGTTGAATGTTTTTTAATTTAAATTTGGTTCAAATTATCTAAAAAAGATTTCCAGTACAACTTGCCTTCAATATTCTAAGCAAGATTATGTTAACGTTGATGTCTATACCAATATAAATTATTCAATGCAAATATACCGATTATTATTAGAGATAACATGTCTTCTATACGCCTATTATCCTCATAAGAGAGAGGTAGGCCAAGTTCTCAGAGACCTAAATTTTACCAAAGATATTTTAAGTCTGACTAGGTTTGACTAGACAGGGGTGAGCACTGTCGGGTATTTAGCAATCTTGGGTTACAGGTTATCATTTCTATATTGTGAAACATTAATATATCCAAAGACCTGGTTTCGGACTCAAACGAATGGATCTCAATATCTCCGGGTCTCTAGCCACCTAGGACTGAAATCTATACTTTACATATTATAAAGAGGTAAAGTTTGTAAGTTTGGTACATCCAAAAAGCTAAACTCCGAAACAACGCAAACGATTTTAAGTATAATTTCACTGATAGAAATCTACACTATTCCCGAGTGCCATAGGCTATGTTAATGCTAGTATACATTCTATCTCTCGTGAAACCAGAGACAAGAAGGTAATTTTATGCATAAACGGCTTAATTGCTAATTCGTCACCGTTTATTATTTGAACGTAACCAAAACAATTTAATACGCTCCTTAATAAACAACAAACATGAAAGGGCAAGGGCTGCATTTTGACATCGCTTCACCGCACTCATAGTTCTGCTAACCAATTTAACTTTACCTCTGCCCTTCTCTTTGACTGAATAAGTGACGACACCCAAGGAGGGCGAAGTATAAACAAAAGGGTCAACGTTAATTGGACGGATCTTTAACGCACTTGTGTGTTATTTGACCCATAAAGGGGTCTGTCTTCGGTACCCGCGGTATTTCAGTTCAAATCATGTAAGCGGGGGGTCTGAGGGAAGCGGGTTACGAGCGGAGCGATTTAACTTTTATCTATTCATTTTGGAGGTAATCTTCTCTCATTTTATAAAAGTATCTCGAACTTTTAAACAAATAAATAATTTATTTATCATATTATATATAATATAGTATTTACAACACACACATAGTGTTGGTCCGAAAGTAAGCGGAGCTATAACTGAAAAATGAATCAAAATAACTGATAAACTACATACATCATAAACTGCATACGAAAATATCTTAAAACCACTGGAGCACTGGGGGTAACCGAGTAAATATAGAAAGTAGCCAATTTGAGTTAACGCACAGAGCAGTGTTTCGGTTAGAAAGGTAAGGGGGCTGATAAAATTACAGGCACAGGAGAGTTTCCAACTTCACGTCTCAGGGTCGACACCGCATTGGCGATGCCCTTGGTGTTGCAAATGTCCATAGGCGGCGGTAACCACTTACCACCAAGTAGAACGTCTACTTTTTAGTCAGCCCAAAAATGCTGGACACGTGGTATTTACCAATATTACGCACGCTATTGAACTATCCACTACGTTCTCTGTCTCTCTTCATTACAGTAAAACCGCGAAACCAAAATGGCAGCGTACCAAAGGCCACGTAAGAGTTACGATGTAATAATTTAAGGCAAGACGAGTCGCAATATCGTTGTGCGATAGTCGCACGATAGTGTCGTTAATGTACATTATGTTGTGATATATGCGTAAGGACGGGGTGCAAGTGTCGACTGGTCGTTTGTTTCAACTAACTGTTGTGTGCCAAGGTCAATTTACACTTGTGTTACTGTACAATGAACTAGGTAACAAAACAAAGCTTTGTTTCGCTTAAAGTTTAACAAATTTATATACTGGGAAGTTCTTCATATCTATCTGATTCAGAACTAACATACCAAACTTAATGTTCATCCACACTGATATTGTAGAGAGAAAAGTTCTGTGTTTTGTTTGTAATGAACAAACTCAAAAACTACTAGACCGATTATAATATTTCTTTCACTTTTAGAAATTTACTTTATTGAGAAGTAACATGGGCATATAATCTTCCGGCATATGTATTAGATCGTTCGGAAACGCAAGTGAAGTTTTTGCTCAACTTTATCCACGTTTGTAGATAAAAAGTATAAGTACCATGTAACTCTTAACTCGAGTCTCTCATCTTGGAAAAAGCTTGTTGCACGCAAGAATAAATTCACCAACTAGTCATCTGTGTAAAATAATTATAAAATTTGGCAGGTATTATAAATAATAATGACTCTGATTTTTATCAAATTCAGGAAAGCAACATTTAAAAATGATGTGTATATTTTATTCATCAATATAGGTCGGTATGGTAGTCTACTGAAAAATATTAGATAAACTCATATTCACGTGAGTCTAGCTAATTCACCTATTTTTTCTACATAATAATATAAAAAAAGTATTTTCATTTGTAGGCTTAAGTAACTATTCCACAATTTTCGTCACACCAAATTTTGTAGTCTTTATAATCTAAGATCCGGTGATCTTTTAATTAAGTCATTCCCCCGTGTAATTTCAGTTTCCGTGAGAATACGGGGACAAAACATAGCTTATGTTTCTTGCTACTAATGTAAGCTATCCATTAGTGAAATAATTTTTGAAATCGGTCCCGTAGTTTTTGAGGTAAATTGTAACAAACAAAAATTAAAAAATCGAATCATTCCTCTTTATAATATTAGTTTGGATAAAGTAGAAACGTTCAAAGAATAAAAATATCCGATCACCATCAAACCAAAAATAACAATGGCATTTATACAATTAATTTCAGGCCATCGTTTCAACGCAATGGAAATGTTCGTGTATTGGATAGAAAGCATTATTAGTATTAATATTGGTTTGATGTATGGGATAAGATAGCCTATTGGACCCCTCTAAATATATATACAGGATGATTCATCAATACCGTTCAGTATAGGGAAGTCTAAGAATAGACGACAAAGAAAGAATATGGCAAATTTTTGTACGGACGATTATTGAATATACAAAAGGAGAACGACAAGATTTCCTACTTTGCCAGATGATGATTATAAAAAGGACAATAATTTTATTATTACTAATAAAATTAAACAGTTTATCAAACAGAAGTGCATAAAAAGTATTTTTGTTCTATGAAATATAGCTGTCTCCCGCGGTTTCACTCGCGTTCCTAAAGAATGTTACATTGTCTCGGGTTAAACAGTAGCTCAAGTTATTCCTTATTACAACAGTATCTGCCAGTGGAAGTCCCGTCAAAGGCATCCATTTTACATAATACAGACTTCAAGGTTCATTATCGTGTACAAATCATTTATAGATGTAGGTACAACTTATTACTTGACCTACTGTCAAGTCTGTTTTATTATTTACTAGCTATCCCCCGCGTTCCCGTAGGATGTCACATGTATTATACATAAAAACCTTCCTCTTCAATCACTCTATCTATTAAAAAAACCACATCAAAATCCGTTGCGTAGTTTTAAAGATTTAAGCATACATAGGGATATAAGGACAGAGAAAGCGACTTATTTGTGTACTATGTAGCGATTACTGTTACATCCTACTAATACTACAAGCGAAAGTTTGTGCGGATGTATGGATGTTTGTTACTCTTTCATGCAAAAACTACATAACCAATTTACCTGAAACTTGGCACATATATAGAAAATGCCCTAGAATAACATATAGGATACTCTTATGTCGGGTAATTATAACATCCCTCGAGAAAAGCGGATGAAACCGCGGGGGACATTAGCTATAAATTCAGTAAAGAAGAAATGAAAACCAAATGCATATTTTTATATCATTAAATGTAGTTTTTCTATTTCAGACTGAAATTAGAATAACTAGACAACAGTAATTCCGCAGTTTCAAAGAAGCCTCCTGACACTAGATAATTTTCTGTGTCTCAAACGATGACATGAAATGAGTATATTTAAAAACTGTGAGCTAATAAACATTCTTAAATAGTCCAGCCCCCTTATTCAGCTAATACAAACTTCGTCGGCGAGCCGCTTCACGGAGGCCTCGGAGAGCTTATCTCTCACATGATTAGTAGTATTAGCGTAATTAGCGAAAGAGACAGAGCACGGAGGCCACGGCGAAACTTCCTCGAGTTAGTGTCATTTTCCATACAGAATCGAGCTCCAGTATTTAGGTAGGGGCAGCTATACCATATAATTGTACAGAAGACCCCGTTCACGAATATGCGCACATAGGTACCTGTTTTTTATGTGTGAATGAATATTTCAGTGAATACCGGTTTTATGAGTTAAAAACATTCAACTTTAACTAAAAGTGTAGTCAGGTGTGTACCGTGTTTTATTTTTATACTCCAAATTGGCTTCCGCCGAGTAAATTCCTCTTCGGCCAAATTCTGTTATTTTTCACACTCAGTGGCCATTTTGTCACTCTCGTAACGTGAAAAATGTAAAGAGTTGCCATCCGTTCATTTATCATTTCGGAATAGACCCCTTTATTACTTGGCTGGCTGTTTTATCATGGTTTTGTGTGTTTCTTTTTTAATTTGTTTGGATATCCATATTTTTAATTATTATTAATGCAGAAAAATGTATAAAAAGTAATTTTGTACTGATTCCTTCCTGAGCGCACGTAAGCGACATATTACGATTGAATAGAACAATATACCTTAGCTTTGTCTAAATAAGGTTGGAAAATTATTTAACAAAATACGGTTACATACCGTTGAAAAATTAACATAAGCAAATATCACAAATTCATTCAAACCACATGGTATATTTTTTATACTAATTTTCGATTTACTCTGAAATTAAACATAACAATATTACAAAAATATGTAATAAAATTAAGTCAGAGAAAAAGACGCTCCTATATATAGTAATTTGGTTTAGCTCACAAAAAAAAGCGTCAGTGGTTTATATATGTACGTTTGACAAAATTTTTGGGAGCGAATCCGAACCTTAAAACTTTAATATTCCGCTATCTCAAGACATCGTGAACCTGTGATATACTCGTAGCTTGAACTTATAAGTCAAGCTTAAGTCACGTTATAGTTCTTTTAATTAAACAGTTCCATAGGAGCTTACGTCTTTTATTATTTTAATTTAAAAGTAAGACGGCGGGCTTACTTTGGCTTACTTTATTTCTGGACTATAATTAATAAGGCCTGAAATTACAGTGTTAAGTTTTTCGGACAAGCTGAGAGGTTCACTTATCAACTAAATTAATTAATCAAAATTTTCTGCGATCCTAATCATAGAGTTTAGACAAAGTATTTTTTTTTATGATTGGTATGAAATTATTATTCGATTATTTTTATCGATATTATCTTTATGCTCTATTGTTTTTTTTTTACAAAAGATCAAGATTCAATTTAGACGTTATTTATGCATATAATATTTTTATTAAATTAAAACACACCTTGGGCAGTTCGAGAAATGTAATAAAACAATATTATCAGTAACAAATCATTTTTATTTATAAACTTCAAAAACCATACAAAAATTTATATGTAAGTAAGTGATATAATTACTTTTTTCAAGTATTTTGAATACTAGGTATATACATACATATACCCTTATACATAAAATTATTTTTTAATTAATCTCTTCAATATTAAGCGGAAGCTATGTTAATTACAATTTTGTTATTGTACAAAAACATAATTGGATGACGGAAAAAACACTGATGGCTTTTACACTGTAATATCGGGTGTAAACCTTTTGAAACATAATAATATTATGGCTGATAGAAAGGGTTATTTTATTTTGAAAAACCAAAAAAAGGTTCTTCATAATAATTATGACATTATGAAAAAAATTGCGACCTACATTCCAAATACGCAAAATACTGATTTCACATAAAAAATAAATAGTTAAATCATAATAATGAATAAAAAGCACAATTCATTTCAATTATAACTATGACTAGAAGTGATTATATTACTGTTTAATATTTTTTTTATTTTTTTTTTAAGTACTTTGCATATTTGACTGATATAATAAAGGTAATCAAAAGATTTATTCGATCTTTTACTAAATCGTTCTCATTATAAGTGAATCTATAAAAATAAAGCTAATGTTCAAAACACATAACATATTCTATACAACAGTACACAAACTATATGTATATTGAAGCAAATTGGATATTTCCGCAATAAATATTTATAAAATAGGGATTTCCGTATCATTTTTTGTTACCTACCGTTTTACGAAGGGTTTCCTGAAAGGGTTGTATAGACCGGCAGCTGTTGTCCTGACTGAGGTACTCTATCAATTAATACCATTATCTTTCAGTATTAGTAAAATAATGTGATGATTCTTTTTTTTAAATTCGTTTATATGTATATTTCATATTTTGTTCAATGTTTTTTTAATAAAGGCCGAAATGAAAATATTAACTATATGAAAAATAATTTAGATCCTATACCGTTATTAAAACTGTCTAGCTACTGGTCTAGCAAATGAAAATTTGTAGAATTTTAACATGAAAATTTAACGGAAGGATTTACAAACTTTGACGACTAAAAATAAGTTATGATAACGTAAAAACATGTAACTTTAAATTCTCGGAATTTGTTCAGAGGATTGTGTAATATTTTAGCGTTATAATCACTTTAATATATTTTTCCTCGTCAATTTTTTGATCGAATGTATACTTTTTTAAGGGACTGTTTCCAAATTTGGATAATGGCACCGATAGAACCGAATAGAATTTATAAATGCTTTTTAAGATACAGAATTTTTATTAAAAAACGTGAAAGTAAACATAATAATCTGAGGTGCATTTAAAAACAATAATGTTTTAATACTAAAAATAAATGTAACATAAAAATTCTCAGATGTAATATAATAAAATATGATTGAGAAACATCGTAAATTCTTTCATTTAATAATTTCGGCACACTCGCGGAAATGTTTCTGACCCCAAATCAAAGTATGTAGTACCAATTTCAGGAAGTCGGGTTATCTTACCATTGGGAAATCATTGCATCAGTCGATTGCTTGTCCTCCATCTATCTTTAAATGATAAGAACCTTTGACAATGATTGAGTAGGATTTCTCATTGCGAATTTCCTTTGAGCCATTTGTCTGGGTTTCTTAATAGATGTTAAAATTGCCAATTTATATATCAAAGCTTTATTTATTAAATTAATGCACAATGTTATGAGTAGCTTGAAGGATGATTTTAATAGATTTATCCAAACTAGATATAAATATATATATTTTTACAGTAAATACAAATGTGATTAACATAGTATATAGGTATTGTATTTTATGTACAAAATAAATACACGTTTTTTTAATTATTTTGTATTAAAAGCACCATAATTTGCATTGCATGTTTTGTACACCTGAAAAGAAGAAATAATAATAATTATTGGAACGATATGTACTGTCATCAAGATAGTAAGTTATATATTATGATTTTTAAATTAGAGTCTAAAATACCAACCTCAAAACACCTGGACTCTATGATTCTCCCGGTCACAAACTATAATATTGCCGCCGGACATGACAGCAATTCCTTCGAGACCTTTGAACTCGCCGTCACCTGAGCCCCAGGAGCCGAAAGCCCTGAGGAAGGTACCGTCAGGGTGGAAGATCTGAATGCGATTGTTTCCAGAGTCTGCGACGACGATGTATCCTTGGTCATCTACCGCAACACCCCTGAAAAAAAAACAGTAGGCATAAGTTGTGTCTCGGTTTGTAAACCTGAGTTATAAAACACAAGTATTTGCCCCAGGATTTGCGTTCCCACGATAAATAGCCTACTTATGTCTCTTTCCACCCTGTAATATCTGTAAAAAAAATCAAAGCGACACTTTCTTCGTTAAGACTCCCTTTCACATTTATTAGTAGGATACAGGGTTAATTAATTTTGGGACCGACAGTGAAATCAAGAACCTTTTTTCAAACTTTGCATTCGATCGAGGGTTGATCTTTTGTGTAAAATGTTTCGATTTTGTTAAGGATTTCAGGTTTGGTCCCAAAGTAAAAGTTGTTTGTGTTACTGATACCTTTTATTCCCGACAATTTGGTCAGTGATTGAAACCATGTTTCGCAGACACTCGAATAATAGTTATCATTGGTCAAAACCTAAAATTGTCAAATACTTAATTCGTCAAATCTTTAGCTTCAGTAACATTAAATTTGACCTTCATAAGTGCCTTCCGAGGGCCTAAACTGAATAAAGGGTTGTGAATTTTGAATTTAGTTGGCCAAATCCTACTAATATTAAAAATACAAATGTTTGTGATGATGAAAGAAAGAAAGAAACAATTTTTTTTGTGACAATGGGAAAAAATAACACAAGAAAAAAGTGATGCATGGATGTTTGTCTTTCACGCAATATCTACCGGAAAGATTTGCATGAAATTCGGCACTAAGATAGACCATGCCCACGAATAACATATAGGATATCTTTTTTTTTGCGTTTTCTTCGGAAACGCGAGTGAAACCGCGGGGGACATTAGCTATAAATTCAGCCACGGAGAAATGAAAACCATATGCATATTTTTATTCCATTAAATGTAGTTTTTCTATTTCAAACTGAAATTAGTTTTACCAGACAACAGTAGCCCCGCAGTTTCAAAGAAGCCTTTTGACTCTAGATAATTTTTTGTGTCTTATACATGACATGAAATGAGTATATTTAAAAACTGTGAGCTAATAAACATTCTTAAAACGTCCAGTATTTAGGTCGCATACATATTTTATTATTGTAAACGAGAATAAGGCCAAGGTTATTTTGCCAAAACATTGGAACCGTTAATTCTCAGAAATTTTATTGTTGAAAATACGCAATAAAAATTAACGAGAGTTTATTGAAATTGGACTCTCTCTAGGTATTACGAACTTATGTTCTTGAACGACAATAGTTTTAAGATATGTAATTAAAATAGTTTTAGTAATTAGGAGTAAGTATTGTATTTCAGGTTATTTTGATTTATTTCGAGAAGTAAAAGTCAACTTTGTTGTAGTGTTTTCTAGTACAGTTCTTTATAAATTAGCAAATAATACAAAACTCAATGCTGTTTCGGGTTAATCACTTCCAAAAAAGGACACCTACAAGAAATAGAACACAGCAACTTTATTCCTGTGTGCAATTACTTTTCGGATGTCACTTTGTCGATTTCGGTACGGTTTTCTTAGTTCGCTAGGGTTAGTGACCGTTAAATGAAAAGTTAACGTTACACAAGCAAAGGCTACAACGTAATTAAAATGAAATAGCTAATATTTGAAGATTTGTTATTTTGGCAAAATATTTCGGATTTTACAAAACAATTGTTAAATGTAACAAGTTATTCTAAGAAAACTTTGTAAGTAGCTTCAGTAACTTTCTGAAGACGCCAAAACTTCAAATACTAGAACTTGAATCCTTTGTTGCCTTTCAAAAATTAAAACAAAGGTTTATTGTTATATGTTAACAATACTGATAGTTCGTCTAACTTTTGAGTCTTATGTGCTATTGATAAATGGACGATTGGATAAATAAAATACTTTGACTTAAAGCCAAAATTAGATTGCAAAAGTAATGAAAATACTCCTCGTTGATTATTTATTTGTTTTACGAAAAGTAGGACGGCATGTAAAAAAAATGTGACTATTCTTTTTACTAATTTTACAAAAAAATACTGTTCTTGTTTCTTACTCATATTGCAAATATAAAAGTTTGTATTTATGTTTTTAAATACTTAGCTAAGCCAATAATCATTAAACTAAAGATTTTGATCTCGGTAGAGCGATTTAACCGGTGGAATCCAGTTTAATATTATTATAAATAAAAAAATTACGCCACGCTTCAGAAAATTGTATTAGAGGGTAATTTTCGTATTGTGAATGAGAAAAATATATTTCTTATTGGGATGGACATGCCAGTTTGCGTTTTACTCATGCAGGGCAGTCTCTTAAGTCAGATGTACGAGGAATACAAATCCAATTCAAAATAAATAACTCTTTTACTGATTAAATCACTATTCCTACATAGGCTATATATATATAATCCAGGAATAAGATCCCTCAAGAACACGGGTAAAATCACATGAGGGTAGCTAGTTTCATATGAAGCCAAAACCTCTTATTTTATGACATGGTCAGAAAACTATTAAACTCAACCGCAAGGCTCTTGTGGCCAGTGAAAACACGTAAAGTATATATATGGTTTACAAGTTGTAATCTTAAGCGGTCGTTAAGTGAAATTAGAAGACCACCGAACCACAGTTTATAGACCCATTGGTACCACAAGGTTTACTTGAAGCGTTTAATTTTCGACTGCTGTAAGGGAAGTTCTTAAATTATTGGCTAGTCGAGAACGTCGATAGAGACGTAAATCCACTGAAGTTTGAGCGCAGACCGTTCCAATAAAGGTTTTGGAATTAGAATGGGGAATGTGAACTGTATTACCAAATTCATAGTGTTTAGAAACACTCACACATAGCTAAAGGGTTTAGATGCTTTTATTATTTGCTAGATGTCGATAAATGCAAAATAGATGGTAAAGACTTATCGGTTTATCCACATATGGCTGAATCCTCTAAGACGTAGTAAATAGAGAAGGTTGATTTACCAACCGGTGATAACTTCAAAATCCTTCATAATCTCCAAATTCACGCACTTTAGTGGCTTTGTACTTTGATTGTCTAACTATTTAATCTGTCAGGTAATTTGTCGGCTATTTAGGTTAAAATATAATATTCCAAGTCATTGTTTCTTACCTTGGGAACTTAAACTGTCCATCTTCAGACCCCTCCTCACCAAATGAAGAGAGAACCTTTCCATTGACATCAAATACTTGGATCCTATGGTTGTTGGAATCAGAGACCAGGACCCGATTTGTGCTGGAGACTGCGATGTAGTGAGGATGCTCTAGTTGGCCAAGTTTTGAGCCAAACGAGCCAAATTTCCCCACAAATGTGCCATCGGATTGGAACACCTAAAGGAAACAGAATTTATGTCATCTTACTGAATTATGATAAGTTCTGATATAGGTTCAAGTTACTGTTTTATATAGTCAGGTAGGTGATAACTACCGCTGGATATACTTTCCCAGTTCTCTTTTTTCTATTATTTTATTAATGACTCCCTATTTTTTTGTTTAATATATGATGTTTGGCTTTATTAAAAATATTTCTATTGGAGTTTGGAAAAATGTTTATTTATGACTAATATAATATTATCTGAGAAATTGTCTTAAATTCTTAGAACCAGTTAAAAAGGGAGAAAAAGCATTTCAACATACCTGTACTCTATGGTTTTCCTTGTCACACACATAAATGAATCCGAGGGCGTCTGTGGTTATACCCCACGGGTAGTTGAACTTGCCGTCTCCAGTGCCCTGGCTACCGAACGCCCTGAGGAAACGTCCTTGAGGGTCGAAAACCTGGATAAAAAATGATTAATTAACTTTGTACCAGAAGTATTTTTGTTGCAAACTTATGATCACTTTTGTGTTCGACTATTTCTGTTGAGTAGTTTTTAGTGAGACTAGCCACCGTCTCACGGTTTCACTCGCATTCCAGGGATCGAATGTATTCCGATGTTATAACATAGCCTGCCAATAAGGAATAGCGTAGCTCTCCATCAGTAAAAGTTTTTTCATCCCATATACTCAATATGAGATGAAAAAACATTGAACGATGAAGGTTGCGTAACCTCACTAAATTCGCACTATCCCTTAATAATATTAGTAAAGATTAGAATAGGCCAATTCCAAAGGATACAGATTCTTATTCGACGTAAGTGAAACCGCGCAGAAAAGCAAGTATCATAAACTAAACAACAATTTCTCTTCCTTCCGTCCCCGTCAGGATCACGTCTTAGAAACTATTCCTAGAGGACGGTCAACGCCTGCAGCGTGACTGACACTAATGAATTATACTGACAACAAATAGACGAATGGAATACAAATTCCGATCTCACGGGAAATATTTTGGAATGGGATCAAACTCGTAGAGCATATCGACTGGGGATTTAAGGATCTGATAGACGTGTTTACATGGTGGCGGTTTTTGAACTGAATTTTCCGTCTATAATCTACACTTATATTGTAATGAGAAATGGTATATTTTTGTCTATAATGCATAAACTCAAACACTACTGTACCAATTTTAATGATTCTTTCACAATTCGAAAGCTACTTTATTCAGAAGTAATAAAAGCTATATTGTAATCCCAGAATGTATTAGATCCTTCGGGAACACGGGAGAAACTGCGAGACGGAAGCTAGTAGTAAATAAATAAAGATTTCGGTTAGTTTCACGCGTTTTGTCCCTTAGGAGTTAGACAGAGAACTCTGTGCACGGGCTTAGGTATTTTAAGTCTCTGCGTGAACTAGAGAATTGTCGTTTTCTCTAGTTTAGACATAATTTACATACTTTCTATGGAAATAGACGGCAATGAACCTTTCCTGACTTGGGAATCGAGTTCAGGATCTTAAGTCTCAACTGAACTTGTCACTACTTGACTAAGTGATCGTTTTAGAATTACTAAGGTAGAAGCTTAAGGAAAAATGGCTCTTATGATATTTAACTTATTTTGTATGAATTTTACTACTATTACAAACGTGAATGTTCGAAAGGATGTTTTTTACTCAATTACGGCAGTACGGCTAAGCGCATATTGGTGAAATTTAGCATAGACATAGATTAAAGTTATGGGAATATGTAACAAGCCTTGGAAAATGCGGGTGAAACCGCAGGGGGCAACTAGTGGATACATATTTTGTCATTTAGTAGCAATATTAATCTTGATACCCTGGCATTAAAGCTGGTAACTGTAATCATCATGAAATCGTATAAATTTGTATCGAGACACGAATACTAATGACCGTTGTGTGAACCTAGCTTACAAGTCGCGTTTCTAATCATAGCAAACACAGTATTATAATATGGACAAATGTAAATATGCTTTTCTTCAATCTAATACATCTCACACTACAACCGAATATAGTTCTTCTTCAATTGTAATAAGAATTATTTTTAATATTGTTGCGTTTTGTTGGAAAGGAGTAGTAATTTTGCATGAATCTCCTCTGAGGTACTTATAGATGTTTGTAAATATTAATAAGTTACTATATCTTTGACTGTGAACATTTAAATAAGGGTCTCATTATTAAATCAGTGATAATTTAAATAGCTTTTAGGTTAGAATACCCATAAATATCGAAAGAGCTGCAACATAATAAAAATAGTGTAAATATACCAACACGTTAACGTTTCTTTAAGGGAACCAAAGGGAAAGACGATGGCCTTGTAAGCCATGGTGTTACTTGTAACTGAAGGGCAAAGTGCTAACATAATTTTTTCCACTCTTCTCGATTCAGTGAAAGAGAGATATTCCACTCTTTTGAAGAAACCTAGCTAGTAGCGCCAACTACGCCTAGATCTGTTGCGATATCTTTCAATATTTAGGGAATCAAGTTTTTCTAACTAATAACTATCAAAAATATAGAATAGAGCATTTTCTACACACGATCATCTGGTCCCAAACTCACCAGGGATTGTAGCAAAACCTTACCTATTCACAAAAAAATTATGCAAATCATTAGAGCAGTTTTCGAGATATCACTACACAAGAATCGATCGCTTAAAAAGTATGAGATAAATAGAATATCAGTGAACTAGTTGCCAAATTCACTGATATACTTTTGTGTATAGATAAGGTTTTGCTTTTTAAATACATCTTATAAGATATAGGTGTCTCTGAAAAACGCTATAAGGCCCAGATACTTTTGATAATAGAAATAAATCTACTACATTGAACAATACACACTCGACTAAAATTGGAGTAAAACATCATATCGGTTAGTACTTCAGCTCCTGCCACTTTGTTAACGCAAAATAAAATCATTCGGCAAAATATTTTCAATTCAATATTCCAGCTTCCAGACATAAGTTGACCAAAAGGCTTTAAATGTACCTATAGGCATACAATAGGTACTAAAAAAAGATTTAGTACTTACCTAGATTTTGGGCATAAAATATTACTGAAGTCTTAAATCCTCTTAAAGGCTTTGGGTCTAGACTTCGGTATATAAATAGAAAAAGTTTTACCTAACTAAGGGTTTTATAAAAACTTTTCATGTCAGATCATGTTTCGCTTTCTGAAAGTATTTATATATATTTAAGTCGATTACAGTAAGATATTGTCGGTAATTCAAAGATGTAAGTAATATGTATAGTCAGCAGCATAAGTAGCTTAACAGATTTTACATCACACCTATACACAACAACTTAGCCATAATATGGAAAGATGAAAGATTCGTATTTTTAACGACGGACCGACTGGTTTGGTAGTTAAAGACCCTGACCGTTTGATTCCCACCCAGGACACATATTGGGCATGAATACCTCTGTTTGTTGTGTGTCTGAGTATATATATCTATATAATATTATAACAAAAAAGAAGTTGTAAATCAATTATCTGGTTTCCATATTACAAGCTCTGCTTAGTTTGGGACCAGGGGCTCGATTCTGTAAGGAAAATGACACTAACTCGAGGATGTTTCGTCGCGGCTTCCGTGCTCTGTCTCTAACACTAACTACGCTAACACTAGACACGTCAGAGATAAGATCTCCGAGGCCCCCGTGAAGCCGCTCGCCAACGAATTTTGTATTAGCTGAATAAGGGGGCTGATGACCGTGAGTAAAGAATGTCGTAGAATAAAAATATATTCTATATAGGCTTGTCTTTTACCATAATCTTACCACGGTAAGTGATGATGTGGTAAACATTCCAAGCCTAGAAAGAAACTGAAGTCTCAAACTACCGAAATACACCTATAGATGCTGGACGACAGATTTGTAACGTGGGTGGAAGCCGGGCGAGTATGTACTATAAAGTACACCACCACCGTGCCATGGTTTCTTCACGATGTTTTTCTTCACCGAAAGTTCAAGTTCACGAAGCATTTGACCTCCATAAGTATTTACAGAAACCTACATGTATTTTTTATTATAGAACAAATAGTGCCAAAGAATAAAGTTAGAGAATTGAAGCATGCACCGTGAGACACTGACATGACAAGAAACGTGGGTCTTATACAGCCAGTACAAAGCTAAGCTCTTAAACATTCACTGAAATATTAGTACAAGAGTCTTCAAAAAGACGGCATTATAACAAGAAGGTATTTATATTTCTCTCGTTATGTGCCTGTCAAAGAATAAGTTATAATATAGCATTATGAAGGTTGTTATTTAAATGGCAAGTACACAGTAAAGTAGTGCTGAACCTGATAATTTATATATTAAAATTTGAGAATAATTTTACTTTGTTATTATTACAATTAAATAAATATAATGTCATGCAATGTCAAAAAATAAACTTCAAAGTCTTCATAGTAAACTATTTCAAATTAATTAATAATCTATAAAAAAAAAAAAAAATTTATATTTTTAGAGCCTATGGGTAAAGTGCCCAGAAGGCTGGCTATGTTGCCTTTATATGTTTAAGCTTATTCTCTGACCAAAATACAAGCCTGCTCTAGTCACCGGACGACTCGATCTTTGAATTTAACTTTGTTGTGTAGTTTATTCCCAACTATTTAAAAGTAAACAAGAACTTTGTTTAGTTTTGGTACCAACTAAGCTTTTATGAAAGTATAAATTACTTATTTGGTAGAATGATGTCTTCTATAAATATATCATTTTATCAGTTTTATTTTAGGGTATACTATACCCCTGGGCGAAGTTAAATACAAATGCTTTTGCAGTAAAATTTAGAAACAGCAATACGATCTTAATATATTGATGAAGTAAAATATATTGATTAATTTAAAGCATTCATGAGATATTTTAGACCACACACGTTTCTTCGGAAATCTGTTTCTTAGTGACTCACATTTGTAATAGTTTCTTTAAAACGCAAAGAAATTTCACACTACGTCGAAATTAGTTTACAGATCTGGCATTTGGCCAGAAATGCAGCAAGAAATAGGATTTTTTGGTAAGATCATGTGCCGATGATATGCAACCGGAGTATCAAAAACACTCATCATCCATCAGGATTGTTTGAAATTCGAACACCAGCTTTAAAAATAAAAAATAAAAACTTGGCCGAAACAACAGAAATGAATTAAATGCTAAAGATACTCCGTCTAAACATTCTTCTCGCCAACTGTTCAAGTCTCTTTGAAGTCTTATAATTTTGCTATTTACACAAAGGTCTAGTGAAATTAATATTAAATGAATACCCTAAAACAATGCTGAATGTTACCTATTTGGTTTAAACCAAACAAAACAGAGCTTTATTACAAAATAAAAACCTGAATTAACTGACTACTACTTTATACTACACTGAATATTTTCACCTACAAATAGAACACAGAGACATGCTCACACAAGTTTTTTTGTGTTAACTTAAAAATCTGAAACTCAAGAATTTTATTTTGAGGCATTTGTTCCCTGTCTTAAAATATAAAATAAAATAGATTTATTTTACAGCATATTTGGGTTAGAAATTTAATTATTAAGGTTGTTTTATATATTTAATGAAAATCATATAATATCTAAAGTTTTCAAAGTGAACGCAAACTTATTTTATGTACTTGTACTTTTGTATGTGCATCCTGGGTGAGAAACCATGACCTATGGAATACCAGTCAGGTATCTAACCATTACACCTATGGGGAAGTTAACTAACTGGTAATTCTTACTTGTATGCGATGATTATATCTGTCAGCAATGATATACTGTCCGATTCTGTTGACAGCGACTCCTGCGAGGCAGTCAAACTCTCCCTCGCCACTGCCGTATTGTCCAAACTCCTTCACGAATATACCGTTGGAGTCAAACACCTGGTGGAAAAGAGAATTTGAATCAACCAATGATTCCATAATATTTTCGCAAAATGTTATTTTAATTTTACCCAATTCATTTGTGCCTTGGAAGCATAAAAGGAAAAGGTAACAAGTGATAGAAAATTGTAACATGGAAGCGAAATTGTTAAAGTGCTTGAACGAAATCATATAACAGTGATATAACAAGTAATGATTTAATTCCTACAATCGGAGTTAATGGTGCCAAACGATTAAATCGAAGACTGCAAATCAAACAATTTTGGCACTAAATCAAAAAACAAAAATGCCAACTATTCCCGTTTTAATGTTGGTAAACGTAAACATTTCAATGGACGCCAATATACTTTATAGTCTTCAATTATTTTGGTAAAATTTTAGGTAATTCAAAATGATAAGGCATATTCCATTCTCAAACTTTACAGTTCAGAATTCTATTGAAGGTTGCATACACACACCTGCACTCTGTGGTTTGAAGAATCAGCCACGACCATAGTATTGTCGGGGCCAACAGCAATACCACGAGGCCATGTAAAGCAACCGGGTTCGCTCCCCCGACTCCCCACGCTGAATTGTAAACGGCGTTTCTGCAGATACTGGCTCCTAGGGGAGGAACCTGCTGCTGCGAAACCTAACATAAAGAAACACATAGTTATAGTAAACATAATTAACCAACCAGATTCCTATTCTGTCAAGCGTCAAACCTATATACACGCCACTCATTGTTCTAACCTGCTACCGCTGCTGTAGCCGCCGTAGGGGAGATGGGGGAGCCTGCCGCGTTTTTTGAATCGTCATCAGAACTGGCAAGCTCGTTAGCCGAGCGCAAAGGCAGCCCGAGAGACAGGCGACGCGCTGTGCTCGATGTACTACCACTCGTATCACGCTCTTTTCCTCGCGATCCATATTTGTTTTTCAAATATCTCGCCCAGGAACTGAGTGCTGCTCCATCTTTCTCGCCAGGCGTCGGTCGCTCCGGCGAGCTTTCTCTAGATTTTAACGCGTGCGATGATCGGCTGCGAGACAACTCCGAACCAGCCGTGCCGGAGCCGTATCGAGCCGCGAGGTATGCCGACGGCGACGCGGTCGTAGGAGACACCGGTTCATCCTGATCGTCGTCGTCTCCCACCCCGAATCCGGTGTGGCTGCTCTTACTTCTGGCGAGACGGTTGCGTCGTTCTTTCAGGGCGAGGTATCTCGATCGTGCTGTTGGATACTTAGTTTCGTCATCTAATGACGAATTATTAGTCTCTTCTTCTTTCGGTTTGCTGCCGTAACGATTGCTGTAAGAGGAACCACTAGCACCGTATCGAGGTGCAGGCTCCTCTTCTGTTTGAGATGGCTGTCGTGTGCGATATCGAGATTGGGTTGGCGTTTCTTTAGGCTTGGTATCGTGAGTGTCGTTACGAGCGTTGTTGCTGCGCGCGAGCAGCGGACCTATGTCGCTCCGAGCCATCGCTTGGCTCTCGGGCTTCCTTTGAGTGACAGGCTCCTCTTCGCTCTCCTCAGATGAGTCGGTTTCCTCCTCAGAGCTCGTGTCGGAGTCTTCATGTGCCGGCTCGGCGGGCGCCGGGGCGGGCGTCGGACGTTGGGAACCGATGAATCGACTCTGAACGCGTTGAGCACCACCGGCAGTACCGTTTGTCGTGACCGGTGCTGTTCTTTCGTTGCCTGCGGAAAGAAAACGAGATGCAGGTTTTGGTGGCAAGTCGCTATTGTATTTCGCTTTTAATTCTGCGATGCTAAGAATTGCACCTGTATGCTTAACCGCCGAGCCGGAACTTTCAGTCGATGCACTCGATTCTGTACTTGGAGCGCGGGCTGCTGGACGGTGAGGTGCAGGCACTTCCGATGCCGAAGGCCTACGAACAGGCACTGATGGTTTTTGAGCTGGAGTGGTTGACGTCTTACGCTGCTGAGTACGCTGCAGAGATCCAACAGATTCATCGGATTCACCGTCGCTGGACGCCTGAGGAATACATTCAAATTCGATTTGGACACCAGAACGGTAGGTACGTTTTATATTGTTGTGTTGTGTATGTGTGTAAATGAGTTAACGTGGAGTGTATATTATGGAATGCCGTTAATTGTTGCGTTTTCCTTGTTAGTATCGATGATTTGCCTAATTTCTACGTTGTACTGCTTCAAAATAGTTTTTACTCTCTTTCATCTTCCCAACCTTCCCAACTCACCTCCCGAGCTGGTGTCGGTGGTTTACGAGTTATAGAGTTTCGTTCTTCTTCTGCTGCACGTGGAACAGCGCGATCGGGTTCCTGCGATGAGGCTGCACCCTTATTTTGTCTTTTCAGTCGGGTTATCTCGTCATCTTCGCTTTGTTGCCTCTGCGTTGGGGGTGGACGGCGTGGCTGAGGAGTAGGTTGAACCGGCTTAGGCGGAGGCGGTGGTTCTTTCTTTTCTTTTTTTTTACCACTATCAACATCTAACATTCTCTGCATTACACGTGGACAGTCACTGAGCCTAAAAATACCACTAAGTGGACCGCGAGTAGCATCTTCAGTGTCGGTAACTTTTTCTTTTTCTTTTTTCTCTGTTTCTGCTTTGACAACGCGGCTGCTCTGTTCCGTATCAGAGTCATTATCTTGCTGGTGACTTCTGACAAAACGAGAGCGGAATCTACGAGAGGGTCTATGTTCGGACTCGTACCCGCTGTAATCTTCAGTTACACCATAGTCCCTTGTGTGTTTTTCAGGTGGAGGTGGTCTGCGTTCGCCAAATTTACGTCCACCTAATACAGGTTCTTCGTTTTCGGTGTAGCCCTTTGCTTCTTCTTGCTGCCGGAACTGCGTTGCCAGGCGATGGTCGCTCTTCGACCTTGTTAGTCCTTGAGACTGTTGCATCGCCCCACCATACGCATTTGGTTGAGTTATATTTAATTCTCCGTAACTAGCGACATGCATTACTAATTGGTTCGGATCATGCGTCATAATGAAGCGTATTCTACGGTTGTAGTCTCCAGCTTCATAGTCAAAGTTTCTTAGGAATTCTACTGTCTTGAGGAATATTTCTTTAGTATCCACTAGCTCAGTGTCTTCCCACTCGACGTCATCTGTCATGTACTTATCTGCGAGATCACAATTGCTTTGTATATTACTTAACTCTAACTCTAGATTATCTTTCAGATGTGTTAGGTTTCTAAGTTCTGTTGCTAGATAACGATCAACCTCGTTTCTGAGAAAGTCGGTTCTATCTTTCAACGCTTTTGTTAGTCTTTTGTTTATTTCATCGATCTCTCCAGCTACAGCACCGCAGTTTGTTTGGAGGTTCGACGTGTTGCGTTCGACTATGCCCAAAATGTCTTGCAGTCGGTTAACTCCACGACGTATTTGGTTATTGATTCTAGAGATTTCCCTGCGCAGCACTTCCATGTGTGCTGACTTGCAGTCTTCGCAGACTTTCTTCTCGCAGTGAGCACATGGCGCGCAATAAGCTTTCTCCGAGCAAACGTTACACCTCTCCATAACTTGCCCAGCTGTGGGATCTGGAAGCTCCCCAGCAATATTGGCGTGCAGTTCTAGAAACCGCTGAAGAGTAACGTTTGTTGGGAATCCCTGTACACCCTGGTATGGGATTCGATGCTCCGCACGGCATTCTGGACACTTGACCTGTAAAATAATAATGTTAGAAAATTTCATGAGTAAATACTACTAAATGCATAGAAGCGGAAAACAAACCCATACATATTTAATGGTACTACAAAATATGTTAAAAGTGTATTTATGTGGATGGAATAAATATTTTTTCATAAAATTGTAAAACTACGTCTAAAATGGATGCAAATAAATTCAAGCAGAAAACTCGGCTAGTATTTTTTGTAATGATTTTATGAATAATGTTTATTTTACATTATCTTGACTATTAGAGATTTAAAAAAATAGTCCACTGTCCGCAATTTATTGGAGATCCGGTGCTTTTAAGCTGGCGGTACGAACCTAGCAATTCTAAAGGTCATTGTCTATTAGATTAATAAATTGTTTTTGTCCTTATTTCTGACGTTACCTAATGTCAGTTAATCTTTACCTGTCGCCTGACATAATCGACAAGGCCGTCCATGCACGGCTCCATGCAGAAGCTGTGCTGGCATGGCAGCAGCTTCGGGTTTCTGAACCGGTCGAGACAGACGCAGCACGTCAGCAACGATTCGAACTGCTCCATGTTTGCTTATCCCGCTTTATTTATCTGTAAAAGAAACAGTTCAATGAGAATCCGAAGGTTCATAATTATTGTTCTGTGTTCTAATTTCAACCGTAATTATTGATTACAAATGGTTTATTATTTCTTTTCTTTATATTAAATATGATATTTTTCTCTATTTATACTAACTTAAGATATCAGAATGATTTGCTATCAGATATTTTGTGTGCATTGCAAATCAATCTATCGATTAAAAACAAACTCCCAATTTATCATAACGAATTGTTAGTATAAGCCACCCGTAAAATAACAACTGCTGGAGAAAGTCACGCCAAAAACAATCCAGCCGAAAAGAAACCATAACCAAACGACCTTCACAACGAATATAAACTTTTACGAGCAACGTTTACTTTTACATCGGAAATGACCGAGCTCATTTTAGGCATGCTCTAACTGAAATTCTGAAGGCATGTTTAATTTAGTCTTCGCACGGGGCACATCCTCTGAAATTCAACGGGATTTATAAATAGACACGACGTCTGCTGATGTGATATAGCTACAAAGCATTTGGCTTCACCCATAATGTTGTAGCTGTCGATCGATTTTCAGTCGTATGATGAAGTGTTAGAGTAGCTTTTGGATTTTCAAGAATCGGAAGTCTTTCCTCGGACTAGGCGGTATTTTAAGAGGAAGGGTGACACAGTGACAATTAGGTGATGTAGTAACATTAGTTTTTGTGTCGATAGGTGATTTGGCTTCCTGAGTCATGTTGTTTCGTAATTGAAAGTGAAAGTTGGCAACACTGTGGTAATGAGTAAATCATCAGCTTTACTTTCGGTGACATTAGTATTTTGTGTAATAAATCGTTCTTTGTTTTAACTTGTTTTCGGCATACAGGAATCCCAAATGTAGATGTTTACAGAAAGACTTATAAAATCAACTGTTTTACTGTTTTTACTATGAAATTTATATTATCGAACTTTATTTGAGAGTATGTTCTATTTGATTATTCCTCATGGTATATACCACGATTCTAGGAGCCACCATTACCTTTCACTACCCTATCAGCTCTCGCCGTGCAAAACATCATCGATCCATATCAAAAACAAAACAAAGGTGCATTCTTATTACAATATGTTTATGTAAATGATTACCTATATACTATATAGTTTACTAGCTACCATTAGAAAACACATCAAAAAATCTACATGTCAGATCAAGGAAAGAAATCTTTGAAATGAATGATACCTAGGTAATTTGAAAAATCGAAGAACTGGTAATGTATCACATAATTATGCTCTTACGTCTACTACCACGCCACGCCGTTCGCTTCAAAGAACATCCTCCATAAGCGTATTATAAGTATTCCATCTTCTTCATGATAAAAAATGCCGCTCAACGGTTTTCAACGGTAACCAAACATGAATACTCTCTTTTGTCTTCAAACAAACAAATAAACTTTACTGCGAGTCATAAATACATTCCTAGATGAATGTTTTATTCTTCTCCTGCTGCTACGTCATTGCATACGTCATCGCATAAACAGATTAATTTACATGTGACGCAGTTATAGATATATATCAAAAAAAATCTTAAAACAAAGTATTTTGATCACGACCACGCGCAATTTCTATTTTTAGTTCTCATCTGCTTTTGTATCAATATTATTGTAAATTCAGACTGATACTATACATGTTTAGCTTTTACTTGCTTTTTTAAATACGTTTTGAAATGTCTGAAAATATCTATAACTTTGTTAATGTATGCAAAATGTTATGTTCATTAAAATTTTATTATTAACATTTTAGATCCAAGTTTACGTCGCGGCGACGGGCCAGAGGCTTGGTAGTTTGAGATCCTCACTGCCATGCCACAGGTCGTGGGTTTGATTCCCACCCAGATAACCATTAGTATGCGTGTACGTTTCTAATTGTTCTGTGTCTAGGTGTAAGTATGTATTTAGAAGAAAAAAGTAGTAATGTAGTCTATCAGTTATCTGGTGTTCATAGTACAAAATATCAGAAGATATTTATTAATTGTATAGAATAATAAAATTGATGCTCTATTATTTATCTAACGTAAATCTTTGACTTTAGTAGAAGTGCGGATATATTTGTTTGCTTTTGTTATTGTTTATCCTTAATTCATAATAACAAAGCATTGTACCAAGTTCTTTTTACAGATAGCTTTGAGGATTATCAATTTGTTATTAACGTGATAAACAAAACTCTACGCTAATCTAATGAGTTTAAAGCTCATTAATAAATTTCAGCTATTTAATCCAAAATTTGTATTCATCGTTATATCATTAACATAAGCCAAATAGTCTTCATATGATTATAATTTAATAATTTCCATTACGTAGGATGATATTTTACTTTCCTCAACCCACGTGCCTCAAGAAACCGTCAGTTTTAAATTTAGCTGTTTTGGCAGAAGGAGATTATCTTTCCTTCCAATGAACTCAGTTCCGTATCATTTTCTTCGTATTTGGCTTTAATTTCAACAAAGGTTTTCGTTCCTTGTCTTGTATATTGCCTCGGTGTTACTCTTTCGGAATATTCCGCGTTTATTTTTGAAATGTCACGTTGAAGTTGTATTTTGTGCTTATTAAATTTTGTCTGGACTTGGAATTTGTTTTTTATTGTGCATCGCAGCTGCAGGGACACAAGTTTGTTTTGTTGTATGTTTACACTGTATATGTTATGTTTTCATTGTGTATTTCACTTCTCATGTTAGTGAAATTGAGTGTTTACTAAATGTGCATAAATATTGATTCTTAAATTTATTATAAGAAAGTACCTATGCTTTGGTCAGTTTAAATATCGTACCTTCTAATTCAATAAGTAATATAACGGTACAAACAAATTTCATAGAAACGTCTGAATCAGTAACACAGATTTGCGAACTTTGTAATCACAAGCCACAATATTGTAAATACAAACTGAAATTATACGAAGGCCGGAGGATTTCCAAACTTGAAATTTCAAAGCATAGTTTGTTTGAAAAGAGAAATTGTTCCGAACGATGAATTTTCATGAACAGTCTAAACATTCTGTTTGTGAATTTCTGTCGTTAAAAAGTTTTTCTAAAGTGGAACGTACGTTTTCGGGATTTTAGGTATGAACTGTTTCAAATATTCAAATTGGGATTTAAAAGAGTTAAATATTTTATTAAACTTGCACGTACATCATACTATATCTTTTGTGTATAATCCTAAAAAAAATGCTCTTTCATTTACTCCTATCATGTTTACACTTAAAAAATCAGTGATGATAGATGATAGCCTTGATATAAAGACCACGAATAGCCGTAGAAAGTTAAACAATGTCCAGCCCGACGCAGTTTCTGACACGTGCTGAAAATTACGTCGCGAGCAGCCGCGTCACGCGCTAAGGAAATGTGTATTTCAGACAATGACCTAAGTGGGTATATGGGACATAAAGAGTGATAACAAAGGGGTGATATGGGACATAAAAAAGCAATGGAACAAAATAAAGGGGAAAAACGGTGACACACCTTATGATATATTTTTAAAACTCAAGATAATTTTAAATAGGAAAAACTGATAGAAAATGTTACTGTTACAAATTTTATTATTTTTAGGTACAACAATAGAAGGTAATTAATATGGATAAAACAATATGGTGGGCTTTAAAATAAAAAAAATGATGTGAATTCTTGTAATTTACAAAATATGGTGAATATATAATTAATATTATATATTTTTTGCTATGATTACCTACATATAGGCGTATGTAAGTTATTTTAAGCAAAAAATGTTCGGTGAATCAAAGAATGACTGTTATGGGTAAGGAGCAAACTAAGAATTTGAGTCATATCTATCAAAAATAAAACAGGTATTGCTTCCGGAATTTTTGTTAACCGATTCATTGTTAAATGTTTTTGTTAACTGTTCTTTGTGCAATGTGAAGCGTGTATCAATGTGAGCGATCAGGAAAACAAAGCATATACTTACAGCGCCGAATTATTGCCACATCAAAAAAATACACTGGGGTAATCCAATTCACACAAGCGGGACGAAGCGTTATATTGATGGGTAGGGGGGGGTAAAATCGGATTTCTATAACACTCGAAATTCAAATTTTACTTGTCATATTGTTGCAGCGGGCAGCACTATGGGTATTTCGACTAGATTTTATCACAGGTTATGTGTGCACCCTGGCACACACTAGTTGATACTGAGGGAATACGATATCTCACGCACGGAACTTTATTTTGGGACGTGCGCGCGCGCCTGCGCTGTAGATTTATTTTCCTGCCGTCACAGTTTACTTTTGGACGTTGAAAGGTCATTGGACAGTTCCTTGCTTATGTTTTCAGTTGTTAGAAAGGTACTTGAAAGAATAATGATACTGCATTCTTTGGACTGTGTTTTATTGTCCTACTTTCTACCTTCGCGGCGGTTTCACCCATATTTCCAAATTAAATTTTTTGTCAAAGTTAGCCTATGTCCATTCCGAAGATACAACGGATACAGGGTACCCCTTACTATAATAAATGCCATCAAACTCCGTTCAGCCGGTTAGCCGTGAAAACATAACAAACAAAAAAAAGGCGCACGATCAAATTTATAGTATTATTCCTATTAGTATGATGTTATTGTGATTCCAATAATAATAAAAAAATAAACAAAAACAAGACAACGTAGTGTATTCATATCAATCTTACTTTTTTACTTCAAGCCATTAAGAAATATCCTAATATTAATATATCGAAGGGTAATATAGATTTTGGTAGGTAACGTATTTTACCTCTACAAATTACCTTTGGAATGTTGTAAGTGCGGTTAAGGGCTATACAGATGACCACGTGCACTTGAAAATCTTATACCATATGTAGCGCATCGCGTATCGTATGCATAATACACCGATTTAAAATAATCATGAGCAGGTCAAGCAAATGATGATGGGTTAACACAGAGTTTTGAATGAGATAGGAGCTATGATAACATAATTTCTATCCCAAATTAACTCTTTGCGGTTAGGTTGATGATCATGGAATAACATGTAATTTATGTGTATTGGAAACCAACCGCTATATGCAATGTTTGATAGACATATAAATATAGATACATCAGGAATATCAATATTTAGTGTTTCCATGTTTTTTTACGTTTTAAAATTCAAAATTCAAAACCATTTATTCAGTTTAGGCCTTCGGAGGGCACTTATGAAGGTCATATTTAAAGTTACTGAAGCTACAACCGGTTCGGAAGGCAGCCTTCAACTGAGATGAACCGGCAAGAAACTCAGCAAGGTTACATTCTTTTTTATTTGTAATATAAATTTTTATCTATTCTGACTTTTTGGCTATTTTATAATTTCAATTTTACATAATTTTATATTTAACAATTACAAAATACTTATTATAGGTAACATTAAAAAAAAAAAAAACAAAGAAAAATATGACAAGACTACAAAATAGAAAATAACAATAATTACCTTTATCTACTGGTTAGTTATGTGTTTTTCATATCAAATGCAATATATTAAATGAAAAAAAAAAAAATTGAAATTTAAGCACAATTTTCATTATTTATCAAGGCTCTTACGAACTCTCATAAATCGTTTTCTACGCTAGAATGTTCATTGGGCTATAGGATTCTATAGCTATCAGTACAAAAATTATAAATCGAAATACCATCGCTTCTGTTTGTTTTGACAGCAAAACAATAAGGCTTGTGAAAACAGAGACAGGGGAATTAGAATGAACAAAGAGCGAGGTGAAACGCCTAAAGCTTCTGCAAAAATGTCTATATTATCAGGTTTGTGATGTCTAGGATCACAGGAAACTTCTGAATGCAATCGACATAGCATAGATATGAATGGAGGAAGAGGAAAGCCAGCCCAATAAAGTAGTGGGGAGACCCCAATGACGAAAAAGGTGAGAAAACGAAACGTGGTTTCAATAATAAGAATAAGGCTTTTGAAATAGACCATTTGACTCAAGGAACTACATTGGTATTTTAAACACACAATCATAATCGTGTTATAATCTGAGATATTGTGAAAACATTGAATTGAATGAAAGTATTTGTGTTTTAACCTAAATACCTATGGGGCATAGAGAGTATTTTTAGCCCCACTTTGCCACCCACCTCGTATAGGAGTGAATACTCGCGCAAATTGTACGTTGTGCTAAAGACTCGCACTTGACCGAATTATTTTAATGCTGACCGTAATAAGACGGTGTACGTCAATTTGTTGTTTTATTATAAAGTCTTTAGTAATAAGTTTTTAGTAGCTAAAATCTATATTAAAGTACTCTTTATCCTTTCAAATTTTAAGCACAGTGTCTATTCTTTTCTTTAATGAACAGTCTAAACTGTTATATCAATTTGAGTCGTGTTATCGTCAAAGTATATATATATATTTTATTGACCGTAAAAATATAGTAATTAAGCTTTTGAGACTGCTATTTATGATATTGAGAATATCGAACCTAAATCGTTTCTTTCATTAAACCAATAAATATTACCAGTTCACCAAATTCTTGTCTTCAGTCGGAACTGAGACAAGAATAACACTGAAGTAAAAAATTACAACTTGACCTCACGTTAGTCGACATTTTGATTGAATATTCAACCTTCAAATTCAGTCTGTTTACACACAACAGTTTTATTTTGGGATACAAAGGTTTAATTTGTGAAAATAAGGCGTAATAAGCATCCTCCTTTGGCCAGATCATTGACGGCTTATTCTTTTTCGGCCAGTATCATTCCTCTTTTACCCCTTGCTAGCTGTTCAACCTCTGCTATTTTGCAAACAAAATAAAATAAAAACTTCTTATAAAACGCAATAACAGCCATTAACATTTAAAAAACTTTTACATCGGAAAAAAAAGTCTGTTTCTGATTCATTATACTACGCTTCCTGTTCCCAAAACGAAATCGAATCCCAATAGGTTTGGGCTCGCACAATAATGCTTCTTCCATTTTCCGTATTATCCGGAATATAGTGTTCATTCTTTTTCTACTCGTACCATCTTTTCGATTAGATTCTTTATCAACATAATACTAATGCGCTTAAAGTCTGACTATGAATTTACGATGGCCGGTCAAGAATGTAGGTATAATTTTTATTTCAACACAACTCTTCATTTGAAAGAGACAAAGATAGTACGTTTTAGAAGTAGAAAAACTCTTAGATTTTCGCTTCGAAGCAGTAGTGTACTTGTATTAATGTATTTCGTGAGACAACTTTGCGTCTCTGCGTTGACAACGTATTACGATGTCCCTGGTGTTGCAAATGTCCATAGGTGCCGGTAGATGTCATGTATCTCCCTGTGTGTCCATATACTTGACCCAATAAAAAAAACGTTTCGGCAAACATGAGGTACCTATACAAATTTTGATTCTTTTTCCATATTTACATCATATTTCTATATTATAAAACCACGTTTTCCTTTATATGAATTAATACGTTTAATAAATAGAGAATTTGCTTTCAGACATTCAAAAGTTTTCTTTTTCTTCAGCTTTTCAGCAGGTGCTTCCTATTACTTATGAGCTTCTTATAAATAAACAGTCCAGAAGCACTTACGCAGAATGATATTGGCTCCTGTTATTTGGGCAGTTCGGTGTCGTTTTCTCTTGATATCTTTAAGGCAAGAGTGAATAGGCCTTACTTGAGTTCGCGTGTACCATCCTCGACCACATCGTCACTTTCCATCAGGTGAGATCTAGTCAAATGCGCTCAAGTTTTTATATAAAAAAAAAAAAAAAAAAGAATTTGATCTCAGGTATCAGAGTTTTAATTACACGTTCTAACGCCCCAATAACTTTCTAAAGCTATAAATAAATGATCAATAGCCGCACTGTCCTTTGCAGTACAAATGCCACTGACTCTATTATAAATAAAGGTGAGGTGTGCCAAATTTATATGCACCGGTATGTTACTCTTTGATCTTAGTACCAGTAGTCAGTACTATGCGTGCCATGTGCTTTCTATCCTTAGATCACTAGTGAAGCGTGAATTATTTGATATTTAGCTGTAACTTTTGGTGTCCCGTATCTAAAAAGCATGGATAACGATAATGGATACTGTAAGCGATGATGTTAGTTTACAACAGATCGACCATCGGCTTGTCAGCTGTCTGCCATAATGAAACCCTTTCAGACACTGGATTGTTTCCCTTAATGCTTATAATTTAATTCCATTTTGCTTCGCTTCAACTGTTGTACTTAATAGATTTTTACCTAAATAATTACTATAGTAGTTACAATTAGCAATTAGGCTAAAAAGAAGGCTCTGTATTTAAAATCTGTGACCTACCTTGAAACTTGTTTTTAGTCTATACTTAAAGGTTGTGAAAAATACCGAACAAATTTGTAGCGACATCAATGAACACGTACGCGAGAATCCCGCACCGCGCTATGGAAATTTTCTCAGAATTTGAGCATATATACGAGCTTCCAACATCAACAGTTGGACCGCGGTCGCCAGGCATGATTACCTAGTCTGGCGAAAGAACTTCCTCTTTAAATATAGGTGTCGCACACGTCACTCCTTCACAAATGTCTCGAATAACAAGGATCAAATTATATAATGATAATAATAAATATCTTGGGACATTCTTTTACACACGGCCATCTGATCCCAAGATATAGCTGCCCCCCGCGGTTTCACCCGCGTTCCCGAGAGATGTAACAATTTCCCGGCACAAAAAATCCTATGTTACGTATAATACCTCCAAGAATATGTGCACAAAGTTTCATCATGATCGGTTAAGTAGATTTCGCGTGAAAGGATAACAAACAAACTTACATTCGCATTTATAATATTAGTAGGATTACATCCAGACACAGAACATAAGATATTTAGTTTATCTGTAGCGTAAAATAGGTACGGAACACTTAATATAACATGACTCGCACTTTGCCAATATAATTAAGAGATGGGATTGCGTTAAGTAAAGGCGATCTTTTAAAAATAATGAGGTTGAAACCGATACCACTTAAAATTGGTTTTCTGTTAAAAAAACAGTAATTAAGGATTTTCCTTTATTTTATAGTATAGGATTAATATGTAAATGAATGATTTTGACATCCTAGACGATTAAGTTATGGATATTAAATACATATCCTGGGACATTCTTGACAAGCCGCCATCAAAACCCAAATTAAGTAGAGCTTGTCCATACATATTCTACATACAGCCAATTGGCTTGGTGGTTAGCGACCCTGACTGCCAAGTCGAAGGTCGCCGGTTCGATTCCCACCCAGGACAAACATTTGTGTGCATGAACATGTCTCTTTGTTCTGTGTCTGGGTGTAATTATCTATATGTGTATGTATTTAGAAAAATAAAAAGTAGTAAATGTAGTATATCAGTTATCTGGTTTCCATAGTACAACTTCTGCTTAGTTTGGAATCAGATGGCCGTGTGTAAAAGAATGTCCCAGGATATTTATTTATTATTATTATTTATACTATTATTATATATATATATTATTTTTAAATACATTAATTTACATCCAGATATAAAACAAACAAACATGTACACGCCCATAAATATTTATCCCAGGTGGGAATCGAACCATCGACCTGCGATTTAGCAGCCAGTGAGCCAGTGTCGCTAACCACCAACACAACTGTCCTGTCTAAATAGTCTAGATGTAGAGATTTCAAATGAAAATTTCACGAACATAGTCAATATTAAATATTCAGTGACAAAATACTAAAAGCACAGGAAATACATCTATAGTAAAAGCTAAATTGACGACAGGAACTGTAACATGAATGAACAAAGCCTGAAGTGGGAACAATCGGGTATTTTTTATAATTTTTTTCATCACGTTTGTTTGCAGCAGTTTTACACTACGTTCTGACATTAAGGTAATATGGTATTGTTCTGCTTCGATATGGTTCTGTTCGAGAAAACTGGTTGTTCATTGAGACTGTGCATAAAAACAAGAATAGTAAATTTAAAGTTTACCCTATAATATTATAAGTGCGAAAGCTTATGAGGGTGTATGTAATCTAGTTACTCTTTCACGGATTTGATGAAACTAGGCAAATATATAGTTTAAAACCTAGATTAATATATCATATACTCGTACTTTTTATCTAGGAAAATTTTAACATCCCTCGAAAACGCGGATGAAACCGCGGGCAGCAGTAAATATTATTATACATGCGTATTATAAATGCGAAAGTTTGTGAGGAGGAAATTATAAATGTTTGTTATAAGTTAATAACCTCGATTAATACATAGGATACTTCTTTTCACGAGAAAGTAGGTGAATGATAATAAATATTGTTAAGAGAATGGGTAAATATTAAAATTTATTACTTGATTGAATAAAATAATAAGATAAATTTTTTTACACGTGAACAAGTCGTTTCTATATGGTATATAGTCTTGAGTGTGGTAGTGCGTAGTGTGGATTCTGCGAGTGTTCGATTCAGGTATGAGTATAAAGTACGATTTAGGACCTCAAATTAAATTACATTGACAGAGTATTTATAAAATATGATTTTTCCCTCCAAAGATCAAAACACCAAAACCCAAACTAAAGCTAAAACCTATACACCAAGCCCTAAAGAACAAAGATAAAAAATCCGTAAACTTGAACAACAACATTCATCAATGCCGATTCATAAGCACCACAATCTCGTCTTTCAATAAACGGGAACAAAGTATACATTTCACCGTATCTCCCTTATTGCTTAAAGTCCCAAATGGAAAACTGCGAATTGGAAATGTACCAGACGATCCGCTTTGTCTGGAGCAATTCGGAAGAACTCAGAATTCAGTGCACTTGTGGGAATGAAACTGAATGGACTTTTTAGGCTTTTCCATTGCGGGCCGGGAGTTGCGAACTTGGTGAGGTGATAGAGAATGACTTTGTGTCTGTAATACGCACTATTATTTTAAGGAGATGGAAGGGATATTTATGGTTAAAAATTCACTAACTAGAGTAAACAAAAACTATAACAGAATATTAAATAATTCAAGTCTATTGGTATGCCATCGAATAATAATTATTATTCACATCTCAAATAACTTTTCTAATAGTTGACCGCATGCGCAATGTATCAACTCTCTAATTCAGCTAATATAAACTTCGTCAGTGTGCCGATGCAATGAGGCTTCGGATAGCGGACCTCTCATGTGATGTTGTTTGTCATGTGTTGCGTGGGTAAGGAGAGAGATAAAGCATAGTGGCAACGAGACATTGTCGAGTCAGTGTCATTTACTTTACAGAGTCACACCCCGAGCTACATTGGGCGAACCAAAACGTATTTGCAAAATGTTAGCAAAATTCGGGGACCTGGTTTTAAAAGTTGCAAGATTGTCCCAAACATACAAAAGAATGTAACAAAAAAGCTTGTATAGAATAACTTCTATCTCACTCTCTCATTTTTGATCCACCTCGCAGTACAGCTGTCAAGGTTCGTTTTATTCTTTTTTGCATTGGATAAAGGCCTTCTCCGTCGTATATTAAGATCGTTGATTGGGCCAGCGCTTGCCAAGATAGTATTTCTTTGTTTTAAATGCAAAGGAGATGTTTAATTTATATATCGTGAGTTAATTCATTTATTCGGTATCGGAGTAGTTGGATATTCTTTCCATTTAGTTTTCAAAGTTAAGTTAAACCTAGATATAAAAGAAGATCATTTAAGTCTCTTGTGGTGTAGAGTTCATCAAAGGTACTTGAACTATTTCCGCCGTGAAACAGTAGTGTACGTGTATTACTGTGTTTCGGTTTGAAAAATAATGTGGCCGGTGAAATTACAGGCAAATGAAACTAAACAATTTCACACCTCAGGCTTGACAACCGGCCTCTGGTGTTGCAAATGTACATAAGTGGCGACCATCAGGTGGTCTGCTTGTTTATCGGCCCATGTAGAATAAAAAAGAAAAATCAAAATACTTTCTGTAGAAAAGGTATTTTGAAGCCATTTAAATATGAATACAGTAATTTTCTATTCTGAGAATCTTTCAGGCTATGGTCACAAGTATAAAAAATATTTCAAATGTAAAGCTATAATTATGCTAAGGCTTTCTGTTGTTTGTTTTGAAAATATAGATAATATTGCTAAAAGGAGTTGGTCTCATCATTATTGCAGGAGTTGATAAACAAAAATGCTGTTAACTTGCGCTATTTTCCTTCTTTTTAGCAAAGAGAATAATTGATGACAGACATTACTAAAATAATTCGTTATATAGAATACAAATATAAAGGTAATTTGTTTGGCCGTTTTCGTTAAATCGCGCCGTTTAATTAAAAACAGTGAGCAAGGCAATGTAGAAATAAAATAAACAAGGGATAAATAAATGATAAACATTTTTTCGGCTGAAGCGAAATCCCCACCTCTTCAAACATTCATAGCGTCCTTCACCTTGACACCTTTCAGGCATTTCATCTGAAATGGAGAAACAACAGACACGACACGACGTGTTGTCACAGTTTATAGAATTTGCAGAGAGAATACTCAATCTCGATCTCAAAAACTTAACAAGTTGAGAGTAATTTTAAGAAAAATGTCTGGTACAGACTAGATGTACTCGTATATCGACAAAAGCTAAATAAAAAGAAAATCTTTTAGTAATATAAAGTCATTTAGAAATAGTAGCTCTTAGTGCAGAGTTCATTCGGGGAAATACTCCCACCATACCTATTTCGGCCATAAACCAGTAGTGAACTTACAGGCACATGAGACTTAACAACTTTACGTCTCAGAGACGATGCCCCGGGTGTTGCAAATGTCTATTAGCGGCGGTGACCACCAGGTGGACGGCCTGCCTGTTTGTCAGCCTCTACTAGTTGGTCGGTTCTACTTATTTTTTTTTTTGTTGACTTTTGTATTTATTAGTAAATAGCTAAGATTTAGATTATCACGATGACACTGTACTTAAAGGATGATATGTGGTGTACAGTTTAAGTATTTACAACATTTTGAGGGTTTAATTTAAATTTGTAAGTAAATTGTAGTCGTCATTTTTACACTACTGTCTTTACACTTTCTGTACTATGACATTAGGCGAGTCGACTCAACGTCAAATTGAAAGTATACTCAAAGCATAATAATGTTTGTGTGTTTAGTTGCGAATATAATGGATTTTTTATTATTTTGTTTATTTACTTTCGTACATCGAATTTGGGGGTGATCAATCCACATTTGTCAATATCTTAATAACCTTATGTACCTATTAAGTTACTCGTGAAGGACATATAGTGTTATTTTTTTATATAAGTAAATGTTTGGTACAACTATATTATTAACATTTTTCTATAAAAAAAAAAATATGTACAGCACGATTATTGTTACCTATGTGTATATATTGTACGATATACCTTGATACATACAATAACAATGCTTTGGTGTAGCGCTCGGATCCGCACGATACATCTTTATCTTTAAAATTTTATTTTGAATACAGTAATTGGTGAGTTTACTGCCAGCTCTTATCAGTAAAATCAACCTTCCGAACTGGCGTTGGAGCCTGACCATTAATAACTGTCTGTAAAAGCCTTTTTGAATCAATATATTTTAGATTTTTTTTTCTGTTCATTTTAATTAAGTTTAATTACAGTAACAACTTATTCAAAAATACACTGAAACAATACTGTTATGTTTTTCCATTTTGTCCCACTTTCATTTCAACTCTTGTACCAACCTATTTAGTACATCACTTAAGATTACTATTAAAAAGAAACATTTTTTTTTTTACTTAAAACATAATTATAAACAAACAAATGTTTGTTTTCATATGCGGTTCCTACATCTAAAGTTACGTAGACATCTATATATAGATAGCAAAGTAATTATTGGAAACATGTTTCGAACATTACACCATTACATATTCGCGATTGTGAAAAGGAAAATGGTACATAATTATAAACTTTGGGCATAAATAATAATTTTCAATATGTCTACCGGAAAATGGTGGTAGATTAACAATGCTGTTAAGATTCACTAGGACCGTCCGGGTTTATATAAAACAAATTTTGCTGGTACTTTTTTCCATATTACTACTTTTTGTTCTGACACCAGCAGATTATTTTAAGAAGAATATTACGGTAGTTTCTTCCTAGTACTATCTTTAAATGCGAGTTGAAAGCCTTTTTAAAGTCTCTGTTTTTTTCAACCTAATGGGCATCCTACAATAAACGAATTTAATATTTCTCACGATGTTTCTTGCACGGCAACTTATCTTCGAGGTGAAGTTATACAATTTCTCTTTTGTTCAGCACATAAAAGGCTTTGGAATGTATATGCTAATTTTAATCAAACATAACTTCACACAGACCATTAGCATTAAAGTAAACGACCTTATGCCTCACGTGTTAGAGCTCAGATTATTCATAAACATATTTAATGGTGTGTAAAACGGATAACGGAATTGCTTTTTAATTCTTTGTAGGTTTGTTTGTTATTAGTGCGCGTAAAAGTTCGCGTTGTTATTTTCTGTTTATAGTTTATTCGAGTAACTTCTATTTATGCTTCATTGTTTTTAATTTTTTTTTAACAATATTTTCTTAATGACAGACCAGTTCACTTGGTGACTCTGACTGCCAACCCCAAGTCGCGAGTTCGATTCCCACCCAGGACGAACATTTGTGTACATGAACATTCATGTTTGTTCTCTAAATACCTACATATTTTTTCCTAAGAGGGCATTGAACACATGGCCTGTGGCATGGCGGTTAGCATCTCTTACCACCAAGCCACTGGTTTATCATATACACTTATAGATATTTACAACCATACACAGGACACACATGATTATGTTTTTTTTATATAATTAAATAACTGTTCAAAGGGTTTGCCCTGGGTGAGAATTGAACACAAGACCTATGGGATGGCGATCACCGTCTCTTACCACCAAGCTTGCTCGTCAAATACACAGTGAATTCGACTTTCATTTTGTATTTTAATATCCATGCGACTATCATCCCATAACCGATAAAGTTTTTCCTAAGTGGGAATTGAACACACGGCCTGTGGCATGACGGTTAGCATCTCTTACCACAAAGCCACTGGTTTATCATATACACTTATAGATATTTACAACCATACACAGGACACACATGATTATGTTTTTTTTATATAATTAAATAATTGTTCAAAGGGTTTGCCCTGGGTGAGAATTGAACACAAGACCTATGGGATGGCGATCACCGTCTCTTACCACCAAGCTTGCTCGTCAAATACACAGTGAATTCGACTTTCATTTTGTATTTTAATATCCATGCGACTATCATCCCATAACCGATAAAGTTTTCGTGTGCCGATGACTATGTCGTTATAATAATGCGCATATCCCGTCGTTTCGTATTTGGAAATTTGGCAACCTGCCGGACCGTCGGATATTTTAGTATTTTACTCACATCCCTATTAAAGAATTTTTGCGAAAAATAAATGTAGGGGAGGTAGGGGAGCATTGGGCACTTTTTTACATATATGTTAATAAAACTGTTATTTTTTATCATAATCAAAATTTTATTCGAAATATATCGAGTACACATATTTGGTAGTAATTATTGCTAAGAAAAGTTTTGGTATTATCTCATTAGTCTCAAAGTTACAAAATATCTTCGAAAACATGTCCAAAGTGCCCAAACCTCCCGGTGGTCGGGAGTTTTGGGCACCCCTGTAGGGAGGTTTGGGCACTGTATTTAATTTGCACAATATTGCTTTACTATGCTTAAGTATTATATAACATTGCTATAAAAAATTATAATACAAACATTTATTCTTATCATAGACTTTAGAAAAATTTAACAATGTGACTTAAAATCAATACTACACGATGTTGGACTTAATTAAACTTATCTTATATTTGGTATGACCCAGAGAGGCTTGTCAAATTTATATTTTAAGCTGCCACGTTTCATCCATGTCGTTGGTGTAGGCAATTTTGAAGGTTAGACCTCGGTATATCATATTTAATCGCAGTAGTTATAGTTTTTCTTCCTTTAGAAACCTCTTCCAATGCGCGCAAAATAACATCTTTAGGGATTTCACGTCGCTTATTTTTCTTTTTAAATGAAAAAGGCATTGTGCTGAAAAGAAATGATTAACCATTCTATCCAATAGGCATAACAAAAAAGCAGATAGTATGACACCAAAATGAACTAAAAATAGAGGGAGCATTGGGCATGCCCAAACCTCCCTCCTACCTGCGTGCCCAATGCTCCCCATCACCTCATTTTTCAAATAGATTTTAATAAGTTTATTTTTATAAAATGTTGATTCCTTATTGACAGGTAAATATAATCGTCATTAAATACAAAAGAAGATGTTAACATAGATACTTACACTTTCTTGCAGATTTTTTTGTTATGTTTCTTCAAATCACACACAAAATATTTACTTCTGTACGCAACAAACCGTTAAGCGCATGTTACTTGACAACCAACTGAAATAACAGCTGACACTTTTGATAAGCTGTGTTGCCAGTTGTTGAACTACAGTGCTGTGGTAGAAAACAAAAAATATCTAGAATAGATTTTGAGAAATGAGGTGGTGCCCAATGCTCCCGACTGCCCAATGCTCCCCTACCTCCCCTACCCATATTATGATTTCTGATTATTGTGCAATACTAATGATAAATTTAAATGTTGTTTGTTACACTTTCACGCAAAAACCACGAAACGGATTTAGGTGAAACTTGGCATATGTAGTTAATTTCCTGGATTAAAACATGGGATACTTTTTGTCCCGGGAAAATGTTACATCCCTCGGGAATGCGAGTGAATTCGTGGGGGACAGCTAGTTATATTATAAACGCGACAATTTTTGTAGATGGATCGATGGATGTTTGTTACTCTTTCACGCAAAAACTACCCAACGGATTTAGATGAAACTTAACATAGATATAGTTTATAATCTGGATTAACGTATAGAAATCTTTTCATTAGGAAAATGTAACATCTCGCGGGTGAAACCGCGGGAGGGATCTATGTGAATAATGGATTTGAAAAGAATCTTAATTTATACAATGCTATCTAAGTAAGGTGATAAATTAAGCAGAGCTTATTTAGTCAATTTTTTTCCTTTTTGTGTAAAGGCTGTAAAGGTTCTTCTGTCAACAAAAAGCTGTTTGTCCAAATGGTTGCAGCTAGAGTAACTTTTACCTTTAGAAGTCCCTTCCTATATGGGTATAGGAAGATCTGGCAACAAAGAGGTTGAATATTTTTTCTCTTCCTTTTTTTTATTTATTTTTTTATTTACAAGTTATATATATTATATATATAAAGTGGTATATAATCATTATCGACACTTCATTATAACATCAAAGCAATATACAAAGGATACAAAATGCAAATAAGCAACATTTTACCATTGGCTTGCTGCTACGGTTGTCTCAGAACGTACAATGATTCGTGCATATTAATTTAGGAGTTTAACCCGGAAATATGGAATGCCTGGAAAAGACATTATTGCGTTTGTTATCCTACTTCCTATAAATGTTGTAAATACGAAAGTATGTGAGGACAGATGTATGGATGTTTATGACTCCGCGCAAAAACTACAGAACGGATTTGGATAAAACTTGGAACACTGACAGACCATGCCTTGGAATGACATAAAGGTTCCTTATTTCCTAGGAATGTGTAACATCATCTATATATATATATATATAAATGTTATGTTGGTTTGTGTACGGTTCAAAAACCTAAAAAGATCTGCACCGATCATGCTGAAATTTTAGCATGATATATAATCCGCATCAAGGATTGTTTATATCTATTTTTTGCATCAGTCACATATCCGCGATCGTCTTTGTTTTGTTTCTCATTTCTCAACCAATCAGTCACAATGTGCCACAGCGAAGCGTGGCAGGGTACAGCTAATATATTATAAATGTATGAATGTTTATGACTCTTTCACCCAAAAACTACTAAGCGGATTTATATGAGACTTCCTACCTAGATATAGCATGTCCTAGAATACCTTATAAGTAACTTTTTATTCCGGAAAAGTGTAACATCGCTTGAGAATTCAGGTGAACCACTGGTGAGGGCTAATATATTATAAATGCAAAAGTTTGTGAGGATGGAAGGATGTTTGTTTCTCTTTCATGCAAAATCTACTAAACGGATTTGGATGAAACTTGACACAAATATAGTTCACAATCCAACATATTATACCTATTATACCATCTCTCAGAAATGCGAGTGATACCGCGGGGGACAGCTAGTATTTATTAATTTAAGTAGGTTGTATAAGAAACAAAACGTAGGTACGAAATATGAAGTCTCTATGACCTACAGTAGTATCAGATTACTTGCGTAGTATCAAAATAATAACAGGAAGTAGAATAAAATATCAACCGAAAGGCAACCATTTTTATCTAAATATCAGTCTTAATGCCATATAAATAAGGTTGACTCAATATTTTATAACAACGGTAAGTTAAACAATGGAATGTAATAAAATATATTCACAAAGAAGATATTTCATTAAACGCAAACAAAATAATAATTTCCGCATTTACAAGGAAGAGAGTAAGCTTGCCAAGGTATGTGATAACTAATATGACATTAGTAATCATTTTGTAAGGTAGTGTTCAGTGTTTTGGCTACTTTACCACAGTTTAGTCATCAAACTAAATAGATCTTGCGACTGTGAACAAAATAGTGTATATTAGATTATATTGTCAAATGCTATATCTCGCGTGACTAATTATAAAATTCTATATTCAAAGACTACAACATATTGATCTTAATGTCGAGTAGGCTGGCAAACAGCCAGACAGTCCCCCTGATGGTAAGTGGTCACCGCCGCCTGTGGACATTTGCAACACCAGGGGCACCGCCGATGCGTTGTCGACCCTGAGACGTGAAGTTGTTAAGTCTCATGTGGCTTTAACTCCACCGGTCCCCTTGCCTTTCTAAGCGAAATACAGTAACACAAGTGCACTACTGCTTCACGGTGTAAATGAGTATGGTGGTAGTACTATCCCGGCATCAGCACTAAGTGCTCAACTTCTTAAAATATGGTTTTTTCCATTAAAATTTCAAGGACACTTCCAGTAAACCCTATAACACGTCCAGGGCTGCCTTAAGAACCAACGTTCTTTCTTATCGTTAAAGAATGTATTGTACAAAATGAAAGAGAAAATTTTAATGCGCCGAGTTCCATTACTGCATTTGTTTTCCATTTACTCCACTCGGCGCTCTTTGAAATCATAGTGTGAACTACTGTGAACGAATACAATAAGATTTTACGGTTTTGGTTACCTGGTCGACAAATTGGATTTTCTCGAGCGGAAATTCGACATTCATTTGGCGTCTTTCAGGATTTTGGTTACACTTAATTGGGTTAAGTTGTAATGCGGGTTTTGTGTTTTGAATGTCTCTCAAGTAAAGTGTGTTCATTTGTAAAGTATAGGTGTTACATTATACAAAAACAAATATCTAGTAATTTATTCCGCTGGATCTCCTCCTCTGGCAAGTCCTAAACAAGGAAACTCTACAAGAAATCCACGTGAGCCGACACAGATACCACAGACAGTCCGTCAGTGACAGCGGGTCAAATACGTCCCAAAGATGCTTGGTGTAGAAGCGAAACACATGTCGATTTCGTGTTGAGTTTCCTTGTTGGGGACTTGACAGAGGAGGAGATCCAGCGGAATTAGTTACTAGATATTTGTTTTTGTATAATCTTACAATGGATTTCCGTAAGGTACGTCAGAGTCAATTAGCTAAGTATAGGTGTTGTTAAAAGGATCATATGGTCTCAAAAGATGGTTTACCTAATTTTGTATGCTTAATTTATTGAGTAACCGAGAGTCTGTTTCTTAACTAAGTGGTTTTGTAGGTACTACTAACGTAAGTCCCGCAGTTTCAACCACATTTCAAGAGAACTTGTTCATAATGGAAAGTTTGTGCTATAAGTTTCGAAATTTACTTTGTTGTAGTAAGTTATCATGAGTAAATTTAATTATTTTTCGTTACGTTTATTCTTTAATTTCTATAATCTTACAGTCTTATATTATCTTCGTGCCAAACAAAACCAAATCATTGAAAAAAAAAATTACTTATCCTTCCTTCCTTAAACGGTCAAAAGAACGAGTTGGAGTCTGACGAAGGGTTTAAGTCCAATAATAAGAAAACAAACTTAATTATCTACGCAAAAAGATATCTTTTTAAAAACTCATTTTATTTTGCCTGTAAAATTTCTGTTTAAATAATGTTAATGTTTCGCCGTCCACTTAGTTAATGCAATCAAACTAAATAGACCAGGCAATTTTTATTCCACAACTGACTGGAGGACATAAAAGGGCAGTTACCCCCATTTTATGATTCTTTAGAAAATTGTACGGCAGTAAAATGCATTTGATGTGTTCAGGCGGCACTAAGATTCTAGTGTATAATGTGCCATTTTTCGATTAGATCTTGAAATATTAAAAAATATATATTAAGTACACTGGAAATGGATATGAATAAGAACTATTCTATCATTATACTTTGATTTTTAGTAGATATTGACTACAGAACAGGTAATTTAACTGAAGATATTTTATTTGATCAGATATCTAGTAAGTTATTTTTCCTTGCCTAACTTACGCGTGTCAAACTTGGAAGTTTACTTCAAAAATAAAGAACAGAATTTCTATATGCTAACGAGGCATGGTACGCAGTATGCTTAACATAAGAAAAATACAAAAAATAAGACACACTAATATTAGACGCACAACGAGAGCTACTGACGTTTTAACCCATGCTCTGAAACTCAAATGGAAGTGGGCATGCGGACGGGAGATGGACAAGGAGAGTGACGACATGGAGCGGCCCTCTGGGTAAGCGCTGCAGAGGAAGACCGCTTACAAAATGGCATGATGAGATCATTAAGACGGCTGATCATGCTTGGATACAGAAAGCCCAAGATAGGGAACTATGGAAATCCTTGGAGGAGGCCTTCACCTTAAAAACTTAGATCCTACTACTTTTTTTATAGAAATTGAAATTAGTGTATAAAATATATTTAGTAAATATCAAACTAGGTAGAATTAGTATCTCATTTATTGATAAGTTTCTGTTAAAATTTTATTTATTTTGTGAGTCGACCAATTACTAATGCTCATGATGCCTCTTTAAAGGGCCTATGTAATGATACAATATATATTTCCGATACCTAGAAACTCAATAAAAGGATTGTTTTTATTTCGAAATTCTTTAAGAGTTTAGACTTTGAAATTATATTCGATTTAAGAGAAGCGCCAAAATGACGTCATTCTTACGGCCGACATAGCGTCTCTTATGACAACGCGCGAATGTTGTCTATTGTAAAACAGAACACATTTCAGGAAGAACCCTGCCTAAAATAGATGCCTTGACCTCGCCGTTGTAGTTTACATTAATGCAAGCATGTTTAGTGCTGACTGACTTGACACTGTCAAGACATGTAAAGGCTATTGAGATTATTGCCAAAAACAACATATTTGGATAAAAATATTAATAAACGAATATTGTGGTACGACAACTGGATTGGAGGTTCTAGGTCTACTGGGTGAGTTATGGTTAACTGGTGATAGTTGTCAGGGTCTCTAACCGCCAACTGGCCCGTAAATGATGTAAATAATGATTGAAATGCGAAGACAGTAATTTTGAAAGGATTTCTCTGTGTGCATACATATTATTTAGGAGGTTGGTTTTCATTGGTTTGCAATATGTAAAATTTAAGCTTATATAGGTATAACGCCCTAGCAACATCCCCGAGCGGAGATATCTTGTCAGTTTGCTATGCAACTCGCGTGTTGATGCAAATTGCATTTGAATACAATGTTTTTCTCCACGGTCCACTGTGCGGGGTAATGTGTCAGAACCTGCGGTATTATAAACGTACAGAAATAAAAATTTGTTTATATATGTACTAGCTGTCCCCCGCGGTTTCACCCGCGTTCCCGAGGGATGACATTTCCCGACACAAAAAGTATCCTATGTTACTTCTATAGTTCTTCTCGACATGCCAGTTGGCTTGGTGGTTAGCGACTCTGACTGCCAAGCCGAAAGTCGCGGGTTTGATTCCCACCCAGGACAAACATTTGTGTGCATGAACATGTCTGTTTGTTCTGTGTCTGGGTATAAATATCTATATATGTATGTATTTATAAAAAAAAGTAGTATAATATATGTAGTATATCAGTTATCTGGTTTCCATAGTACAAGCTCTGCTTAGTTTGGGACCAGATGGCCGTGTGTAAAGAATGTCCCAGGATATAGTATATATAATACTTCCAAGAATATGTGTACAAAGTTTCATGATGATCGGTTAAGTAGTTTTCGCGTGAAAGTGTAACAAACAACCTTACATTCACATTTATAGTATAAGTAGAGAAGTAGGGATATTCACTCACTCAGGTGAATCAAACTATTATACGTAACTTAATTATTATATATTATATAAACCTCTCTTTCTTTCCCTAATGTTGAAAGAGCGCGGAACATTTTCAGTAACCTAATGATTCTCAAAAATATAGTGAATACGTGTTTTCTGGGAATACAAAACAACTTTTTGACAAGTCAGACCAAATGTAAGAAATTTAAATAAAGTATTGGTAACTTTTGTTTTAGTAAGCCATTAATTATTGTTGAACTTTGTGTTCTATAAACAAACTTTGACAATGTTTTGAGAATATCTACCTTACAAAAAGTCAAAGCTACCTAAATAAATGACACAATTACAATGGCACAATACGTTCCTTTATCAAAAAACCAGGTTTTTCTTTAAAAAAAAAACAAAAAACTCCTGTGTTTTCTCAGACTTTTCAAGCACTTAAATATAACAGAAATAAAGCTGCCAACCTATACGCGATGATACTCATAATACGGAAATTCCAAGTAACATAGGAAATTCTCGAATAAAAGGGTCTCGGTGTTGCCATACCATCAAAATACTTCGTGCCATTTATTTTTAATGTTGCCAGCGGTAAGGAAAGCTTACACGGTACGTTAGAGCTCTTATGATTCGTGAACCTTATTTAGAGTTACTTTTACCTTCTACGCATAGGTTTGAAAGTTAGTTGCCTCGAACAAATAGGTTATTTCGGTGGCTGTGAGATATGATAATACTATTTTCTTTACTGTTAATGTTCTTGGATGTGTTTATTGTTTTTCTGAGAGCCTATGTAATATTGGGTTACTTCATGTGAAATAAAATACGTGATTATTATTAAAGTAAAATGAGATTCTTTATATCTCAGAAAATATATAGTCTTTTATCTCTCACCCATGAGTGGAATAAAATGTATACATTGTTGGAATATCCTGTGAACGAAACAGAGTATCATAAATCATATTTACATTTAGTACCTGCGCGAGAGAGAGAGAGTACTTTTAAATATAAATAACTCTTCCCAGGAAACCGAAACTCAAGTCACATTTCTGCGGTATCACAATATGTTTTTACTATAAAAAAAAAATACAAAACATTTTCATCTCTCTTGGTGGTAGAGAAAGTTCCTTGAAATTTCCACAAGTTGCGACTAAAGAATGCAAATATCAAACAAGGCTAGAATACTGGAGGAAACTGGAAATAAATTTTAATATTGCAATACATACTAAAACTGACTGTTAACAATGCTGTGGTAGCAGCGTAGAATACTACCACATCTTATCTCTAGGGTGTCGTAAGATGCGACGGAAGAGTTTCGGTTAGAAAGGTAACGGTGCCGGAGAAATTACAGGCACATGAGACTTGACAACTTCACGTCTCAGGACGATGGCTCTAGTGTCGCAAATGTCCATAGGCGGCGGTGACCACTTACCATCAGGTGGACTGTTTGCTTGTTTGTAGGTCCATGTGGCATAAAACTAAGCCATTAACAACGCACACTTTACAGATATACGTAATAAGTAAGTAAAACATACATATTACGTCACAAATCATTGGAAATTGAGGCATATGCGAGAGTCTGCTTAGAAATATTCTTTTTTTTTTTAAGTACACCAATAGGCATATGGTTCACCTGATTGTGAGTGATCAGTTTGCATTTGCAATACCAGGGGCATCGCCGCTTTATTGTCGAATGTCGATCCTTTACCATGATTTTGTCAAGCCTCATGTACCTCTAATTTCACTGGCCCCTCATGTATAGTATAACACAAGTGTAAATACAATCCTCTTAACGGGAATGTTTACGTTTTATCTTGGTTATGCATAAGGACTCGAGATTATTGTTTTGTTGCAAGTGATAAGAAGAGAGCTCTATCTAGACTTCACGATATCTAAAAACATTTTTATTTACTATCAAATTTGAATAGAATGGGTATTAAAGGGTCAGTAATCAGTCAGTAGTTAGATAGTAATTGTCGCAGTAGTAACATTATGTTATTTGGGATTTTGTATTTGCGTGATATTGCATGATTTTTTTATAAAAGATATTTTTTTGATACACAATAACCCCATCTTGATATTTATAATAAGCTAAAATTGATAGAAGACAGAAAAAAACTTACAACATTCTTTCCCAAAAATGTTTGTTCTGGATGGAAATTTATTCTACGACCAGTGAAGTTATCGTTAGTGCTGAAACACAGTCATCGCCGCCTCTCATGTTTCAACCCTTACACGAAGTTACAAACTTGAGTACAATTATAAGACAAAGTTTCAAACTAGAGTGTCAAGGGCAGACACAGAGCCGTGATCTGTCACCATAGTCTTAATGAAGGTTCAACTGGATTATGCAACTGGTAACTCTCAAATTAACTATTTACGTTTAAACGGGTCCTTAAACCAAATGAATTTTATATATTTGACCTACCGTTCAAAAATTCTAAGCTAGTAGTTTTGGGCCCTAGGAGGCACTTATGAAGGTCTAAGTTACTGATGATGCCACCGGTACGGAAGTCAGCCTTCAACTGAGATGAACCGGGAAGAAACTCAGCAAGGTAATTTTTTATAATATTTTATAACATCTGCTTTATTTAGCTATTTTTATTTTCAAATGTTAAGCAATTTTTTATCATATACATAAGATAAATTTTTCTAAGTATAGTAATTTATGTGTTAATCTTAAATATAAACTAATACTGTGTGTGCAAATATAAACTAATACTGTGTGTGCAGATATTCGTAAAATTCCCCTGAGCCGTTTATGCGTGATTAAGTCACAAATATCCTAATATCCAAACATTCACATTAATTAAACCACAGAGACCCTTTCCCGAGATTAATAACTACGAAACAAAGATTAATCAAGTAAACTGATTAAATTAAATTAAATATAACTCAATTAAATCAAATCTTAGAAGTCAGGATCAAGAAGAATCCATCCCCGCTGTAAATTAATTTCTACTCATAATGCGTTTCTATGTATTCAAGTTAAATTATTCAAATGAACTAAGTACAGTTAATGCATTAGACACAGGAAGATGGAGTTAAGAGAATTGATAATTATACTTAATGCGAGAAGTATTCGAAGTAGCACATCGTCTGTAATTATATCATAGAACGTAGGGTACTACAAACGGGCGGTTGGAAAGCTAATTTTTCCGATGTATGTGATCGTGATCGGGCAAAAAAAATAGTCTGAGCAAGTTAAATTAAAGATAATCTACAAATAAAAACATTGGTGGCTGAAGACTAGAATCGATTGAAATAATAATGGCATCAGATGCCGATGGGGGGTATATAACTGGACTGGGAGAGAGTTTCGTAGGAAGTGCTGAAGATGACAGAGAAGAAATGCAGACTGAAGAACATGAAAATGAAAGGCAAACGAGAAAACAAAGTAATTAAATCAGAACACAAGGTAACAAACATCTGATAGTGATATGAGAAACACGCGCCAAGCATAAAGTGGACAAAGTTACACCGAAAAGAGTGTAGCTCATTTGAAAAACCTTTTTCTCTGCAATAGAAATGCGAGATTAAAAAACGCAGCGGTCCAACCGTTGCATTATGGTACCCAAAACCACTTCGAGCATTATTAATCGCATGTTGCTCGCATCACTTCTCGCTCGCAACACTTCACTTAATTACATCGCCAACACCGCGAGACGGCTTCCTACTACCGAAATATGGACGTATTATACACGTCATTAGGCAAGGGGAAGCGAATAGGCGTTGTTTCTCATTATTTATTAATATTATAAAATTCTAGCTTTTTTAACCCCCGTTCCAGCCTTATTGTCTACCCCATAGGGTCGGAATTGTAAAGTCCCTTAAACATCTACTACACTAGGAGTAAACTTCCTGCCAAGCTTATATAGTCTTTTCTTGATCCTGAGTATTCGTAATAAGCCTTAATAAATAATCTCATATACATATTATTAGATGGTCATTAAAGACTCCGAAGGTTTATATAGAATTTATAGACCTACTAATATTATAAATGCGAAAGTTTGTATGTATGGATGTTAGTTACACTTTCACGCAAAAACTTCTCGATAGATTTGGATGAAACTTGGCACATATGTAGAAAATGGCCTGGAATAACATATGGAATACTTTTTGAGCCGGGAAAATGTTACATCCCTCGGGAAAGCGGGTGAAACAGCAGGGGAAAGCTGGTATGTATCTTAGTTTGTTTTCATCTCAGTTATAATGCATGAAATGCCACCCCAATATCCCGAATATGCCTTCTAGATTGCATCTAGGTATACCATATACATGATAATAAAGCGAACGATACGAAGTTGTAAAGAGTTTGAAATGATGTGTAGTTTTAGTGTGTTTTAGATGTTTTCAGTATCAATTTGAATATTAATAAATAATAATAGCACATTGTTAAAATGTTAAATTTAAATTGAATTCATTGTGAACTTCCAAGGCGTTACTTGGGTCATTAGCGTCTTTTACTGCCGGGTTTATTACGTCATAAAATCTCTCCATAACTTTTATTAACGCATAGTAATTGTTCGAACCATAAAATTTTGGATAACGTCGCCCCAATTCGATTATGATTGAGTTTAGCGTTAATCGATTACGATAATCGATTTACAATGTTGAGATTCGTATCTCTGTGAAGTAACATCATGCGGAAAATTCAACAAATTCAAAACCATTAATGCAGCTTAGGCCCGTGGGGGACACTTATGAAGGTCAATTTTAACTGAAGCTACCACCGGTTCGGATGTCAGCCTTCAACTGAGAAGAACCGGCAAGAAGGTAACATTTTTTTTTCAATAATTTTTGGTTTTGGATTAATCAACAAGAGGCCTGAAAACTTGTAATTTTCAAGTTTTCTATCGGGAGATGCAATATAGTATTTTAATACATTGTATGATTTAATAATGCAAAGCAGGACCACATTTGATTTGTCATGAGCATAGCAGTAAAACTTTTAATAGTGTTTGATGGTTTGTTATTTTGTTATATTAATAATTAAACCGCTATAGTTTCCGCCTAGCTGACTACCAGTCTTATGTAAGATGACCTTTTTCAAGCCATATTCATGCACTCATATGTTTGCCCTTGATGGGAATCGATCCATGACCTGCGGCATGATTATCAGAATATCTAACCACAATACCTTCTGGCGCGTCCGCCAATACCTTAAAACATCAGCCTGCCCGACTCTCAATCATTAAGGATCAGAATATATTATATGCTTGCCTCTTCAATATTTGTTGCGTAAAATATTACTGCTGACCCACAGCCTGACGCAAACCCTGTTAATAGCATTCTCTTACCAGTACTATTTATGTTTTTATGTTGCTATTTTAAATATGCTCTTTAGTTCATGGATTTGGAGTGTACCAAAAACAATAACAGTACGTGAAACAAAAAACCCAACAACACAACTAACAAGAAGAGACCTTTAAGTCTACATTTGCTTCCAATAATGCCCCACTGTATACACAAAAATTACATTACAGTCACACCCCATGAACACCTATCAGCACTCTCCATTGTTTACATTTTCCACACTGGCAATGATTGCATAATCTAATTATTATGTTATGTGCGACAATTTCTACGTATCTTTGTGTTGTTGTTTGTTCATTAAACACACGGCCTAATGAATTTTTAAAGAGTTCTACTAGCTCTTAGTGCGGATTTTTTCCGAGAAAGTACTACCACATTAACCATTTTCACTGTGAACCAGCAGTGCACTTGAATTACTGGGAACATGAGATATAACAACGTCACGTCACAGGGTCGACAACGCATTTGCGATATTCCTGCTGCTGCAAATGTCTATAGGTACCGGTGCCCACTTACTATCAAGTGGACCGCATGTTAGTCTATCAGCCGATGTGGTATAAAAAAAACAGGTGGCAAACAGGCAGACGGTCCACAAGAAAGTCACAACCACCTATGGAAATTTGCATTAGCGCTTTGCAAATGCGGTGTCGAGATAGTGGTGTTACTAAGTGGTTAAGTCTCATGTGCCTATAAAACCAGCCCCCTTTAGCTTTCTAACCGAAAAACATGTGCACTACAGTTTCGCGGCGTAAATGGGTATGGTGGTGGTTCCCCGGACGAACCCTGCATACTTATCTCTCTACTGCATCAAGATTCACGGAGTGAGAAAAGTTTGGCATAAAATATAGATCACACCGTGGATTGCATGATATTGACAGGGGCTGCAAATGAGTTGCCGAACTATACAAATCCCAAAAGAGAACTGGCTTTCGAATGCAACTGTCAGAATCCACCGATAGATTTGGCGACGGTGTTTTCAACATTTGGGTAGACAGCAAGGCGGGTAGCTTCAATGAGTTCTATTGATGTTGTGTGTTGTTGATATAGCAGCTTAAGGCAAGGCAAGTGCAATCTCTAATGGCAATATTATTATTACTAATAATGCCAACATAGGGAAGTGTGAAATGGCAGTTGGAATAACAGCTATAATCTTTGCACAGTCTGATGTGACATCCACTATCAAATTGTGATAAGCACAGTGTATCAAGATCCGGTTGTCTATTTTCCTTTTAATGTAGACAAAAATAGTGTTAGTGTTTCTGTCTGAAATGGTAGGTTAAGTTAGTAATGTCCAAAATCGTGCCGTTCCCCCTGATAGGTAACCTTAACCAAGTCTTAAACCTTCCCACACATTTTTTTATCTCTGCAAAAGTATAGATAACTAATCATTTTATTGTATCTTAGTTTCAAAACCATATGATGTGTCTGTTTTAAAAACGTAATGGAGTTTAAATACATTTTCTAATTAACTAAAGCACTCTTTAGTCTATAGTAACTTTTTTGATCATGAAAATAGATGCTCAATAAATTTGTGACGACATAAACATTGTTTTAGGCAAATAGCGCCTAGCTAAGGCTGTTAATATACATGAGGTCCAAAAGCCTTGACAACAACCACAGTAACCATAGCAACCAAAGAAAATGATCAAAGAATCCAATCGAAGCATTTTAATTAAGCATGGCTTTAGTCTCGTAACAATTCAGTAAATATACAATATAATGGTATTGTGCCTAAAATAATAGACGCTCTTTTGTGTTATTGAACATAGTCTTTAATGAACAATTGTTTAAAGGTCAACCTTCCTTAGCAATAAGATCGATATGTTGTTATATTGGGTCCAATGGAAATGTCCGTCTCCGAATATCAATTAATTTTAAGACTACCAATCAAAGTGGAGTAGCAATAAAGCTCTTGAAAGCCTTTAATATTGAGGCATAGGTCTACACTACGTGTATATTTGATGATTCTACTTGAATTGCGTATAGGAAGCATTGTTCTGTTATTTGTCTGCTGTACGATGTCAGTTATTATTAATTAAGCGATTCCAAAAATTCAGATTGTAAAACCATTTCTTTAGTTTAGGCCCGCGGAAGGCACTTATGAAGATAAAATTTAAAGTTACTGAAGCTACTACCGGTTCGGAAGTCAGCTTTCAACTGTGAAGAACCGGCAAGAAACTCAGCAAGGTAAATTTTTTTTATATACATTTTATTATCATCACTTTAAATGTTTGATGCTTTCCCCACAAGAGTTACAATATTGAATTCATCGTCCACTATTGTTGGACTTCACTGAACCATCTATCCAATCTCCTAAACGTTCGCATTTATAATATATGTAGGATAGCTATTCCCTGCAGGCTTACCTGCATTCCCTAGATAAAAAGCAACCTATGTCTTTCTCCATACTACGGCTGTGTGTGATAAATTTTGAGCTAGATCGTTCTAATCGTTTAGATCAATAATGAAACCGTAACAGGCAAACTTGCTTTCACATTTATAACATAGGTTAGGTTATAGGATTTACCTGAATATATTTAAAATCCCAACTTGCCATTAGGCTGCTTTTTTTATACAAAGAAAAAAATACGTTAATTACACTTTTCGTGGCTTAAGAATAGATCTTATGGTATCCAGTTAAAATTACAGCTCGAATGGCGCTAGAAAAATGTCTAAAATAATATTATAATACATATTTAAAGATATTCAACAAGATTCGACTGAACCTGAAATAAGAAGACTTAGCAAATCGGTGTCTGCCACTTAAACATGATAAGTTGCGTCGTTATTCTTTTCTAATGGTTTCCTTTGCTAATTTTCTCCAGTACTAGGTATAATTAACAGGTACAATAACTATTTATTGGAGTAGACATCTTTTTAATGCATATCCGATTGGAGCAGCTTAGTTACTTCTAAGCTATTTAGACCGTTATTATTCTTTTGACTATTCTGTAGTCAATTAAAATAAACAAGAATCCTATGAGCCCAATAGTTCAATATACATACACATAAAACATTTTTTTTTCTTTTCTCAAAGAAATACTTTATTGGTCAAGAGCTTCTGGCATTTTGCCCGAAGTTTTAAGATAGCCTTTGGTAAAGCTTAGCTGCATTTTACGCTAAGCCAACTTAAGTAGGTAAACCCTTTAGCTTAGTGCTAGCGGTAGTTAAAAAACTGATTAATTAAGACGTATACGGCAGAGAAAACTTTGATATACCTATATACTCGTATAATGATAGCATACATGGGACCATCCCGATATGTTCAGTAATTTTGAAGTGATGGTGCGTCAATGGAACCCTATATATCCATAGATTAGTGAAAGTTTGAATGTTAGTGACTCACTGAAGCAGAAACTGCTAATCCGATTGAGAATTAATACGTCAATAATTTACACACCGGGTACCTTTTATTTGGCCGGTTTAAACAAAGAGGAGTTCGCCGGATTAGCCGACTAATAAAAAAAAAACAAGATGGTCGACTGATTTTTAGCCTACTTAACATGGAAAAAGTACACACAGGCGGTATAGTTGGTGTTAGTGGTCACTGTTGCTTATAGATTGAGCAATCCCAGGAACATTGCCAATAGGTACATGATTAAAAACCCTAAGAAAAAGGATACAACATCAAAAGTAACAATATTCTTTATACCCCATGAACCGGCAAACAAGCAACCGGTCCACCTGATGGTAAATGGTCACCGCCGCCTATGGATAGTTGCAATATCAGAGCATCAGCAATGCGTTGTCGACTGTGAGATGTGAAGTTAATAAGTCTCATGTGCCCGTAATTTCACCAGCTACCTTTCTAACCGAAAAACAGTTATACAAGTGCACTACTGCTTTACGGCGGAAATGGGTAAGATGATAGTACTTCCACGGATTAACTCTGCACTACTTTACTACTCACACTAAGAGCTCTTCTACTACTGATTAAAAAATCCCCCAAGAAGAATAATACAACATGATAAGTAACTATTATATCATTACAGATATTCCATTATCTAAATATAGTTTCACACAAAACCTATAAAAGCTATTTGCATTTTATCAATCAATTAAGTTGTCTTTAATTAATTTCGTAAGCATTAAAAATAAATCTAAATAATTATTTAAGAACAGTGGCATTACTACATATTGTAAAACAAAGTCGCTTCCCGTTGTCTGTCTGCCTGTCCCCTATATATGCTTAGATCTTTAAAACTACGCAACGGATTGTGATGCGTTTTTTTTAATAGATAAATTGATTCAAGATCACTGATCATTTTAGAGGTTTCTAATGTGATGAACAGATTTTTTTGCGCTTACATTGCAATCGCTGGCTGAACTCTACGATATTGATCAAAATAATGTAATAAGTACAGTATTGTACACCTTAAAAAGTCTAGAAAAGAGTCCGCATTCAAATATTCTGAAGTATATTTAGTATCAGCATTGTGCCCGTGCGAAGCCAGGGCGGGTAGTAGTATGTCGCTAGTATGGTACAATTGAAAGACGATGGCATCTACAAATGTATAAAATCTGTGTCGCAGACATCAAAACATTGCATATATCATCATCATCATCATTTCATATATACTCTGTACCTATAAAGAGATCTTATATTCACTACAACCTCCATTACAAATTCCGTAAACAACAAAATGCAGGCATTACAAATGTACTCTGTACCCAATTACGTTCATATTACGTAATGCCTTAAAAGAAGCTCTACATTGCCGTTATACAATGAAAACTAATCGTTATTACTCTCGGTGTTTGCATATATATGTAAATATAGCGTCAGCATAACGACCTACACTGTAAAGGAGTTTTTGGCCTTATTTTTGTTGAAATGTTTTAAACTTCCTTTCAGTTTCCTTGGAGGAGCATTAAGATGTGCTATCTAAATTAGTAAAGTGTTTAAATAGCTGTTGATGTTTATGTTAGAAGAGTAAAGTACTTCATTTCATCTTTTACTTGGTTTTGTTTGAAACTAGTCCTTTGACAGTTATTCTGCTCTTCCTTAATCATTCAATGTTGTTACCAAAACAATTAAAAAGCAGTTGAATAAAATAAATTAATCAGATTCATTCTTAAAATGCTGATACTTATAGCTTTCATGAAGGAAAATTGTTTTCTCCAAATTCCTATTGGCGTCCAACATGGGACTAGAAATATGTGAACAGAAGCAATATACTTTGTATAACTATATCTTACAATATTCTTTTAAAGTTTACATTTCTTTCAGTGGCAATTTTCTTATACTTTAATATAAAAATTTAATTGAAGATAAAATGTTAACAAAATATTTCTAATACATATATTGGCGCCCAACATGGAACTTTTAACTAAATTAACTCCAGCTACACTAAACGAACTAAAACGTGTAACACCAACCGTTACACTCTCGCTCGCTTACAAGAACACTGAAAAAGCAATTTAATAAGAACCTATTACGTTACAGGTCCCTAGAGCTAAGGCAATGTAAAAAAGACACCCAAGCTGATTTTCCAATTACCGAAAGCAGCTTTTTAAGTATAACCAGTCTCTTTTGTAATAGGAAACGCTGGTAAATGCAAATTACAACCTTCACAAAGTCGGAAACGCCCTGCCTGAGAGTTTTACAGTGGTATGAAAGGTCATTTCGCGTAGCCCTCAGGAGTGTCGGATTCGATTAAATTGCAGTGTAGAATGATAGGGATGTCAAACGTGTGAGCAAACTGAAGGAAATATTAATTCCGCTCATTTCTGATTCTTCAGCTCTAGCTGTAGTTATAGCTGAGATGAAATAAAGCTATATAGAATACTAGCTGTCCCCCACGGTTTCACCCGCACTTATTTATTGCTTGCAAATAAGTGTACATAGAGGTCTTATAAGTTATCCTATGTATGAACAGCCATATTTAAGCGATCTTTACATATAGATTAGAAAACTGTCCCTCATTTGTAGATTTGGAGCTGTCGAAATACACTGTTGACTACATGACCTACAAAGTACAACTACTAACCGTGCTATATGGTTTCTGATCAATGGTGCTTGTCCTTGCTTTTATTACAGTAAATGTGATGCTGTACCAAATTATGGAAACTGTATCATAATTTTATTTAAAAAAAAAACAGTGGCTGAATCTATTGCATCGCAACCCTGTAACAGAAACTTTTTATTTGATTGCGGTTTATTTTTAGAACGATTTGCATGAAATAAGTGTTGTTTTTCTTTTTCAGAGGCTTACGCTACGTTAATGACTTAGGCTTTTGTTGAGAATATAATTTCGACTTCAAGCTTCGAAATACAAACAGTCTAATAGCATATGCAATATCCATCTTTTGTGAAAAAAGGATTTGTTCCGATTTTTTTTCTGGAGATAAAAAGTATCCTATGCGTTATTCCAGTACATATTCTATCTGTATGAGATGTTTCATCTAACTAAACCATAGTTGAACAGTTTATGCGTGACTATGTCATGAACGTCCAAAATTACACATTTATAATATTAGTCGGATTAGTCGTCCGCTTTGCAATTGTTGAATATGTAATCTACATTTGCTTTGATAGCTAGAATGCGGGAAATGCGATAGAGCATTTTCACACATGCAAATCGTGATTAAACAATAGATTCTAAGTAGTTGAGTACCTCCATCAATTTGTGTTGATTCTGGGAAAGGCTGAAACAATGGAGTGTATGCAAAACGGAACATGCAGTTTATGAAATTGTTTTTTTTTCTCGTTAGTGATATATACTCTATAAACTTCGCGATCATTAAGTCGTTTGATTGACTATATACCGAAATGCTACGTAGTCATAAATACGAGCATGTTACACAATATGTGTAACAATGTAACCTATGTTGTAATCTTTACAAAAAAAATGTCTAAAAAAGGCTTTCAATGTGTTAAAGTAAAAATACAATTCTAGTTAACGAGCCTAATGCTAGGCATTGATTTTGATATACACCTGTTTATAATGATAATAAGATATTTCATATAAAATAAGAAAGTGAATGGTTAGCTTATAAGGCAGCTAAATGCCACGGTATCAACTTAAGAGTGGAAAGCTAGGACAACCACCATGCTATGGTGTTACACGATGTCTCTTTTATCCCAAAAAAACAAGCTATACGATTTCCTACGCCTTGAACTCGGCATACGACTTCACCAAGAATTAAATTAAGTCTAATAATGTTTGGCTTATCTATAATATTATAAGCTCATTTCGTATCGTATATATTCAGTAAGTAACTCGGTCTAATAGAACGTTAAAAATGATAGGCGAGGTATACTTGTTAGCATGTCGAAAATAGCCTATTATTTTTTAGGTAATCACCTTACGCATAAACGAAGGCGCTTGTAGTACAAAAGAGTATCACGCAAGATGATCTTTGTTGTATGACTAGCCATTCAATTTAAGCTTGAATAGTCCTGTATATTTTATACTGTGATTTTGTATTTAAAGCCTCTTATTAGTTTTTGTCTGTATTAACAACAGTATTATTTAATTATGAACATTTCCAATGTTATTATGTAATTATGGGCTTCCCAAATTATAAATTAAATGATCCGAAAATCCCGACTGCGTTGAAAAATACTATCGAGCAAATAGCGTAATACAAGCTCTGTAATATATCTCAAATATTTTTATATTCAAGTTGGCAAATGTATTTATAAATTATTCATCATGAAATTTTATTTGTTTGACAAGGTACATATTTGTACATACTCACTCATGCATACATATTATGCTCCAAAATCATAACGTTTTTTCGGCAAGTCGTGTAAAACTATAGTAATTCAACTGCTAATAGATATTAAGGATGAGAAAAAAACTGTTTGTTCTGCCTGGATTTAAATATCCATATAAATATGTATTTAAACCCGCAGTAGTCATCAGTTATCTGGTTACCATAGTACAAGCTCCGCTTAGTTTGGGATGAGATGGCCTGAAAGAATGTCCTAGGAAATTTATAATTATCATTGGAATAATTATGAAATCAAAACTAATTTCAACTCCATTGATATAGTGGCAACGCGTCCCAGTATATTCAAAAGGAAATTATTGAACTCTTAGCGTAAAGCTACCATGTTTCACGGTTTGAAAATTGTAATATTTTTTGAATAAGCTGTGGTAAACAGCGTTGATGTCATTATCATTAAGTCATGTTTTACGAAATTTTAATTACATATATTTATTTATTGTGCCACTGTTTGTTACCATAATAAATAATAATAATAAAATAGTTTATCTTAGGCGACATTTTTCGACTATAAATTCAAGTTAAATATTCTTGTAATTAATATTCAAATTATGGTTTCTTTTTGACGCTGAACACGTGTGTAAGCTACATATTTGCCTTATTTATAATTATTGTGTCACCAAAGGTACTATATAATAAAACACAGGCAATAACAGTAACGGCTTATGGTTATATCCCACGATTTGTTGTGCAAGCGATATACATTCAAGCAGTGTTCCACGGGCAGAGTGAATTAACTGGTTTGTATTAAAATCGTAAATTTTTAGATATTGTTTGAAAACGTGGAACGTTGTTGTATCTTTTTCTAAAGTTTGTGAAGTTTTTCAATAAATATAGCCATAAGTTCAAGTTGCTCATTCTACATAGATAAACTTGTACATGAGTTTAGTTAATAAATCAATAATCTATACTAATATTATAAAGAGGAAAGATTTGTTTGTTTGTAATGAATAGGCTCCGAAACTACTGGACCGATTTCAAAAATTCTTTCACTTTTGGAAAGCTACATTATCCCCGAGTAACATAGGCTATATTATATTTTAAAAAAAATTAGGGATCCTTACTAAAACTCCCATAATGTAACATAAGGTGTAAAAAAATGACCTGAAAAATTCCTTACGTCGCGTGCGCTGCGAAAACTATTGATGATAGAATGAACAAAATAATAATGTAACATCCCTCGGCAACGCGGGTGAAACCGCGGGGGACAGCTAGTAATAAATAAATATCTAGAGGTATTCTTTACGCACGGACATTTGATCCCAAACTAAGCAAAGCTTGTACTATGGCCACCAGATAACTTATATACTACATATATACAACTAGTAGTACAAGTAGTGTTACTTTATATCTTCTAAATACATACTTAAGATAGTTACACTCAGACATGCAACAGACATACCTGAGGCATACATAACAGAGGCATGGGTCGGAATTAAATTGATAAAATAATAAAATTAATTTATCACCACTTAGTGTACATTTCACAGTCGATTCAATCGGAAAATTGTATTGTAATGAACAGTGAGTTTTGTAAGAAGTGTTTGTTCATCAGAGTTAGTTCAGAGCGCCATCACCCCTAATATTAAATGTTTAATTGTCAAGAATAAGAAATACTATGTTCTTGCTATTTTATTTTTATTAAATATTCATTGAAGACAGGACAACGACTGCCTGATCAGCTAGTAGTTATATAGATATCAATCATTTTTTTTTTTTTTATTTAACATTAATCCCTACATTTTTTATATTATTTATAATATACAGTATCGGTATGCTTATTCTATCATTAAATTGACAATGGTTTTACTATTCATCTATTTATTATTCTAGGTACTATGATCGTAACTCCATTTCATAAAATTTTGAGTTAAGCCCTTATCGTACTGAGGGTGCGAATGTCTTTCCAGTTTCCAATAATTCAGAAATTACCTATATCGCCAAGTTATGTACTGGGGCTCGATTCTGTAAGGAAAATTACACTAACTCGAGGATGTTTCGTCGCGGCCTCCGTGCTCTGTCCCTTTTGCTAACTATGCTAATACTACTGATCACGTGAGAGATAAGCTCTCCGAGGCGTGAAGCGGCTCGCCGACAAAGTTTGTATTAGCTGAATAAGGGGGCTGGCATTTGATAGTAAAAAACAATTGCGCACCAGTGGTTGGATGCATTTAAATAGATAAACGGCTTGTAATAAAGCTATAACTCAAAGTCGCTCAGCGAGCTATGGAGAGAGCTATGCTCGGAGTCTCTCTGAAGGATCGATTTCGAAATGAAGTTATCCGTCAGAGAACCAAAGTTATCGACATAGCTCAAAGGATTAGCAAGCTAAAGTGGCAGTGTGCTGGTCACATCTGTCGCAGAACCGATAACCGTTGGGGTAGACGTGTTCTAGAGTGGAGACCACGGCTCGGTAAACGTAGTGTAGGGCGCCCTCCAGCTAGATGGAGCGATGATATACTGCTGGCTGCAACATACAAGCTGGCTGGCAGCGGTTGGAAACAAAGAGCTGAAGATCGAGCTCAGTGGCGTGCCATAGGTGAGGCCTATGTCCAGCAGTGGACGGAGATAGGCTGATGATGATATTTAAACAAATACTTATTATATTTGCTGTCGATTCGATGCATTACATGAGATATATTAGAATTTTTACAGCCAGTCGTCTACCTGATGCAAGAACGTTTTAGGAATGTTGATTATTTACCCTCTAACCTTAACCTAGGAATTGGCTGATATTCGTTGCTACCTACCAACAGCTTTGATATAAAATCAAAACAGTATTTAAGTCATTGTTATTACACAACAAGAATGAAACTTTAACACAAAGCAATAAATGCAATTTTGTATTATTTCTTTGTCAAATAAATTATAACTGCAGTGAAACTATAACTACTGCAATATGCACAGGCTGTAGTTTTAAAATATCTATTCTATAGCCAGCTGTGCCCGTGACTTCGTATGAACAAAAACGTTTAATGAAGTTTGATTTTTTTCGTAAGCCGTGGAAACCCTGTGTAAATTATTTTAGTAGATTCGAAGATTAGCATGTTCAAACAGCCAGACAAATTTTTCTGAAATGTTCTTGTATTTTGTTACATTCCCTACATAAACCGCAATCAGTTTTCAATTGAAAAAAATATATTTTGTTACCAATAAATAAAATATAGGCAGTCATAATGAAAATAAAAAACTTAAAAATAATAGTTATTTTGCGTTTTTAAGGGTTTCGCGTTGCCCTAGCGCATCACGACATACTCATAGCTATAATGATAGAATACTGATATAATGTCGGTGATCCATAAGATTTTCCTCTTACAAAACTCGCTCAAACCGCAAAAAGGTTTCACTTCAAAAAAATTCCTTATAGCAAATATCGCGCGTGCTTCCCTTCACGTGTCATAATTTTCTTGCAGAACAATCATAATAAACTTAACTATTTGTACGTGTTTAAATCAACAGCCTGTATATATCATTTAAACAACCATGCGTGAAACTGCTTAACGACCCTTGAAGATATGAAAAGAGACGCAACATATTACGTTATCCGGGTAAACGAGATAGAAGATGTTTTAATACTCTGAAGTGTGAACCGCTGGCATTTCAAGGCGTATATTCTAAATGTCAATTCTGTGATTGATGGAAGTGGAAATTGGATATAAATATTATATTCTGTTTTCAAATATGATTTTTATATTGAAGATCATTGTAATGGTAAAGGTTTAATCTGAAATATTAAAAATAATAGAAGTATATTTATTAAATTTTAGCTGACCCAACCGAGGTGGTCCAATCCAAATTCACTCATAAAAAATTCCCATACAAAAAACTATTTGGATATTTAAATAGTTTTTTTTCCGAATTTTCCAGGACACAAAATAATTGCTTCCCTAAAAATCTTAATCTTATAGAACATCTTAAAAAAGGAATTACAGGAATACCAGGATTATAACACAGCCTATATTCATTTGAAATAATATATTTTTGAAACATTGTATGAATTTTTCAAATAGGTGCAGTGGTCCCGGAGATATCTTCACACTTACAAACTTACAAAATCAGCTCTCTCTCTCTCTCTCTATAATATTAATAATAATTTATTTTATTTATCTCCACAAATTACATGTAATGATAAAATACAGTTGACAGGAAGATTGGGAAAAAATTGCAATTTGAGGGAGATCTGGAGTCCAAACTAAGCCTGGGCCTGTATTTTGGAGCTCCAGCCCCCATTTCCTTTAATTACAGTAGTCAACGTGGTGCGTAAGTGTATATAAATGTGTGAGTAAATGAGTAAGGGTTTGCGTGTGTGTACGTGTGTGTGTGTGTGTGTGTGTGTGTGTATGTAGAAATGTTAATTATGCAATATGAATTTATAACAATACTGACATTATTTAACATAATATTTATACAATGATATTATTATAGACTTTGAAATTGCTTATTCATTTTAACCCAAATAATACATTTTATTCTCAAACTATATGTATCGTAGTGAGAGATATTTTAATTCCCAGAATGAAGCCGGCTTCGAAAATTCAACGGCAAAGCAATTAAAATTTAGTTAATGAATTTAAGAGTGATACCTGGTTCCTCTACATTTCTACTTCGGTTACTAAGCTTTATTTGATTAAAAAAGTTTGGATGAGTACATTTCTCGCTATTGTATTGTATTCTTGAGTTGTCGAGTGGTATAAAACCTGGAGGTCCCAGGTTCTATTCTAGGCTCGGACAAAGCTACATTAGTACTTATTGGCTTAGAAATGATTTCTTGCACCCTAAGATTGGTTAAGTGACCAAAAGATGGCCATAATGCTGACCTTCTCATCATGCTCATTCATGCGGTGAGCATGTAACGAAAATTGAAATATATTCGGTTAATATTCGTCACCGAGCCGGCACGCAGGGCTTCGGAGAGCTTACCTCTCGCGTGATTACGTAGTTAGAAAGAGACAGAGCATAGAGGCTAGATTAACGTTAAAGTTAATTTTTCTTATAAAATCGATTTCTTATCAAAATAGGTGCTGGGTTCAAAGTTATTAACTTTGAACTTCATACATGCGAAACTAAACTGAATAAAATATTTTGTATTTTTACTTACTTTATTGAATTATGTTGGAATAGGTATGCCCTGGATCCTTATACATAGAATGTAGGTCTCTTTTTATACCAGGAATATATATCCCCAGGGAATGCCAGTATAGCCGCAGGAGCTAATTTACAATATTAGGAGTACCCAAAGTAAATTTTTATACGAATACTTTATAAAATATTAACGTCAATTTTTTTTTATAGCTCGTCCCCTCCATCCGTTATCTTCCCATTCATAACTTTTATGCCCACAACCGACAGGCTGTTAACATAATATAGCCGTCCCTTATTTTAATTAATAACTTTGCGAGACAACAAGCTCAGAAAGGATTGATGGTTATTGTTCAAAGTTTGTACTGTCGTAAGATGACACTTCCCGAAGTGTAAGTGTGTTTATTACTCAACTTGCGACTGGTTGTATGTTGTTTATGACATTTCATTGATTTAACGAGTAGTTTTACTAAAAAGACTTATTAATGTAGCTCTATTTGTATAATTTATCTATCTAATACCTTTAAACGAGCAATTATTGTATATACATACATATATATATATATAAAATTAGGATCACGGAAACGGCTCCAACGGTTTTCATGAAATTTAGTATGCAAGGGTTTTCGGGGGCGATAAATCGATCTAGCTAGGTTTCATTTTTAGAAAATATCGTTTTATCCGTGTTTTTAGGCAATAAAAACTGCTACAATACCATTAGAATACGAAGGTAAAAGCACTTACACTTAAAGGTACGCCCTTTATGATCGCATCTAATTCGTATCTAGGTATGCTCGTATATGACAGTGCTTTAAAAAGAGAATACGGCAGTAGTCACTTTAGAAAAGAAAACCCAAGCAAAGCTCGGCCATCCAGGTACTTAAATTAATATTAGATAAATGATACGGTAGTATGTAAATTCCCTATAGTAGAACCTTAAAGCTTTTTTTATCTCTTCAGCTTGTTGCTGTCTTCTTGCTGACTTTGACTACATCCATGATGAGTTCATTACATTTAAATCAACTCTTCAACACAAAAATGTATTAACATAATCATTAGTGTCAATGACATATTGTGTAATAATATTTTTCACTGGTTAATAATAATTTGTACACAAAAAGTTGATTTTGTGTTTTTTTTTTCTTTTTTTTACATTTTCTACGGACTCTTAGTCCGTACTCTTTGAAGATTCTACGATAAATTTATTTTAAGATTAGTTGTATCGTGTTTTTAAAAAATAACATCTTTCCGCGCTTGCTCAGCTCGTTGTTTTGAACTGAGGCTTGTGGTTCCTTAATATATAGTGTTACATTGAATTTTTCTGTTGCCGAATACGTGGATTATAAATAAATAACTTAATATTTACTTAAATTTAGTTACACTTATTCATCAAAATTTATAATTCTAAATATTAAAGTTTAAGCTATTTCGGCCTCGGATGGTCTTGCTCCCAAAAGACTCTCCATGACATCTCGATGTTTTATGGCCATTTTTATATCGCCCGCTGGTTAAACCTGCCGATCGCGTCATCACCGTCGTCTGCATAATAGGTGCAACCCAAACCTATTGTGGTTAGAGACCCTGACTGCCACGCCGCAGGTCGTGGGTTTGATTCCCAGGTCAAACATTTGTGTACATGAACATGTCTGTTTGTTTTGTGTCTGAGTGTAAATATCTATATAAGAATGTATTTCGAAAATAATTATGTACATGTAGTATATAAGTTATCTGGTTTCCATATTACTCGCTCTGCTTAGTTTGGGATCAGATGGCCGTGTGTAAAGAACGCCCCTGGATATTTATACAGGCCAATTGGCTTGGTGGTTAGCGACTCTGACTGCCAAGTCGAAGATCGTGGGTTCGATACCCACCCAGGATAAACATTTGTGTGCATGAACATGACTGTTAGTTCTGTTTCTGGGTGTAAATATCTATATATGTATGTATTTAGAAAAATAAAAAGTAGTATATGTAGTATATCAGTTATCTGGTTTCCATAGTACAAGCTCTGATTAGTTTGGGATCAGATGGCGTGTGTACAGAACGTCCCTGGATATTAATTATTTATTATTACAGAAGATATAAATAATCACACCTATAACAGAACGCAGCATTACATACTTTAGAGAAAAAAAAGATAGAAATTGTTAGTTACACAGTAAGTAAATACCTAGAATGCTATGAGAATAACTTATTAATGTACGGTTTTCATGTCTTGCTATAATTTTGTTGGCAATATATTTTACAGCTGAAAACGTGTCAGAACTCCCAACGGGACTGTTAACGACAAAGTTATGTTATTGTTACACCCTTTATGTCATCACACTGTTGAATCAGCGTCGAATATTATGATAAATGTAAAATGTATTACTTATTTAATACAAATTTTGTGATGTGACAGAATTTTGCTGTGATTTTGTTAAAATGACGGATATATACTTATGATATCACAACCTGTCCCCCGCGGTTTCACGCGCTTATCAATATTCATTATCAAAGCCAACCCTAGTAAGCTGTCATGTCAGGGAACCAGATTATTTAACAGAAAGGCCTACGTACCTATTTTACCTAATAATTGTCTACTTTAATAGTTTTTCTATTTTTCATTCATAAAGGTCAGTTCTTTTTATTTTTTGGGGGATGTTATACAGCGTTACTACGGTTCTTGATATTGTGAATGGACTCGTTATACGGCCACATTTAAACTCCTTTCGGCTTTACGGGTAATTTTATAACACTCTGTATAACCTATAACCATCTAGGAAAAATTCCGCGTCGAATGGAACCCAATTTTCCTTTTATACATATAGATCTAGACTTAACAGTTTTTTTAATCAACATATTGCTATTTAAGATTTAAATTGGCTAGAGCTGGATTTTAATATGATTACTTGAAGCGTCAAATAATCGAATTACATGCAGTCAAAAATACCTTGATAAGACATAAATTGTTTCTGACAGGTCTTTACATAATGAGACGTTTATTCAAATACACTCAGCCAATATCGTTTCAAAATAAAAATAAAACTATTGGAGAATACACGCGGCGTTCGTTAAAGCACATTACAGCTATTTTTGTTACGCAGTCGGCAAAAAGGCTACATGATTCAGCACTCACAATCAATTTACTTAATAGAACGGTAGTGGGGGCATAATACCCCCTTTTTCTAAAAGAAAACCTTACGAAAACATGTTGTTCATTGGAAATTCTGTTTCTATTCCACATTTCTTTGCGATATTTGTGTTTTCTAAAAAAATATATATTTATTAGGATTGACGTTGCTACTGCTCAAAATAGCTACTTTCTACAAATGTCAAAGCTTTATTTAGTAAAAGCCTTTAAAGGGAAAGGTTCTCATCAAGGTCAAGTCAGCCCGTTCAGAACTCAGTTTTCAAGTGAGAAGAACTGGCAAGACTATAACCATATAAAAGACAAGATTTTAATAATCTTTTAAAGTAAATTTTATAAATAAATATCAAAATAAATATAAAGAACATTCTCCACAGATGGTCATTTATATTATTTTATTTTTTATTAAATATTTTTTTATATAAATTTTATCTATTCTGAGTTTTTGGCTATTTTAGAATATCAATTTAACAATAAGATGGCCGTGTGTAAAGAATGCCTTAGGATATTTATTTATTTATTATTGTTTATTTAGTACACAGTTTCTATATCTAATTAGTCTATGTAATCTAAGGAAAAACCAATCTATTAAATTTTTTTTTATATAAAAAAAATCAGATTCTGAGAATATTAGTAGATATTCTTATTTTTGTTTTGTTAGTTTTACATTTAATACATATAAGTATGTATTAGTAGTAGCTCTCCATTTATCTCTGTCCTGTGCTACTACTCCAAATCACAGAACAAATTGGCAACCCTTCAATGAAGGCATTTATTCCTCCAGGCACTTATCAATAATTAATTTAAAATAAAACATTTTCAAAAACCCTTCATCATTTTACGTCCCGATTTCAAAACCTTACAATTTAAGACGAGTATAAAAGAAGTAATTTATATTTTTATGGGTCGAACGCCCCAGCGATTTATTGTTTGTAACAAATAGCGTCGATTGGGTAACAGGCTTAAAAGCTTCTTGCGGGCACATTTTATTGTTCTGATTTGATTCACTTATGCTTTTTTATCGGCTTTATTGCTTTTATCAGTGACAGGTTTTTTAGAATTTTGCGTTTCTTAAATTTTGGGGATTATATCGCTTCGACACTTTTTTAAGGTATTTAACGAGAGATTTTTAAATTCAATTCAGTTAAATGACTTATGGGGCTACACAACACAGAAGCCATTAAATAATAAAAGAAGTTTTATAGGAAACTGTTACGTGGAATAATAAGCTATAATAACAAATGACTTACGATTGAAACTCGTAGAGCAGCGGCGGGCCCAACCGGCCGGTGGGCCCGCACAAACACCCCTAAGGGTCTTACTCCCTCTTCTAGAAGATGTCTTTTGCCTCCTGAAATCGAGATGACATGGTACTTTAGCAATATGGTAGATACGCGTAGTCTGGGAGGTCCCCCAATACTAGACCACTTCATAAGGAATCTGTACTGGGTTGGATATGATTACTTTTCGATGGCCATCATCAAAATAAATTCAATCCTAATAATTATATAATAAAGTAAACTTTTGAATTTTTGAGACTCAATCTCGCTTAACGGATTAAGGTATTTGGATGACTTTTGCTTCAGATGCAATATTTTGGGTGGAAAACAAAGGACAATCAGAAAACATTCGACATACACTGGGGAGTGTGTCCTTTGGGAGCATGGTATAAATAATTAAAACCAAAAGTAAAGAAAACCACATTTTGTTTATTTTTAAACAAAAGGCAAACAATGAACAAAAAACTTAATCATAAAACCATAGATTCTACGTAACTCTCGGTGGATGTCACAGATAAACTACAACTTTTTGTCATAGTCTGGCAACCGTAGTTAGTAGTTTTAATTTAAATATTTGGCAAAAGGGGCGACGCCTGAACGTTTATAAAAATTAAGAATAAAAAGCTAACAATTTAAGAAAAAAAAATATGCAAATATAATGAACGGGTCGCTTACCCTCAATAATTGAAAAACTGAACGAGACCGAAGCCAATTTCATAGCAAATGCAACTGATTATTCGATAAATAATCATTTTTCATGCTGGCAACTTTATCGCCACGTGTCGAAGATTTTTGCTTCATCGCTGTCATTGACACTTTCATGCTAGGCAGCCCTAACTGCGCTCGTGTGCCAGTACGTATGATAGTGAATAGCTGGCTTTATTTCTTTTGTCATCTATCTTGGCTTCCACAGGCTGTGGCGGTTGGCTACATGCCAGTTAGAAACATTTCGTTGCAAGGTAAAAACGGTTGAGGATTTACTGTAACTTTTTTATAGATTGTGTTTGTAAATAACTATTTCTGATCAAAGTACCAACGGATGAGGGTATCTTGACCACATCTATATATATAAAAATGAATGTTTGTCTGTATGTCCTTTATAGAATCGTAAACTATGCAATGGATCTTAATGCAGTTTTTAGTAATAGATGGAGTAATTCAAGAGAAAGGTTTATAACCAGGATTGAAAGCGGACAAAGCCGCAGGGAGCAGCTAGTATTTTATAAATACTACCTTGATTATTATATAAATAGTGTATTATATAATTTTGAAACCGTTTTTATTTAACAGACATATGAAACCATCAACAGATACCATCAGGTGGAACGTTTGGCCATTTGGATTGTCGGCCTTCTTGTATTTTTTTAAGTGTTTATATCTTATTGGAGATCTGCAGAAGATAAATAAACAGGAAGTACTAGAATGAGTTTTAAATTTGCTTTAAGCTTTTTGCAGGTTAAGTTGATCTGAATAAAAGGCTATTATTATTATTATTTATTTTTCTTTGTTTTTTTTCTCAGCTTGGAGCTGGTACCATTTTGATCATCACGGGCCTAGGCCAAGGCAAGTCATGGTCAAGATTGGAGGTAGATATAGGGAGAGTATTTTCAGGCGTCTGCAAAAACTTTCTAACTATTCTGCACTATTATTTTTATATCTCGTGCCTTGCTTTATGATATAACTCAATCAGTTTTACTTTGATCAAACGTAAAAGTATCAAAAGTATGAGTTAAACGATGTGCATGCTGTAATAAAACCTCAGAAGGAGTTAAAATGACTTTCCGCTACTGCTTGTGCCATGTGGCCCTTGTTTTATCCATTTTAACTTAATATTATCATGTCGTATTAGTTTATATAATTTGAATTATGCATACTGAGTTTAAGTGGCTGAAAACCGCTTCTAGAATATGTTATTACAGTTTTTGTAAATTTGCCAGCACCATCTGGCGAATAAAGATAGAACCAATCTTAGCTTTGATTTAGATGCCATTTAGTGTTTGAATATAACGATAATCATCAAGGTTTGTTAGATGTAGGACACAATTTGTGTTAAGAAAATCGCTTTTCGATATTAAACTATATTGCAATGATTTAAAAATATTAAATTTTGATTGAGTAGTGATTTTTTGTAGGCATATTAGCCACATCTGTTTCTCCATTAGGTAGCAAACTCCTTTTCAAGGCACATCTGCATAATATTGTTAAGGATTTTGCGCAAAAAGGAAATTGGAAATGTGGCATGGAAAATTTAAAAATTCAGGATAACATTAATACGCTTTTTCTATATGATTTTTGTACAACTCAAGATCATAATTCACGATTCAATGACATATTGCAACGCATGCCAGAAACAGCTCGTTTTCTTTACACTTTACAATATCAATGACATTCAAAGTTGTTAAAAAGCATCCAATATAAAGAGCTGAATCGGTTCCATTTAAAGTATCTGTAACAAATCGCGCGCCAGTCAGCTGATAGAGAGCGAAATAGCGTCCCGACTTGATCGTTTTCACAGATAGCTATATCAAGATTCGATTCCCAGTTTGGACAGACTTCAGTACAGAGAACGTGAGGAGTTTAAATTTATTTTGTGTGTGGTTTTTAAAGTACATATAAATATTTTCGTTATAAAAATTGTGTAGTAGTGCTTTTAGTGCAGAGTTCTTAATCTCTTTGTTCTGCTTGTTTATGTATTCAAAACCAGATATGGAAATTCCTTTATAAAGACCACTTTCTGGTGGGGTGACATTTATTTTTTCTGCAATTTATTTAAACGATTTACTTTCTTCTTAATTTTTTTATTCATCCTCTTCGTTAATAAAGTTCTTCTAGAGATAGAACCAGCTTGCCATATTATCGCAGTCTTTTATCTAACCAGTTCTTTTTTTAAGTCATTCGTCGACTTACTGGCTGGCGGACCACCGGTAGGTAAGTGGTCACCACCGCCTATGGACATTTGCATCACCAGGGGCATTACCAATGCGTTATGGACCCTGAGACGTGAAGATGTTAAATGTCATATGCCTGTAATTTTACCGGCCCACCTTTCTAAACGAAACACTGTAATAGTGATGTGTTCTGACATGTCAAATCAGTAATTCTTTATGGAATGTCAAAACGATAGAATATATGGAGTTTTGTATGAAATAGCAAGTTGTGACGTCATAATTGTACAGTATCAAATAACTAATGATTAAAATAATGATTTTATTTTGATCATACTTGATGTTTTCGTATATTTTTTAATGTCCAATACACTGGTTAATGTTTGATCATTTATCTTTTATACAGGACAGTTCCCCATTCAAAGCACTACCTGCTTCACGGGGTAGTGATCATAGTACTCCCCCGGACGGACTCTGCATTAAGAGCTCTACTTTAATGTTATTATACAATACTCGTGTAAAAAGAACTAAAGTAGTTCTGATATTATTTTAAAGTTCCAGTAATAAACCAGTGTGATACCAGTTCCACAGAGTAATAAATAATAATAGAACCATTGTACACTGACAGAAGCTACAATTATTTAAAGTAAAGTACAAATTAGTACTACTGTTGGTTTGTCATTTGGCGTCATGCCAGGCGGCAACAATGCTCCAGTGTGCACGTGGCCTTATAAACTTGGAAACTTTTGTGCAACTTGACTGTTTATATATAACTTATTGGGTTTGAATGTGTTTTATGGAAAGAATAAAGATAGTTATATCTTGGACAGGGCGAGAGCCTGGTAATACAAGTTTTACCTAGTATAGACACTAGTCTCTCGCAAAGGGGTTTAAGTTAAGCTAAAGTAGTCTTATATAATAACTTTGTGAAAGAAACAATAGGGATTTATCCTGTGTTCAAAATAAATGATAAAACACTATCTAGTGTATTGAACATCCAAAAATACACGGATATATCAAATGTGATCAAAATTTAATAATTAATATGATTTTTAAGTACCAATCTAACCAAAAAGAGTAGACCTTTTAATGCTGTACAATTGTGACGTCACAACTTGGTATTTCCTTCAAAATTCCATACATTCGTTCATTTTGACATTTAATAAAAAGTTGCTAATTTGACATGTCAGTCAACATCCCTATTAATGTTTTTATTACTGGCAGTATCCGAAGATTGATTTAATATGGTATCATTATTTTTTATATAAATAAAGTTTTCCTTACGTTTTGACCCGCATTGCCGATGGATTTAAAGTATCCCAGTATTATAACAAAGCCTATGTCCAGCCTTTTTTATGAACCTATAAAATTATTAAAGAACTTGTCAAATTAAGTGCAGTGGTTCCGGAGAATAATCTCTGCAAACTGAATGCTACTAGACCACCGATGCAATTCCATGATATCTTTTCCTATACTTGTTATTAATATAACACTTGATATGTATCGAAAATAACTGTCATTTTCATACAGTACATATCGATTATATATTATTATATATAATTATCGGAAGTACTAGTATTGTAACCCAGAATGCTGCTAAGGTTAATGTACCCAAAAGTTTACTGTATTCATTTTAAATCTACTCAAAAGTTGTAGTATCTCTATTGATAGATTTTCTTTAATAAATCATTGTTTTTATTTTGTTAATGCATTCAAATATTCAGTAAGGTAGAGTGAACACACCATATAGCGAAGTAAGGTAACGTACACCACAACTCTGCAAGCGCCAGTAGTAATCGGAATAATCCCAGACTTTATAAACAAAAAAACTCAGCATCACGCAATAATTTCTTACTTCTCGGTAGATTTACTCCCCGACCAACCGGCAAATCGCTTTGCGTACTTTTTATATTTGTTTTATTTTCGGCCTCAGGCCTCAAATTAAATGTGCCGGGGCGGGGAAATGCAGAATTGCGTTTTGAGGGTGTTTAATCTTTTGTTAAAACGATATTTCGTACTGTACGAGCAACCGTACATAATAATTTTGTTTTATAATTGTGAACTAGCTTCCGCCCCGTGGTTTTTCTCGTGTTCCAAGGAGGGGTAATATTATGCAAGGCTGAAATGTATCCTATGTAATAATCCAGAATATATACTATCTGTGTGCTCAGTTTTATCTAAATCCATTGTACCATTTCTAGGTCCGAATAATAAAAAAAAATTATATCTTGGAGAAAGAAAGAGACTACCTTTTATCCAATTTAATAATAATATTTGTCCTTTATAAGGCGGGTAAAACCCTGGGATAAAAGCTAGTTTATAATTTTAATGCATCTTTATGAAATCTGTCTTGGGTTAGAATCAGACCCACCTCCTGTAGACACGTGATCTTAGCAATACAATAACAATCCCACCTAGAAAAGCATTTGGATACAGTTTTTTTATATCTATAAATAATATTACATACCTTTCAACAAAACTCTCCTCACAACATCAATATTAGCTCTATTGTCAGATGTTAAAAAAACAAATTTGTTCAAAGAATTATCAATTAAGGCACTTTGAACGCTGAGTATTCACAAGAATTGACGTTAAATAGGCTAACGTAGGCCTCTCAAGTGCCGAGGGTCGAGATGAGCCTATAGGTGTGGAATTAACATCGCGCTTAACGATATCGCCTTTTTTATGTACAGTCAGCTATATAAATAACTAAACAGGTCATCATGACCTGCCTGCCCTGTACCCAGTCATTTGTCGTCGGCCCAAAATGTTAATTACTTGCCCTTCTACCCTTCTTATTCACATCACCCCTCACAGAATCCTTCCATTTTTTCATCGGTCTTTCTCTCCAAATGACTATATAAGTTTATATTTATCACACTGTCCAAAATGTCCATACAATGACAAACGGTTCCCATACTGATTTTCAGTCACTGGACCGTGATATACTCGCGACGAAACATCCTCGAGTTAGTGTCATTTTCCTTACAGAATCGAGCCCCTCCACACAGCAAATAGCTATAACATACAAGGTTACCTAACAGACGTTTTTGTAAGAATGCGTAGGAAAAAAAACAGTATTACATTTGTTTGTATGCCACATAGGTCGACAAACAGCTAGACGGTTGTCGACCCTGAAACGTGGAGTTGTCATTAAGAATTAGGTTAAATGTACAGGTGTTCTGTAAATTTTGATCTGGTAACCTAGTTTATGTTGCTAACAGTACCTATCTACCCACCAAATATCTTTGGGCGTTTGTTTTGAGATGTAATTTTTTTTTTTAAGTTTACAGTTTTGATACAAAGGAGGCCTATGTAAAGTGTTTGTTTAAATGGTAAATACTTTTTTATAAAATTTTAAACGATAAAAGTAACAAATAATAATTGCAATAATAATATAGTTTTTTTATAATTTGCCTGTAAACCTTTAAAACTGGTCAAGGTTTTGAGATTACAAGGGCGTTCAAATATATTTAAATAATTTTAAAAGATCACATAACGACATAAATAAAATATAAGGTAAAAACCACGGTGGTTAATTCTTCGTCAAATATTAAATAACAGTAATAAACAATGCCAATTTATGACAGAATAATCCATGCCTGTATTTCTTTAAAATGTTTAAAAGTTCATAAATTTGCTGTCAACGCTGACAGCAGAAAAAACGTGTGCCCACTTCTATATACATGTTTACGATTCGAAGAATCTGAATAACAAAATTTAATTTAGCTCAGAAACCATCGTAAATATATTTCCTCCAAAGTAATATTATGTGGGGAGTACAAAAAGGAAAGTAGGTCACACATATTACGTACAAACTCTATATTACTAGGGACAAAGTTATAAAAATCTACACGCGTAGCTATAAGAAAGTACTAGTAAAAATATTCGTAAAACTAGCACAAAATAACTTATAATATATCTAAAAAGCTTATGGTACACCGGTGCGCTGTATTTAAAGTGCAAACCGCTATGTTAATCAGCATAGTACAAACATATTTATATATTAAGTGATGTTTATACTAATATTATAAATAGGTAAAAAAGTTTGGTTTGTAAGTTTAGATGTAGGAAGTAAGTGACCTGCGAAACTTCACCTCCGATATCAATAATTCTTTCACCGATAGAAAGCTATTCCCCTGAGATATGGCTGTTATGATCCCGAGTTATATTAATCCCTTGAGAATGTGGGTGAAGCTGTAGGATGGGAGGTATAGTAAGATAAATTAAGATACATAAAAAAAAGAAAGACACGAATACTCTGTTTGTATTATCTTCCGTCAGGTATCTATCTAATGGTTCGTTGTCAAACATGAAGTAGTATTTTTAGTTAAATATTTATTAAACTGTCTTTTATTTTTTTCTAAAACTATCTTTGCATTTTTTCTTTTTCATGAAATCGGTTTGGGGCACGGTTGGATGGTTTCAGAGTCTATAACGGCCACAGGTAGAATTTTTTTATGTTTTTTCTTTTTAATGTTTTATTTTTTCTTTGAAAGATTTAATAAAGTTGTAATTTATAGGTTATCACTAATATATTTCAAAGATAAAAGCTATAATTGTATACGAATAATTTATTTAAACTACAAACAGTGCTAATTATAACAGCGGTTATTTTCCGATAGCAGCCGCATCGTTGTGCTAAAAGCTTTCTCGCTATTTCGCAGACACGTCCCCCTAATCAAACTGAGGTTAATCTCAGTTAGAAGTACAGGCTGTTATAGCAAACTGAGTAATTCAAGCCGGCTTGTTACTGTTTAGTCACTATAAAGGTGTCGTGGTACTAATGAGAGATTGCCAGTTGCAAATAGAGTGATTTATCGAAGTGAAAGTTTGTGTATTGATTATTTGATTGCGATTTAAATAGTAAAGGGTTGAAGGCTGTATAATTTCGCCATACAGTAGAGAATGAAGAGAGGAAGGAAGACATTAAAACTATTGATTAAATACCTACCTTCACAATAATAAAACATAAACTAACAAAGTTACTAAAGATATAAAAATAGTAATAATAAAACGCAAAAAAATACATAGCATGAAGCCAAATATGGTATCTATCTCAGCTTATGGTACAGCATGGTTAGATGCAACACTGTTTTCAGATATAACCATTTGTGAATAATTGACTACTTCAATTTAATTTCAATTATTCATGAATTTACAATAAAGTTTAATAAACATTATATAAAAAAAAAATTAAGCATGTAATTTTTTAATTATTTTCAATGAATTTTTAATCATCAAATCAGAAGAACTAAGAACCTCATTGTCGCTGATTCGTACTATCCTTGTCTCTTTTGCACTGGTTAGAAACCCTGACTGCCTCGCCACAGATCGTGGGTTCGATTCCCACCCAGTACAAACATTTGTGTGCAAGATGAACATGTGTTCTGTATCTGGGTGTAAATTTCTATTTATAAAAATAGAATACGTAATATGTCACTTGTCTAGGTGTCATAGTAGCAGTATACTCTGCATTCTTTGGGATCAGGGGCGAGCCCCAGAATCGAGATTCTGTAAGGAAAATTACACTAACTCGAGGATGTTTCGTCGCGGCCTCCGTGCTCTGTCTCTTTCGATGACTACGCTAATACTACTAATCACGTGAAAGGTAAGCTCTCCGAGGCCTTCGTGAAGCGGCTCGCCGACGAAGTTTGTATTAGCTGAATAAGGGGGCTGATAACGGCGTGTGAAGAATGACCCGGGAAATTTATTCTATATGTATTTCGTTAAATTAAGACACAATCATATAAATCGAAAAGCTCATTTTTAGTAACTATATTCCTTTCTTTAAGAATAAAATTAAACTTAGTTATGTAAAAGCCAGCTTGAAACTTTTAAAGTGAAACTTTTATTAGATCGTCTCAAACTTTTTGGTCTGTGTGTTGCATGTCGCGTGACGGTCGGCCGCGAAGTAGGGATAAAGTGAAAGGCGCTCGCCAGAGCAGCCAAGGCCAATATGGCGGCGCCTATAGTTCGCAGCAACTGACCGTGTAGTGTATAGACTATTACTCATTTGTGCCAGCGATCCACGGTATTTTTTTATAATATGTGTAAGTATTATGTATGTCGTACTCTAAGGCACAGAGTTCAATAAAAATATTAGTTGGAGATTTAGTCTACTTTTATCATTTCCCATTATCATTCCAATTTTCCAAGTGTAAAATTAAGATTGATAAAGCGATTTTTATACCCTTAATGGAATATTATTCCGAAAATTTTTAGTTAAATGTCTATAATGTGAAAAAAAATTTCACTTTTACCGTGGTTTCATAAAACCAGACAATCTTTTTTTTAACATTACAATTTTCAAACATTAAACAAAATCAAAACTAATAAACTTACCAAATAACGAAGCGCAAACCGTAAAGGCAATACAGGGTAACAGGCAATGTATGATTCCGTACACGTAATGCTTGGCACCGCCGCAGCACAACCACTGAATAACTAAGTTTTATGCCCGGGTTTACCCGCTAATGCTCTTATGCCGCTTTGCATGAAAATTTCACTTTGATTTAGGATCGCTTTAAAATTACCCCCAGCAAAGGCTGGCTCTATAAGAGAATTATTTGATATTGAAATGTTATTATGTTGCTATTAATATTGAATAATATAAATTATAGATTATAAATTTACTTTAGCTTAATGTTTAACTTAATCAACTTATCTCTGCAATCGGTAATATTATTATCGGTTTGCCGTTTGGCATAGGGCTCCCCTAGGCTTTTCTATCTATTTTATGCATTACGAATTTCTAACTTTATATAGAAGAGCTTTGATATTTTCTGTTTAATTTCAAAGTTTGTGTTGCGAACAAAAATACGTGGACAGTTCAGTTGACAACGGTATAGGATAGGGTTGCGAGATTAAACATCTTTCAGTTATGGAACGTGCCTATCAGGTAAACATTTAATGTGCCAGCTATTTCCCATGGGCATGACCCTAGGGCTAGAGTAACACAGTAATCCAATGGAATGGAGTAAGTGATTCATATTAAATCAACTCGTACGTTCCAGTTGATTCAAAGTAATAATTTTTTTTTTTTTACTCATTTCTTTTTATATTTTCTACAGACTCTTAGTCCGGACTCTTTAAAGATTCTATGATAAATTATGTAAAGATTAATTGTATTGTGTTTTTATAAATTAACATCTTACCGCGCTTGCTCAGCTCGTTGTTTTGTGCTGAGGCTTGTTCTTTTTTTTAATTGTTGAATTGTATGGATTATAAAATAAATAACAGTTTCATTAGTTACAGTTATATTCATCTAAATTCATACATTTCGACCTTATATATTAAACTATACTAGCTGTACCCGGCGGGGTCAGCCGCGTTTATCGATATCATATATAGCCTATAACCATGTAGGAAAAAGTCCGCGTTGAATGATAGCAGTAAAAATTTCATCAAATAGAATATGGATTTTATATGATTCCCTTTATTCAATATTAATTTGAATGAATGCTGTGTTAACCTTTAACTCTGTTTATACTATAATAATGGTATTTCTAATAAGTATTTTTTATAAATATAGGTATAGAATATAATAAAGATTTGATTGTTTGTTTGTTTGCATTAAATAGGTATTATATATATTTTTTAAATGGGATCCTTTCTTGAACTCCAATAAAGTAACCCAAGGTGTAAAAAAAATCCCTTACATCGCGTGCGCTGCGAAAACTATTGTTGGTAGAGAGAGCAAAATAATGTAACATCTTTCGGAAAAGCGGAAGAAACCACGGGGGACAGATAGTGTTATATACATATGAGATTACATAACATTGCGAACTTTGATAAAAATCAGATTATTATCAAAACTAAGCTCTGAAGGACAAAAAAACGAGCCTACAAAAAGAATAAACCTTTTTCCTCATAACCAACACATTGCAAGTTTATATCGTAAAAACGATTCAGTATCCACAGAGCAGGTAATTTTTCAAACAGTATTCGGATTCCAGCAGTCACCGCCGTCTCCGTCAGTCCGGTCGACGATTTGTCTTATTCTCATATTTCCCCAGAGAATATGGGCCGCATGCCACTTGGCGAGATTTCTTTCTTGTCTATAAATGTACTTTTAGATGTGTTGAAGTAAACTATGAGCTATACTAATATTTTAAGTTTGAAAGTGTCTTTGTTTGTCTGTTTGAAGAAGGATATAGGATACCTCTCGTATCAAAATATAATCTGTATCTTCTATTTATAGGATCTTAAGCTAGTTCATTCCGAATAGATAACCTCAGGTATGTAACAAAATAAATATTTTCTTAATTTTTTAATAAAACATTGAGTCTCTCTCTCAAATTGACTACATTAACAGTATTGTACTAAGTAGGTACAGAAAATAAGGGCATAAAAGTTATGCAAATAAGTAAGATTTATTGGCAGATCGATACTAAACAATTAAGCTATTTTAAATATTTAACAAAATGCCGAAAATAAAAATGATTCAGTAATGGGACTCCCTTGAATTTTTTACTTTATTTTCATTAGTGGCCAAAGTAGTCTGTCATATTCACTGAAAATGTCAGCAATTTTACGGTAAATAAGATACAGTCCGATGATAGACAGACAGACGGATCAATGGACGGACGGACAGCCGGGCTTTAGTAATAGAGTCCTTAAGTTACCCACCATTTGGGCACGGAACCAAACAACAAAAGTATCAGAGATTAATTTCTTAAATATCACACAGTTGTATGTGAATAATTTGGTACTTCTACTAAACTCCGCATGAAGCTTTTCAAACTAGGTCAATTTACACTAACGAAATAAAATATGCTACCAAGACCACTCCTCCACACATTTTATTTCCACGTAGGTTCAGAAATGCAAAAGCAAAGATTAAACTCGCTGTATAAAAACAAAAGGCTGGAATAACATGTACAGTGGGAATGGATAATAGGTAAATTACAACGTAGCTCATTTTTCGCACCCCAATCCCGTCCTGCGAGGATAGCGAAGCATATGAAAGCTAACGTTTGGAGCAAAAAAAAATGGGATAACAGTATGTGGCATACAATATTGTATCCCCCTTCTCTTGGCAGAAAATTAGACATTGCAATATAAAAGGTTATTCATATTATTGGATGTATTGAGGTGGTTAATGTAGCGTATTCTGATTATTGCTATCCTCTTCTGTAACCTGCTACCCTAATCGCTTTAGCGATAAGACCGCCTAGTTTGTAAACACTTATTCTGTTATCCACTTGTTTATCTTTCCTCTTCTCCTGTTATGTGTTGTACGAATAAAGTATATTGTATTGTATTGTGTAGTAATTTGATTACCATGATGTACATTTGTGTTGGTGTACTTTTAAATTTGCTCTGTGAAAACTTAGTATATATAGTTTAAAGGTAGCTTCCGTTACGCCGCTACCAAGTGCTGGAACAATATCCCTCCGCCGATACGGAACCTGCAAAGTATTCAAAGGTTTAGAATTAAGCTTAAAAAATATCTTTTTATGCACCAACTTAACCAAGAAATGCTACGCCACGACACAAGTGCTATATAGGAATACATTAAAATTTGTCGTATTGATAAATATTTAAAATAAAATACTTACCTGTATGTCTACAATGTACATATCATGTTATTAATATGGAATACATGGTTTTTGATGAGGATGTATATATATACAATTAGGTAATATGTAGGTATATACCTATGCCCAGCACTCTGTTTGTACCGAACATCATGAAAACTATTGTTTTTTTAGTTTTCATTTTTGTTTTCCTACTTGTTTGTTTTATTTTGGAATTGTTATGATTTTTTGCTGTTTATTTGTTATTTATAATGTACTGTTGTAATCCTGCCGTGTTTTTCACTTGCCGGCCCCAACGGAAGATCAGCGTTGGCAATACGTACCTACATTGGCACGTACAGCCAACCACATGCTGAGTTGAAGGACCGATTTGTGGCAATTGTGTACCTTGTTTCTATTTGTAAATTTTTTCATGTGTTATTTTTCCCCTTGTCACAAATAAATTTGTTTCTTTCTTACTTTCTTACTTATGTAAAGTGTCGCTTTGCTCAGATCGCGAATGAAAAAGAGAAAGGGAGAAAAGAGAAATATATTTTTTCTGGATATATATATTTTGAAATAATAACTTGTATATGTAACAGAACGAACGGATAAGGCACACAAACAAATATTGGAATTGAATTTACGACCTTGGAGGCGGCAGTCAGGGTATCTAATCATAAAGCCAACAGCGTCGTTATTATTTATTTATGTTTCACATTAAGGTGACCATATTTATAAATGTACAGGCAGAATTTAGTTGATTTATAGAGTCTGCACTTGGTACACTATGATGCCACCCTTTCATTACTCTCTATCAATCGTTATAAATATCCCAAATAATATTAAAAATACCCGATAGTGTGTATCGACTCTGGAAGGGGAAACGTATTTATTCGAGTAAATATTTTTAGTTAACTGTTCCGTGCCTTGATACAGTGAGAGATAAGTTTGTTTGTTACGTTTTTAGCTTTTTTTGCATTTTTGTAAAGTAAACGTGCAGTTTATGTTTGTATAAAATTAACGTGCAAACTTTGTTGCGATTTTAATTTATATAAATATCTGTGTTGAAAATGTTAGTATGAATACGATAATGCTTTTTAGACTATCTAAAATTTGGTTTATAAATAAAAATGTAGCTACAAAATTGGAAAAATTCATAACAAAATATATCCTAGGTTTCTTATATATTATTTTCATTACCAAATTATGATTATAAGCTATCCCTTCGTTATATTAATTTATACTTTGTCGGTGATCAGGCGCACGGAGGCTTCGAAGATCGGATCTCTTACGTGATTTGTAGTTAACAAAAGAGACAGAGCAAGGAGGCCGCGACGACCTAGTCATTTACCTTACAAAATCAAACTGACTGTATGATTCAATTTGATGAGCATAAATAGACCCATCTGGCAAAGAATATACTACAGAAGCTACTGTCCCTAGGTTTTACCCACGTCCACAGGGATTTAATGTATCCCAGTTATAACAGAGCCTATAATGTTACTCAAGAATATTGTTCCTTTATCAGTAAAACAATTATTAGAGTATTAGAGCTCTTAGTGCAGAGTTCGTCCGGGGAAGTACTACCACCTTACCAATTTCCGCCGTGAAGCAGTAGTGCAATTGTATTACTGTGTTTCGGTTAGAAAGGTAAGGGGCCGGTGAAATTACAGGCACATGAGACTTAACAACTTCACGTCTCAGGGTCGACAACGCATTGGCGATGCCCCTAGTGTTGCAAATGTCCATAGGCGGCGGTGACCACTTACCATCAGGTGGACCGTCCGCTTGTTTGTCGGCCCCAAAAAAAAATATCGAAATCGTATAAGTAGCTTACCTACAACCAAACTTTATCTCTTCATAATATTAACTTCTACGACGAGAGATGGAAATCTGGCTTATGAATAATCAATGATCAAAATCAATAGTAGTAATCTATATTTCATTTTATATAATTTCAAATAACGAACGTGCTAACAAATATCTCCTTAAATTTTAAATATTCTCTTATTATACTACACTACCATCAAAATGATTTAAAAACTAAATTATTTTCTACGTTGTTCCTTTTAACACACACTGAACTAAGAAAACAAGAACGCCTGAAATATACGACGGAAACTGGTTTATCACCGTAGTAGATGCTTATCGACACGGAAAATGGTATGTGGCTGCCACTGTCTCTCTGTGGCCCTTCAGATAAAGGGCCTCCAGCTTTTTCATTCGTAAGGGATTTAGAGAAATGAACAGTGAAGTGTTGGTGGCTTTGTCTCTTTTTTGTTTTGTACTTTTTAGAGGTATTAACGGTTGGGATTGTTTTGAGTTTTATGTTGGGCCTAGCTGTTTACTGCGGTTTCACGTTCCCATTAGGGGTAAAAAGTAGTTTATGTATTCTCCGGGTAATAAAATATATAAATATGTATGTATATGAAACGAAAACCATCCGTGCGAATTTTATTCTGACCAGTCGAAATTCACTGAAGCAGCATACAAAAGCTTTGAAAATGATGTGTCATTATGACAATCGTATATGTTGTGGATGTACAATTTTCTTTTAAATATTTATTCTGTATTTTTTTTTATAATGTTATTAAAAATGTATAAACATTATGACCTACTATAGCATTGAATTAGTACGTTATAATTTAGAATAAATAAATTAAAAGAAATAAAATACTTCGTTTTCGCTTAGCGTTCTTTTTTTAACTTGTTTCTTGTTTTGTCGTGATGTTACATAGCCATCCTCAAGAATCTTTTTTTCTAATTTGACAGGTAATTCTAGTGATTTGGGCACCTCTACAAACAAATTTTTCAGCTGTATTATATTAGTATAGATAAAAATTATGAGTGATTTGGATGTGAGAGGTCTTACGAAGTGTATTGTAGCAAGGATATCCTTGGCGGTTCTTCCCACTTGAAGACTGACTTCCCGACCAGCGGTAACTTAACTTTATTTAAAGTAAAAAAATATTTCTTAAACAGGGAGGAGTATCTCCTTCAACCATTTTTTGTTTAAGGCATTATAATTATACAACTCACTTTGTAAACGACTCAAAACACTCCAAATATTCCCAAACGGTATTACGCCCAGGTCCAAAAAACTGACGGTAACCTGTAATAACTAGTTTCGTCTGGACCTTTTCTGCCAAATAACAATGCAAATGGAGCGTAAAAGTCTATATATTTTCATAACTTTACGTAACGATTGCGATAGGTATATGATTTAACTGAGCGCGATTAAACTATTACAATTTTTTGTAGATAGGTTACCAAAATAGTAGGGACTCCCTATGAACCTTCTATTGATACTAATATCTAACATCCAGGTCATAGTAATTCATATTCTCCGCGCTATAAATAAACAAGAACAAAAGGACAAGTGAATCCATTGCTCCGTTAAGACGCCCTAGAATAGGATTCCGTCCAAGTCACTGACTTATAAAGTCACTTCTTCTATTTTTTTATGCCAAGTTGGGCGACCAACAGGCCGAGGTTCTATGGTTCACCATATGGTCAGTGATCACCGCCGCTTAAGGTCATTTGCAATACTAGGGGCTCTAGTCTATGTGCTATGATACTGGCCCCGCTACCTTTCTAACCTAAACACTGTAATACAAGTGCACTACTGTTTCATGGTAGAAATGGGTAAGTACTTCTCCGGGCGAACTCGGCACTACTACTTCTACTGTGCTGTCCAAAGGAGGCAAATGTCGTACGTGAGTACGTGATCCTTACGCCTTACGTTTCCATGTTATATCAAGCATCCTTTTTTGATCCAGGCCATATCATACGGTCCAGCCAAGCCACATAGCCCTCTGTCATGTATAACGTCTTATGAAAGGTCTGAAAGACGTAGTAACAGTAAAATTCTATGATGTCCGTTGAGTTATTAAGTTTTTAGATCACCGATATGTAACGAAAAGGGTAGGGTCGAATTGTTCGGGTATTCTCGGCTGATGACGTCATTTAGAAGTAGTTTTTGATCAAAGCTTTATTTGAAAGGCTGTGACTTGTGTTGATTGTAAATAATATAACGTCATCTAATATTGGTTGGTAAATAGTAATTGAGTAGGTATCTTAAATCTATTGTGCTTGTTGTTTGTGTAATATCTGGATGTCAGCTAAATAAAAAGAATATCAAGGTATTTATCAGAATAAAATAATTGGGTGCAATAAAATTATATTGATAATTAATTGAATGAAAATAATAATGATTTAACTGGGAAATTCTTTACACATTGTATTCTGTGCCCTAAGCACGAACATATATCGTTAACGTATCGTCATCGTATCGAGTGCGCCAAAAACCAACGCAATGGGAAATTTAACATCGCGCAACGTTACTGTTTGCGCAATGTTTCATTTTCTATACAAACCAGCTTTTGGCGCATTCGATATGATGACGCTACGCTTGGGATAGCTGTTCTTGCTTAGATCTCTGATCCCTATCTAATCAAAACTTTAAGTTTTGTATGCTTCAACATGCTTTATTAAAACATCCACTTAAAAGAAATATTCTATATCCCTGGAGATAAACTATAATAATTTGTCCGCAAAACCATCGACAAAATTGACAATTATGGCGAGTTTATTCTATATGTTTTTAACATTAATTAATTTCCATAAAACAATCAGATTTTCTTTCCAGATGTTACGATCATGAATATTAAAATATTTTTATAGATCAAAGCATTTACCTCAATTTAAAATATCTGTACATATTCGGCGGCCAGTTGGCTTGGTGGTTAACGCTCTGACTGCCAAACTGAAGGTCGCGAGTTCGATTCCTACCCAGGACAAACATTTGTGTGCATGAACATGCCTGTTTGTTCTGTGTCTGGGTGTAAATATCTATAAAAGTATGTATTTAGAAAAAAATAATTGTAGTATATGTAGTATATCAGTTATCTGGTTTCCATAGTACAAGCTCTGCTTGGTTTGGGACATCTGGTCCCAAACGTGTGTAAAATAATCTCCCAGGATATTTATTTATTATTTTTATTAAATTTACATATAAATAGTAACATAAATACAATGTAAGTAATAAATAAACAAACATATTAACTTATACTTCTCTATATAAAAACACACAAACACAAATAATAAAATAATGTATGTCGTTGCGCGTTCCCGTTTTGATAAGTAAAGTGGGCCAACGGTATTTTTATAGGATGTAATAGTATTCGCTGAGTTCTTAGATACAACCCTTTTCGTCCAATAAGCCGTGTGTATCGAATATCCACAGACATTCGGGTACCTACTCTTTAAGCCCTAAAAGGGTTTACGATCTAGACTGAATTTGTGCTAAAAATACTAATAAACATATTTATTGTAACGTTTCTGGGACACACTCAAAATACTAGAATTATTGAGGTAGTATTTTTCATTTTAAGATTTGGTTCTTAAAATAAAAAAAATGAATACCTAGGTGTTCCTCGCGATTTTCCCACATTCTCGAGAGATGGTATATTTTCCCGGGTTATACAGGGTATTCCAAGTTATGTACTATCTATGTCAAAATTTTCACCTTTGATGCTTTTGATAGTTTTTACGCGGAAGAGTAACTAACTACATCTATACATCCACCCTCACAGATGTTTGCATTTATAATTAGTATCTTTTAAGGCCAGTAAACAAGTCAGTAATGTAAACAATACGAAAATATAAAAATTATAGCACGTATCGTAATAGTTCATCTAGAAAATGGGCGACATCAGATTTGGTTTTATCTCATAGCCCGAAGCTAGATGACCGTCATAAAAAATCTCGAGTTAGAGCACAGAACGATGAAGCAGTAAACATAGGCCACTTTAAGTCTTCATTTAATTTAACCACCCTACCAGACTGTTTTTCTAGCGCTTAAGAAAGTTCTTTTGTTTTCATTCTAGTATCATCCCCAGCTTACTATTTTTAGTCCTCGACCCAGAGGTTGCCTAGTAAAGATTGCTATCAGTGTTATTGCTGCCCATTGATACTCTTATTTGGTGTAATAATAAATTGTTATCTATCTATATTTTTACTTTTATCCTTTAATCCTAAATATAAACACAAAGACTCTCGAATAATTATACTGGGATATTCTTTTACACACGGCCATCTGATCCCAAACTAAGCAGAGCTTGTAATATGAGAACCAGAGAACTGATATACTATATAGTTACTTCTTAAATAATAATAAATATCCTGGGACATACACTACTACATATACTACTTTTTTTTTCTAAATACATACTTATATAGATATTTACACCCAGACACAGAACAAACAGACATGTGGGAATCGAACCCGCGGCCATCGGTTTGGCAGTCACAGCGTTAACCACCAAGCCAACTGGCTTATATAGTTAAAGGCCAAATAATACTTATATAGTTATTTACATCAAGACGCAGAACAAATAGACAAGTTCATACAGACAAATGTTGGACCGTAAGTATTATAAATTGAATAAAATAATCTTCAAAGTGGAGTGGGTATCCAGAATATTTGAAAATGCCAAAAAAATTTCAGAAAGAAACTCGAAAATGCGGGTGTAACCGTAAAGTATTATAAATGTAGGTGATAATCAAGATTAACAAAATATTTCATACTAGCTGTCCCCCGCGGTTTTACCCGCGTTCCCGTGGGATGTCACATGTATTATATATAAAAACCTTCCTCTTCAATCACTCTATCTATTAAAAAAAATCGCATCGAAATCCGCTGCGTAGTTATAAACATTTAAGCATACATAGGGATATAGGGACAGAGAAAGTGACTTTGTTTTATACTATGTAGTGATAATCCTAATTTTGAATGCCCAAAACCGCGGTATCGGGCTGATAATATTACAATTAGTTTCTGTAAATACTTCTCAAATATCGTACCTTTGGTATATCCATCAATTGAGAAATCGGCCCTTAGAGGTTTGAATTCTCTTGATCATAAAAATGTAGATGAAGCACGCATACTATAAAAAACAACTCACCTTTCTCGTTCCAAATTTAAATGATATTCATGAAATAGGACGTTATTTTTTTCAAATATTCATGATGGCCGAAACGTGATAAGAAACGTTATCTTTTTCATTTGTAATCGACCTCCTTTCCCTTTCATAGTCCCTCAGTTTATTTATCCCATTTAAATGGTTAGGAGAAAATTGTAGGTAAAAAAAGTGTATTATTTTATTCAAAACTTTTAAACCGATTTCTAAATTATAAGTGGCTTTGAAATGTTCGACTTTGAGCTTGAATTTTTTAACATAAAGTTGGCGACTAGTTTTAAGCTATGGAAAGTTGTGTAAAACTTTTCCTTTTTGAATTCAAAATATATTTTTGTTCCAACTTTATTTAACTATTAACTAACATTCTAATCTTGTATACAAGTTTAATATGTAATTTACTTTTGAAAGATAAAATCCTGGATTCCATATAATATATAACGGTATCAAAATCCGCTTAGCAGTTGACTAAACTACACTACTGAAGCGAAAAGTTAAAACTTGGGATTACTTCTGGAAAGTCCCTCAATAAATTTCCCGGAACGGTGGAAAGTATTTCAAGTAAAATTATATATTAAATTCAAGTTAAGGTTTATTTGGTTCACGATGTTTTAAATTATTATTTTAAATATCACCGTAGCACGTAGAGGTGCTACGCCGTAGCTACAATGACTTTGTAGCTGTTAAGTTGATTCTCAATCGTTTTCTGACTTAATACTGATTAATAACAGCAAACTTTTGAACCGGTGTTAGCATCTGACGATTCGTATTTGTGAAGGCTCTATGAATAACTATATTTCATTTCATATTTCAAGCTTAAAGAGAGAGCAAAAGACTCTTTTACCTCAAAGGCGAACTAATAATCTCTTTATATTACTCAAAAAGGTATTTATAAACAAATTTCCATCCCAACAAAATATAATTTTATTTCAAAATATCACACTCTATTTCCGATCAGAATGTACAAAATTCACAATAAGATTATTTCCTAAAGAATTCCCTCGACCACGTCTGCAAAGCTATGTGATATGCTGATAGGGTGAAAACTCTAACCGTTTGCAAATAGGACTGGCTGAATATTACGGTTATGCTCCATGGTGATATTCATTGATGCAATACTAGTTATTGTAAATACTCATGAATATATTGCTTCTAAAATGAATTTGGTCAGTTCCATAGATTTTATAATTTTTCTTTTCGTTAGAAATTTACATCAGACACGTCTCCTCTTACAACGAATATAAAATATGTATTGAATATGGCAGGTAAAATAAATCGTCGCCTCAATATCGGTCTAGCAGCATACTTTAATTTAGGTTACTATCAATTAGTAATGAAATGCGTTATTAAACCAAAATAAAATTCAATATTGAGGAGTAAAAGAAACGTGCGTTCTAAAAACCTTTATAATATACGATATCATTTTCAATTGTCTTACAAATAAATAAAACCGCTTATAACACTGAATTATAAATGTTCTCTTACTTAGTTTTAAATATGGCGTCTAAAACATTTTCGAGAATTTATTTTTAACACATCCAGGCAACTTGAAACCCTTTGAAAAGTCCAAAAACTAGTATTTATTTCGCTAGTGTACTAGAGTTGAAACTTACTGATATTGCAAAAAAAAACGCAAACTCTTGTCTTGAATTATATATTTTGTACGAATTTGCTGTCAGGGGCTCGATTCTGTATGGAAAATGACACTTACTCGATGTACTATTAATCACGTGAGAGATAAACTCTCCGAGGCCTCCGTGGAGCGGCTCGCTGAAAAAGTTTGTATTAGCTGAATAATGGGGCTGTATCAAAAGAAGTGACCATATGGATATTAAGAAGTGAATAGCTGTGTGCGAGTAGCACAGAGTTAAATTATATTTAAGACCCAAAAACTGAGGCAGGAACACTGTCAAAATATCAATTCGGTTACAAAATACCTGTTACATTTAACTGTTCCTTTTCCCATCACTAGAGGTTTGAGGCTTACAAGATAAAAACGGGATACGAGTATGAAAGGGGATTATAATATTATGCTCAAATATAATATTTTGGATGATTCTGAGGGCTCTATTGAGTCCAGGCGTGGACATAAGAGCGAATGAACGGTGAATGATTGAATGGATGGAAGTGAAAATGAACGATTGAATAACTGATGATCCATCATTCGTAGTCCAGCATAATTAAATGTGTTTGTATTTTGATATTCTACCTATTTATTGCATATTTTGACCCAATATTTTGCCAATCCAATATTTGGATATTATTATATATTAATGGATACCTATAGTAGGTATCCGCTTGGTATACGAGATTTAGGTCTGGAGGACAAAAGAACACGATTACTCAATATCAAATTTCAAGTAACTAGATAATTCTGCTGTATCTCCTTCTAAACAAGGAAACTCAAAGTCCTGAAAATGCTTAGTGTAGAATCGAAACTCGTGTCGATTTCCTATTAAATTTCCTCGTTCAGAATTTGGCAGATAGTTACTAGATAATTGTTTTTTGTTTAATCTTACAGTGGATTTTCGCAACACTTGAGTCAATTAGTTAACAGTTTCAGTAATGAGACCCACATAATCCGAATATGTTTTGTAGTCCCAACCTGACTTGTGGTGACCATTGTCGCCGTCTTTTGACCACTTTACCAATCTCGGTTTACAGGTCATCATTTCTAAACAAAGAAACATTAATATTGCCCCGAGAATTAAGCCATACCACTCGAACTCTGAGACGATTATTTGAAAATTAGTTTTTTAAATCTGTATTTATCACAGGAAATGTTCGAATAATTCAATGAAAAAGTATTACTTACTGCGAAATCACTTTTAATATCAATTAATGAGAATTACAACATCAAACTGAGACGTATACAGAGAAGAGAGTTAATAGGCAAAATAAATAAAATTTACCACAGACTATATTAATGTTTTAACAGAAAATGTACTATTGTTCAGTGCTATAAGCTTCAGAACTAACAGATACTTTATCTGTCACATCAAATCGCCTTTAGATGTGCTCATTTCGTGTTAGACGCATGTGAACACGCTTTATATACAATACACAATGTAGGCGTCAGTACCCTGATTTTGAAAGGGGTTCGACGTTCATTGAATATTGATTTGTTACGATAATATATGGGTTTTCGGTAAAGGAAGTATGGTTGGGGAAAAAGTCGTTAGTCCTGGTATTAAATTTTTAGTTTGATATTTAATATGTATGCTTTCCCAAGTGAGTACACCATGGCGTTTGTAAAAAAGAATGTGTAGTGAGGCAACAAACAAGTGATGCAAGCGTATATAGGCTGCGGTAACCCTTTACCATCTGTTACCATCTGACGGGGCGTCAGCTTGTTTCTCACCTTAGTAGAATTTAAAACAAACCTTTTTTTTCGGTAGAGATAATTATTAATCCACTTTACCAAATCTACCGACCACCTAATCCTACACTGCAATCCACAACAGAGACTTCTGAACTCCGATAAAAAACAATGAGCAAAGATAATTTGATAATTATTAAAATAGGAAGAAAGATCTCGTCAACAAATTTTGTTAACTCGAACCCCAATGCAATTCAAATCCATTAGATCTCCAGGATAAAGTCATGACATCTGACTTGTGGTAGCCATTCAGTTTAAGCTGGGCCTGAAAATGCCACAGGCTGTTGTCAGTAATATTTCACAACAGATTACAACCCGCACTATATTCATAGTAGATAGTCATTTTATTAGGAACTCTATTCAGTTAACGTATAGACACAGCTTAGCTTGAATGATTTATTACCTGATATCTTGCGTTGGAATTATGTTTTTATTTAAATAGCCTTTTGACGTAATTACTTAATTGTATTATTTTTTTATAAATTCAATACCAATTTTACGGCCACTTAAAGAGTGTCAACGGGGCCTCATTACTAAGGCTCTGTTAATCCGCCCGTTCGTCTGTTACAGTATATTTTGAACAGTAATAGATAGGCACTATATTTTCAGAGTGTACCACTACTACCGCTATATCAACAAATAATAAATAGAAAACGTATTTATTTGTTACTTGGCCACATTTATATACTGTAGTTGTACCTTTTGGACTATTTAAATTAATATTTATTTATGAATATTTTCTCCAACTGTACACGTCGTACCCAAATTATTACTAACTTAGTATGTCTATTGACTGTATCATCAAATTTAAATTGATTGACACACACACATGTATTATATTAATTGATAGGTATTAAACGCAAAGAAAAAACTTTAAATTTTAACAAAAATATTTGACAGGGAAAGAGAATGGTAAAATTGATTTCTGAAAGATATATGTACGTATATTATTATAAAGACCACAAACATTGACTAAAGCATTTTGAAGGACAACTTCGTCAGGCAATCTCTATGGCCATGGCTAAGATTCTGTAATGAAAACGACACTAGTTCTAAGCTCTTTGTTCCGTGAGTCCGATGATGTATTGTCGCGGCCTCTTTTCTCTATCTCTTTCGTTAACTACGCAATGACGTGAGAGGTAAGCTCTCCGAGGCCTCGTTACGCCGGCTTGCCGACGAAGTTTGAATTAGCTGTATAAGGGGCTGGAAGAAACAAATTAATCTGCAAGACCTCACTTGATACGAAAGCTGGGCTTTGGTTTATTTAATTTTTAATTGCATTTTTTATGCAAATAATAAGTTGATTTAGATATTATATTAATCATTTGAAATTAGAGATATTTTTCTTCGATGATAGTAAATATGTGACACGCCATTAGCTAAAATGTAACCTACATGTTATGTACTAGCTGTCCCGACAGACATTGTCCTGTCGAAATAAGTCCATACAAAAGTTTCATAAAAAACAATGCAGGAATTCATTCTCTAATTGTAAATCTAAAAATTTTGAATCCACTGGAACACACACACAAAAATCATCTAAATCGTTAGCCACATATGAGGAGTTTTGTAACATACACACGGACAGAAGAATTATATATATTATGATATAATCTGTGAATATTATTCAAAAATAGCTGTAACGGGCATGTGTTACAATACGACTTGCTTTTTCTTTTCAGACTCATTAGAAGGACAACTCACTAAAGTTATCACATCGCTATCGGATAAATAGTTTAAAAGGCATAGGGCAAAAAAATATCTACACTAATATTATAAAGAGGAAAGATTTGTATTTTTGTATGTAACGAATAAACTCCAAAAGTACTGGACCGATTTTAATAATTCTTTTTTCATTAGAAAGCTACATTATCACTGAGTAACATAAGCTACTTTTTATCCAGGGAAAATGTAAATCCCTCAGGAACGCGGGTGAAACCGCGGGGGACAGCTAGTAAAGTATATTTTGCGTAATGGCATTGAATTTTAAAGGTATTCTAATTTTACGGTTGAAATATCACACGTGAAGAATACTGTAGTAGGAAGGGATATTTACTAAAAATAGTAACAATAGTATGTTGCGGACAAACAGAATATTCGAGAGATGTGTGAAAAGACGTCAAAAGCTTCTTGCGGGAGCGGATATCCGCTGCCGACGGCGGTCAACGCATGACTGCACTAATTGCGCTACTTTGTGCCATACTGTGCGTTAAGCTGGCAACACCACTTTGAACAGATGATAAAATTTTCGTTTAACACTGGAATGATTACTTTTACTTAGTAAAAAGTTTTTAAGGTACTAAAATAAATATTTAAAAAGGGCTTCGATGAAAAATGGTGTGAATATAATGCGTTTTAAATTATTGATTAAAATTTTACATCAGTCTTGTTACGTTAAAACAAGAACAATTTAATATGTTGTATAGGTACGGTTTAAATATACTTAGTATGTGGGTGTTAATAACTATATAATTATACAATTTTAAAGGTAAGTACATGTAGTATGTGTATATAGGTAATTTATTATAATAATATTTACCTCATTCATATAATATATACGCAAACAATTTTTATTTTATTTTGCGGGGGCATACATATCTTTTATTTCTCTTACTGTGCCGATACTTATAGAACAGCACATGTTCTGCTTACTTTATAATCAAATGGACCCATATAAAAAATCTCAAGAAAAAAGAAACTTTAAAACATAATGATGACATAAAAAAAATCTTAAGAAAATAAATTTGACACAGAGGACCCGCTGTCATAACGCACATTTTATACCGGAACTGGAGGCCGCTAACGAGCAAGGTGCTCGTCACTTCCGCTTTCGTAAAAGTTTATCGCTTTGAGCTTTCACCGTATACCGGCGTTTAAAAGCTGTTTTGTAAGCTATGCAGTGTTTTGGAAATGTTTTCCGTCAAAAATTTATTCGTTACTTTTTAATTATGAACTACATGAACCTTGAATTTGCTACCGTGAATGCAGCTTTAAGCGCTTTTGTCCAAATGTATGCGTTCATTTAAAAACTGGCCAAGTTAAAATATTATACGTGATTAAACATTATGTTTATTTAGGTCAATGTACCAGCTTGCCATTCAACGGGGCATTGCTGGCAGCCTTCTTGGCACGTTTTTTCAGAGTAGTCATTATGAGCAGTGTTTTTACTTGTAATTGTTTTTATATTTTAATAAGATAAATAAATATTTTGGATTTTTTTAACTAACGATATAATCCTAAACTAAGTAGAGCTTGCAGATGATTCGCATATAAGAAAATACTCGTTTTATATCTTTAAAATAATTAGTTTAAATGACGGAAAAATTCTGATTGGAAGTTTAAATTACACATATATTTTTAATTCATCGTATTTTTGGCAACTGCAAGCGTTCATAGGCTGCGGTGACCGTTTACCATCAGACTGGCCGTCAGCTTGTTTGCTACCTAAGTAGTATCTATAAATAAAAACTGGCTGTCCCCCGCCTGAATAATGTTAAAAAACAATTATCATAATAAAAAATTACGGAACAAACAATCCATATTGTAAAATCCACAAGCGAGCTCTTTACCTAACAGCATCTAATCAACCACTTGGTGAAGTAGAAATAAATAAATATAATGGAAAGCAATAATTTCTTATCGCGGAATAGAAGTTTTAAGTGTGGCTCACATAAAACTGATCGTAAAGGGCAGCTTCCAATGGACAACGGGACTATTACGATACGGAGAATATCGGGATATTGTCGATCGATCGATCTGCGATATGAAACGCGTAAAAGCCATGCCGTGAAACTGCAGGATTATATTGTTATTTATAACTTTTGTTCATTACTGAGACTGCAATGTCCATGTTACTATCTACTAGATCCTAGTTTACGATTTGTGACTATGTGTGTAATGGAGCAATATTAACTCACCCCTCTCAAAATACGGTAGCAGTGTAATGTTACATAATATAATATTGTCAAATCTTTTATAATGCATTTTAAAATATGTTATATAATGTATATATATGGTCACCATTTTGTATTATCTTTATATATATAATTCTTCTGTAGGTGTGTTGACAGTGAACTCCTACTAAACGGCTGGACCGATTTGAATGATTTTTTTGGTATGCGTTTGGGTGGCGCTGCGATCGAATTCTTGCATTTTTGTATGGACTTATTTCGACAGAATGACGTCTATTCGGGCTGCTAGTATTAATATATACATATTACTACTACTATTACTATTACTTTTTTTTTTTAATAATAACGGTTTGAGTTCACTTGGAAAATGTTTCATATTTTATGGTTATGATAAAATGTATAAAAAACTTTTTTATAAATGCTATCTTGCTTTATTTTTCTAATACGCATTCTTTTTTTGTTGTGTGTATATTTATGACAGCTGTTTGTTTTTCTATCCGGAATTAACTGGTTATTTCAATTTATTTTTCAAAAAAGTGCCATGTGTAGTCCCCGACTTACCCGCCGCATATAAAAAAACCCTGATATACAAATTCGCAATTTCCCTTTATAATATTACTATAGATTTAACAGATTCAGAATATTTAATGTAATCTCCAGAAATAAAAAAAATACACTCATTTTGTACCAATCAACTACTGGACAGGCCAGTTGGCTTGGTGGTTAGCGCTCTGACTGCCAAACCGAAGGTCGCGGGTTCGATTCCCACCCAGGACAAACATTTTGTGTGCATGAACATGTCTGTTTGTTCTGTGTCTGGGTGTAAATATCTATATTTATGTATGTATTTAGAAAAAAAAGTATTCTATGTAGTATATCAGTTATCTGGTTTCCATAGTACAAGCTCTGCTTAGTTTGGGACCAGATGGCCGTGTGTAAAGAATGTCCCGGGATATCTATTTATTTATTTACTATACATTTTCAAATAGGCGGATATTTCAATATTCTTGGAAGCACAATAAGATAATTAAAAACAATAGTAGTTCCAGCGTCTTGAAAAATATTTAAAATACTTGGATATTTAGTCAAATGACAAAACACTTCAGATCAATATTACGAACCTAATGCAATCTCAATGCGATATTAAATTGAGTATTCCGAATAAATATTTATGGTCACCAAGCAGTTAATATTTTATGTCTAGCTTAGTCTAGTCTATATTTAACTTTGGGTTATTAATTACTGACTATACGATACAAAACATGATGATTTATATTTTTTTTTTGCAGTCATGAGCTCGGACCTTACAGCGAGATTGACCGTGAGTTTATGAGAATCGCACTATACTAAATTGATTAACATAATATCCAAAAAAAAATTTTTTTACGAGTTTCTGATTCTCAACTAAGCAGAGCCAGTAATAAACTTATTTTATAACTGGATACAAATATATATTTTTTAAATATATACTAGTACAGATAAAGAATAAACAGACAATTTCGAGTAGTAGAGCTCTTAGTGCAGAGTTCGTCCGGGGAAGTACTACCACCTCACCCATTTCTGCCGTGAAGCAGTAGTGCACTTGTGTTACTGTGTTTCGGTTAGAAAGGTAAGGGCCCGGTGAAATTACAGGCACATGAGACTTAACAACTTCACGTTTCAGGGTCGACAACGCATTGGCGATGCCCCTAGTGTTGCAAATGTCCATAGGCGGCGGTGACCACTTACCATCAGGTGGACCGTCCGCTTGTTTGTCGGCCCATGTGGTATAAAAAAAAAAAAAAGACATGCGTGACAAATGCTGTCACGTATGTGAATCAAATCCTCGACCTGTGGCTTGGCAGTCTTACAGCCATATCAAATATCCTTTTTACTATTGGATCTTTGCATTATGTGATTACTACATCACATTCTAAGGTAAGATTGTGTTAAAAATAAAACGAATATGGTAAAAGTTATAGGTTATTAAAATATTACTTTATGTGCATTAGTGTGGCGGGTCACTCACTTGCCTACAATATGGCGAAGAGGGTGATGGCTCCCACATATCAAAAGTGAACGGGTGCTTGTGAGAGCTGGTCTGGTGGCTTTAGTTTGTCGTTTTACATTGGGCATTCATATTTAAAAAAAAAGTTATTGTTAGTGAAACGAAATAAATTATGTGGAATAAATCAAAATTTGTTTTGGAAACAATTGCCGAGGGTTTTACCGACACTTCTCGATAAAAACAACCTTCCAGTTAGAGTAAGACTATACACGTATGCTCGTTTATTCATTCAGTGATGAAATTAGTCAGTTGAATATACGCATGTATTAAAAAGAATAGATGTAGTATATGTTGTATATCAGTTATAACTGGTTTCAACAGGTCAAGCTCTCCTTAGTTTAAGATCAGACGGCTGTGTAAAATAATATCCGAGAATATTAACACACAATACTTTTATAAAATTGTTATAAATTTTATCTCGTAACAAAATCAGAATTTCTGAATGTCACAAATAAATAAACTTTTTCCCTTTACACAAAACTTTCTGTAAGCCTATTTACAATTTGTATACAAAGTTTATGAATAAAAGCGCTCTTGTTTGCGACTGAGCGTCTTTTCCGGAGTTTTGTCCCGTATAATGATGTTACAACGTTCTATAACTAGATAATGCAATTTGCTAAGAAATACGAAAACTGTACCAGAAGTGGTATTATCAAAGTTATTTGGAGAAGGTTTTAAAGTTTGAAAACAAAATGAAAAAAAAACATACCATCATTAGGACCTTAAGAATCTTTGAACATTCTTGAACATTTAATTCTGTTTAATCCCTACAAAAGCACATATTATGAAGGTCGGAATGAAGGCCTTCAACTGAGAAGAACTTTAGCTATTCTTTCTTCAAATGTTTAAAAATATTGAAATACTAAACCATAAAACCATAACACTGGTTCAGAAGCTTACTTTTAAATATAGATAGAATGAAAATTGAAGACAAAATATTGATGCTGTATGATCTAAAATAGTAATTTTTTTTTGTCTGTTTGTCCCGGCCAACCTCCGAAACGGCTAGACCGTTTTACTGGACCTACACTGGCAGATAGCTGATTTTATAAGTTCACGTAAAAACTAAACGAATTTGGATGAAACATGGCATATAGATTTGTAACCTGGACTGACACATACGATACTTTACCCCGGGTAAATGTAAAATCCTTGGCACAAAACCGCAGTAGACAACTAGTTCAAATTAAACTTCTCATTTATTTGTTTTTATCTTAAAGCATCTCCACATGCTTGCAATTCGAACTTATTTAGTTTCATCAACTGTGCACAGTAGGTACCGCATCAACAAATGCCTTTGTGAAAGTAGATTGCACCGGACCGTGCCGAGAATCGTGAAGTTCATTATTTCCATTGAAAACTGGTATGAAACACCACACAATTTATTTTAACTATTCGTACGATTGCCCAGTTGCCAGTACCGCATCCAGTGGAGGATGCCAAAACGTTGATTACTTTATTTTCTATCATCCTTTTTTTAATGTATTTTTAACCAGCTAACCTCTTGCAATTTCACCTGCATTCTCAAGCTTCTCACGGTTTCCGGGATTATAACATAGACGATATCAATTGGGAATAGTGTAACTTTATATCAATGAAAGAATGATAAAAATCGGACTAGTAATTTCGGAGATTTAAATACCTCTTATATCATTGGAAATTTAGTTAATCGTTTATTGAGTTGGAAATTCTGTTCCCATAGTTCTATCTAATTCAATGATTGCCTTACCTAAGCCCCTAACTTATCCCAAATTCAACTCTGTTTCAATTCCCACACATACCCGCGAGGGATCTAAGTTCCACTCATTTCCACGAGTGTTTAAGACTGGTACGTGTTTCCAGAACTGTAAATTGAACAACGGTATTATACCCACTGAATATGTTGCCTTCAGCGATCTGGTATTGCACTGTAAAATAAGTCATGAATACTGAGCAGTTAGGTATTAATTTCTAATTACTTTTCTGGATAAAAAGTTATCGAATAGCATAGCAAATTAGTAATCGAATACGTTAGTAAGGTCGTAGGCAGGAATCTTACAATGAACTTGAACTACCGGGGAGTGCAAAATCTGAGAAATGAGTAATACTTCCTAGTAACAGACTTGGTATTACCTTCAACTTGAAAATCTGTCGCAAAAGAACTACCAGTGTATCCCTGCAGACGGACTGAAGAACTAGTTGCTAAATCTCGTGATATTGAAAATTACCATAAACATGTGACCACTTATCATCAGTTAGACTATAAGCCTGATCGACAATATTTGGACAAATAAAATGAAGACTTGATTTGTGCTATCTACACAATCTATTTTTAGGTGAAGTAGCGCAACAAACAAGCAAAATTAAATGGTCTCTCAGTCCCATGGACATTTGCAATACCAGAGGTACCATAAACGAATATTGACCCTGAGACACGTTGTCAAGTCTCATTTTCCTGTAATTTCACCAGCCGCTTTACCTAACTAATTGAAACTGAAACTCACCTCTTTTATATATTTTACTAGCTGTCCCCCGCAGTTTCACCCTCGTTCCCGAGGAATGTAACATTTTCCCAGCCCAAAAAGTATCGTATGTTACTTCTAATACCTCCAAGAATATGTGCACAAAGTTTTATGATGATTGGTTAAGTAGTTTTCGCGTGAAAGCGTAACAAACAAACTTACACATTTATAATATTAGTGTTGTGAATAAAACGTTCTCAAGTAAAAATCTTGAAATGAAGAGCTGAAGCTAAAAATAGTACTGCAGCTTACTTTAACGGGATGCCTGAATGCTCTTTCAAAAGTTACCGAAGACATTTACATTTTGTTAAGAAACTTCGAACAAGTACTTTGTACGGAAGATTCTCGTGACTCCTTTATTGTGAAAAACTCCGGTCCTACCTGACTTTTATCATGCTAATAATGCGCTTGAATATTTCCAAGCATCCAACTGCGGTACTTAATTTTTTGAATGAAATATAAATGGCTTCATTACCACGAAATATAAATAACAAAGTCTTGATTTCTAGGCTTTGAATGTGACATTTGAGAAAATTGTCTACAGTGAGCCAAGTCTATAAGTAAATAAAATTTATTAAATAATAGTAAATAAAAATAAATACGACATTTAAGTTGTTTTGAGTAAACATTAAAATATCACATACTAGCTGTCCCCTACAGTTTCACCTGTGTTCTCGAGGGATGTAATATTTTCCAGGCACAAAAAGCATTCTATGTTACTTCTAATACTTCCAAGAATATGTGTTCAAAGTTTCATGACGATCGGTTAAGCAGTTTTCACGTGAAAGCGTCACAAACAAACTTATATTCACATTTATAATATTGTTACACGCGTTCCCGTAGGATGTCACATGTATTATACATAAAAACCTTCCTCTTTAATCATTCTATCTATTAAAACCGCAACAAAATCCGTTGCGTAGTTTTAAAGATTTAAGCATACATAGGGATATAGTGACAGAGAAAGCGTCTTTGTGACATGCTATGTAGTGATGATTTGTAGGGATAACCCTTTTTTACCTGTACTATTTGATCATCCAACAAGATCATTTGATCCTGAAGTAAGCAAAGTAGTTATGGAAACCAGAAAAGCGCAAATACTTTATGGGATTTCAACGATAATCTTATGGGGTTATAGATTAGCTTTATAGTCATGTCAAAATATACTATATCGGTGACGGCGATGAGTTGAAAATTGATTGTAACATTGTACGAACATAACACCCTTACACGATCCCTACACGAGCGTTTCGCCAAAGGAAAGTTGTTAAGCGGAAGTGAACCAGGCATGACGTGAAATACTGCCCCACCGAGCAAACTATTACTCTCACACTCTTTGGTGGAGGGTGGCAATAGGTTAAGTAAGTTACGGATAAAAAAAAACAAAAAAAAAGTATCCGAAAAAAATAGTCAATATTTTTATAGAAAGCTGAGATGAGTCTATGAAAAATATACTCGTCTGTGATAATAATGGTACAAGTTTGATTTCCATTACTTTTCGAATGCCTAAGGTATGCGATGAAAAGAATTACCGTTAAAATAATTAGCAGCTTAGTTAAAGTTGTTCTGTTCCTGAATAAATTTATTTCGATTTTTATAAAAATTATTTTGACTGTGTCTGTATGTAAATATCTATATCGACGGTTAAAAGGCGACTGGATTCAAGCGCCATTTTGAAAACTTTACAGGAGAGCTATTTGAAAATGTTAAAACCCAAAAACAGATACTGCATCTAAGCTTCTTAACATTCCACATCGAAGCTGTTGAATATTAAAACTAAATGCAAGCTTCAACTAATTTGTGCATGGGCCATCATCATAGTAGTATAATTCATTGAGAAAAATGTTACTTTCGTCATAAATGGCGGTTGAGTCAAGTCGCCTTTACCCGTCGTATAATACATAGGTATATATTTTTTTAAATAGTATGTGTGTATGTCGTCTAACTGGTGTGCATAGTATAAGCTCTGCTTAGTTTGGAATCACATGGCCGTGTGTAAAGAGTGGATAAAAAATAAAATTGCAAAATCAATAAAAGAAAGAGAGAAAGAAAAAGAAAAAAATATAAAAACTGAGGGGTAATATTCTATGGATGGCTTATGTATTTTTGTAGACATGGTCTCCCTACAACCAGACAATAACACAATTACGGCGAGCTAAGTTACATCTAAGTTAAACTGTTCAAAGCTTGTGGATGAAAACTTCATGGGGAAACCTTACACTTACAAGACATGGTTAATTAACACCAACATAATAATCTAATATATAAAAATCTATGTTTGTTCGTATATTATTCATTGTTCATCCAATTGCGATAAAACTTTGACAAATTATAGTTTGGACTTGCGCAAAGGTTGTAGGTATAGTAAAATTAACTTATAGTAGATGTCGCGCGTGTCGTACCGGTGAATGTATTTAAAAGAGCATTTCTGTGATTCTAAAATTCTTCATTTTTAAAATTGTTGTTTATTACTCTTTTCCTATTAATGTATTAGTCAACTACATCTTAGAAAGAGCCAGCCAGGGTACTTATAGTACAGGGAAGTTGGGCTCCTGTCTTCCATAGAGGTAAATACTTGTTTATCAAAAAAAATGTTTTTTTTTTGTGTGGGAGAAAATAAACGAATTTCATTTATTTATTATTAAATTTTAATTATTTTTCACTTTTAAAATTGACAATACACAAAATTTATTTTGCGCAAGTAACGTGCCTTAAACCAGCTAGTATTAAAAAAAAAACAAGAAACATTTAACTTAAAGTGCCGGATAATTACAGGTACAGCTGGACCATAGACAACGGCGATCACTTTTTGAAAGTATTTTTTTTTCTTGAAGTCTTAGATCGCCTCAAAAAACCTCAATGCCACATAATGGTTTCAATACTATTTCAGTACGGAACCCTAAGAACAAGCGCCAACTAGCCGCAATTTGACAATAAATCCTTTCTCAATTGACAATGTAAAATAATTAGCCAAAGAAAATATATTTCATGACAACATGAAGCGGTCTGCTCTCTCACTGACCCATATAATTGGTATTAGCTGACAAAATCTCTGAGGTTCACATTTCATCAAGTTCTTACCGTAGCTGGCAATGCTTCAAAGAAACGTGATTATAGTAGTAAACTTGTAGTGCCACGCGGTTTCACCCGCGTTCTCGAGGTAACATTTGCCCGGCATAATAAGTTACTCCCGTCAGTTATAAAAATACCGTCAAAATCGGTCTAGCCGTTTTGGAGATTAGCCGGACAAACAAATAGGCCGATAGAAAAAAAAAAAAAAAATGGCCTTGTTTAATTATACTGTACCAATTCATATGCATTTAGTAAAAGCCTGTTCTTTTCATATAAATATTTTAATATAAACATTTTCCAATAAACACATTAATTTTATTTATTTGCATTGATGACAATGTCATTAGCCTTGTTTGACTTATATATAGAATTATTCAAGTTAAAATAAGCTTCGGGGCTCGATTCTGTAAGGAAAATGACACTAGCTCGAGGATGTTTCGTTGCGTCTTGCGTGCTCTGTCCCTTTCGCTAACTACGCTAATACTAACTAATCACGTGAGAGATAAGCTCGCCGAGGCCTCCGTGAAGCGGCTCGCCGACAAAGTTTGTATTAGCCGAATAAGGGGGCTAATAGGCAGCCAGATGAGTTTGTGTTGAAAAGTACATAACGAACATAAAAGATTTGATATTTTTTTGTAACACCGCAATTTTAATTTTTTACATCATTGGTCGAATTTTAAAGAACAATACATTAAAAATAAATTATGTGTGCCGTTCACACACGGTTGCAGTTTGTTCTTTATTATAGATACTTTCTCTCCCAGGCTACATCCCATAGAGGTATAATATATATATTTGTCTCTTTTTAGAAATTATTGGCAGCATTGCAACGTTGGAAACTTTAACTTTTTAAATTATTCAAAAGAGTTTTGCCAATTTGCAGTGAGTATCATAAAAAAGACCATGGCCTTATTACCTATTATTATTAGGTCAAGTACCTGTACTTATCTATACAATAACAGTTTATATTATCTGTATTACCTACGTAGGTTTTCTAACTAGAAGTCCTACTAATATTATAAAAGTGAAAGTTTATTTTGTTCCATTTTCAAGCGGACATGGTCTATACTTTTTAAAGAATTTTGAACCTTTGTATGTTTGTGACTTAATCATGCATTGACGACCAATTGGATTTGAATAAAAGTTGGCACACAGATAGAATTTATCCTCGGCTAACACAAATGATACTTAGGGCTGGACAAATTAGGAAAGTAACACGGAAAAGTTGCCCAGACTTCTTTAATAGAATTTTGGCGTGAACTCAAGCCTCGATTCAAAATGCTCACGATTCGAAGCATTACAACGCATGAGTAAAGCTAGTATAACATAAATACAAGTGCATACATATTAATAAACAACTTCAGATTTATTTAAATATAGAATTACCCCCCAAATTGGCATCTACAAAAATAACAGCTTACAAGAGCCGTGACGGAGAACACGCGATTAACAACGGCAGGTGATGCAAGCCGGAAGGCGCAGGTGCCAGCGCCGAATGAACGTGAGTCATCGGGTAGTGTCGTGCCGTGTCGTGTCGTGTCAATACAGTGTAATGTTACGTATGTTTCAATCCATTTATAAATAGTCGAAATCTTTATATAGATTTTAATAGTGGTTTATAAACAAGACTGGGTATTGCGAGTCTGCGAGCCTTCAATTTGCGTATGAAAGGTTTCGTGCAATTATGATAACGAAGTGGACATAAGAAATAGGGTCCTGTTGGAATGAAACTGTTTACTGTTTTGAGCACAAACCCTAAAAGATCAACAAAATGTAACATTGAGGCCTACTTTAGTTTATTTAATTTTTGAAAGAACAATTTTAATGGTCATAATATATTATAAGTAGCTAAATGGCACTCACACACTTGCACGCTTTGTCTTATGTATTGTACATTACAATTTATACTGGCTGCAGCATTACAGAGTGATTAATTAATTAAATATTATGTGGGTAGTCTTATTATTGTTGCGAGCCTGTTTGCAGAATGTTGCTACTTGCAATCGAGACAAACCTCCGTGGTTTTTTAGATTGTAATGATTGTAATTATGTTGTAAGATGTTTTTAATAGTAATAAATAAAAAAATAAAAATTATCTATTACCATTGTGATCTATAATTACAAAAACTCGTTTTTCTATATTTTTATACGCATATTATACATTTGTTCCAGATCTCAAAGATGAATGATTACTTTCTCATCAAATTAGATTGTGACCAATTTGCGTCATGACGGGAACAACTTGTATTATATCCTATGTACTATAGCATAGTACAAGTTGTATAGTATGAAGGCTGCCTTCCGAACCGGTTGTAGCTTCAGTAACTTTACATTTGACCTTAATAAGTGCCTTCCGAAGGCCTAAACTGAATAAATGGTTTTGATTTTTGAATTTTTGAATATGTACTATATCAAAAACCGTGGAATGTCTTCGATACTTACAACTCACTAAAATGTCATCGTTATCGGATAAATAGTATAAAAAGGCATAGGGTAATAAACACACAAATATTAATTGTTAGTTATGTATTATATATATATTCATTATAATGTATCAGTTTCATATAAAATAATCAGGAATTTCTCCCTTTTTTTAAGAGGGGTTGTCTGAACAAATTTTCATAAAAATATTACAACTCAACATACTACCAGCCTATTATTTCCCACAACCTTCAATCCAATCAATACACTGAACCCGAAACACGAGTTCAGCGCAAATCATGCGTAAATTCCACTACATAAACTAAACGCTTCGCTGCCGCGCCGAAAAAACTCCGTGTTATGTGCGAAACGCACTCAAAAACAAGAGTGGCAGACAAGGAATAACAATAAATCTTACCTTCTAAACGAGAGAGGGCAGCATCTTGCCTGGATATACGTCGACAGCTATATTTCCAACAGTGCTGGGCCGCGCACCTGTGGACAAAAAGCGGCCATCAGTTTCGTCAGGGGAAAAAATTGGGAATGGTTTAGAGGGGTTTTAGACCCCGCGCTTCATCCCATAGGGTGAACTGACCCACTATTATTTTGCATCAAGGTCTGTTTAGATATAAGCGGTATTCGCTTCTACTGTGGGTAGCGAAAACTGAGAGCGTATACGGTATTGCTACTGCTCAAACCTGAGCAGATATCGCTACGGGTTTATGCTTCGCAAAGAAGTGAAAAGATCACCTGAACGATTTTATGGTTGCGCTCAAGCCTCGGAACATACAAATACTCGGAATTTTGCCGGTATTTTTCGCTACCCACAGTAGCAGGGAATATAGCTTGAATGTGAACAGACCTTTAGACTTTTCGTCTTACTGCCAAAACAAACAAAAACGATAGTGTTTTTTTTATTGTTTTTGTACTGATGGCTAGAGAAGTCTTATGCCAATTTTGCATGCCTCACTTAGAAGACGTCTAACATTTATGTGAAATTTATAAAATTGTATTAAAAACTCTTATTAGGCGTAAGGAGACTCCTAACAACTTAGGGAAAGTGGGCATTAGACTCAGTGAGATAAGGTCCCTTTGACTCTAAATTTTTATGGTTTATTACGTTTTTATCCATATCATGTTGGTTTTACTGCAATATAGGAGGCCAGGCTGTCTCACTTATATTAAATATGCTAAAGTATTTTTGGCGGTACCACTCAGCTGCATAGCGGTTGATTGGATTTTCATTTAATGTATAGTTTGTTTACTTTAGGTTAAGACTTTTTAAACGCAGGAAAAGCTAGCGATTTTAGTATAATTTATATATCTATCTAACGGATTGTTCAGATTTATTCCCACAGAATATATTAATTTTACTTTCTTAAAAAATTGAAATACCAATTTATCTTTGATAAATAGACAAATGAAGTTGTTCTTACCAAGCAAACAATTTTTGCAACTATTTCACTCAAATATATTTTTTTGTATTTAACATGAAGGTGCTATGTTGCCACAGATGGCTTTTACTATCGTGGCTAATTCGATAAGTGCAGAAGCTAAACAATGGGTAATAACTGAATTAACACGAAAATAACAATTAAGCAAGATTTTACGTATTCAACGCGTATTGTTACAGCACAATACGTTGCGATTCGATACCCTATTCATCGGATTTGTATTATACGAGCGACGGGATCTTGTTTGTATTTCCTGTCATCTAATTAGGAATGCAGCGTCAGAGGTGCTGGTAGGGTTGGCAAGGGAATAGGACACCATCATTTTCAATATGGAATTTTCATCGCCAATGCGTCAGTGACCCTGAGACATGAAGTGAAGGTAGTTAAGGTAGGAAGTAGAAGGTACGCTAAGTCTCATGTACCTGTAATTTCACCGCACCTTTTTTACACGGTGGAAATGGGTAAGGTGTTACCTCGGACCAACTCTGTACTATGAGCTCTACTACTCTAAAAACTTATTCCGCTATACCCTGAGCTTATGCTATTTGGCTATTGAATTCGAATTTGCTGAATTTATTGGTTGACTATTCTCTGTCTCTATCGCGGACAGCGAAAACTTAAGAGACGTTCGCTATCACTATGTTCGCCTAAGTGTAAACTCAGCAGATTTTTAGCTATTGAGTGACATGGCACCGTCGCCATCGACTTATATCGATAATAATTAATATAATTGCGTAATTTAGAATACTTTGTTGACTTTTTTGTGATAAAATCTCAGCTTTCCCTACACTGCCATTTAATCAAGACGAACAAATGTAAGTTTAAATTTAGGCTGTAAACTATTTGCTCCATAAAATTTATTTAAACATTATTTCCTTTATAATAAGGTGCATCTTTTGATCCAATGGAACATTGTAGAATTGGGTAAACTATCCTATGACATACTACATACTATAGGGTAAATTGCATTAAAACTTTAAACTAGTTTGAGACAAGCTAAGCTACGTTTTACCATACATTTGACGGGTTAAGTCTCACTTAAGCTAGCTTTAAGTTATGGTGCAAGACGGGGTGGGGTTACAATGTTAAAATCATACTTGGGTATTACTATGAAAGTTTAGATGTTTGTGTCAAAAACGCATAAAACTACCATGAACTTTAATTAAATTTGATGTTTGTTTTTTTTTGTGACTTTGTAACCTATAAAACTTCTAAATTATTGATCAGCTTTAGTGTATACTTTCTTTCTTTATACACATATATATGCATCATATAAATTACACACATACATATATCATGCCACAATGCTATGCTGGCTGCTGGGATGATGGCCATCACTAGGGGACTTCATTGACTGCTTAACATCAGCATGGAGCTAATTTGTGCGGCAGCAATAAAAAAATATATATAACTTCCGAACCCGTGTTAGAGTCAGACCATTCATAAATGCCTGTGAAGGCGTATTTGAATAAATATTTCATATTTAAATAAAATTGAATGAATTTTTCATTTCATTTCATTAAGGCTTCTTATGATGCTGACGCTACATAGACAGAATGTGTACCGAAAACACAAAATCTTTTTATCCGGGAAAACATTAGGATTCACGGAACGAGGATAAAACCGGACGGTTTATTTTGAACCTTTTATTTTTTAACGTATAATCCGTTGAAATTACACGTGTGTGCCAACCCTAGAGGTGTAGACGCGCCGACAATAGTAACGGAAGATAGCAATTAACTGGATATGGCGGAAATGAAGAGGTATGTACACTGTTCATGTATAGCGGGTTATGTAAGCATCGATATAATTGAACTCTGTATATTTGAACTGTTCTATACAAGCTTGCACCTCACGGCCTCAGCTACGTTCAAGAAATAACGAATAGTTACCTAAAATTCAGTGGTAGAGTTTTAAGTGAGTGATTTTTTTTTTATGCCCCTGGGGCCGACAAACAAGCAGACGGTCCACCTGATGGTAAGTGGTCACCGCCGCCTATGGAAATTTGCAACACTAGGAGCATCGCCAATGCGTTGTCGATATAGAGATACAAGGGTACCACCGTACTTATATCTGGCGGAAGCAGTAGTGCACTTGTTCGTCCGTGTAAGTGTTACTAGAGGTCATAATTTTCGTCTCTTACAAAAAAGAAAAAGTAGTGCACTTGTATTATTGTTTCGATTCGTAAGGTAAGGGGGCCGGTGATATTACATATTTTACCTAATAACTTATTGACCTCTTAGTGCAGAGTTCGTCCGGGGAAGTACTACCACCTTACCCATTTCTGCCGTAAAGCAGAAGTGCACTTGTATTACTGTGTTTCGGTTAGAAAGGTAAGGGGGCCGGTGTGATTACAGGCACATGAGACTTAACAACTTCCGGTCTCAGGGTCGACAACGCATTGGCGATGCCCCTAGTGTGGCAAATGTTCATAGGCGGCGTTGAACACTTACCATCAGGTGGACCGTCTGCTTATTTGTCGGCCCAAAAAATATATATCTGCTTACACGGACAAAAAATTATAATCAGAGCCTATCTTGAGATTTTTTAGATTCTCAGACAGAGATAGATCAAGTATTTTGAAAGTTAAATATTTATTTACTGTATACACCAATTTTAGATTGTATTGAAAATCTATATTCGGAAGTTGTTAAATTGAATACCATTAGAAGAACGTAAAAGCTTTAACACCAGAAAAATATTTCGCTAAGTAATATTTAGTTTTCAAGTTTTCAAAAGAACTTCGTTATTTCGGATGTTTGTGATGTTAACTTACAGAGCTTATTTTTCCCTGTTCCCGGTACTGTTGATAGACAGGAAATAAGTACATACTTTGCTTATGTACTCAATTACAGCGCAACGGAATATAGTCATTATGCTTCGTTAAACAAACTGGAGCAACATTCTGTGAACGGACCTTATATAATAGGGTGCATATCTGTTTAATCATATATGTATTCAGAAGAAAAAAATATCTAATTTCCATAGTAGGTACAAGCTATCTTGGTTTTGGATCAGATAGGGGTGTATTGGACGCCTTTCCAGAAAAACATTAAATGCGATTTCATTAAGATAACATCATAATATTAACACCTACACTTTTCTAATTGCACATCTACAACTTTTTTTGAAACCCTCCTAATAAGACCTGGCTTTCAATTTCAATTGGTAGAAGCAATTTTACTACATGAAAAGGAATACTGATGCTGTGTCCCGATCAACTCCCTCAATCAAAATAAAAATTAGATTTTACAATATAGCTATTCAATATTGTAGATGAGATGGCCATCTCTAAATGTATTTTTTTTTTTGATTGGACGAAGGTAACTCTCCTCTGGCCTCTGGTAACTCTAACATCCTTATGCGGGCATGTTCGCCGAGCGCCGAAAACTCTCAGTCGAGGAGACAAAAATTTACACATCACTACATAGTATAAAACAAAGTCGCTTTCTCTGTCCCTATATCCCTATGTATGCTTAAATCTTTAAAGCTAGGCAACAGATATTGATGCGGTTTTTTTTTAATAGAGTGATTGAAGAGAAAGGTTTATATGTATTAGTATTTACATTGCACCTGAGCGAAGCCGGGGCGGGTCGCTAGTAAGTTATATACGCAGGCTCGTGCAGCTACCAAAATGCTTTAGCAACGTGTATCAAACATTAAAACCATGAAGTTTACAAAAAAGATCAAACTCAGTTCCTACAGCTCATTATGGTCTTCGTAATGGTGTATAATACTGTCTGTGGCTAACACCTTTACAACAAAATATAAACCCATAAATAATCCCCTATTATTGATATAATAAATTTTAAATCGACGGGTGAAAGACTGTTTGAAGCGACATTTTATAAAGTTTACAGGAGACCCCCAAAACCTTGTAATACAGCTTATATTTTCATTGAGAAAAATTATGGTATAATTTAAATGGCAGTAGGTTTCACGGGAAACATCGCACAACTGAATATCATCCAAAATGTCACTTCAAAAAATAACCTTTCACCCCTCAACATGTTAACATTAAAAGCACCTGACGCTTAGTATATCGCAAAGCTAAACAATAAAACACAAGATGAAATCTTCTAACATCTTACTTAACTAACAAGTGACAAAGATAAATTCATCTCGCAATAAACTGTGCATAAACGTTCACTAAAGTATTTCCCTCGCGATAGTAACGTCATTAATCTTACAATTTACGTCAAAGTTACACAAATTTATTTACGTGTAACGAGCGACGATGTTGGCTTTAGTTGGTTGGCATTACCTAAATAATAGGCACACATTGAAGGCTTACATAGATTACGGTAAGGCATTTACGTGTCGCTTTGAACTGCGAACAGTTTGAACTTGAGTAAATTTTAGCTTTTGAAATTTTCATATTGACGGGAAATTTAGAATTTTAAAAAGTAGGTGTACGTATTTTGTAAAGAATATACTAGTATTAGTACTTAGTAAAGTAATATTAGTAATAGTATTGAGATATAGATTTTAAAAAAAAAATCAAAATAAAAAAAAATATATTCAAATTTAAAATAATCAGTGAGCGCCGCGTCGCCACGCCTGCAATCGGTTTTACGTGCGGCTATAGATGTTTCAAATCAAAAATTAAATGCAGAATACTGCCTCAAACCGGTGTTAGGTATTTTTTTATCGGTTCGCAAACATTTCAATTACTTAAAAAATATAAACGACTATATTTTTCGACATAAATGGTAAATATTATGATCAAGCAAGGTTATTCGTTTATAAATTATTTAAATCAAACAGTACTGTGAAGTAAAATATGGTAGTTGACTTATAAAATAAATCATACGCAAAACAACAGCTTGGCAAAACATCAAGTCATTAATAATGGTACGAAGTTGGAATTAATTTAATTATTTATCTTGACGGTAATTTATTTGGGTACATCTATATTTGGATAACTAATTCAATGTATCTGTAAATCAATTTTAAATAATTGTTTCTGTAAAGTTTCAACATTTCTTTATATTCAAAGTTTATGTGTTCGGAATTGCAATTAATCACGCATCAGATGAAATATGTTTGTTACTAAATAGTTAGTTAAGCTATTTAATTGTTTACATTATATTACATTTTATTGTAAAATTGGTAGGATTGAGTAGAAATAATTATAATTTTTTTCATTAAGTTATTTTATAATCGAAATTACACATTCGTCGCTTCGTCTTGTGTATGAAACATAATAACTTATACTGGGTGCAGGATGACAGAGTGATTAATAAATTAAATATTATGTGCGTTTCTTTAACTATTATTGTGGCGAGCTTGTTTGCATAATGATGCTACTTGCAACCGAGACAAACCTCCGTGATTTTTTAGTTTGTAACGATTAAAATTATATTGTTAGTAATCATGTTTTAAATTGTAATAAAAAAAAATATAAAAATATAGGTACTTATTTCCCGAAATCAAAAGAGACATAATATGAAGGCGACATGATGACTTCGTTTTTAATAACTTCTGTTTATCGGGACAAAGAGCTTGGGACCGAATGTTAACAAAATTTGTGATTTCAATAAAGGAAAATTATATTAGCAACAGGTAAGTAAGAAAAACCAGACAAAAAAGATTGGATATCGCGTTACAAACAACAGTAGAATCAATGTCAAAGTCATAAGAAATCAAAAAGCAATTAACTGATCAAATAGTTAATGGACCTCATCTTAGCATGCAAATGATTCATAAATTAAAGAGCATAAGCAATTAAAATCTCATAGATACTAAATAGATCTTAAAATAGAATCCTCTCTCCCGCCTGGGGAAAAAACTCCACAATATCGCACACAAAATAGCTCGTCACTAAAACTCAAACTCTCACTTTTTGTCACAAATTTCACACACATTAGCCGTAAAAAAATGCGAACACTCAATTTGGCACTAAAAATGGAACTCCACGAGAGTTCTAATTTTAAAATTTTCAAGAATGACAGGTAATTATCAACAACTTTTTTATCGAGTTGGCAAACGTGCCCTCTCGTGGAGCCTCATTTTTTTTCAAATCGACTTTTTTATTGGAAACTTACAGTGGTGCGCGCGCCTAACACAGAGATACTGAGTCGTTCCTAGTATAATTCGTTCGCTGAAATCTAAAAAAAGATGGGACACTCATACATGAAGTGTGCGGAGTACATATTGGGACGTCACAGATTATAATATCGCGTGGTGGCACTGAGTCTACTCTTTCGTTTTAGAATTTGACACTTGTATTTTCTATTTGTCTACCCACTTCGTAGTCTTGCTCTTGGCGTAGGATTTGTATGCACTTGAATCGTAAAAATAGGCTAATAGTTTGCCCAAATTGTTTTTTAAGCGGTAACATCTTTTACTGCAACAAAATTTTAGTGAAACTAATTTAAATACTAAGTCCAGTGTTGTCCGCTACTGAACATAAGACCCCCATAGTTTCCTATAACGAATGATCTTGATCTCTTACATTCTAAGCTGGATCTTGAGCTAAAAGACTTGATTTTGTCTGTTCTTAGTAATTACATTAAGAACTCCTGGACTCAAATGACAAAGGATGCTTCTGCTTTTTGAAGCAGACTTGAGCTTCCTAAATTACTGCTACTACTATGCATAAACTGGTTAAATGAAAATAGTCATGACATGCATAACAGTCAAATCCTTTCAGAGTCAAGAATGCAATGTCAAATCCCCCGATACTGCTAATCTTCCACGGCGGCGATGACCACTTACAATCAAGTGGACCGTCTGCGTGTTAGTCGGTCTACAAAAAAAAGAAATAAAGAGAACAGCTTACTCTCTTTTCGTCTTTTTACTCTTTTAAACAATCCAACTCGAATGTGCAAACTCACAAGTGGTGAAGTGTTATGATAACTTAAGTATATCTTATCTTACTTTTTAATTAGCTTGAGTGAGTCGAGTGTAAGAAACTAAGATTCAAGAGTGTAGTATTCATTGACTGTACGTTTTTCAAGTATCGATTTCGAAGCTTTAGGTTCGTATTGACTCTACGCTGAATATATTAACCCCTTCTCTGATTTGTTTTATTCTTCTCAATATTTTCTGCATTGACCAGTGATCTACCAATACTGTGGTTTAATATTCTTAGCATCTAACCCCCCATTATCAAAGCTTTACTCTACTTAAGAAACATAGTATTCCCATATTAAATCGAAGTATAATTTGATACAAATTTGTTTTGTGAAATCTGTCAATTTCAGTACAATCTCCTCTTAGTCAAAATTACAGCTTAAAAGCTATTTCTAACACAATTTACAATCATAATAGGAATCAAGTGCAATTGTTGGCTGCATAATAATATTAATGCCTAACGTATTTCATATTAATTTATGAGCAGATTTTATAATTTAAATCGAAAATTAATGGGGCAAACGTTCAGCATTTCAAGGGTTCATAGAAAATATTAAATGTTACAAATAGTTTAATGCTCTATGCTTAGTGTTTTGCAATTGTTAAACATTTGTAGAAAAAAAATACTTAAATATATATATGAAAATGTATTCAAATAGGCCTTTACAAGCAGTTATGAATAGTCTGACTCTAATACCGGTTCGGAAGGTTGATTTTTACTGAGAAGAGCTGGCAATAAATCCCTGCCCTTTTATTCGGCATTGTTCCAGCAGACATGTCGCTGTACCAGTTTAGAGTAGTAGAGCTCTTAGTGCAGAGTTCGTCCGGAGAAGTACTACCACCTTACCCATTTCCGCCGTGAAGCAGTAGTGCAATTGTATTACTGTGTTTCGGTTAGAAAGGTAAGGGGGCCGGTGAAATTACAGGCACATGAGACTAAACAACTTCACGTCTCAGGGTCGAAAACGCATTGGCGATGCTCCTAGTGTTGAAAATGTCCATATGCGGCGGTGACCACTTACCATCAGGTGGACCGTCTGCTTGTTTGTCGGCCCAAGTGGCATAAAAAAAAAATACCAGTGCCGAAGAGAAGACTGTAAAGTTTATACTTTAGATAATATTAATTTAGTTTAGAATTATAATTTTATCTGTATTTATGTTTGATTCTATATTTTTATTATGATTATTTAATGTTTGATAGGTTTTATTGTTGTTTTATTTTAATTATTGTATTTTATATATTTGTGCATTGATGTGAGAGATTATATTTGTAATTAATGGGTGCAAATTACCTGAATAAATTAAATTAATTATTATTATTACTACTGCTTCACGGCGAAAATGGGTACTTCCATGGGTGAACTCTGCACCTTAGTCTGTTATAATAAAATATATTATTATTAAGATTTATCATGTTGCGTTTCTAACCGGCTCCTTAGTTAATGTATTACTTCAAACCGGTGGTAATTTCAATATTTTTAATATTTGTTGTTGGTCACAATAAGAATTAAGCTGAATAAAATGACTTTGCTACCTGATTGCGATGAAAATAAGTCGTCTGGAAGGTAATTAAATTGAATTTGCTTGTATTTATGTTGTAACAGATTTCATAAAATATTGATGTTTCGATGCCTGTGCATTTCCGTCAGTCCGTTCAGTTTCCGCCCATCAATGTATTATAAAAAAGGCTTCAATGTCGATTCCGAGAATATTACACAACTGCCCTTCTGATCCTTAACAGTAATCATTTATATATATATATAATGTGTTGCAAAGTAATAACAATATCATTTTTATTGCCTTTACTCATTCATTGAATAGTAGAGCTCCTTGTGCAGAGTTCGTCCGGAGAAGTACTGCCACCTTACCCTTTTCCGCTATGAAGCCGTAGTGCACTTGTATTTCTGTGTTTCTGTTAGAACGGTAAGGGCACCGGTGAAATTACAGGCACATTAGACTTACCAACTTCACGTCTCAGGGTCAAAAACGCATTGGCGATGCCCCTGATGTTGCAAATGTCCACAGGCAGCGGTGATCACTTACCATCCACACCATCCGGTGGACCGTCCACTTATTTGTCGGCCCATGTGGCATAAAAAACACATATTTTAAAAAATTACCGAAATAATCAAAAATTGTCTGATCATGAAATAAACATATAAAAGAGCCGGTAACTGACTAATTTTCTAGTCGGTTAATCAGAGTTGAAGGTAGACATCCAAACCGGTTGTAACTTCACTAACTTCGACCTTCATGGGTACCCTTTTATGGCTAATCTGAATAAATGGCCTTCCCACTGACTTTGATAATTTCAACAAGAATTACAACCTGTTTCGTTTCAACTACCAAGTCAAGTTATTTAGCTTTTCACGCTCTCTTATGTTGAAAAGTATAATTATACTTTTTTAAATAGATGTCAAACATTTCCGCTCGGTTATGTAACGAAGAGTTGGCACGCGACGCAGGAGCTCAATTCTGTAAGGAAAATGACACGAACTCGAGAATGTTTCCTCGCGGCCTCTATGCTCTGTCTCTGTCGCTTACTACGCTAATACTACTAATCACGTGAAAGATAAGCTCTCCGTAGCCTTCGTGAAGCGGCATGCCGACGAAGTTTGTATTAGCTGAATAAGGGGGCAGTTTCGTATTCTATTGCTGAGTGGCTCGGGTTAAGGGCGTCAGACGTGGGTATGATTTGCGAAGAATTTACCAAACGTCTGCTGTTTTTAGTTTATGGTCACTAAAAAGCTATGGTATGACATATGGTACCTATTATAATCATGACGTTTATAGAGTAGCAAATAAATAATAATGTCATGGCGATTTATTTATTAGATCTGTTGGGAGCGTTTGCACGTGGTATGTATGGGCGCATATGTACTAATTGTAATGGATTTTGAATTTACTAGTCCCTTTAATCTATTTCAAGTCGTGTTTAGTTATAATAATAGGTTTCTTAAATTATATAGAGAATCTCTGTATAATATTAGCACCGTGCTCGTATGTACAATGATATTAAATTCGTAGTATATTATATGACAGGCCAGTGGGCTTGGTGGTTAGCGACCCTGACTGCCATGTCGCAGATCACGGGTTCGTTTCCCACCCAGGACAAATATTTGTGTCCATGAACATGTCTGTTTGTTCTGTGTCTGGGTGTAAATATATTATGTATGTATTTAGAAAAAGAGTAATAGTATATAAGTTATCTGGTGTCCATTGTACAAGCTCTGCTTAGTTTGAGATCAGATGGCCGTGTGTAAAAGAATGTCTCGGGATATTTTTTTTTTTTTATTATTATTATAAAGAAAAAGAGCAGAGATTTTAGTAACTTGAAACCAACATTTCACAGGATATATTACGAATCCCAACGTCACATGTGGTAAGCACTTTTGCCATCACTCAGGCGCATGACCAATCCTGTATAATTTGTAATTCATTTTAATAAATGTTTCGTTGAACCTTGGTCGATGTGATAAAATAAATGTCAAATTTAAACTTATCAACAACAGAACATTGACTAAAGAAGTATGGTACTTCATTTTTAATGACACTATTGGATGGAAGACATTTGGACAGAAAAAAAATATTATAAATACATACCTACCCTCTTACCTAGTACTTACTATAAATAATGTTAGTTTTACATGTTTTAGATGTTTTATTTATGATGTCAATGAAATTGTCTATGTTGATGCTGTGTGAGTCCAAAATAAATGTTTTCTTTCTTTCTTTATTTAAGTAAGCCTTTTAGAATAAATAAATTTTAATTGTACACTTTAGTACCTGCAGAGGCCACTTGCAGTTAGAGCAACGCTCCAGTTTCAGTTCTGTATTGTTTAAGTTAGTTGGTTGGCCAAAATAAATACAAATATAATATAATGTTGACTTTACGAACTCAAATCTAGGTAAAGCTTCAACGTTCGTTCATAGAATATTCAAACCTTGGAAACTTGATGGATATTCATGTCAACTGTCACACATGTGTCTAATACTGTGCTAGTACATGGAGTCAACCCACTTATCTATAGAGAGCGCGTTAGCAATGCTACATTAAGTTGCTATTAACTTTTTGACGAAAACAACTTTATATCGTAGATGATGGATGCCCGGACTGACTGATTTAAATATGATTACATTAATGGGAATTTAGATTTACTTTCGTGGTGTGATAGGATGTATTGTTGATGAGTTTCGATTTAAATGAAAATGTTTTGTGTTCGTCGCTGTTGATTTGACAGTTATAAATTTGAAATGTATTATGTGTCTTTTGACTGCCTTCCCTCTTACGCAGTTTATTAATATATTGTTTGGACGCTTTGGGACTCAATCAGATATTATAGATAAACGGATTTCAATAAAATTGGCCATTTCGAGTAGTAGAGCTCTTAGTGCAGAGTTCGTCCGGGGAAGTACTACCACCTTACCCATGTCTGCCGTGAAGCAGTAGTGCACTTGTGTTACTGTGTTTCGGTCAGAAAGGTAAGGGGGCCGGTGAAATTACAGGCACATGAGACTTAACAACTTCACGTCTCAGGGTCGACAACGCATTGGCGATGCCCCTAGTGTTGCAAATGTCCATAGGCGGCGGTGACCACTTACCATCAGGTGCACCGTCCGCCTGTTAGTCGACCTATGTGGTAAAAAAAAAAATCTTCAGATAGAATAAGTTCTGGATTCGATACGAAGTTTTTAAAACCGCGAATACAATCAATCCCTTTTTTTCAAGTAGGCCTAGAATTCAGCTTGTTAGAAGTGTTTTTATTTATTATTTTTATGTAAAGCAGGTCGACAAACAGACAGGACGGTCCACCTGATGGTAATGATGGTAAGTAGTCATCGCCGCCTATGGTCATTTGCAACACCAAGCACTTCGCCAAAGCATTGTTTTATTAGCCCTGAGACGTGAAGTTGTTAAGTTTCATGTGCCTATAATTTATCTGGCTTCCTTACTATTGTAACCGAAAGATAATACAAGAACACTTCCCCTTCACAGTGAAAATGGGTATGGTGGGGGTTTACCACCAGGGAGGCGTAAGTTTGTCTGTCATTTCAGTAATCTGGTTTTCATTCCACAAGCTTTGCTAAGTCCTGGATCATGTGTGTGAAGAATGTACATATGAGATTATTTATTCATTTCCTTGATGAATGTGTGCTGAAACTGAATTCTTGTACATACCGGCCGAAACATGCCATGTGTAGAGACAAGACAACATGTTTTTTTTTTGTGTTAGATGGTAACCAGCCAGATTTGAAAATATCCTTATTTCCCTTTTTTTATTATTGCTAGGAAAGAATAATCCTAAATCCATATATTAAAATGCCTTCCGCAGATCGAATGAAAATATGACGGGCCGCTGAATGTTTTCTTTATGTTACTTCTCAAAAATTCGTAGGTTAGGCAGAGTGGGTTGACGAATATTTCCTCGAAGAGTTTACCCATACAAAAATATTTTTCTTCCCTAATCCTTAGAGGAAATTGCCACGGCTCTTAACGCATGCATTATTATAAAAAGTTGGCAAACCTGCTTAATTCAAAATTCAAAATTCAAAAAACCATTTATTCAGTTTAGGCCCTCAGAAGGCACTTATGAAGGTCAAATTTAAAGTTACTGAAGCTACTACCGGTTCGGAAGTCAGCCTTCAACTGAGAAGAACCGGCAAGAAACTCAGCAAGGTTACATTCTTTTTTATTTTATTAAATTCTTTTTTATCTATTCTGACTTTTTGGCTATTTTATAACATCAATTTTACATATTTTTATATTTAACAATTACAAAATACTTAATAAAGCTAACATTCAAAAACAAAAAACAAAAAAAAAACAAAAAAGAAATAACAAGACTACAAAATAGAAAATGACAATAATTACTTACAACTTAAACAAGAAAATTAGAGGTGCACTGTGCAGAGAGCAGCTATTTCCATACATTTTTATCTTCAATATAATGAACCACCTTGTAATACGCTTTTTCTTTCAAAACTTTCCTAATATAATTTTTAAATTTATGATCAGACATTTTGGTTACTGAAAGCGGTATCTTATTATAAAATCGAACACAATTACCAAGAAATGACTTGTTTACTTTAGTTAGTCTAAAATATGGAACAACTAACTTCTCCCTTTGTCTTGTATTAATATTATGGATATCCAATTTTGACTCAAACATTCCTATGTTTCTACGTATAAACATTATATTTTCATAAATATATAATGAAGGCAATGTCATTATATTTATTTCCCTAAATAAATCTCTTAATGATTCACGGGGACCCATACCGTAAATTGCACGAATTGCTCTTTTTTGTATAATAAATATTGATTCTATATCCGCTGCTGCTCCCCAAAATAAAATACCATAGGACAAGAGGCTATGAAAATATGCAAAATAAACTAATTTGGCTGTCTCAACATTCGTCAATTGTTTAATTTTCCTAACAGCAAATGCAGCCGAACTTAACTTAGCAGCTAGAGTATCAACCTGAGGTCCCCACTGCAATTTATTGTCTAATGTAAGACCCAAAAATACCGTTTTATTAACAAGATCAATATGGCTCCCATCTATTATTATTTGGCTATCTACTTGTGCTACATTCGGTAAAGAAAACCTTAAGCATTTAGTTTTCTTTGAATTTAGTAATAGATTATTTGTAGCAAACCACCCACAGACAATTGACATAGTATGATTAACTTTAGTTAGATCTTTGTCTTTTCTATCAACTTTAAAAATTAATGATGTATCATCAGCAAACAAGACAATATCTGTGAGATCATTTACAACATATGGCAAGTCATTTATATAGACTAAAAACAAAAATGGACCTAAAATTGAACCCTGGGGTACCCCCATTTCGACTAAAGAGCCCTTGGATGTTGTGCCAGTAATCCCTACCTTTTGTTGACGATTTGATAAATAAGATAAAACAAGATCATGAGCAGTTCCACGAATTCCGTAGTAGTCAAGTTTTAGAAGTAGCGTACGGTGGTCAACGCAATCGAAAGCCTTGGATAGATCACAAAAAATGCCAATCGCATCCTGAGAATCCTCCCATGCGCCATAAATGTGTCTCAGCAATGCTGCTGCCGCATCGGATGTAGATCTTCCCTTCGTGAAACCGAACTGATGACCATGCAATATCTTATGCTATCTAGAGGTATCGGGTAAAAATATGAGACATTTTGTTTATGGCTGTAAATCAATCATGACACTGATTGAACACCTTTTAGATATATCATATGTTCACTCGATCTCATAAAATATGATCATCAGTAACGTGGGTGGAACAAAATAGTAAAAGAAAATTTTAAGGCGATCTTAGCTCAGTGTATGGACGCTGAATGTTATCAACGGGCCAGTTGGGTTAGTGGTTAGTGACCGCTGCCACGCCGCGGGTCGTGGATTCAGTCCACCCAAGATAAACATTTATGTCCAAAAACAAGTATGTTTGTTCTGTGTCTGTAAATATCTATTTATATATATATATATATATATATATATATATATATATATATATATATATATATATATATTTTTAAACTTGAGTGCATATGACTAGATCTCACCTGATGGAAAGTGACGATGTAGTCGAGGATGGTACACGCGAACTCAAGTAATGCCTATTCACTCTTGTAAGTATGTTTTAAAAATAAGTATATCATTTGGATTCCATAGTGGAAGCTCTGCTTAGTTTGGGATCAGATGGCCGTGAGTAAAGAATGTCTCCGCATTTTTATTTATCCCTGGATGTGTTGAGAGTCATAGGTTACACAATATTGCAATAAGCTTGGGCTTGTGGTGGTGAAAACTAAAGCGGTACTTTGAAATACCCGATTGGCTGGCAATTACCCTCTGTTGAAATGATTAATTGCAACACTGAATGCCATCTATTATGTACGCACTTGTCATATTATGACGTTTAAAAAATAAAAAAATAAATATATACTCTGTAATCTGTTCTTGTCACCAATATACATTGTTTTCCGTCGTTTTGCTCAGTTCGTGTTTTTAATTTAATTACCTAGTTCAATCAAATAAATACTAACATATAATATTACCCTCAAGTTGATAATCTGTCGATAAGGACCTGGCGGTGTTTCGAAAGCTGCACTTAGACCTGTTCCTATCTAGGCTTGGTTTGCTTCCCACCTTGGCCACATAACCACCCTGGTGAAATTGCGGTCACAAGCTCATATAATTCCTACTTCCGTTATCTTGCTACTAAAATAAATTCATAGACATAAAGAAATAATGTTTTACCCGTGTCATCAAATTAAATAATTATTATGAAGGGACACCCAAAATCCGTATGAATAAAATAGGCATAAGAGATCAAAAATATCCAAACACCTTTTTATCAAGGGTTGAAAGGGCATCTGTATTTGGAGGGCCGTGAAATAGGTCAGGTGTAAAGTTGTCACATTAAAAAGGGCCGGGTCGTCCTCGGGATTAAATTTTAAGGGTCCGACAGAAAGAAAATTCGTCTAATTTATGTATGGAAAGAAAACACTTCTTTTTGTTGGAGATTTTTGTGTGCTTATTCAGAAATATATTAACATTTTCCTAAGATCGTTTAAAGCCATTTATTTAATAAAAGGTATCTTTGTGATGATAGGAATAGAGTTTATTGTTAGTCAGCACTCTTTTTGTATTTAGTTTATAATAATACAAACTTCTACAAAAAAAAATATTATCTATGATATTTATTTCTAAATCAGTTTATTTGATTGCCAGTTGCAAAAAAAATGTTAAAAATGTCGAATTATTTAGTTTTTATCTAGTTAACCCTGAGTGATTATTCTTCGCTATTCCTCGTAGTTTAGGATTTGGCCATCTTCGCATACTTATAAAATGATTTCCCTTTACTTTATAAATTATTTTAAGAGAAGGAGTTAAATACACATTTTCGTTCTATGTCAAGTCATTGAACAACCACTCCCCACTTTTAAACCATTACCAACAAAAACATAGTGCGCTCAGTACCTCCGCCATTTTCGATGGCCAATTTGTAGAGTAGAAGTAGTGTGCAAACACATTACAGAGTTCGAGTATATTGGCCCATTCACATTGGCGATGTATGGTAATGTTAGGTGTCGTATGCTTAGGCACTATTAAATCGCCTTTGTTTGAATGATTTTATTTGAATTCTGCCTTCTATTGTCGCTTTAGGTTGGGCCGCTGCTTTTTAATATTTTTATTAACAATGTGGTAGGATGCTTTAAACACTCAAAATCATTACTATATGCGGATGACACAAAAATATTTTCTGTTATTCAGTCTATAAGTGATTGTGAAGCTTTGCAAAATGACTTAGATAGGTTAAGTGAGTATTGTTCAGTTAATAAATTGTACTTAAATGTAGAAAAATGCTACACAATAACAATTACAAGAAAAAAAAAAAGATTGAGTATCATTATAAACTTTATAATAAAGGACTTATGAGGGTAGATGAGGTGAGAGACCTTGGGATTCACCTGGATAGTGGATTACACTTTGACAAACACATCTGTAAAGTCACGGCTAAGGCCTATAAGATGCTTGGCTTTGTATTTCGTCAAAGTACTGATTTTAAAGACATGAACACGTTAATTTTGCTTTACAACGCTTTTGTAAGGTCGCAACTGGAATACGCTTCCATAGTCTGGAATCCTGTGTATGATAAATATATAAAACAATTAGAAGGAATACAAAATAAATTTATTAAGCGTTTAAAGTACAGATTTACGAACCTCGGCATGAATCAGATTGTATCATTAGAAAGGCGACGTGAACATAGGGACCAAATTTTTCTACACAAAATAATAAACAACTTTGTTGATTCGCCGTATCTTTTAAATAAAATAGGTTTTGAGTGTTCCAAGCTTCGTGCGCGCAAAAGACATATTTTCTTTACACCTATTTGTTGTTCTAACTATACTAAAAACCGATTTATAGTGAGAGCCTGTAATAGTTACAACCATTCTTATAGTCACATCGATATATTTCACGAGAGGATGGGCGCCTTCCGCAGCCGTTTAAAGTCAGTTGACAGCGATGGGCTGCGTGATGTTTCCGCTTAAAAATATGATTAATCTTTTTATAATTAGTTTAAGTTAAGTACATAATTTAGTTATAGTAATTTCTTTATTTTTGCACCTGTCTATTCATAAGATAAAAAGCAATGTTATTACCTAGCTGTAGAAACTGTTTTGGCAATTGTATTACTTTAGTTTATTGTTTTTATATGTGAAATAATAGCTGTTTGTTTCTTTAATAAATAAAATAAAAAATAAAATAAAAATAAAAATATTGGCCATGTTTGGAGTTTGGAAGTCTGTTGACTCGACTTTTTTTTTGGGTTATGTTGCTGTCATTTTTGTACTAAAATCTGTAGTTTTAAATGAAACATGGTTGAAAGTAAATGGTCAAATGTAAAAGGTGGATTATAAAAGATAAAAAAAAATAGCTAGAAAAGATGTTGATTTTTGGTTTTATTGAGGTAGTTAAAGTTCTTTTAGAGGTTGGAAGAGTAAAAGTTAAGCTACTACAGGAATCATGGTTCAAAAACTTTAGGTCTAGTAATTTTACTGAGAAATTTGACAACTGTAAAGCCCGGTATATAAACGAACCTTCCATATATCATATGCCGAGCCTTTTCGATTTCTCACACATATGGTTTCCTAATTGGGAACCGAATCTATGACCTGTGGCGTGAAAGTCTGTCCATTATTTAATCTGACCATATCCCATTTTCGGGAGAATTAATATTTTATCCAAAAATAAAGTTTGGTCTTTCAGATACTAAAGTAACATAATATTTTAAAAAATCTTTATTTTTTATAATAAGTGTTTTTCATAAAAACCGTATTTTCTACGATATTAATCTAATAAAATTCAAAGTATGATCCACAAGAGGGGATGAATATATTTGAATAGAGCTTGGTTAAATCAAACGAATTTTCAACATACTTTCCGCAAATAGGAAATGTTAGGGTCCGTGTACATTGGGCGTTAGATGAGCAACTACTTTGTAAGTACTTACAGTTACTTACATTTAAGTAGTATCTATTTTGGAAGCTGAAAAATAATGTTAACATTATTATTATATCCCTACTAATATTATAAATGTGAATGTAAGTTTGTTTGTTACGCTTTCACGTGAAAACTACTTCCGATCAATAATAATATATACTATACTATAATCTATATATATAAAAATGAATCCTTATTTTCCTTGGTCACGGCATCATGCATGAACGGCTGGACCGATTTCGCAAAATCTTTTTTATTGTCAGGAGAGGGTTCTTATGAATAATAGTAAGATAGAAAAATAATAGTTAAAAAAAACTAAAAAACACGCTTTATATAGAAAACCAAACTAAAAAACAGAAAATAAATTTTAATAAATATTAATTAAGAATAATGTATTTTTTTTAATAAATATAAGTTATGAATAGTTTGAATAAGAAAACAAATGTTTTATGGATTATTGCATTGTCATCGGTCTTTGACAGGTGTGCAAAGTTTGAATTAAATCTGATCGTTCAAAGTAGGACAAAATCGGTTACGCACATACATACAGGTGAAGCTAATATAAAGCGTGTAAAAATAAGAAAGTTGAATGGAAAATTAGAAAATTTAAGAAAACTTAACCAACTAACGCTTTTGACAATATAAACTTTTTTAATGTAACCTTTGACACTTGGCGTGATAGACAGAATGCGCGCTACAAATATCGTTTAAAATAGAGGCATGGGTCGGAATTATATTGATAAAATAATAAATTTATAATTTCTTATTGCACATTTCACAGTCGATTCAATCGGAAGATCCGAATTCAATGTTCATAGTTAAGACAGGTCAACGTCTGTCGGGTCAGGTAGTATTATATATTAAAGGATGCAGACTGTATTCTGTACTTCCCTTTATGTATCGAAAAATGGGCATATGATTAAATATCCGTTATGTATAATATGTTCATTGTATTTCTTTATTCTGTACTAGCTTTCTCCCTTGGTTTCGCCCGGTTTCTGTTTAGTTTTTCCTCCTCCTGTGTGTTAATCTAAACTACAAATGATCTAAGTGCCAAGTTTCATCCAAATCCGATCAGTAGTGTCCATCCCAACAAACTTTCGCATTTATAATATTAGTAGGATACGGTGTTGTGTATATATTCTTAAATATTATAGATTTTTTACTTATATGTGGTATATTATGTTTATTTTTGTGTATAGTCCGAAATTAACATTTTCAATTAAATTACAAACAACACAGTTCATTTATATATATTTATTAAAAACACTTTTTAAATTCAATAATGCTCCAAGACAAAAGAAAATACAGAATTTCCGTTGCAATTGGCTATGTCCAAGGAATTAGTAATTATCTCTAAGCTGACAGTTTGGCTAGAATCCAAATTTAAATTCCAACTATCAGGAGTTTCGAGCTCGAATAGTCTTTATCTAGTTAGCGCCGTCTAGTGTAACCTATGGCAACTATGAAAACTATGGGCAATAATACACATAGTGAGGATGTTCTCTCTCCCCTCTAGTTCGTCCCTGTGGGAATTTTTTTTATAATTTTTATGTATTCTCTTTTTAAAGTTATATATTTCAAAATGTAAATAATGAGAGAAATTTATACGTGGAAAAATAAAAAAAAATCCTTGTAACGTAATTCGTCGGTTGCGTAATATTTTTCGTTTATATATAGCGTTATTACGTATTAAAATCCGCTATGTTTCTTTAAATCTCATAATTGAAACACTTTTTAAAGAGTTTAAATATGATTGCCCTAAGGTCCACTAATGCACAACCACCTTAATATTAAGTTCACGAATTTTCAAAGGAAATTCCCGCTGCAGCGAGCAACGCGCTTACTTTCAAATATTTAGAGCGCTGTAGGAGCGATGCTGTTGCTAGAGAACCTTCCTCGAAATTATTACTTTGTAACGCCATAGAAACTTGAATGAATTCGTATAGAAATGGCGTCTTTGCATCAATATTTTTTAGTGGAAACGCGTAAGTAAATAAATAAATAAATATTAAATAATTGTGTAACTGCAAATCCTACTCCATGTTATTTGGATGATCAAAATAAATTGTTAAATTTATAGTGTTTATTATATTTTCTTGTGCTTTCTCGCTCTCTAGTAGTTTCCCTCCCTTCTGAGGACCGTGGTTCCTTCTAACTTTGTCAACCAGCTGTGTCCAACAGTTTTGTTCCGTTGGTTGGTGAATTGGCCATCTTCAGCTCCTGCGATATCTGATCTGTCCACCACTTGGGGCTCCGGCTTCTCGGACTCTTCGTGTGCTTTTTTGATGTAAAATTTCACGACTTGATTTTTTTTTTGCCAGTATTTTTTTATTTCATTGTAATAAAAACAATAATATGCGGTTAAACAAAGACAATGTTTATTTCCACAAAATTGTCGCCAAGATTACACAGACAATGGGGAAAATGTTGTGAATGCATAATTGTTATTCTTTACCGACTTCGACTGAGATAAGATAAATTTATGATGTTTGGAACAAAAGTATTGAAAATTGTAATCAGAAATCTGTTTAAAAATACGTAGCACACCGCGGGTTGAATACTGAGCAGGTGGCTTAACAATGACCCAAAATTGGATCAAAAATTCATTGCATTGTAGTTTAAAAATTAGTGTTGAATTTGTTGATTCTACTTCATTCAATTTCAAAACGTTCGTTATCTTTGAAGTTTCTTATTTTTATATCAGATGAAAGGGATAGTAGCTGACCCTAATAAGTCAATTACAATTTAGATGACATTCAAATAATTAATATGTAAATATCCTGGGACATTCTTTACACACGGTCATCTGGTCCCAAACTAAGCAGAGCTTGTACTATGGGAACCAGATAACTGATATACTATATACATATACTACTTTTTTTTTCTAAATACATACTTATATAGATATTTACACCCAGACCCAGAACAAACAGACATGTTCATGCACACAAATGTTTGTCCTGGGTGGGAATCGAACCCTCGACCTTCGGTTTGGCAGTCAAAGCGTTAACCACCAAGCCAATTGGCTAATAAATAATAAATACAAGTACCCAAGTATTTGAGACTTGGGAGTATATTTGCGATAGATAGTTCGCTGTCCTTTCAGTTACATATAGGCATATAAAAATTTATATGTGTATGTTCCCTATTGGCTCCATAACGGCTGAACTAATTTTAAAAGGACTTTTACTGGCTAATGTTATAAGGAGTAACTAAGGCTACTTTATATTTCGGGAAAATGTATCATCCCTCGGGAATGCGGGTGAAACTGCAGTGGACAACTAGTTGATAATTGTATTTTAAAAAGCTAGCTATTTGGATTTATTATGAGACATATGAATGCATTTAACATGGTACTCGAATGGAGGCCACGTACCGGCAAGCGCAGCGTGGGACGTCCACCCAAAAGGGGGACAGACGACCTTATAAAGGTCGCAGGAAGCCACTGGATGCAGGTCGCTTCTAACCGGCCAATCTGGAAGTCATTGGGGGAGGCCTATATTCAGCAGTGGCTACGGCTGAAATGATGATATGAATGCATTTAAACAGACCCAACTTGCAGTATAGCTCTATGCAACACTTATGAGAGGTATTCTACAATATTACAGCACCACATGAAACCCTGGTTACCAGGTCCACCCCGATAAGATTGAAACTTTAAAAAAATATCGTAATCTCAGATCATCTTCAGAGATACATTCTATTAAAGAACTCCACTTTAAATCCGTAGAAAGACAACAGATCTTGCTTTCCACTACAAAATACTCAATGGCTTAGTCGACTCTCCCAAAATACTCGAACGCTTTATTTTTCAATATTGCGTTCGCCTCCGCCTCCAGAACCTCAACACCTTTAAATATTCTCAGAAAGCTCTCACCTGGTTATTACATGTGTTCTATCCATCCACGCATACATTCAGAATTATGATGTTTGTAGGATAGGAGGTTACCTATTTGTACTCAGTTTTATATACACAATAAAATTGAAATAAAAAGTTTCTTACACCTTACTATTGGGGTTTATCTTCAAAAACTACATGGCTTTTGTTATTGGTTCACTAATATCTAAATTACAAAAGCTTGTATGTCTTCTATTCTCTATCCTTCCTAATTATATTCTAACCTATATTCTTATCAATCCATTGTATATATAAAGAAAATAGGGTTACTTTGACGCACCATCACCTCAAAACTACTGAATATATCGGGATGGGACTACTACCATTCGACGCGGAATTTTTCGTAGATAGATCTATACTTTATATGATATCGATAAACGCGGGTAAAACAGCGGGTGGTTTGATATAAAATTAACAATGATGTACTCAACCTGTACAGATCAGCTGTTTTCCACAACACATAAATAAACTTATAATGCCAACACATGTTTTATATTAATTTAGTTTCATGTGTAACATACGCCATGGTCATTTGCCAATTTTAGTATCACCTACCATGACCGAATGTCTTGAATATTTCTCAAAATAGCCCGAACGTTTCTCCTCTAGTCCGTGGAATATAAACAGGTAATAAAAATAGTTAATTTATATTTAGATGTGAGACGTCTGAATAAACTGTGGTCTGGACATTATAAAGATGTGTTGTGAAATTTGCGCAGTGTCACACATCTGTGTAATGTTATAATTTACTGGAAAATGCAGCTTGGAAATTCCTATTAGATATCTAATTAACAATTAGATACAGAAATTAGACAGTGGACGGAGTCAAATCGAAACTGCCTTGTAATTTTGCTGTCATGGGGTTATTTAAAATCAGACAAACGATGAGTTTCATTAGTAGGACGATTTCAAAAACCAAAAAAAAATTAAAAAAAAAAAAAAAAAAAAACAATTAAATAAACTACATTTAAACCCAAAATTATAGCCTGTGAGTCGCCGCACGGAGGTCTTGGAGAGCTTATCTCTCACGTAATTGCGTAGTTAGCGAATGAGACAGAGCATTGAGGCCGCGACGAAATATCCTCGAGCTAGTGTCATTTTCCTTACAGAATCTAGCCCCTGATCAGTCGAGTCATTCTGAAAGCGACCTTCATCCTCTGTCTCGTTCTCAAACTACTTCATCACGTGAGAGGTTCACTCTTAGAGGCCACATTGTGCCGGCTGACTGAAGAAATTTGTATCAGCTGAATGAGGGGTAAATAAAAAACTTCGCCATGTTGCAAAAATAAATATTTTTGTTTTAATGCTGCGTCCTAAAGATTTATTCGGGTCAGGCATTACACTACCCGTGCAAAACTATATCTTTAGTTCACACCTATTCTAGAATTCTGTCTTGTTAGTCAACAATTAAATTATTTTACAAAATACATGCATTATTTGCTTTTTCTCCATCAAAAACTAAGTTATTTGTCCTGAACGTACGTTGTAACATTACCGGCCGGTAGTTTACTTCATTCTGTCCGCCAAGTCTTGGCTTAATGCTGTACCGTACACCGCAAACGATTACTAAGCTTACCTCTCTCTAATTGCACCATCTACCCACATAGTTTGTTTACAATGTTAATGATCGTGTGAAATTATTTCGCGTAAGGTCAAATGCTAGTTTGGGCCACTGCATTGCGAAAAAAGGAACAATTCTTTAAAAGATTCAACTGAAACCCTTAGGGTTCTAATGGCTTCAGGGATTGTGATGGTAATTGTTCCGTAACAAGAAATAGTCAAATTATGGAACCTTAGAATATTTTATGGTGATATATAAAAAAAGCTCATAATAATCCTATGCTGTTTAAATACGTACTATTTAGGTCTATAAAAGAAATTTTAATATTATGAAATATTTTGTATTATTTAACAAAGATCAAAAAATCCTTTAAAATAAATTTATAAAATTAACAGTTTTTCCAAGAGCACGTAAACTTTTGTGTTGTGACTTGATAAGTTCACCAATGTCACAAATGGTATATTCATAAACGAATTGTTTTTAATTTAGGTTTAAAAAGTAGTATACAACATTAAAATACTTTTTACACACGGCCACCTGAGGCCTAAACACAAACTTCAATTGTAAGCGTATCGTCATCGAGTGCGCCAAAAACCAATCTAATGGAAATTTGAACAACGCGCAATGTCACGGTGTGCGCGGTATGCAACTTTATATACAAACCAGCTTATTGGCGCACTCGATACGATGACGATACGCTTGCTATAGATGTTCATACTAGGACCACTGATACCAAGCCAAGCAGAGCAAGTATGAAAACAACGTAACTGATACATATTACTTTCAGTCTTTTTATTTACCTAAATAGATTTAACAACCAGATATAGAACAACTTGTCCATGATCACAAATTTTTGCCCTGGGGGGAATGCACATGCGACCTGCGACGTAGCAGTCAACCTCTCTAATAATCAAGTATGGAGTGTAGAAGTTGACTAGTGAGTTTAAATAATTATCTAGCTTTCTGCAGGTACATGATATATGAATGATTTCTAAGTCGTGTTTTAATAAGCATAGAATTAACTAAATGTAAGTATCTATTAAATTAGTGACGGAGACGATTGTGCAGTGCCTGGACAAACCCCTCAGGATTTTAGGCACTAAGGCAAACTAAAATTTTATTGTAAACTATAAATAAATAAATAAACTGTAATATACTGTAGCAAGTGGAAGAATTTTAAATAGAGCGCCACAAATTATTAGAGTAGGATACAAAATTAATAAAAAAGGAAGAAAGATTACTGTTTTGTTACAGCGCATTTTTTTAAATTATTATAAGATATAGACAAACATGAGTATGGAATAAAATTATACACTGTTGTTAAGTACCCCAATTAATTGTAAATAGCAAATAGAAAATAGTATTAAAGAATTACCGGAAACCAACCCAGCACACTTCACTCTGTTTATATCTGCTTATGCTGCTAAATTCATATCAATTCCACTTCCTCTAGCGCTATTTCGGTGAGAATTCGAAAACTAATTTGCTGTTTACAAGTGGACACTTTTTCGACTAATCCCCCATACAAGATGGTCCTCCTTTACTTCTACACTCCATACAATCAAGCCAACTGGCCCGTCAATAGATACTAATACCCAGACACAAAACAAACAGATATGTTCATACACACATGCTTTTCTTTTGACGGTCACCTGTGTCGTTGTAGTCTTTTGGCAGGACATCCTATCATAAATACAAGGTAACCTCATAATAAGCATCTGATAAATAAAATAAATAATTGTAATTTATTGCGAATGTTGTACATTTATACTTTTTGGTTGAAATAATAAAAAAAAAAATTGATGGGTTTTTATCTATTATTATTATTTAGGTACATATATGTAATATTGTATTTTTGTGTAAGTTTATTTCAATATTTTAAAATATAGGTACAACAGAATATTATGTAGAATGTTTCCATAAGTTTTTACAAGTACACATAATCTCGACTATCTTATAGTGCACCTGCCTCGATTGTTTCTGCATCACCCCAAGGTAGACAGGTAGAAAATGCCTAAGGCATTATGTTCGCCTTTGTGCTTACAGTGCATAAAGTATAAATAAATAAATAAATTAATTAATTAATATCTTTCCAATTGACTGTCGCTGCTATTTTGGTAATATCATTTCTATTGTCCAAATTTGTTGCTTTTAATATTTTTAGCTTTTAGCATTTTTAAATATATGTGATATATTTTATCTTAATATATGTATGTGTATGTTCATTTTCTAGATTATTTAGATGCACTACCGTCAATTATCGTCCCTAAATTTCTCTCCATCCTAAGGTTGTCTGGAAGAAATCGCTTTTTAGCGATAAGACCGCCCATTGTACATATATTTAAAGTTTATTGTTGTTTATTTTCTTGTTTGGTGTACAATAAAGAGTTATCTATCTATCTATTGGTATTTCACGGATACTGAATGTTCACAAACTATCTAGCTTGTATAATAAACCGTACGCCATTGGAAGCGCTCAGGCAAGTTTCTCAGTGAGTGAAAAAGCCGTGGTAGAAGCTCATAATAGAAAATCATTTACGACTTCAACGCGAGTAAATTTCACAAAAACTTCATAAAATAAAATCCACCGTCCACTAGAGCATGATGAAAATAAATTAGGATTTAAAAAACTATATTTCAAACTCACTATACGCTAACGCTGGCGAATAAAATCAATTTCTGTTAAGTGCGAGTCACGAGAGATGTTTATGGTTCACATAAAAATTGGTAAGGAAGTAAGTTACTCGTATGTTATGCAACTAAGTTACGAGAAAGATTTTACTTTGAAATGCTACATTGTGGGCTAAGTTAATGACTAGTTTTCTATTTGCATATAGGATATTTGTTGTTCAAGGTGGTGATAGCTCAGTTGATAGTTTTTTTTTAAATTCTGTTTATTCTTGTACTTTCCAAATTGTGACGTCACGAATCGTTCCCAACGGAAGATCAGCGCTGGCTAACAACCAGCATTGAGACCATTTTATGGCAATCGTTGTTTTTAGTTATTTTATATATTTTTTTTCTATTATGTTATTTGATTGTTATTATTTGCTAAATGCCTTAAATAAATGTTTTTTCTTTCTGATGTTGAATACAGTGACAACAGTCGTGTGTTTGAATTGTACAATGAGTTTGAGCTTTTAGTGAGGGAAAACATGGTGAGGAATCCAAAACACGTTAATGTAAACATTGCAATGCCCACCTGGGGCTCGATTCTGTAAGAAAAATTACACTAACTCGAGGACGTTTCGTCGCGGCCTCCGTGCTCTGTCTCTTTCGCTAACTACGCTAATACTACTAATCACGTGAGAGGTAAGCTCTCCGAGGCCTCCGTGAAGCGGGTCGCCGACGAAGTTTGTATTAGCTGAATAAGGGGGCTGGTAGGCTACCACCTTCAAATTGAAAACTCGTACCGTATCGCCGTGAGATTTTGGTCAATTACAAGCCTATCCTGTATGTAAAAATATATATTGAAGCTATCGTAGCTTACAATGCTTCTGGGAAATAATACATGATATTCTTAACTATTGTGATTATGAAATTGGATAACTGAAACTGTGAAGAAAACTCAATTGTAATTTTATTTCTGACGTAAGATTAAAACCAGAATATCTATGCGCTGTGAATTAATGCAATCCATATCTAGTGGGGCTATTTTGTAAAGAAATAAAGCAATTTTATAATAATTTTGTCTCATCCATTTTTATGTACGTAGTTACAGTTCATAAATAGTATAAAAGTAGATAGGTTACGAGAAAATGGGAGCTAATTTCAATAAAGATCATTTTCTTATTAGATAGTTCCGCCGTTTCCATACCATATTGTCTGACGTTATCATCGATTAGCCATCATAAATATGAAGTGCTGGTTCTTATTCTCATTCGTATATCGGACGCATTAACATCTAGCCTTTTGGGCACATTACCCACGGGTTGCAAAGTAAACTCGATTTCCTACCTATTTTTTTATGTAAATATTTTTTGTATTGTATGTTATAATATTTTATTATAACAAAATAGATAAAATTGGAGCAAACTATCTTATATTTTCTATCTGTAATACCTATAGGGTAGATTCTAGGGATTGAATAAGATATTTCTTTAATAATTTTTGTTGTAACAAAGTAGAATAAATTAATAACATTTATTTATTGCTCTATATATATAAATTGCTCTATAAGATATTTTTTCACCGACCTTCTTTAAGAAAGTAAGCAAAAATTAAGCCTTCAATAAAAAAAGCTTTATCGGTTTTATTACAACTCCCACGGAACTCCGAAAGCTTCGAAAATCCCGAACAAAAGCGCGAATCAATTGAGGCACGAGCGGTTTAGGCATTCAATTCACGTTCTCTACACAATGTAGCGACTGTGATGTTTTATTTGACCACTGTGTGGGTACCAGATCAGATCCAGTGTTTGAAAAAGTGCCAAATATTTTTGACAGCTGTTCTCAGTTTTTATTGCAATATTGCGTTGTTGAAAATTGTATTATAACCGTGAAATCTTACGAACGTATATCCAATATCAAAAAACTGATTTTATACTTATTATGTTAGTTTTCTTTTCATCATAACTTAGTTTTGTTAAAGAAGTAGTAGAGTTCTTAGTGCAGAGTTCGAGTAGTAGAGCACTTGTATTACTGTGTTTCGGTTAGAAAGGTAAAGGGGCCGGTGAAATTACAGGCACATGAGACTTAATAATTCCGTGTCTCAAGGTTGACTGCGCATTGGGGATGCTCCTGGTATTGCAAGTCTACTGACCATTGGCAGCAACCACTAAACATCAGGTGGACATCTCGTTGTGGCTTAAAATAAAAAATAAAGTGATATCATTAATATTTGGGTGTTTATTAGGATTCTATAAGGTACTATAGATTTATTTAAACAGTACCTACTGTTTGTTTGTCACTCGATATTTTCAGAACCACAATGAAAACCGGAAGATGTGACTTTGTCTAAGACAAACAATGAGTTGCAAGACACAAGACTGCATTTAAACAGTTTCCTTCCGTTTGAGATTCCACTGCGCTCTTTATAAAGACTCTTTGAGCACACAGTTCATATACAAACACTTTGGAGTTCATTCAATTCGAATGATTTTTTATATAAAATTTCTGAGGCTTTCCTAGCACATGGCAAGTAAGTCTTAGTTTTATAAACATACAATACATATATCCTTTATTGTTAACAAAACTTAAAAATAAAAGTATTTTACAATCATTATCAACGCAAACAAAAATGAAAAAGTTTATATAACCAATATCTTCCCCCTTTTTCAAAAAAAAATTTTAAAAGAGTATACAAGTCACGAAGAAATATCCTCAGTGTTTTTACTTTACACAATAAGACCCTTCTACAGTATAACTTTCAATTGAACACAATCATGAAGACTATAGCTTCTTTGAAATTGAGCATAAAAAAATTATACAACAAAAACAACATTAACAAAATCAAATGTCCAAAGTGTCAGTGGTCTCACACTACCCAGCGCTACGTTCCTTTTACTTCTGAAGTTGGATTTTATTGAACTCTCCATAAAGGTAAGTATAAAAAGTCGGAAGCGAAATGCATGAACTATCTACGGAAACTTTGTATTTATTCTGTGTACAATACGTGACGAGTGCATTAAATAACTTTTTCATCAGTTAATGGTTTCTTCAAATAAACAGCATGTTTGCTCATTCGCCAGATGCATATTTGAGTAGTAGAGCTCTTTGTGCAGTTTGTTTGGAGTACTACCACCTTACCCATTTCCACCGTGAAGTAGTATTGCACTTGTATTACTGTGTTTCGGTTAGGAAGGTAAGGGGACCTGTGATATTATAGGCATATGAGAGACTACCTACAAGAGACTTCACGTCTCAGAGTCGACAACGCATTATCAATGCCTGTGGTGTTGCAAATGTCTATAGGCGGCGGTTACCACTTACCAAACGCCTGTAATAAATCAGAATAAAGATGCTTTGATGCGGCTTAATTTTAGACCATTTAGCTGCGATGATAGGGCAGTGTTGTTCAAGGTAAAGGGGCCGGTGAAATTACAGGCACATGAGACTTAATAATTCCGTGTCTCAAGGTTGACTGCGCATTGGGGATGCTCCTGGTATTGCAAGTCTACTGACCATTGGCAGCAACCACTAAACATCAGGTGGACATCTCGTTGTGGCTTAAAATAAAAAATAAAGTGATATCATTAATATTTGGGTGTTTATTAGGATTCTATAAGGTACTATAGATTTATTTAAACAGTACCTACTGTTTGTTTGTCACTCGATATTTTCAGAACCACAATGAAAACCGGAAGATGTGACTTTGTCTAAGACAAACAATGAGTTGCAAGACACAAGACTGCATTTAAACAGTTTCCTTCCGTTTGAGATTCCACTGCGCTCTTTATAAAGACTCTTTGAGCACACAGTTCATATACAAACACTTTGGAGTTCATTCAATTCGAATGATTTTTTATATAAAATTTCTGAGGCTTTCCTAGCACATGGCAAGTAAGTCTTAGTTTTATAAACATACAATACATATATCCTTTATTGTTAACAAAACTTAAAAATAAAAGTATTTTACAATCATTATCAACGCAAACAAAAATGAAAAAGTTTATATAACCAATATCTTCCCCCTTTTTCAAAAAAAAATTTTAAAAGAGTATACAAGTCACGAAGAAATATCCTCAGTGTTTTTACTTTACACAATAAGACCCTTCTACAGTATAACTTTCAATTGAACACAATCATGAAGACTATAGCTTCTTTGAAATTGAGCATAAAAAAATTATACAACAAAAACAACATTAACAAAATCAAATGTCCAAAGTGTCAGTGGTCTCACACTACCCAGCGCTACGTTCCTTTTACTTCTGAAGTTGGATTTTATTGAACTCTCCATAAAGGTAAGTATAAAAAGTCGGAAGCGAAATGCATGAACTATCTACGGAAACTTTGTATTTATTCTGTGTACAATACGTGACGAGTGCATTAAATAACTTTTTCATCAGTTAATGGTTTCTTCAAATAAACAGCATGTTTGCTCATTCGCCAGATGCATATTTGAGTAGTAGAGCTCTTTGTGCAGTTTGTTTGGAGTACTACCACCTTACCCATTTCCACCGTGAAGTAGTATTGCACTTGTATTACTGTGTTTCGGTTAGGAAGGTAAGGGGACCTGTGATATTATAGGCATATGAGAGACTACCTACAAGAGACTTCACGTCTCAGAGTCGACAACGCATTATCAATGCCTGTGGTGTTGCAAATGTCTATAGGCGGCGGTTACCACTTACCAAACGCCTGTAATAAATCAGAATAAAGATGCTTTGATGCGGCTTAATTTTAGACCATTTAGCTGCGATGATAGGGCAGTGTTGTTCAAACTAGGACTTTTGATAAAATATCGATATATCGAAATATCGATATTTATTACTAATATATTTTTGGACGATATATCGATAGTTCGATATTGAAATGTCGATATCGGTGGTCGATATTTTTTAAATACATTTTTTTTCGTAATTCATTTAATCTACCAAATCATCATAAACTTAATCTACCGTATTTTATTTATGAAAATTAAGTTAGCCGACACTCAACAATTGCCGATTTTTTTTATTAATTATGAAATTAGAACTAAAAAACTATTTAAAAAAAGTCCATGTACGGTCTTGTAATGCACTGAAATTTTGGATTGATAGGCATTTTACTCCCGTGCTATCAGAAATATGTTGTTAAATATTTGATTTCTTCTGCTACATCTGTAGCATCTGAACGAGTTGCTTCTACAATCAATCTTTTAGTGCCTAATAATCGTAGTAGCCAAATATATCGATATATCGAAATTTCGTATTTTTTTTCGATATATCGAACTCCGATATTGATATATTTAAAAATATCGATATATCGAAAACCCGATATTTTTAAAAATATCAACAGCGCTAGTTCAAACGAAATGTCCTAATCGTACAATACTATATAGCTATAGATCAAGGACGAGTCGCTGTAGTACAGTGGTGACCTTCATTCAACTACTGATGTCTTACAGTAGTTACTTTTGAGAGCCAGTTACCTTCTGATTTCTATAGGCCGCTAATATGTTTGTTACCAGCCAAATGTCTGTTTCAAATGTCCATGCGCAGTGCTACTTCCTTCAGTAAGCCTAACTACTTAATAAATCATTTGACTTATTAAATAACTCTATAAAATTAACTATTATTTTGCTTTAATTTAAAATGTATGTTTTATTTCATCCTAGCTAGCGCCTGTAGTTCCAAAAGATATGACATTTTCTCGGGATCCATATTGTTGTTGCGCTAAGTTTCATCCAAACTAGCTTAGAAGTTTTTGCGTAAAAGTGAAACAAACATCCATTCCTTCTTCTATTCATACTTACAAATATTGGCATTTATAAAACTAGTAAGATATTCATTTTCGAAGTACCAAGGGTCGTCTTCACACATGGTTACCTGATTCCAAGTTAAGCAGAATGTACTGCTTGTAGTATGGCTACCAGGTAACTGATATACTACTTTTTAAATACATACCTATAAAGATATTTACACCCAGACACAGAACAAACAGACATGTTCATGCACACAAATGTTTGTCCTGGGTGGAAATCGAACCCGCGACCTTCGTTTTGGCAGTCAGGGTCTCTTACTACCAAGCCAACTGGCCCGTCAAAATATATATTCAAATATTCGGTCTGAAAATAGACCTGAAACTTGAAAACATTTTCCAAAATATGGTGCCGTCCAACCTGGGGCCTGTGCTGGGGCTGTAAAAATACACTCACTCACACATACCTTACGAAGGCTAACAGCTGGTTAGGTGATCGGCAGAAATGCACTGTGAATAAAGATTTGTAGTAACAGTCCGCTCTAAAAGAAGATTTTAAAGGTTTCCCCATGCAAAGGGAAATAAATTATTTTTTGTATTTTGAGTCAATATTTTTTTTTATACCACAGGCACATGGACCACGTGATGGTAAGTGGTCACCGCCGCCTACGGACATTTGCAGCTAGGTCTTCGCCAATGCGTTGTCGACCTTGAGACGTGAAGTTACTGTATCTCGTGTGCCTGTAATTTCGCTTACGTTTCTTTCTAACCAAAACACATTAATACAAGTGCACTACTGCTTCACGGCGGAAATGGGTAAGGTGATAGTACTTCCCCGAACGAACACAGCATTAAGAGCCCTACTACTCAAAAAATGAATAAACATTATAGAGTTTTAACCTACAATCTCTGCAAAATACTCAATGAAATTTAAATAAAACTAAAACTTTATCCCACATCCGAATGTGAAATCGTCCGAATGCAAATCCTCGTGACCCTGCCCCTACCCGCTTTAAACCGGATTCGTGCGATTTAAAACAGGTTTCTATCCAGTAAGTACCGGACTGAACTGGCTAGGGGCTACAATTTCCCGCCATTTTGTTCCGGATTAGGTGGCGCGGCCCGTCCGAATGGCAGCGTTAACTTTTAGAAAGTTTAAATTATAATTTTCGAGATAAATTCAAGTTAAAATCGTGCTAGATATTTTTGACTTATAGTTAGGCTTTGTTATATTAACTTTAAAATTAAATTCGGGAATTATTTCATACTCAGTTCTGCCCTACTGTTTTCCACACGGTCTTAAGGTATCTAATATTTATCCGGGTTAAAAAGTATGCTTTGCATGCTTTGGAGGATATTTTCAATATTTGGCAATCTTGAACGAACTCTGCTCTTGCGTTCGTGCTCGATAAAGTTACAATAAATTGAAACAATCCAACATCTATATGAGTAAAATAGGGTTCCTCTGACGTACCATTACCATAAAGCTACTGAACATATCAGGATAGGACTGCTACCATTCGAAGCGGAATTTTTCATAGATGGTTATAGGCAATACGTATATGATATCGATAAACGCGGGTGAAACCGCAGGGGACAGCTACTTATTATATAAAATCCAAACATGAATAGTTCCAAACAATCGATGTATTCCATGTATATAATTATAACGAAACAGCTTATAATAATAATATAAGTATTCTAGGACATTCATTACCCACGGCCATCTGATCCCATACTAAGCAGAGCTTGTACTATGAACCAGCCCCTTATTCAAAATTAAATTAAATATTATTAAATATTATTTTAAAATTAAATTTATATAGGTATATACTCTCTAATAAAGTTTATCATAGCTTCAGCTGTTTATTGTGTACAGAGGATCACTGACTCTCATAATACAGATTACTCTAGTTTGAGAGTCAGAAGACTCAATGTCTTGTGTATTTAGCCATTGAAATTAATTTAAAAGTTATAAATAGTATAGTTAATAGATTTAAGATTATTTTGTTTAAGTTTGTTTTGTGTGGCAAGAAATAAATAAATAAAAAAAAAAAACCAGCTAATACAAACTTCGTCGGCGAGCCGCTTCACGGAGGCCTCGGAGAACATAGCCTATGTCCGTGTATTTATCAAATAGGTGCCGTAATTGCGGCTACCCTCCGCATATATACTAACTCACAAAATTCGCTCTCTCTTTACAATATTCACTATAGATCATTTTACTTGAAATTATAGTGAGCAACATTTAATGTAAAATAAAGAAACATACCAGTCCAAATTTTTCTGGACACATATTTACAACAGCTGTTTAACTAATCTTACCTAAGGGTGATCAGTTGGATCTGTTCAGCTATTTACTAACTAACAACAAAATCTCAAATACATTGTATCCCTAGTTGTCTAATTACCGAGAAGAGTTCTTGCGCCAATTACTGGCCGTCAATCTTTACCAGACAGCCGAGGAGAGGTATTTGTAAGCTCTAAGCTTATTATTATTTAGGAGTTTTTTTCCACTAGCGTTCGCCCAGCGGTGTTCTGTTACGGTTGTGGAATAAACTCATGAAAAAAATAATTTTAAACTATTTATTCTGTTTTGGCCCGCGAAGGGCACTCATGCAGGTCAGTTACTGAAGCTACCACCCCTAACTCCCAAGTAACTACAGCATGGGGTTCTTCTAGAAGGATGTAAAGAAATTTTGGCAGGGTAGGTAACACGCAACTGAGTGCAAGTAGAATTGCAGCACACCATTCGACACCCTTACCCTACAAACCCCACTTTGGATGCCCATTTAGTCAAAGGCAAGTCTTCTCCTTCCAAGGTCGAGAATATGAAGAAATTTCAATCCATTAAGGAAGGAGATATTAATAGCTGCCCCCTGCTATTCAAATCTAGAAAATATTCCTTTTTTACTTTGTCAGTTTTTGCACTTTGTGTTTTTTTTTCTTTGCTGTATCTCTTCAATAGTGCAGGTAGATATAGCATCTAAATCTACACATCCCATCGTATAAACCAATCATAAAATAGCATCTCTATAGGTTGGATAATCTAAAAGGACTGATCGCCGGGCCATGCATACCAAATGAGAAGATAAAAACGATACTAAACGGTAAAAACACATGCATTATTAAAGTAAAAGGTAATAAAATGAAATTTCAGCTTTTGAGTCGGAGCACACTCTTGAACTATTCAATTTTATCGCCAACTTTACAAGCGGTTGAAAATCATGTTTTATTTTTCTTGGTAAATACTACTGAAGATCGCCAGAGCGTCGGTGAAATTTACATTTTATGCGATCTTACTCAGACCACAGAGGAATGATTTACAGTGCAACTATTGCAGAAGCTACCAGATAGGATTTTCCGATGTGAAGAAGTAGTGCAATTGTATAGTAATACAGTAGTATTTCGGTTAGATAGACAAAGGGATAGTGCAATTTCATTCTTCAGTATCATGCTCCACAGGCCAGTTGGCTTGGTGGTTAGCGCTCTGACTGCTAAACCGAAGGTCGCGGGTTCGATTCCCACCCAGGACAAACATTTGTGTGCATGAACATGACTGTTTGTTCTGTGTCTGGGTGTAAATATCTATATAAGTATGTATTTAGAAAAAAAAAAGTATTATATGTAGTATATCAGTTATCTGGTTTCCATAGTACAAGCTCTGCTTAGTTTGGGACCAGATGGCCGTGTGTAAAGAATGTCTCAGGATATTTATTTATATTTATTATTTATTTATGCTCAAGAACGCAATTTGCTTAAATTAAAAATATTTTCAATAAAAGAAGGCTGACTTCCTAACCAGCGGTAGCTTCGGTAACTTTGATCTTTGTAAGTGACCATTGATATATACTGAATAAATTGTTTTCAATTTCGAAACCTAACCCAAACCGATACCGCCTATAAAAAGCATAGAGGTAATAACAGTAATGATCCAATTGCACACACTGGTCCAAATCACGTTGCAGTCGTGCTGTTAATATTTACACTGTGCCCATACTGCGACGTACTTTTAAACAGGTGGGCGATGCTCAGCAAATTTAGAATTCTATTCTCATACCTTACATTACACCATTTATATGAATTGCATGTAAATTATATGGGGAAATTGTTTTCAGCATACGTAAATGTCCGGCGGTTGATATTTATTAGGCGTTTATGATAATTTTGGACGTTGGACGAGGGACATTATTCAGCATTTGCTCGGTTAAGATAAAAAAATAGTGCAATATTTGGAAGGTCTTTGTATATTCTGACCAGCGGAGTGCTATAGTAAACCTCTACACTTATCTATTTGGTTTATATTATAATAAAATCCCTACTAATATTATAAATTTGAATGTAAATTTGTTCGTTACGCTTTCACGTGACAACTACTTTACCGACCATCATGAAACTTTGTACACATTCTTGGAGGTATTAGAAGTAACAGGATACTTTTTGTCCTGGGAAATTTGTTACTTTTTAATGGTTAAATCAAGGAACCGACCTTGTTGAAATTTTACACACACGTAGTATAGTGTACGAAGAGGCGAATGCTACACTATTTTAATTTATACGCGGTTGAAACCGCAGATGGAAGCAATGTCGAGACATTTTGATTGATTATTTTGACGAGCCTGTCACACGCCACAGCTGAAGTTAAATTAAATAAAAACCCTTTGTACTTTCTAAAATAGGCAGTGGAAGTCTTTTCAATTTATCATTCTGGTAGGTCTGGGTCACTCCAGCCTTTGGTATTACGTAGATGCGTCCTTGGATTACAACATAGACCTAGTAATGGCATAGAAATGCCTTGAACATTTGAACTTATTCTGTGAATTTTAACTGTATTTTATAGGAGATAAAGTCATGTAAATCTCTGGTTTAATTCTATTCTCCAATTTGTTACTTTTATAATCAAGGTATTATATAGTTTAGTGCACTCACAGCACTCACACAGTTCCACCCAAATTATTAAAGTGTAATCTAAGCCGATGCAAATCTATATACGCACAATGGATCCAAAGACTCATATTGAGGAGTCATCTGTTAAAAAAAAATCGTATATCTACTGGAAGTTAGTAGATAATAGAAAACTATGGACCATATCTATTCATGCTTAGGTGTTTGTTAAAGCTTCTACATAGAGTTCCTACAAGTCGCAGCTAAACCACGCTTAAGTCAAATGGAAGCTGGGAATGAAGGTGGTAGCATACCATCGATGGACGAAACCGCTACAATTTCACCAGAATTGTGACTATACCAAACGCTCCACGTCGAAGTTTTTATTTTTTCACTTTAAAGATTTTTCCTTGGCTCGTAAAGGGTGATGATCAGGCCAATCATAGATTGCCCAGCAAAAACACCTTGTTCAAAATTCAAAATTCAAAATTCAAAACCATTTATTCAGTTTAGGCCTTCGGAGGGCACTTATGAAGGTCAAATTTAAAGTTACTGAAGCTACAACCGGTTCGGAAGTCAGCCTTCAACTGAGAAGAACCGGCAAGAAACTCAGCAAGGTTACATTTTTTTTTATTTGTTATATAAATTTTTATCTATTCTGACTTTTTGGCTATTTTATAATTTCAATTTTACATAATTTTATATTTAACAATTACAAGATACTTATTATAGGTAACATTAATAAAAACAAAACAAAAAAAATATGACAAGACTACAAAATAGAAAATAACAATAATTAGGTACTTACAACTTAAACAAGAGATTTAGAGGTGCACTGTGCAGAGAGCAGCTATTTCCATACATTTTTATCTTCAATATAATGAACTACCTTGTAATACGCTTTTTCTTTCAAAACTTTCCTAATATAATTTTTAAATTTATGATCAGACATTTTGGTTATTGAAAGCGGTATCTTATTATAAAATCGAACACAATTACCAAGAAATGACTTGTTAACTTTAGTTAGTCTAAAGTATGGAACAACTAACTTCTCCCTTTGTCTTGTATTTATACTATGAATATCTAATTTTGCCTCAAACATTCCTATGTTTCTACGTATAAACATTATATTTTCATAAATATATAGTGAAGGTAATGTCATTATATTTATTTCCCTAAATAAATCTCTTAATGATTCACGGGGACCCATACTGTAAATTGCACGAATTGCTCTTTTTTGTATAATAAATATTGATTCTATATCCGCTGCTGCTCCCCAAAACAAAATACCATAGGACAAGAGGCTATGAAAATATGCAAAATAAACTAATTTGGCCGTCTCAACATTCGTCAATTGTTTAATTTTCCTAACAGCAAAAGCAGCCGAACTTAATTTAGCAGCTAGAGTATCAACCTGAGGTCCCCATTGCAATTTATTGTCTAATGTAAGACCCAAAAATACCGTTTTATTTACAAGATCAATATGGCTCCCATCTATTATTATTTGGCTATCTACTTGTGCTACATTTGGTAAAGAAAACCTTAAGCATTTAGTTTTCTTTGAATTTAGTAATAGATTATTTGTAGCAACTTATTATTTTTAATCAATGCACCCTAATCACATTGAGCATTTGATATTTTTAACATAGCCTGGAAATACCAAATTAGTTCAAACCATCGTTTTTCTAACAATTCAATAGATTTAAAAGCCATCGCTATTATTTATTTTTAATTGCCTACACTGATGATGCAACAATAAAAAAAAAATTAAATATTAATATTAAACATTAAATTTAACATATTAAAATGCCACCTTAAAAGGACTATAAATTTAATACTTTAAATTATTCGCGTCAGCGAAGGGCAGTTATGAAGCGCAAAGTTACAGAAGTTGATGTTGAGCTAAACATCCCACGAAAGAAATAATTTTGTATATTGCCAACGTTTTCGCCAGGAAGCAACGCGCGTCAGTACGATACAGCTCGAAAAAAGATGTTAATCGTCTTAGTTAAATTAAACCGATTTGTATGCCAACGATGCCCGAGGTGTGGACGCCGGACATTCAATTAGCAAGAAGAAAAAATCTGATTAAATCTCAGCTGTACAGCGACGAAGCAATTTGTTTGCGGCTTAGTGTGTTTTTCTTTTACGGAAACACGTTTTTCGTTGAGGTTAGGTGTAGGTTGTACAGGGGAAATGAAATGTATATCAACGAGATTATTTCGCTCTAGCTGTCCCTCGTGGTTTCACCCGCAATGTATCATTCATATAAACCTTTCTCTTGAATCATTCCTTCTATTAATAAAACTGCATCAAAACCCGTTGCGTAGTTTAAAAGATCTAAGGGTACTGACAGCGGGAAGCGACTTTGTTTTATTCTACGTGGAGATGCTATTGGATATTACAACTCAAACTTACCTCTAGGGTGACGTAAGATTGATGGTGGTTGTAGCTTAACTTAGCTACTACCAAAGCTAGTGATGTCGAATTCCGTGACGAGAGACCTGTGTTAGAAACCTACAAAGAGTTGGAGTTTTGGTAATGGAAAACATTCTAGGGTACTTTGTAGTACCCGCCTGTCTGCGTATACCTTTAAGTTAAAAATCGCCAAGGCCAGATATGTTCCTGGCTTCAAGGGTTTCTGTGCTTACCACTGTCGATCACACCTTGGATGTTTGCTTGCTCTAATGTCGTCTCTAATGACACTGACACTGGGACCGGGTCGTAATATTCGTTGCAACCACACAGACATAATGTTTACAATAAAAACATATGAGAACTCCCATGCTCAAAAATGGATCATTAATTAATTTATTCCTCGATGAAAAATCTAATTTTAACAGTTGAAGACATGTATAGGATGTTCATATTTTTTACGCTAAAGACAAAGTGTGCATAATAATCTATTTGTCGTTTCCGGGGTATGTAAAATAATACTGCTATTCTTTATTGAAGTTACATCTACAATCTAAAAAAAAGATAGATTGAACGTCCAATCTCGCCTTTACAAAAAATCACATCGGTTTTGCCATTGCAAAACAAATTTTATGGAAAAACGCAACGTAAAATAATAAAAAAGTGAACTAAGTGATTGCTACAATTCAAACTGGAACCTTAGCGACGTTTTGTGAAAAAAAAAACACTAAACGGCTATACAATATTGCAAAGAAGAACTCTACAAAGGCATTAGATAGAAGCAAGGAAAACCTAGCTCGCAGCGCAAAAACTAAATCAAGGAAAGGAACTGCGAATAAATTCTGAAGCGCTACCGATTTTTGAAACGATGGAACTTTCAAAGCTATAACATAACCACCGGATTGTAAGCGCTTCTTACTTCATATCTATATATATAAAAATGAATCCCTATTTCCCTTGGTCACGGCATCACGCATGGACGGCTGGACCGATTTCGCTAATTCTTTTTTTGTTGTGTTTGTTAGTGTCAGGAGAAGGTTATTATAAAAGAAAAAAATAAGAAAGTGTCTAATGTAACCTTATGGTGTTTGATATAAATGTCAGTCGTTTGACAATTTTGTTTAAAACAGAGGCATGGGTCGGAATTATATTGATAAAATAATTAATTTATAATTTCTATATAATTAAGTGCACATTTCACTGTCGATTCAATCGGAAGATTCGAATTCTATATTCATAGTTAAGACAGGACAACGTCTGTCGGGTCAGCTAGTACTTAATAAATAAAATCCTAACGAATAAAACTCGAGCGAGAGAAGAAAGCTGCAAGAGTAATTAATTGCAGTTATACCTAGCTAATAGATCTGGTCAAATTAATAAATGCTAGCTGTGATCGATTACAAAGTGAATAGTATAGCAGTACGAAGTCAAACAAACCAATATTAAACATAATTAGCTAGTTATCATCGGGAAATAAAATCAGCCATGTGAACCCCATTTAAGTGCCTTATCTTCCAGCATCGATGTTTGAGACACAACTTATATTTGTATATAAATCCAAATTCTTGACATCGAATCAATTATTTCTGTTACTTTTATCGTACTAGTCCATATTCACAAGCAGCATGATCAAAGTAGTCGATTTATAGAGCATTCTGTATTGTAAAGAAATTGAGGATTTCGCTTTGTTCTATCTAGAATCGTTATTTTCCCGTATTCCCTTTCAAATATTTTATAAAACATGCTAGGTCTAATATTGCAATCAATTTAATTTAAATCGTATATTTGTTTATGCAGAGTTTAAAATAGGAGCTGCGTCTAAATAAAGATAGGAAATAACCTCAAAGTAGTTGTAGGTTTATAGTAAGAACGAGGGTAAATATAACGGCTTAAAATCATACAGTTTAAGAGAATTTAAGAGAAGTAGAGCTCTTAGTGCTAGTTCGCCCAGGGCAGTACTACCATTGCTATGTTTCGGTTAAAATGGTAAGGGGGCGGTGAAATTACGAATGAGAACTAATAACTTCACGCCACAGGGCCGACTACGCGATCAGGTATTGCCAATGTATAGGTAACGGTGACCACTTACCATCAGGTGATAGACTTATCACATTACTTTATTTATCGGCCTACTTATCAATAAAAAAAAATATTTTTGAAGGTTCTCGTACACATAATACATGATTAGAATATAACGTAATACTATATGCAATAAGACCTATTTTCAACTAGCTTTATATCAAATGTCACATAGGAGTAGGCTAGAACCCAGATTTATAAATTTGACTCTTTACGATAGACCCTAGGGATCTAAGAAAATATTTTCACTGACAGAATTCCTAAACGGGTGGAGATATAAAATACAATTTCTGAGTCGACGTAACAACGTTGCCGCACAGCAATATCCTACTAATATTATAATATGGAGATTCAATATTTGTGACTCAATAATGCTTAAAGGGCTCAACGGATTTCGATGAAATTTGGCACATAGAAAGAATATATTCTAGATTAACTCATAGTATAATTTTATATACATGTGATCCTTCGGGTACGCGGGTAAAGCCACGAGGCGGATGCAGGACTTTGTAAATGACATATTTGATTATGTTAGCATTCCGTCCCGCGGAAAAAGACGTAGAGGAAGGCAGAAAAAAAGATGGAAGACGATATGCCCAAAGGTTGGAGAAGGACAGCAATGGACAGGCAAAGGTGGAGGGAACTTGAGGAGGTCTATGTCTCAAGACAGCCTGACCTGGTAACTGATATTAAATGTTGAGTTATATAAAACATAAAATAGGCAGAGTATATTATAATTAAGTATAGTTTACGTTGTATTATATTGCAAATTGTGCAAAGGTCAAAGTAAATAAAGGCTATTTTATTTATTTATTTTTATTTATTTTATTTGCATTACAATCTTACAAGATGAGACAACTATCCTATTGTTAGACAAAGGATGAAAGCTCAGAAGACAATTTTCCACAATCAGTGCAGCAAATAACGCTCACTCCGCTAATGCACTACTTATACACGTCACTTGTCAAAGTAATGTTATACGGACTCTGTTCTGAAAAATGGTGTCGCTCTGCAAGAATGTGGCATAGGGAAATCGTTAAATCATATATAGTAAGGTGTTACTTACGAGAGAATGTTACATGGGACAAATATGCTTTCTTTCCAATATATATTATGAGATTTATTTAGGGAAATAAATATAATGACATTACCTTCACTATATATTTATGTAAATATAATGTTTATACGTAGAAACATAGGAATGTTTGAGTCAAAATTAGATATTCATAGTATAAATACAAGACAAAGGGAGAAGTTAGTTGTTCCATACTTTAGACTAACTAAAGTTAACAAGTCATTTCTTGGTAATTGTGTTCGATTTTATAATAAGATACCGCTTTCAATAACCAAAATGTCTGATCATAAATTTAAAAATTATATTAGGAAAGTTTTGAAAGAAAAAGCGTATTACAAGGTAGTTCATTATATTGAAGATAAAAATGTATGGAAATAGCTGCTCTCTGCACAGTGCACCTCTAAATCTCTTGTTTAAGTTGTAAGTACCTAATTATTGTTATTTTATATTTTGTAGTCTTGTCATATTTTTTTTTTGTTTTTTTTTAATGTTACCTATAATAAGTATTTTGTAATTGTTAAATATAAAATTATGTAAAATTGAAATTATAAAATAGCCAAAAAGTCAGAATAGATAAAAATTTATATAACAAATAAAAAATAATGTAACCTTGCTGAGTTTCTTGCCGGTTCTTCTCAGTTGAAGGCTGACTTCCGAACCGGTTGTAGCTTCAGTAACTTTAAAGTTGACCTTCATAAGTGCCCTCCGAAGGCCTAAACTGAATAAATGGTTTTGAATTTTATACATACCACGGACAAGCTTCTTCTCCGCGAATTTTACCAGCTTTTTAGAGCTATCTAATGTTATTTTTCGGGAAAAAAGTTAATATTTTATTTGAGTGTCAATTTAGAAACACAAGGAAATTTTCATATTTATAATATAAAAATTGGCAAATTTTTGCCAATTCTAACAAGACTGATTGTGATAAAAATGTTAATCATTGTTAAGGAGTGTAAAGTCATAATAGACTTTGTTATCAAACTGGCCATGATTATAGGCTACTGTAGAGTCTAACTCTTCTTCTTCTTCTTCTTCTATCGTTCTTAATCCCGTTATTTGGGGTTAGACCCCAACATAAAACACAACAAAAAACAATATAAAACAGTTAGGAAACATTAGGGTTTCCTAACTGTTTTATACCATGTCTTGGGTTCTGGCAATTTGGCTCACTTGAGGTCTCTTTTTTATATTTTACCATCAGGTCAATGGCGGGCTGCCACTTCACTTTTCTTAAAGAGTCATAACACTATGACTCTACAGAAAGTCTGACTAAGCTCCTTAAATATATAAAGCGACTATGATGAGAAGGTATTTTTATCTCTCTATATTTGTGTCTTTTTGGTACAGAGAAGGATACAGGCTAAATGTGGTTTTTTGAACTCCTGTAGAGTGCATTCAATTTAAATTTATATCATTTCATTAGTGTTCAATCAAACTATAAGTAAGACAAAGTAATGCGATTTTTTTTTGTTATTCAAAGTTAACATGTAATGCACATGTAACAAGGCAACGACGATAACTTATTACATAAATATGTATATAAGATAGTTACATTATGTATAAGGATTACAAACGCAATAAAAGAATATGTTACCATTGTTTTTCATTAGAACACTTTCTTTGACCGTCGACTGAAGGCAGTGTTTCTCAATATAAGATGCGGTGGCCCCTTCGTGTGATGTATGTAAACATGACTACTTTCAAGTCAGAAATAACATCATAAATAAAATAAAGTGAAAATGATCAAGTCAAAATCACGTGAACAAAACTACAATTCAAACGTTCCCATATTCAATCTACTTATAGAGGTGAGAGTTCGAAAAGTTGGAGCTCGCAGAATTTAAAAAATGAAATAGGATTTTAATCAAACTTCTAATCTCTGATGTTGTTATCTTAAAATATATAAAGCCATATTATAAAAACATGGGGACAAACATTTTGTAAGTTTGAATACCACTGACGTATCCACCAGTGGCCTCCGACGGTTCTGTCACATGTTTTATTCATACTCACGCCGCCGGACCGACCGCAATTTAAATCCTTTAATTGATTACTATGGACACAGCCATCGGAAGGGTTTTTGTTCAGAATTTAACAGTTTATTGCGTGCGTTTGCGCGTAAATTATTTGAATGACGTAGTATTTACGTATTGAATGGTTTATTAGGGTGCGTAGGCAAAATTTTGGGATACTGCCCTTTTTTATTGGCGGAAAGTAAACTGTATTGATAGTCATTCGAGTATTGTTCGAAATGGACTGCTAATCATAAAATAATGTTTTATACTTATGAGCCCCAGGCGGTGGGGAGACCAGATATCCGAGGAGCTGGAGGTGCTGGTTAGTGCTGCAATGTACCAAGCAACGAATCGAAACCGATGGTTGACAATGTCAGAAGCCACACTCCTCAGCAGCGAGGTAAACGACTAGCGAAAGATTTTTTGACATGTATAGTTATCCCAAATTACACTATGAATGATTTTCCAGAAACAGCAACACGTTTTCGGTGTTAGTGGAGTCAATAACTTTTATGCCATACTTAAAAATCCAGTGACCTTACACAGTATTGAATATTGATAAAATATAATTTATCAGACATAATCTTTGCTCAACTAATAACTTATACTGAAAAAGTTAATAAGGTTGTCTGGAGGTGGTAAACAAAATAACAGTGTTTACCGATATATGTTAGCCAGTGTTAAAATAAACTTGGCTAGTTTATTTGAGACCCGAAAAAGGGCTTGGAATTTATTGTTCTTTAGTGTAACCTGTACAATAACGAAAGTATTTCTCTTCTTATAAAGCTTTTGTTTACAAGTAAACTAAAGAGTCAAATTGAGGGGTTTATGTGACCTTACTTCACCTGATGGTGAAGTAAGGTCATTTTGTGATAGAGGGTCTGATACCCTCTGTCACAAAATGTAATATATTTTGACAAGACAAATCAAACGAGCCCCGAACACTTTTTTTTTATTTATTTTTTTTTATACCACATGGGCCGACAAACAAGCGAACGGTCCACCTGATGGTAAGTGATTACCGCCGCCTATGGACATTTGCAACACTAAGGGCATCGCCAATGCGTAGTCGACCCTGAGACGTGAAGTTGTTAAGTCTCATGTGCCTGTAATTTCACCGGCCCCCTTACCTTTCTAACCCAAAACACAGTAACACAAGTGCACTACTGCTTCACGGCAGAAATGGGTAAGGTGGTAGTATTTCCCCGGACGAACTCTGCACTAAGAGCTCTACTACTCGATACACTATGGCATTATCATCAACACAGTAGGTTGTGAGCTCCTACCCGCACCTTCCGACATTATTATCAGACCAGCTCCATGGTGCCATAATATTGAATTATCATCAAACTTTGATTTAGGCCAGTTGGTTTGGTGGTTAACGCTCTGACTGCCAAACCCAAGGCCGCGGGTTCGATTCCCACCCAGGACAGACATTTGTGTGCATGAACATGTCTGTTTGTTCTGTGTCTGGGTGTAAATATCTATATAAGTATGTATTTAGAAAAAAAAAAAAAAAAAGTAGTATATGTAGTATATCAGTTATCTGGTTTCCATAGTACAAGCTCTGCTTAGTTTGGGATCAGATGGCCGTGTGTAAAAGAATGTCCCAGGATATTTATTTGTACCTATGTCAAATTTCAGCACCATCGGACTGTAAGTGGCTGAAAAATATATTGCAAATTTTAAACTTACATACGCTTCATGTTAAGCGCTTGTGAATAGTTTAGGTTTAACTTGACAGAGAGAAAAAGAGAGTTGACAGAGTTATGTAAGACATTGCCTCCAATTTGGTCCAACTGATTTGAATTTCTAAAATAACTGATATTATCGCTATTATAGCTTACTAAAGATTAATGGATAGAAACCATAGATATTACGCCGAACCCAACATTCACATTTTTAATTCTGTTTAATAATGTCCTTTACTGGTTTTGAAATAAGGATTTCATCTATTGATTAAATGGTTAAATGTACATGTGATGATTTTAATTAACATTATAATATAGCATAACAGTTTAATTGTCAGATGCGACTTCCTTTATTGGACAGACTTTGTATGATTTGTGCATAAATATTTTTTTAAATTTAATTTTTTCTCTTAATAAAAAATTTGCATACCAAGTTTGATGAACAAACCATAATTATAATTTTAATTGGCAATGCTTTAAATATAAGTAAAAAAGATTTGATAAATAGTCTCAACTCATTATCAAAATTAGGGTTAATGAAAATAATGTTATGTGCTTTCCCATACTCTTCAAACTACTCAGATATGGAGAATAATTATATTTGGCATTTAAATAACCATATGCATAATGTTACATGTCATAGTGCTAATTTTATATATTTTGATACTAACAAGTTTGTTAGTAAGTTAAAATTGAAACAAGATACACTGTTTATTCCAAAAAAACTTAAGAAATTGATTGCATCACTTGTAGCATATAATATTAATAGGATAAGGGATAAGTCAGTAAGAATAAGTAATTTTTACATTAATATTCAGAATAGTTCTTTAAACAAAAACTTTTGACAACAGAGAAGCTCAACAGTTCGATTTTTGTAATACATCAGAATATTAATCGCTTCTTTGGCAAAATTCTTGATATTCATTTATTGTTAGATAAAATAACTATAGACGTAATATGCTTTACAAAGACATGGTTGAAACGTTTAAAGTTTAGAGTTTTTTATATTAAAAAGCATACATTTTAAGTATTAACAACTTTACAGTTTCCAGTATATTCAGTAGATTATCTGCAGAAGGTGGCGGCACAATAATTCTTATAAATAATAATATTAAATTCAAGGATCGGAAAGATATTTTCAGCCTCTCTGTTGAGCGTGTTTGTAAGGTGTCTTGTGCAGAGTTGCAGAGCTATATTATTGTTTGTGTTTATAGGCCACCAGCGTAAAAAAAAAAATTGTTTACCTCTATAATAGAAGAGATTCTTCGTAAGTTATTTAATAATTCTAACAAGTCAATAGTTCTATGTGGCGACTTTAATGTAGATACGTGAGATAGCAAAACTGGAAATAAAAATTCTGATAGCAATTAACTACTAAAATCATTTGAGTGCTACATTTAATAAGAACTATATTATATAATTATATAAGCAAAAAAGGGTTCCTTTGACGCACCATCACCTCAAAACTACTGAACACATCGGAATGGGACTGCTACCATTCGATGGGGAATTTTTGTAGGCTATACCTATATTATCTCCATTAACGCGTATGAAACCGCGAGGGACAGCTAGTTACATAATTCAAAAAAAATTCAAAATTCAAAACCATTTATTCAGTTTAGGCCCTCAGAAGGCACTTATGAAGGTCCAATTTAAATTTATTTATTTATTTATAGTTGGAGGACCAACAGCTTACAAAGATTTGATTAGTTTCATCATACAAAATTGGTGAGCCATTTAGAGGTCCTCACTGATAAACACACAATAATATTATGATAATGGTGATGGTGCGTCAAAGGAACCCTTTTTTGCTTATATAATTATATAATATAGTTCTTATTAAATGTAGCACTCAAATGATTTTAGTAGTTAATTGCTATCATAATTTTTATTTCCAGTTTTGCTATCTCACGTATATTTATTACCTACTCCACCTGGCGGACGTGAAAATACCTCATTTATAAAGGAGTTTTTACACCTTTAATATCCGGAATTTCCTTTCAAAAGAAAAATAGATAACATTTCTTTTTACACGAAATACTTCCAGTGTTCCCATTTACGACCTGTACTTCTTTGTTTGTGTTTATTCTCTTAACATTTTTATTAATTAAAACATACAAATAAACAGGCAGGTTAACAAACAAGCAGACGTTTTAGCAGATGGTCAGTCATCATCGTCGTCTATGGGCATTAGCAACACCAGGGGCATCGCCAATGTGTTGTCGACCCTGAGATGTGTTAGATGTTGTTAGTATGATATCCCTGTAATTTCACCGGCTCCCTTACTTTTCCAACCAAAGAGCAGTATTACAAGTGCACTACACTATCTTTCGATAAAATTTGTAGATATATGTTTAATATCATATATACATACTAAATATCTGTCGGAATCAAACTTTGTGACCGTAATTTCATAAGTGCCTAATTTAAAAATATTTATTTCTGAAAATGTATGTACCATAATACGGTTTATTGACACGATCAAGGGTAATTATTACTGTTTCAAAAAGTTTTATTTTTGCGTTATTACTTTCTATCTGTATATAAAAATGAATATTTGTCTCTATGTCCTTTATAGAATCGTAAACTATGCAACGAATTTTAATGCAGTTTTCAACAATAGATAGAGTAATTCAAGAGGAAGGTATATAACCAGGATTGAAAGCAGGCAAAGCCGCAGGGTGCAGCTAGATAAAGAAATCAGCAGCCGGAGTAGCTAGTACAAAAGGAACTAGTAAATTAACTAAAGTGTAAATGAATATTAAACTATTTGTGAGTATGTAACCTCCATAACACAACTTCACAGCAACCACCACAGGAATTCAAATAATCGGATGAGCAAGACGCATGCCAATTTTCTGCCTGCATGAACATCAGAATCTTGGAAAAAAGATTATACGAATGTTACAATATCATGAAATTTGTAAGATAATAAATAAAAACACAAACAACCTGCAAAGTGACAATGCGATTTCGCTTTGTTTTCATAAAAATATGTTATTTCAGACGGTGACTGAAATGTCTTTGTAATGCTGTAAATTTTCATTACTAACAATGCAACTCGAAACTGGCAAAAATAAGACTTAATAAAAGAATTGGGTTGCCATACTCAAAACGAAATAGAAATCGTAGAAGAGGAAATCTCATTGAGAATACCAGTGTTGTTTGCGCCGTTGTATTATAAGTCCCGTGCACCATGCGATCTATATAGTTTGTAAATTATTACTGTAGTGTAATTTTGTTGGTGACTATGGGTTTAATAATTAAATGTTTTTTTTTCGTATTATTTAAAGACATGGTTCACATATGATAAGAAATGGTGATTTACCGCCAGAAGTATAATTGTCATTCGTTATCTTATTTGTGTCACTGGTCATCAATATAATTATGTTTCCCTTTCTTTTTGCAACTTTCAAAATTTAAAACCATTTATTCAGTTTAGGCCCTCGGAAGGTCAAATTTAAAGTTACTGAAGCTACAATTACCTATTTATTAACCTCAGGCGGACAGTATGCTTGGCTTGCTAACGGTCCAGCTGTAGGTGTAAATTTGATTCTCATATTAAGTACGATGCAGTTTGAGACTGATCATCACGTAATTTTGTGGATATCTTAGTGGTGTTAGCTCTGACATGATATTTAAAAATATTAATTCATAAAATATTTTTTATACCTGTTTAATTTTTAACTTAAATTGAACATAATCAATCAACATACCCTCATTTATTAAACGAACCAATTAAATAAATCGTATACATCTTTGAATTTCGTACCATGCTTAATTGATTTTCCGCGCTTCTATTAATTATGACTTGTTTACGCAAGTTATATGTATTTTAAAAATATGTATATCATTAAGTTTATATTCATTTTTTATAAAAAAAAAAACTGTGACCAGCATTTTGTGCCGCGGTTTCCCTCGCGTTTCTGGTTTAATATATCCCGGGATGAAGAATGATTTTTTTTAAATAGCTGCTGTGGTCTTGTAGATTTATATACAAATTTAGCCCTCAATAATATTGGGATGTTGACTGATATGTCAAATTAGCAACATTTTATTAAACGTCAAAACGAACGAATGTATGGAGTTTTGTGTGAAATAGCAAGTTGTGACGTCATAATTGTGTAGCATCAAAAGATTTCCTCTTTTTGGTTAGATTGGTACTTAAAAATCATATCTATATATACTCGTATATAAAAATGAATCCCTATTTCCCTTGGTCACGGCATCATGCATGGACGGCTGGACCGATTTCGCTAATTCCATTATCTATCATTACAGTATTAACTACATTTATTAGGTATACGTTTTGGGCACTTATAAAAGTCACGACTTCATACCACCGATTTGGAAGTCAGCATTCGACTTCTTCTTTCTTTTCTAACTGACTAGATTTTTTCGACATATCCAATTTAAACTTATGCCAAAAAAAACAATTTAAGAGCGTTAACGCCAAATCCTCGGCACAATATTTAGGTAATTGCAGTGTTCTTTCCACTCACACAGATGCGCACGTAACTGTGTGCGTAGAGTTGATGCACTCACTGTTATTATAGTCAAACTGACCATGTTGATCTGTTGAGTTATGTTAAATAATATTTATTTAATAGTCAGTTTATTTTTATTTCTATTACAGCCTTGTGAAATAAAGTGGCAATTTTCAAAATCAGGCGTGAAAAGTTAGAAATGTAGTAATATAAATCTTACTACGATTAATATTATAAATACGAGTCTATGAGGATGTATGGTTGCATGCTTTTTATTTTTTCCCGTAAGAACTACGGAACGGATTTTGATGAAAATATAGTACTTAAATTTGATTATATTATAGATCATTCAATCAGGCCATATTTTCAAATAATAATTATAAAGGCGAAAGTTTGAGAATTTATATGGATGGGTATTTGGATGAATATTTGTTACTCTTTTACAAAAATTACTACCCATGTGCCTTTCATCCAAATCCGCTCAGTCGTTTTAACATGAAAGCATAACAAACAAACATATTTATCTTCGCATTTATAATATGAGCTTGGATACTAGTTTAAAAAAAAACACACGTCGTCAAATGCAAAAGCAACAAATAAAAATGCTATTTATAATAACAAAAATATTTAATAATATGACTAGAAAGTCGTGCTCCGTAGTGGCATCGACCTAGACTGTCTTGGGTCAACAATTTCTGGCAACAGACACTTATTATAATATTCTAATAACCTATGTTTCATTGCCTTTTCCGATATTGCGCTCTTTAACGATATTCAAGTTATCAAAAGTACAGCCAGTTGCCTTATTATGGTTATTGAATGTTTTAATTTGATCTATAAAAAATTGAAGATCAATTATTCTCCGACCTTCAATAACTAGACTGGTTTCAAGCGGAACCTCTGCTTCGAGAATCTGAAAATTAAAACATACTAATCTTAACTGCTACTTACTGACTGTTATACGTACGATATTAAAATAGTGAAAACACGCTAATATCAGTGCATGAAATTTTAGTCTTCAAATTTTATTCTCACTAAAATTTACACACCCGAGGTAAACAAATGACGGTGTTACAATAAAATGTTTATTATTTCCCCTATAGCAGGAGCTGACGGATTAATCGGAGAATTATATTACCAAGTCAAAAGCTTCTATAGTTTTTTTTTATTTTTTTTTTTATTTATTTCTTTTTACATTTTTACTCTTAGTCCGTACTCTTTGAAGATTCTACGATAAATTATTTTAAGATCAATTGTATTGTGTTTCTAAAAATTAACATCTTTCCGCGCGTGTTCAGCTCGTTGTTTTGAACTGAGGCTTGTGGCTCCTTAATAATAGTGTTACATTGAATTTTTCTATTGCCGATACATGGATTATAAATAAATAACTTAGCATTTACTTAAATTTAGTTACACTTATTCATCAAAATGTATAATTCTAAATATTAGAGTTATAGCTATTTCGGCCTCGGATGGTTTATTCTGGACTGCCGCTTTGGTCTACTGCTGTCAATGACGGATTCTAGGTCATGTCGGGCTGCCAGGAACCGTGGGCAGTAAAGAATTATGTGCCACAATGTCTCCCTAATTTAGTTATCACATTCGCACCCTGGGGTGTCTTTAAGGTGAAATCTGTACATGTACTCGGCTATTCCCCCGTGTCCTGTCAAAGCTTGCACTTGATGGGGTGTCAGTTTAGTAGTCCTTACTATCCGGTACGCCTTGTTGACGTCTGGAAGGAACTTTTTTGTGACTGTCCCAGTGCCGGACGTCTCGTAACAGACCTGCCATTTGCGGACTGATTCTTGTCTGATTTTCATCTTGACAAAGGATAGGGGGATTTTGTCGTAGTCTTGGGTTGTTTTGGTGAGCGCTGCCGACTTGGCGAGCTCGTCGGCTCGTTCGTTGCCAGTGGTGCCCACGTGTGCCCTTAACCAGAACAGCTGTAATTCTCTTTCTTCCGCTTTAATCTCCTCGATGCACTCTTGGATGCGATGGATTTGGCTAAGGGGTGGCTCGTTTTGGGATTTTTTAGCAGGTCGAGTGAGGATCTTGAGTCACTCAGTATGCTAACGATGGGTTCCTTGCTAAGTTTCACCATCTGAATTGCCCTAAAGAGTGCGTAGAGTTCCGACTGGAATACTGTACACGAGGGATGCAGGCTAAATTGTTGGTTAATGGTCTCCCTTGCCCCCTCCCACCATGTAAGAGCAGCTCATACTTTGCCCTCTATTTTGCTGCCATCTGTATAGATTTGAGGGCCAGCGACATGGTGGGATTTAAGGGTCTCGGGGTCTAAATTCTCAAGGAGCTCGAAGTCCGTGGATATGAGTCTGGACGGGTGTTTCTGGTCCAAATAGCTAACGTTGTTTTCGAGCTCCTTGCTTGCTGGTAAGTAGTCGAGAGAGAGGTTTCTTTTTGTCCTGGCTTCTTGCACCCTCAGGTCGAGCGGGAGAAGTCCTGACAGCGTAAGTGCTGACGTAAGTGATACTGTATGGTGTGCTTTGCAGATCTTTTGGGCAAAGCATCTCTGCAGCGAGAATTGTTTCTTGATTAGCTCTAGCTTAGTGGCTGGAGACTATGCGCTCGAGGCAGATGTCATGATGGGCTCTATTACTGCGACGTAGATGGTTCTAGTGATCTCTCTATTCAAGCCCCACGTCACCTTTGCTGTGCGTACCAGCTGTTTGTATATGTCGCTTCTATAGTTTGGGATGACGTGGCTTCTTCTGGGCTGAGTCTGTTTAAAAAAAATTGATGTAAATCCATAGGTACATAAATATGAAATATTGTGAACAATACATTAAGTACTTATGCTTTACCATTACTTCATTTTGGATTTCGACATTTTCTCTGCTCCCAACGTATGTTTTTTCTTTACAATGCCTGAAGAAAACCATAAACTAGGGTTAGTAAATAAAGTCGTAAACGGTTAACATAACATAAACATTACATACAGTCATAAATAACATTACATAATATAAAGGATGTTAAAAAAGTACGAGCCTTTGGGATGTTGTTTAGAATCAAGTCTAGTATGCTGAAAAAAAATCATTAAAATGGTTCAGAGAAACTAGAAGCCCCAGCAATATTAGAACCACGAACATGAAATTACCAAACTATAAAGTATTATATAAGATTCTAGGGGTCGATTTTAACTGCTCACATGCAACAACTTTACTGTGCAACCAACATTGATATCTAAAAAATATTAATTTATAAAACCTGCCAAGTGTTAGATCGTGCGCAGTGTAGGGTTACGTGTTTGCTCGTATTCCCCACAGTATGACCGCTAGACTTTGCCCAGGATCCATATATTATTATATCCAGGATATTAGTCCAGAAAAAAACTCAACTCAATCAGTTGAGGATAACTACTTTAAAATTCAGTTGCAAGATTTAAACCGAACAAACACACAGTCTTCAATTGGTTACTTAATCTGGACTACTCTGAAGCTGAAAAGATCCTTAATGTGGTAAAATAGATAGGATATATATTATCACTCTATATGTACCTACCTACAATATTATATTTTACAAAAATAAAATTTATTAATACGAAATAAAATAATATATATTATATAGATAATTTCATTGTATAAATATTATGTTATATAATGTCGGTATTGTTATAAATTCATATTGCATAATTAACATTACTACACACACACACACATGTGCGCATACACACGCACGTACACACACACACACACAAATGCTTACTCATTTACTCCCACATTTATACACACTTCGCACCACGTTGACTACTGTAATTAAGGACCTGGAGCTCCAAAATACACGCTCAGGCTTAGTAAGGCTCCAGATCTCTCTCAAATTGCAATTTTTTCCCAATCTTCCTGTCAACTTTATTTTATTATTGCATGTAATTTGTGGAGTAAAATAAAATTTATTATTATTATTATACACACATACAAACATTGCAAGTTAAATAAAAGCTTGTCAAAATACTGTTATCAGATGATCGGCGATTTAGTTTGAAGAAATATATTTTTTTGAAATTTCAATATTCGTCTATGTATTTAAGCAGTAGAATCTTTCCCTAGAAGGAAGTAAGTTAATAAACGAGGACCATAAATAGCAAATCAAGTTCTATTAAAAATACTATTTTACCAACCTCTTAGCTCTGGCTATAGCTAAAATCTCTTGATTTTATCTCTTCTCTTTCCTCGATATAACTAGTATTGTTGTTTTGTTTTTATTCCCCATGGCATCTGAAACAATTTTTCTTGTGTCGAAAAATATTGTTGTCAGTCATCTAAATTAAATTAAATATTTTACTTACCAACCCAAGATCGTTTGGTCGCACTATAAATTCACTCGGTGCCAAAGGTTAGGAGAGGTCACGAGGAGCTATACGTCCACTCCCTGAGAGACCTCGCGGCGGACTGATTTGAACATGTTTACGCGCACAGTTTTATAGTAGTTTAAAAAAAAATGTAATAAATTAAATTAAATTCAATAAGCTGAATTCTGTATCGTATTTTGTAAAGAGGACACTCTTTTATTAAAATACACGTTTATTTTGTAAAATTAAGTAAGATTTATTGGAGGAAATAATGTATTTCGCAACCGTGTTTTTTGTTATTTTCACTTTGTTTATTGTTTGATTTATATTATGTTAGGAGTTGATAATAAAAAAAACCTCTGGTGGCTTTTTGCTCAAGGATCTGAACAATTAAATAAGTTTGTTTGTTTGTAAATTGTATAAGTGGTTTTGGATATTTTAAGCTTCGAAATGACCACTGTACTAGGAATTTTGAAAACACTGTTCGTTCATGTGGTTAGAATTCACGAATACTCTTTTAATTTTAAAAATGTTCTCAGCTAACTTTTTAGATCGAAGTATTTCCTAAAATCATTAGTAATTCACACATTCGTAAGATACGTTTGTTAAAGAGATAAATTGGTTTGAAAAGTACGCTTTTTGGGCCAAGCAGGTAAAATCGGCGTCAACGCTCTTAAAATAAATAAAAATAAGGCAAATTTGCGTTGCATCTGATAGAAAATGCCTATAGGCGGCGGTGACCACTTACCAAATCACTATACGAATACTTGTCACATATACTGTCCAATTTTCGCATCCACCAACCACCTGGCCTTTGTGAGCATTGTCCTTTTGTGTTTTTTTACGCAGACAAATAATGCATACAAAGGCCGATTCGGTTGACGTTTTTTTTAAATCGAAAACTGCCAGCTACAAAAAAATCTCACCCATTTATTTTTACCAGTATTAAAATAAAGAACTCCTATTTACATCATATTATTGTATCGCGTTTAATTACTAGGTGTCAGATAACATCGTTTTGCTTGTTTAGGTCGTGTAGTCGAATAGCAGCCGCTAGTCGATACGGGACACAGAATTAAAGAGGACTCTGCAAGATAAATTCTGATTTAACTGAATAGGAATCGATCATTAAAGACCATTTAAGGCTGTAAAACGCTTTTCTAAGGCTGTGTTTCCACCAGAGATATCGTAAATATAAAGCCGGACTCACAAATAGCTACCTCCTATGTATCTGCCCTTTTATTCAGCTAATAGAAGCTTCGCCGGCGAACGGCTTCACGGAGGCCTCGGAGAACTTACCTCTCACGTGATTAGTAGTATTGGCGTAGTTAGCAATAGAGACAGAGCACGTAGGCCGCGAGGAAACATCCTCGAGTTAGTGTCATTTTCCTTACAGAATCGAGCCCCTGGTAATAATATGAATGTATGATACGCATAACCCTTCCGGTAGAAGTTCTCAAGGTTATCGAAAAAGCCGCGTAAAATCTATTGAATTATTTAAAAAACAATTACATACAAACAGACAGATAGAAATAGTGGCGTTATTATATATTAGTACTAACAAAAGAACTATTAAATTTAAATTTTCTTTTCGATCCCCAACTAAGGAAACTAGATAAATACTCGTATAATATTCAAAAGACTAGTATATGACTTATCTGGTTTCCATAGTATCTCTGCTTAATTTGAGATCAGATGGTCGTGTCTAAAGAGTATCCCAGGATATTTATTATATAAGATTTATATACTCAGACATTTACTTCCAGACATGGAACAAACAGATGTTTATGGACACCTCCTTCCTGGGTCGAAATTAAACTTACAACCTATGGTTTTCATGGTTAACATTTATGGTGTCCAAAGTATTTTTTCTGCTGAGTTTGGGATCAAATCAAATGGCCGGGTGTATCCCAGGATATTTATTACCATAGCACAAGCTTTGTAGTTTGGAAACAGATCGGTGTGTACACAAAATGTGACTGAATGTTTCTGTTGCAATGCGTCTTCGAATCGTGAACTATGGTATTGAATTCATATAAAAACAATACAAAAAAAGCACCATCATTTTATACAGAAAAATGTTTTTTTAGTAAACCTTATATTGGACCCCAATTTTCCGACTATATTGTATGGTAACTACATATATTCTCAAGCTGTAGAACCAACAAAGAACATTCAATTTCCACATATATTTTGAGTAGTATTTTTCAGGGAAGGAAATTATTTCAGTATACCTGGATGAGAAAGCAATGAAATTAGCAGTATTAGAACTAAAATGAAACAGCATGCGGCTTCTATTCTCACTTATTCTGCGACGAGAGCAATCTAATTTGAAAGTTATCTCTGATATTGCCGCTTTGAAATTGTCCGTATTTACTGTGCAAGGTAAATGAAGCGTAAAGCGAGTGTGTTTGGTTTGACTAATGTAGTCCATTGTACAGAATATTGTGGTGGTTATTTTATGCGCCCTCTATTTAGGTTATACCTTTAGTTATGTTACTCTAAAACCATGGGCACCGGCAATTATTATTTTCAGGGAGTCCCATCCACATCCAAATATTAAATAGCTACTATTTTAACGTTATTAATATATTTATTTTATTATTATTATTTTCTTTAATTCAGTTTTGTTTCTTTGTACTATTTCAAATTGAACGTCACGAACCGGTCCCAATGGAAGATCAGCGCTGGCTAACAACCAGCATCATGCTGATTTGACCGTTTTATGGCAATCATTGCGTTTATTTTTTGTTATTATGATACTATATGTATAATGACGCGAGATAAATGGCTTGGTCATCAAGTTTATAAGAAAATGGTATAATGGTTTTTACCATACTAGGGTGCATGTGCACCCCCTTGCATTCCCTTCCCGGCCCCCATGGCTAAAGCAAATATTTATGAAGGTGTGTTCACGAGCGCTTACCTACACTACATACATACTATCCTTTTTCCTACTATTATAAATGCTAGATTTTGGAAGGGAGTTTGAGGATGGATGTCTATCACTGAAAAACTATCGAATGGATTTGGTTGAAATAGCAAATAAATAGAAAACGGGAAATGTAAATCAATTCGGGAACGTGCATGAAACAGTGAGGTACTGAAACCTCTGTTACTATTGATTTGCGTTAACAGAACAGAGTATCACCATAAAAACACCCAAAAGAAAAATAGGTAAATAGGATCTTCAAAACTTAAGATGTGAACTTTTAAATTATAATACTTATTAGATTTTCAATCAAAAAATAAGGCACATAGGGTAATGAATGCAAATAAAGTTAGTGAAACCGAGATAATTTTACTTATTAGGTAACTTTCCTATTTTAAGAGATTTCTAGACAGGCAACAGTGCTTTTAAAGTCGCCTGACGCGTTTTCTCTTTGGAAATTTATTTGTTGACCACTGATTCGGCTTTACATTGGCAATCTCCTTATTATACAGGATGTTACAAAACTACCCGTAAAGCCGCAAGGAGGTTAAATGGGGCCTACTAACGAGTCCATTCACAATATTTAATAACCGTAGTAATGCTGTATAATATAAAAATATATTTAAAATAATTAATAATAGTAAAATATTAAAAAAAAAACATAAAAATAATCTGGATCCCTGACATGACAGCTTAGGTTAGTTAGTTAGCTAGGGTTGTTGGCTTTGATGATTAATTATATTTTTATGGGGTATTTTTTAACACGTTGTATACATATGTCTATAGGCGATGGTGACTTACCATCGGAACTGTCACCTTTCTGAGATATATTAAAGCTATCAATAAGTTTATGATTAGGTAGTCAGTCTTTATCACATTTCAGGGGAGTAGACTCGTTTTTTTATAGAATCAAACTCACTCCTTACCTACTACAACTTATTCTGAACGTTTTTGTTTAATTAATTTCGCTCAAATATAATTAAGACAAAGTTTTGGCACAATGCCGAGTCTCTCCGAGGCTTGCCGACCGCCCCCGAGGTTTGCCTGTCACTATTATAGTCGGTTATATCAATATACTCTCAGACAATAAATAATTTGCATATTATCTGATATCGGTAACTGAATATTATTCTGACATTGGCTGAATCCCTTGTGATATTTAATTTCAATAGAAACTGAGACATGATTGGATTTGTGGAATATTAAGGAGATTCGGGGATGATAGGCGTGCCATGTTATTTTGTATGTTATTTACATCAGAATAAAGATGATTACAAATCACCCGCATAAAAAAAGTATCAGGTTTTTAATCAAAATAAATATAACAAGAATCTGGGCCAATCGGTGTGGGATTAAGATTACTCTGAATATCAGATCACGACACAAGTCTGGGTGTTCTATGTCTGCTTCAGTACAGTACCTATTTCGAAGTAATTTTGAGTATTTCATGTAGCCTCCATAATCCGAGCTCTACTTAGTCTAGAATCAGATGGTCTTGACATCTCAGGATATATTATGTATACGAGTATTAGCTTAGTACTATCGATCTGCACTGTGATTAGGGCCATATTCAGGGAAATATTGTATTCAAACATAAAACTCCAGTAGGTAACTTTCCTGTATCAAAACTATCACTGCATAGTATAAACAATGTAGCTTTCTCTGTCCCTATATCCCTATGTATGCTTAAATCTTTAAAACTACACAACAGATTTTGATGCAGTGTTTTTGAATAGATAGAAGGTTTTTATGTATATAATATATGTGACATCCCAAGGGAACGCGGGTAAAACTGCGGGGGACAGCTGGTTTAAGATAAATGACTAAACACTAACCAGTGTATTGAACATCCAAAGTTACACAGTTAGGTACATCAAATGTGATCTAAATTTCTAATTATTTTTAAGTACCGATCTAACCACAAAGAGTAGCTGTTTTGATGCTGTACAATTATGACTTCAAAACTCCTCATTTCATACAAAACTCCATAGAAACGATCGTTTTACATTTAATAAAAAGTTGCTGATTTGACATATTAGTCAACATCCTTATTTAACCTCTTTGTCATGAAAATTTTGAGATACACCTATAAATTAGAGCATTCCAAATCTCGAATTTGGTATGTCCGGTGGTTTAGGCTCTGTGTGTTTATAATTTATGCCAAGTTCACCGATAAACTGGCAGACGATCCATCTGATGGTAAGTGGTCACCGCCGCCTGTGGATATTTGCAACACCAGGGGCATCTCTCAGTGCACTGTTGACCTGAGACGGGAAGTTGTTAAGCCTCATGTGCCTATAATTTCAGCGGCCACACCTTTCTAACAGAAACATATTAATACAAGTGCACTAACTACTGCTACAAGACAGAAATGAGTTATTAAATGAGTGAGGCTACTTTTCCAGAGAATTGCTTATCTATGAATCAATTTTATCTAGAATTAAAACATTGAATCACTTGTCCGGTTGTCATAGTGTCACGAACATCACGAACGCACCGGTTTATTCCGAAATTCATCACATAGGGTCAGTCGGTTATAGCGTGAAGTAATGATCTCTCTTAAAGTGTCATGCCTTTTTAGTCAGTCTATCTATCTACATGACAATCATCGCTAAATATCAGAAGGTTAATAAGCATTTTAGCTTGAATCAACAAGGAGATTTGTTTAATCAGGGAAAATTCCGTGACCTTTTTTATGGAACGCTTTTTATCACGGGATTTCCTTGGGAGGAAAATACGGTAACTTTACATAGGACTCGTTGACCGGAATGAGTTGATAGATGGAAAATATCGGAAGATGTTGTTAGAAATAATATGTTCAGTAAAAGTCTTTGGTAAGCCATTTTCTGCAATATAATGTAGGTATATTTAAATATATATTTTAAACCTGATGTAGTTAGAGAGTTTTTCGTAATATTCTAGCGGGATACATCCTTGCTTTACCCCCCATGGTTTTTTTTTGTTTCCTTAAGATTATTTTTGACGACGCATAGGACCTGACTCTCATCTGCAGCAGCATCTGGAACACTTGCTACTTGGCGGCATTTTTTTATCTTAAGGGTAGTCAGTTGGGCGGGTACTGCAAAGTACACTAACAAACCGTGGTTTTCTTTCGCCAATAGCTCAAGGTCATAGGACTGACGTCACTACTTATCATCTAGCTATCATCACCTAACTCATATCTTGGATGACAGCGATTAGCACTCGCTAAATTGTCGTGTAGCACAAACATTCCAGTAAATAAAAAAAAATTAAAACCATCTCCAAGCTCCGGTCCAACAAATGGATAATCCTCAATTCCCCCCCACCGATTGAACAAACCAAGTCAATAAACCAAGTGGTCACAGTATCATTCCTGTACGAAAGGATCACTCCTAAAGAAAACTTTGAATAATTCAGCAGGGTCCGTTCATTCTCACTTTGCTAAATGAAATAAATTACCATTCGAATATAGTTTTTACTGAATTGTTTTATGTTACACTGTAGCGTAATGCTTTTTATATTTAACATGTTCACTTGTCACATTCTAGTTAGAGTGCTTTGGTCCTTATTATAGAGTTGTTCTTACCTTGTATTCTTAATAGAAGTGCTATGATGGAAAAGAAATAGATGTTCCTTCCTTGATTTATTATAAAGGTTACTTTTGTGACAATTATAAGGTTTATTGATCAGGTCAGGTGTGTAGGTTCGTTGATGAAGTTTGTTTTAATGTATACAGAGGCTGAATGATAAAATGCCTTTGCCTATTAATTCATCATATTATGTTTTGGAAACATAATACGCCCGTACGTAAAAGGGGTATATTTTTTAATACACCTGAATTGTAAAATAAACAAACCACAATATTGAGCGATGAACAATATAGCTCATACCTATTTTTCATTTCAATTTACCAAAAATATATCCAATAATATTATTGAAAGACCAAAATAACATAAACAATTTAATAAAGCGAATATCACTAAAAGCACCCCACTACTTGGTTAGTAATTATGCCAAAACAGAATTTAATTTTCCAAAATACACAGTCTCGTCCGAGTTTGCTCGCTCAAATTTTCAGTATTTTCTGGTTTAAACTGGTTTTAGCGAGCAATTAGGTGTCTGTAAATGCTCACTCAGCGAGCGGGCTTGCTTAAGCTAGCGTTAAGAAATTCCACAACGTTATAGCTTAATGGAGCATAAAGCGTAAGAAGGGTATACGCTTTCTTTTAAAATAAATGAATATTCCTAATCCTCTTAGAAAACCTAGGAAATTTCAATATTCCTAGGCAGATCGTATTTCAAACAGCAAGGTTTGATTAATTAAGATCTAATTATAAACGGTTCAGTAGATCATATTTTATTGTCTGATAGGAAGGTGATTAAATACCCCAACTGTCGCAACACATGTCGTGGATTCGATTTCCACTCAGGACAGGAAATCTATTGTAATACACCCAATGGACAGATGGGTATATATTGCAACGAACCCAAATCATTGGGAATAATTGAGATTCCTATTGATTTACTTCCACAAAATATTAGAGAGAACCCTTAAAATCATAGATTGAATTATATAGAAATCTTCTTAATAGAAATTTAATAATTTCTTTTACTTTGTCTTATCCATCTACATATAAGCAAAATAGGGTTCCTTTGACGCACTATCACCTCAAAACTACTGAACATATCTGGTAAGGACTGCTACCATTCGACGTCAAATTATTCGTAGATAGAAATAGGCTATATGATATCGATTAACGCGGGTGCGCGGTAATCGATAGCTAGTAATATTATAAGCACGAAAAGAAGGAAGTATTTTCGTGCGACAACAGAAATTATTAAAAAAACAAATGACAATAAATATAAGTAATCTAATCGCAAACACAAAACAAAGAATTTAACATTATAATTACACTACTAAAGGTTAACAAACCAACCGTTGGAGATATACCTCCCGGTATATCTCAGAGTACACAAGCTACATCTAAGCGCATAGTAACTTAAGTAAGTAATTTCCTTCAGAGTAACACTAACATCTGGACGCTGTATTTCAAACTCATGGATAAACTTCGATTAAGCGCAGGCTTCAAGCATGAGGAGCTTTTAGGGCTTACGATACGATTATTTACGGTTGAATTTTGGTACCTAATCTTAGCTTTACTAATAATATTTAAAATGCGAAAATTTGTGAGGATAGAGGAAACTCTTTCACGTATTGTTCGGCTAGAAAGGTGAGGAAGCCGGTGAAATTACAGGCCCATGAGACTTAACAACTTCACGTCTCAGGGATGAAAACGTATTTGCGATGCCACAGGTGTTGCAAATGTCCATAGGCGCATGTGACCACTTAACATCAGGTAGACCGTACGCTTGGCCCAAGATGTATAAAAAAACACAAAAACTACTGAACGGATTTAGATGAAACTTGCCACGGATATCCTAACCTGCATTTCCACATTTATATACAATTTCACCGCACCCCTTACCATTCTAAGATATTCCGGATATAGTAAAACAACTGCACTACTACTGCACGGTAGAAATGGGGATGATATTGTTTGACACCCTGACTACCACTTCACAGATTAATCAAGTAAACCAACAATTGATTAGGGTCTAGACGATTGTTTCTTCTGTTGGTTGTAAATTAAGTATTTGATTGCAATCCTTCCTCTCTACCAAAGTAGGATAGAAAGCTATCAGCTACCTGACTTCCAAAGAACAAGGTCTGCCGTTAAATTACCCAAGATATTTTTCGTACAAAAAGTACCTGTATCCTATATATCTGTAGTGCACAAACTACCCTTCTGAATGATAGAGAAATTCAAATTCAAAATCATTTATTCAGTTTAAGCCTGCGAAGAGCATTTATGAAGGTCAAATTTAAAGTTAATGAAGCTACCATGATTCGAAAGTGAGCCTTCAACTGAGAAGAACCAACAAGAAACTCAGCTGGGTAATCAAATCGTACGGCCTAAACGATTTAATCATTCGTCCAACCAGGGACAGTTGATTAGAGAGCCGGCACTCGATGGAACTGTCCTACAGGCTGATAATGAGTCCCGTGGTGGTCCGGGCTTAACCGACTTTGCGGACGGGGTCCGAATGTTGATTATCTCCGGATCTGTGGCCTAAGTCCGTATTCACTGGAATTTCTAAATCCACATTGTCTTAGGTGAAGGGTGTTAGTTTTTTTAATAGTGAATGTAAGTAAAATCTGATCTAGCTGTGCCCTATGGTTTCACCCGTGTTCCTTTAGGAATGTTTCATTTTCCTGGGATAAAAGTAACCTACATGTTATTCCAGTATATATTTTTATGAGTAAATCCGTTTTTGAAATCAGTTTATTATTTTTCGCTCGAAAGAGAAACACGCATCTTTTCATCCATTCAGTCTCACAAAACTTCGTATTTATAGGTATATACAGTTGACAGGCCAGTTGGCTTGGTGGTTAACGCTCTGACTGCCAAACCGAAGGCCGCGGGTTCTATTCCCACCCAGGACAGACATTTGTGTGCATGAACATGTCTGTTTGTTCTGTGTCTGGGTGTAAATATCTATATAAGTATGTATTTAGAAAAAAAAATGAGTATGTAGTATATCAGTTATCTGGTTTCCATAGTACAAGCTCTGCTATATATAATATAAAGGTATATATTTTAAATTAAGTCTATATAGCATTCTGTTATCTGTCTGCCATAGTACAAGCTCTTCTTAATTTGGAATCAAATAGATGGCCGTGTGTAAAGAATGTCCCCGGATATTTATTTCATAACTTTAACTTCAACTCACTTTTACAAAGATCATTTACACAGGAATTCTTAAACTCATATTCCTCAATTTCCTGGCTGAGGTTTATGCTGCAGCCCAATATATTATGAACATGTTTTAGTATTATCGCAAAATTTTATCTAATATTTGACGTAAGGCTTACTACACGTTAAAAAAGTGGCGATTGTGGCGAGTCGAGCTTTCACTCGACGGGTTTCTTACCGCAGTCGAGTAGTAGAGCTCTTAGTGCAGAGTTCGTCCGGGGAAGTACTACCACCTTACCCATTTCTGCCGTGAAGCAGTAGTGCACTTGGGTTACTGTGTTTCGGTTAGAAAGGTAAGGGGGCCGGTGAAATTACAGGCACATGAGACTTAACAACTTCACGTCTCAGGGTCGACAACGCATTGGCGATGCCCTTAGTGTTGCAAATGTCCATAGGCGGCGGTAATCACTTACCATCAGGTGGACCGTTTGCTTGTTTGTCGGCCCATGTGGTATAAAAAAAAAGAAAAGTTCTATATTCAACAAAACGCCGAAAAAACACGTTTGTCGTATAGCGGCCATAGTACGTGTGAAAATCTGTGAAAATTGTAGCTTTCTACCAAAATACAGAGATACAGCGCTAACAGACAAGTGGACAGTGGAGGCCTAATAGTAGGATCCCGATAGCAACCTTTGGTATAGAACCCTGAAAACCTTATTTTTAACACCTTCTACAATTTCGTTGATGTGAAATAATCAATGACAGTTTCAATCTGGTCTCAAAATGATCAAGGGCACAAATAGCATTTTGGTCAACTAAATTGGTATCTTTAACCTTTAAACACATACATTTACTGTAAATATTCTACAAATTTCTTTCCCTGACCTCTGAAAAAAGCCAGATCAGTTTATACTTACTGAAGGAATCGCAGGAAAAGAAAACATTACAAACTTTCGTTTGTTCCAACAGCTTTTGTCTCTTTCGCACGGGTTGTTGATCTTGAAACGTTCGAAGAAACAGCTATTAAAACAACGGCAACATTCGCTCCAAAGTTTCACCGCTTGACATGTCTTGATTTCATGTAATCTAACTACATACTTAGTCCTAAACTACCTTATTCGGAATTAAATATACTTACACTAAATAATCCATCAGCTCTTCCGAATTTAACCCTTTTAGGAATCGTTAAATATTTATCGATACCCCCCTACTTCCAGAAAACATACCATCAATACGGGATGAACTTTTCACGTATGCGTGGAGGGCCACCAAAAATAGGCGTTAAAGATTCGTCCTTTTCTATAAAGAATAATACTGCATCAAACAATTTCCTTAACCAGGTACAACGGACAATTTCTCGCCAGTAGACCAACGAACTAGGTTTGATTCTGTAAGTTAAATGCCACTAGAGGTCTTTATGCTCTGTCTCCTTCGCTATCTACGTAATCGAGTGAAGGGTCCGCGCGCTGAAGTCTGGTTGCTCCAGGTTGTCGGCGAACTTTGTATTCGCCTAATAACGCGCTGTGAGACGCTGTCAGTCCAGGACCGTTCATTCTGGACCCGCAGAGAGGCCTATGTTCATTGGGCTGACATGATAATAAACCAAGAACCAAGCACATTTATTTAAAAAAATAATAACCACAATGTATGCTTTGCACCAGGATAACGTCGCTTATAAGGATCAAATCCTGGGTAGCACACACGACAAACTTAAGAAAAGTTCATTCTGTGTAACTCTTGTTTCTAAGTTATAGCAAACCCAGTGAATAAATATTTTCCCCCAGACTAGGTCTGTTCGCTTCCAGTTACTTGAACGTACCTCATGACATTCTTTATAGCGTTGAAAATAACGGCCGAAGATAGTCTTGTAGCTCTGATTTTGATTGTTTACAAAATCAATTTTATCATGCGTAAAACAAGAGCCCCGAAACAGTTTATTTTTAAATCCATTAGTCATTCATACTCAATAAAGTAATTGTAACTCAAAAAGGAATCACATGTAAATAATTTCTTATCCAATTTAATAGGGATATTAGAACTTTCTTTGTTAAATCTTTGATAGTTAAGCATAAAGGCAGATTGAGATATCAACTACTTATAATCAACTTTTAGACAAACATAACCTCTAGATGTATTTTAAAATTGAGTTTAGTTTTGTTTTAACAATTTTTGGTATATTGTTACTGGTACATGCTGTGTAAGTGACGTAAGAAGCCAAAACGAGATTACGCGCTATTGCGTTCCAAACGAATATTAAGGTGATACTCAACGTCCTTAAAATAATCACTTTCAAAGTTCAATACCGCGACAAAATCAATTTCGTAACATACATGTTCACTGGCTCTCAGCCTACATTACTGAGAGCGTGTCAGAACCTACATTACCTTACGTTACGCGTTAAGAGGGGCTCAATTTCGTCCTTCGCTGGAAATTAGCCATTTTTCTTTTCTAAATGTGTTTGTAAGTAAAAAGTGCTTCACTCGAAGAGGTTTCTCTCATATTACGTAAATTTTAATGAAAACTTTTGTTTGGCATTTTTCTTTTCGTCGAGTGGTGTTAATATCTCTAGGGAAATCAATTATAATATTAAGTGAATGTAATACTGATTTTTTACATCAGATTTAGAAAGGGTAGGTAATTAACATTTGTTTTGATTTCATTAAGTGGTTCTGTATCGTTTATACGGACATTTCATATTCCTATAAAACTGATAAAACTTACGCAGCACTGTCTTTCTTGGATTCATTCTGCCCGCCCTGTTTTCGGTTAATTGGAGTCGCCGTTATATCAATGCTTTCTGTCTATTCTGTACATTACTTATTACAAGAGAACTGGTTGAATTGGCAGGAATCAATCACATATACTTCCTTTTATTGACCACTTGGTGCTCGGTATTTTTGTTGTCTTTTTAATGCCAAGAGCGCTGACATTCTTTCTACTACACGGTAAGTGGTCATCATCGCCTATAGACATTTGTATCACCATTTGCCAATGCACTGTAGACCCTGAGACATGAAGTTGTTAAATCTCATGTGCCTGTAATTTCACCGGCCCCCTTACCTTTCTAACCGAAATACAGTAATACAAGTGCACTACTACCTTACGGCTGAAATGGGTGGTAGTACTTCTCCGGATGAACTTTGTACAAAGAGCTATACTACTTCGAAAATTATAACTTAAGAGTTATAATTTTCGAAGTAGTATAGCTTAGTAAGTAGTAAGCGATACTCTAGAGATGAGTTGAGATGATAGTACAACACAGCTTTATAATACGTAACTCAAAGCAAAAATAAGTCACAAAAAGAACTCGAAACAATCATAGGACCGACACATACGCCCCAAAAACTAAAACAATAGTGAGCCTCAGTAATCCCAGCCGATTTAACTTTAAGGGATGCCATTCCAACTTCTCTTGGACCCTTTCCACGCGCTATTTATTAAGGGCCGCGTCGCATAACGCGTATGTTACAGTTTTATTAAGTGTTTTGTGTATTCGAGTGTATTATTATTGTTTAAGTGGATTAGCAGACGTGGGTTATGTAGGACTGTACCTTTATGTTTCATTGCCTTTATTAAACAATTTTTTTATCAAAATAATAAATGTAAGATTTTTATGATAAGCAAATTTTGTTAAAGTATATATTTTTTACACACGGCCATCTGATCCTAAGCTAAGCAGAACTTGTACTATGAAAACCAGGCAGCCGATATCCTACATATACAACTAATTTTTCAATATACATACTTAAATAGATATTTACACCAAACAGGGCAAGGAGACATGTTCATGCAGACGAATGTTTGTCCTGGGGGGGATTCGAACCCACGCCTTGTAGCTTGGCAGTCAGGGTATCACACCACCAAGCCAACTTGCCCGTCCGTACATCAGTTATATTTACTGTAGTAAAGGTATATAAAATGAATGTAAAATGAAGCTGAAAAGAGTTATAAAGGAATTGATGATTTCTTAAAAGCAATTTTCTTCTGAATGTAGGTAGTAGTAGTAGATTATTAAAATAGTATAAGAATGTAGTAGGTAGTATAAAATAAATTTATTGTTAAAAGAGCAGTTTGGCGATGTAATGTTTGTGAATATGTACAAAATATAATATTAATAAAAAAATAAAATTAAAAAAAGTATATGCCTCTTTTATTTCTTATCGGGAAAAACAAAAGAGATGTACACGAAAGTTTGTCCAGGGCGGGAATCAAACCCACGATCTGTGCCGTAGCAGTCGGCGTAAGTAGCCACTAAGTTAACCAACCCATCACCCTAAATAAAAGATGACCATATTAGAAATATGAATTAGAATGCATAATCAAATCCATTTAAGTATTCCTATATCAATATTAAATATAAAAAAAAAATACATGACCACCAAATCACTATATAATCTTGTTAAATTTCATTGTAAAGTATATCATAAGAATACCGTAACAAGCTACATTTCTCAGTGAAACTAATTTGTATAATATAACCGTTGTACCTAAATGGGGTTCACGGACACACTGAAACATTCTAAACTCATTAGTGCCCGGTGAACACACACTCTCAACATAAAAAAGATTAAAGTAAAAACTTTTTCCAAAAACATTTTGCAATTCACAAACGTGAATTTACCCTGCGAAGCGTGAAATGTACAGACAGACAAGTGCTTTTTATAATTAAACGCGTTGTTGATTTCGTCTAATTTGCACTACGAGCAGTGTCTGCCGTGACCTTTGAGCGCCTTTGATACATTTAAAACTTTATTTTTATGTCAGAGTTTTTTTTTTAGACGAAATCCTGAGTGCTCGAATTTTTTAACACAAATCCAGCTTTAAAATTATACTTTGTAACAAAAAATGATGATGGGATAAATTACACTGACGTGTGATTATATAAAGCAAATCATAACCTGCAACAATTTTAATGGCCAAAGTTAAAATGCGGATATTACATAAATAAGATCAAAGAGCTCGGAACTTTACCACTTCTCCATTAAAATGATATCGAGCCAATGAAATAAATTAAACATTTCAAAACATTCAAACGTACCAATCAAACAGTAAACCAATCAAAGTAACAGAAAGATTCAAATAAACCAATCGAAGCTCGCCAATTGACATCCAAAGAGCTAAGTAAATGCTCGGATTACTCCCGCTAACTTCTGCTTAACTACAGTTTAAGTTGAGTTCACGTCGGATCGCTTAAATGTTAACTTTGTAGTGACTTTAAATCCTGCTATTACTGCTCCCTTTGTTTGTGTTCGATTCAATTTGCGATATCGTTGGATAGGTAAATGTATCGGAGCTCAGTCCCTACCGAGGCCAACACCTTTTTTGGTAGAATTAAATTTACTTGAATGTAGAATTGATGACCGTTATTTTACTATTTTATTGTGTTCTACAAATTATTTCTTAATATAGTCCGGGGAAGTACTCCTATGGAAGAGCGAGGTATGAGGCTCCTCCATTTAAAAGGGATGATCTTCTGCCAGGCTAGGTGATCGTACTTCGGGACCACGGTCCTACTGTTGATGTTGCAAGCTTGTACCGCTCAGATCGTGAGAATGTTTCAACATCATGATGCAGGACTCTTCGGTATGCTTCACTACCATTTTCATTTTTTCGTGATTCCCGCAGGGCTTTGGTCCATCTTATGATGTGTGCGATAAAACACAAGCCTTAGTAAAACACAAAACACCAATATCGATGGAAATTCCAGCATTTCTTACAATCTGTTTTCATATCTAGTAGGCTACTGTAGGATAGTATAAACGTTTTTTACAAAAAAAATACTCGAACATTATTTTTATTTTAATTAATATTTAGGCTAGTGTTTGATTATGTGGTCGATTGTTTTTAGCACGTAAAACACAGAAGAGAACTAACTCTCTAGTGCATCAGCTGTTGAATACATCAATAGATGCTTGACTATAGATTTTCAATTTGAGGGTCGTAGCCAGCCAGGGGAGTACAAAGTACTTCCACCATGCTATGGTTTCCTCACAATGTTTTTCCATACCAAAAGCCTCATGCCGTCACGGCATTCGACCTCGCTACCAACTGAACTATCATCACCTTAAAAACAGTAAAGTAATAATTTCTTTTTTTTTATACCACGTGGGAAACCGAAATCGGTCGGTTCACCTGATGGTAAGTGGTCCCCACCGCCTATGGACATTTGCAACACTAGGGGCATCGCCAATCCATTCTCGACGCTGAGACGTGAAGTCGTTAAGCCTCATATGCTTATGAATTTACCGGCCCCTTTAGCTTTCTAACCGAAACACAGTAATACAAATGCACTACTGCTTCACGGCGGAAATGGGTAAGGTACCTACAATAGCTCTACTACTCAAAAAATATAATAATATATAAGTAGTTTTCTCCCTCCTAGATACTTAAGGTCGTTATTATATAAACAGAGAGACAGAGATTGGAGCCAATCTGCGGCAACCTCTGGGGTCCTCTAACGGACTGCAATTTGGAACCAAGTGACGCTACACAACTTTATGCTCAGAGGAGAATGGGCCAAAATGACAAGTTAAATTGGACGGCTAGGCTGATTTGTTAAGTGCTCATTATAAACAAGAAATTGGCATTGGATATTTTTTTGTTTTTCAAACATAATCGATAAATTTATAATATAGGTACCTAACAATATATTATAAGTAGAAATATAAATTTATATTTATATCTAATTCTAATTATATTTAAACTAACTAATTTCAACAATCGCACACAAATATTATTGTATTTTATCCTATTCCTACAAATATTATAAATGCGAAAGATTGTGAGAACAAATTAGGATGAAAATTTATACGTAGAAAGAACATGTCCTGGGATGACATATACTCTTTTTATCCCGTGAAAATGTCAGTAAACATCCTTCGGGAACGCGTTTGTAATATTAGTATGGATTTCTACAAAACACACCATTACATTTCAACAATAATGATCAGTCTTAAAATACAAGTAATAAAACTTGTAAATTTGTATAAATATTAAGCCATTGAAATGTTGTCATCCTTACCACTAAAAACCATAGATCACAAACCTTATTCAATCGAGCAGAAACGACTAATCCCACTCATAATTACGACACTGGCGTAAAAAAGGGCCTCGACATAATAGCAGTTGGACCCTTCTGTAAGAGTAATTAAATCAGATTTAGGATGACTCAATATCTTTGTAATAGCGGAAGTTAAAAGAGGTCATTCCGCTGATAACAGGTCATTTAGTATCTGTGGGGGTTTTGAAAGAAAATAGCCGTTCTTCTTTTGTTTTTGGTTTTGTGGGAAAATGGTTGGGATGGCCGTTATCTATACTAATATTTTGAAGGGAGAGCGTGAATTTTGTAAGGTTATATGTATGCGTATAATAAGAGCCTTATTTGAAAAATCCTCTCACCATTTGAAGATAATTTATGAACGCGTGACGTTGAATTTACAATATAGTTTTATAATTATCCAGTTTATTCTTACAAGTTTATATGCATACAATACAATACAATATACTTTATTTGTACAACACATAATAGGAGAAGAGGAAACATAAACAAGTGGATTACAGAATAAGTGTTTACAAAATAGGCGATCTTATCGCTAACAGCTGATCATTAGGTATATTTAATAACTCTTAGATAAAATAATGGCCAAATCTGGTGACCTGTAATACAGGTTTTTCTCAAACCTACATCAGACATCAGCTCTCGCAAAGTAGGTTTCTTTGTTTGGTGCAATTGGACCTCAGAGACTAAAAAGTAGAAATAGCTTTTTAAAGAACGCTGCACCAACTACCGACAGTACCTCTGAGGCGCGGCGTAAGCTCTGGCAGGAGAGATACCCAACAGCATCACCAAACCCTATTATGAAGAAGCTTCCCTCAGGGCATAAGCTCCCGTGGCTGACGTGGAAGTCCCTCAACAGACTCCGAACCCAAGTCGGCCGATGCAGGGACAATCTGTGCCGATGGGGTTACAGCACAAGCAACCTGTGCAACTGCGGCGCCTCCCCTCAGACAATGGCACATCTATTGTCGTGCCCTGCGTGCCCCTCATCTTGCACGCCGGAAGACCTGTATAATGCCACAGACGACACAGTACGCCTGGCAGAATTCTGGTCTAAACAAATTTAGCCAGATCGACACGCAAAGAAAAAAAAAAAAATTGGTTTAATTCAATTTTTTTATATTTAATTCAGTGTGACTTCTCTATAAACACTCTGTGAGAGAAATAAATAAATAAATAATAATTATTACTGTAAGTTTTATACTTTGTTGGAAAGTGTGTATAGGTAAAGATAATGACTGTAGGAAAGCATGCTCAGTTTAAAAAGAAACTGCCACTTAAGTGTAGACACTAGTTTACCGGTAAGTATAGGGTGATAGATTTTCTACTGCTGAGAAACTTCATTGCTGAGTTTATTGCCGGCTTCTCAGTAAAAGCAATCTTCCAAACCGCTGTTAGAGTTTGACCATTCATTAGTGACTGTGAAGTCCTATTTGAATAAATATTTCATTTCATTTCAATTTCATATTTCATTTCATGTTCAAATTTCATTACATTTTCATATTTCATTTCATACTTGATAGTGGTAGTAACCCAGGATGGTTCCACGAGGTATCAAAATGCAAGAATCGCAAAAATTCTATGCAACCGCAAAAATATTGCACTTTATAAATGTAGCTTCATATACGAATTGCTTTGTTTAGTGTATTTCCTACGAATGAGAGTTTTATTTTTAAGAAAGACAATGCAAAACTCCGCCAGAGAATACCTTTGTGTCTTAGACAAAAGGAATTAGCTTACAAATGAGAATGCCTTAAATTCGCACAATTTTACCCCTAATTAGGAATTTTTTAATTGTTTTCTTCATTTAACGCATAAATTATGCGTTGTCGACAATTTCTTTAAGGGGTTGAGTGACGTAATGGAAAAGTTTTCTTTTTAGAGATTTCTGAATTTATGACGTTAGAATTAGTCAGTTGAGCAATAAAAAAGTATTCTGACATATAATTAACGTGACAATCCGATAGCTCTTTTTCATAGAACATTCGGTAGAATCCTTATTCTTTTATTATTTTAAAGTCTAAAGGGTCAACATATGGAACCATTCCGATGCCAACATATTTTCTAGATCAACAAGCTCTTATCAAATCTTTTTTGTACAGCTCTATAGCTCTCTGAAAAAAGCTGATCCTACATCCTAATTCTACCATTGAAACTACCATCATACTTACTAAAATTTAATATTATTTTGTTCAAGAATGGACTCTAATGCAGTTTTGATAAATCACTATATCTCTTAATATTGGTCTTTCTGACGCCCATTTTGCATTGACAAGCTTTTTTTACCACCAATTGCACTTAGAACATTGCTTTTTGGATGCCATATAAATAAAATAAAAAAACAAATAGAACGTAGCGTGGAGAGAAGTTGATGTGATAAGTAAATCAAAACAAAGTTCCGAATTCAAAATACCCTTTCAGGCAGTTGAAATCGAGTGTAGCGAATGTAATAGTAAAAAAAAAGAAACAAATACTATTATTGAATGACTAAAGTGTTCAGAGCGAGTGTGAATGTTATGTTTTTTTTTTTACTATTGTTGAACTGGAGGTAGAAGCTTAGTGAGCACTTTAGTTTGGTACAAGTAATGAGCGTAGTTTTTTATCTGAATATTATTTAAGATTCATCCTTATTAAGTGAAACGAAAAAATGAAAAAGGAACGACAATTAGCTATTAAGCTATACTGAAATGATAACAATTTACAGGTATAACATTTTACACTATTTTAACCGTAGGCCAAACTGAATAAATGGTTTTGATTTTTTATTTTGATGGATAAGCTCTGAATCTGGCTGTTAAGAGGAATATCACCATCATCATTCCAGGTCCATCTGTCGATTAGTTAGCCACTCTAAGCCTTCCTAAGCTCCACAATCTATGAGGGTCCCCTAGTTCTAGCCAGACCACCAAACAACATCGATATTACCAAAGTAATTAAAGGTTAAAGACGGCCTAATGTTACAAATCGTGCCCTGAGATGGAATCGGTCCATCAAGTCGCATTGTATACGCATACTAAATAAATATTTTGTAATAAATCTAAGATTGTTTTTAAAAATAGTAATTGCTGAGTTTATTGCCAGCTCCTCTCAGTAAAAAACAACCTTCCGAACCGGTATTAGAGTCAGACTATTCATAGGTGCTTGTAAAGGCCTATTCGAATATATAAATATTTTCATTTTCATTTCACAGGCCTTAAATGAAACGGTAATAGGTCCCCAAATAGGTTAAAGACGGCTCTCCACGTAGCTCATACTTTGCTCCACACACAATGCTCCTGTTATCCACCGTTCGATGCAAGCCTTGCTTGCCTTCGTAGTCATACCGCGCGTATGAAATTGTATGTTATTATCCAAACGGATGCGGTAACCGCACAGAATGGTCCTTTGTTAACCGAAATTTTATCATTTTCCGCATTGGTTTTCTCATTTCAGTGTAGAGTGTTTGTGTCACTGTAATCTGAAGGCAAATTGTGATTTATTTAAATTTTGCAAAAGAACTTGCCTCTTTATAACCAAATTAATGATTTTGTTTCGACTTTGAATGGTATCTGATGGAACAAATAAATAAAAACGTGTGTGTGTACTTATGTACGCACGTTAGAAGTTATACCCGAAATTATAGGTAAGAAAAACTGCACTAAAAGCATTTTTTTACTATTCAGTCGTGAAATTGTAGTGTCCGAACTCTTTGCACCTGTTTGTAGCAACGAATAACATTTTTTTACGTTGTTAGGTTATTATTGACAATGACATCATTACTCACTTATTGACACTGACAGTTGCTATTTCCGGAGAGACCGTTATCAGCTAACTTAATCCGTGAGAATTTTGTGTTACACTGATGCGCGCGCATCTTAAAATTTCACTCTCATCATTTTTTCATAACGCACCTAAAGAAGTATAACTTCAAAAACGGTATTCATGGAAAACGGTTTAGAGTGTAGAGCATCAAAGAATTAGACATAGATACAAACATACGCGAAGAACATTTCCACGGGCAGATCGGATAACAAGAGGCTTGGACTTTTCGCCACAAAAATGCACCCCCAGATACTACACATTTACACAAAACAAATAGTAGTGTTCTTACATATATAATGTGTCTATCCTGGGTGGAAATAAAAACGTGACTAACAGAACGACAGTCAGAATATTTAACCACCATGCCAACGTGCCTTCTTAATATATATTCTTAAAAGAAGCAATCATAGGTTCAATAGTGCTATTAAATACTAGCTGCTGCCTCACGGTTTTGTCTGAGTGTCCAAGGGTACTCATGGTAATTTGAAATAAAAAGTATTGTATGTGCTAACTAAGAACATACTCTATCTATGTGCCAAGTTTTATTTAAATCTGTTCATTCGTTTATGTGTAACTATGTGACAAGCATCTAATTTATGACAAAATTAAAAAAAAATCTAAATTCAAAACCATTTATTCAGTTTAGGCCCTCGGAGGGCACTTATGAAGGTCAAATTTAAAGTTACTGAAGCTACAACCGGTTCGGAAGTCAGCCTTCAACTGTGAAGAACCGGCAAGAAACTCAGCAAGCTTGCATTCTTTTTTATATTTTATTAAATAATTTTTCATATAAATTTTATCTATTCTGACTTTTTGGCTATTTTATAATTTCAATTTTACACATAACAGGTAAAATTAAAAAAAAAACAAAAACAAAAAAAAAATAACAAGACTACAAAATAGAAAATAACAATAATTAGGTACTTACAACTTAAACAAGAAAATTAGAGGTGCACTGTGCAGAGAGTAGCTATTTCCATTAATTTTTATCTTCAATATAATGAACTACCTTGTAATACGCTTTTTCTTTCAAAACTTTCCTAACATAATTTTTAAATTTATGATCAGACATTTTGGTTACTGAGAGCGGTATCTTATTATAAAATCGAACACAATTACCAAGAAATGACTTGTTAACTTTAGTTAGTCTAAAGTATGGAACAACTAACTTCTCCCTTTGTCTTGTATTTATACTATGAATATCCAATTTTGACTCAAACATTCCTATGTTTCTATGAATAAACATTATATTTTCATAAATATATAGTGAAGGTAATGTCATTATATTAATTTCCCTAAATAAATCTCTTAATGATTCACGGGGACCCATACTGTAAATTGCACGAATTGCTCTTTTTTGTATAATAAATATTGATTCTATATCCGCCGCTGCTCCCCAAAACAAAATACCATAGAACAAGAGGCTATGAAAATAAACTAATTTGGTCGTCTCAACATTTGTCAATTGTTAAATTTTCCTAACAGCAAATGCAGCAATTTATTGTCTAATGTAAGACCCAAAAATACCGTTTTATTTCAAAGATCAATATGGCACCCATCTATTATTATTTGGCTATATACTTGTGCTACATTTGGTAAAGAAAACCTTAAGCATTTAATTTTCTTTGAATTTAGTAATAGATTATTTGTAGCAAACCACCCACAGATAATTGACATAGTATGATTAATTTTAGTTAGATCTTTGTCTTTTCTATTAACTTTAAAAATTAATGATGCTCATCAGCAAACAAGACAATATCTGTGGGGTCATTTACAACATATGGCAAATCATTTATATATACTAAAAACAAAAATGGACCTAAAATTTAACCCTAGGGTACCCCCATTTCGACTAAAGAGCCCTTGGATGTTGTGCCAGTAATCCCTACCTTTTCCTGGCGATTTGATAAATAAGATAAAACAAGATCATGAGCAGTTCCACGAATTCCGTAGTAGTCAAGTTTTAGAAGTAGCGTACGGTGGTCAACGCAATCGAAAGCCTTGGACAGATCACAAAAAATGCCAATTGCATCCTTTGAATCCTCCCATGCGCCATAAATGTGTCTCAGCAATGTTGCTGCCGCATCGAATGTAGATCTTCCCTTCGTGAAACCAAACTGATGACCATGCAATACCTTATGCTTAGTAAAGTGACCTAACACTTTATAAAATTGTATTTCTACATTAGAATTCTAAAAACTGTTAAAATATACCATTTTCATAAGAACTTTGATGTTGTAACTTTGATTTATCACGGTGACGTATATAATAAGTCTGTATTTGACACCTCCTTTGGCTCAAATTAAGTATTTTTGACACGATATAGTTTTTCATATTTACAATTACTTTTCAATCACATTTCTACGATCAATTTGTATTACCTAGAAAACTAAATAAGTAGAATCGTGTTGTGTAGAGAAATGAAAATCATTTTGCGAAGAGAGTTTTGAGCCAACATTGTTTACTTATTGTTTGCTTACCACCGGCTGACTGGTATCAATGGAAGTACCTGTTGTAATGCTCTTTAAAGGAATAAGACTTGGTGAATGATGTAGTAGAATCCTGTAAAAAAATGAATTAGTCATTAATTAACGATAAAGAAACATCGATAAACGATATTAGCAGCGTTTAGATAGAATGCATTTTATGAATATGGCCTTACGTATTAAGATGCAAAATCATTATTTACCACATCCAGCACCAAGGCGTTTCGTAGTGCCATCCAAGAATTCAGCTTATCCTGCATGCTCATCGGGCCGTGTCGTTTAATATCCGCCATTGACCCCGAAGCCACTGCAGCTCCTTGCAGTATGAATACCGTGACAATATGCAACAAGGAGTATGCAAGAACTGTGTTAAGCCAGCCACAAAGATTGTACTTGATGGCAAACGGTACCAAAGTATTTTGAACAAGCGGTTTTAGCTGCTTTTCGAGGAATTTTCCAGGGTATGAACTGTCTAAATCCTAAGTTTCGTTCGAATCCGTTTAAAAGTTTTTGCATGAATGACCATCTTCATGAATTTTTGCATTTATAATATTAGTTGAATATAACTCTTAAAACAAAAAGAGTACGACATCAATATTGGTCAAATATTTTTCAAAAACTTTTTCAGTTTTAGTTCTTTAAGCGAATTATTATGTGAAAGTCAAAACTACTGATGTTAAAACACCTTCGGCAGTCAACCTCCAACCGAGATGTACCGGTAAGAAAATCAGAAAGAAAATAGGCAAGAAATTAAGAGTCGTCGTTTTTACATGCTTTATATTAGCTTCATTCATATGTTTGTTTGTATGTTTGTAACCGACTCCTGTTTTTCGCTTTTTTTTATAATAAAATACATTTTTTTATATACGCTATTCTTAATTCAAATTTAATTTCAAATTTTTAGTTGGATTTTCTATAAAAGCTTGTTTTTTAATTTTTTTTTTTTAATACGTTTATTCAATAAAAAATCGTGCAGTTTACATTTACAACAAAAATCGCCAAACTGTACAACAGTTTGTTGGCGATAGTGACGCTCTTTTACTACTTATAACTACTTATAATTAGTTTCTCAGTAATACCATAATAACAAACACACTTCTTTCAAAAATCAAATTAAATATATATATGATATAAATCTATGTTAAAACTAAGTAAGTAACTTTTAGTATTTATTTTAATTAATTAGCTACATAAGAAGTATCCTTTCAGTCTTTTTTTGAGTGTGTGTTTGCTTATTTCCACGGATGCATCTCTCATAAAATCTATTTTGTTCAGAACTACCGGAGTTAAGTATTGCCTGGTTCTTTTGCCGTAATAATTCCTTACAGAAGGTATCACATATTTACCCTGCTCGACCCGCCTGGTAAGATATCCATGAGTTATTGGTACTTTGTATTCTTTTCCCATAAACTGTTCTAACGCTATTAGGTATTTAACTTTTGCATGCACGGGTAGTATTTTACACGTTTTAAATAATTGGTCATAATTTGGTTTACATTGTGCTTTTACTTTTTTGCTGACCAGATACTTAATTAGCCTAATCTGTAATTCTTTTATTCGATCCAACTGTGTTTTGAATGTAAGGCCGTAACTGCTTAATCCATAATTAACCAGCGAGTCAGCAAGTGCGTAATAAAGAACATACAAGACCTTTCTGTTTACAAAACTACTAATGTGAAAGAATTTACCCAGAATTGACTGCAGCCTACTACACACGTCATTTACGTGCAATTTCCAATTAAGATTCCTGTCAACTGTTAAACCTAGGTATCGGTATATATCTACTACATCTAAGTTTGTGCACTGGCATCCGTTTTTATTGTTATGTAGGCACTCATATGTATGTCCAGTTATATCTATGCTTAATTGACCGTGCTTATTGAATTTACTGTATGGTGAACTTATACACATAGTCTTAGTTTTAGAAAAATTAATAATAATTCCATTATCATGTGCCCATCTAATTATACATTCGAAGTCTGCCTGTATGTACCTTTGTGCATCTCCCGCGTTGTTAGACGAATATAGTAGACACATGTCATCTGCGTACATGAACGTGGTGCAGTGTTGTATGACGTTCATTACGCTGTTGACGTGCATTATGTACCCAACTGGACCGAAAACCGAACCGGTAGGCACGCCGAGTCTCACGCTTACCTCATCTCCAGTGGTCCCATCTATCGATGTGCGGAGGGATCTGTTTTCTAGGTAGCATTTAAACCAGCGACTGATGGGGCCTCTAATCCCACATTCATCCATAGCACGCAGTAGCACATCGTGTTCCAGAGTATCGAATGCTTTTTTACAACAAATTTACCTTCATTGAGACTGTTGTTTACGTATTCGGTGAACTGCGCGAGCGCGGTGGCGGTGCTGCGCCCTCTTCTGAACCCGTGTTGCGCGTCAGATATAATTCTATGTTGCTCTAAATAACTACTCACCTGGTGCACAATTACCTTTTCTACTATTTTATCTATTATCGATAATATGGCAACTGGTCTATAGTTACTATAGTCTAAGTGGCTCCCCTGTTTATATATTGGTCGTATTATTGCCTTTTTTAATAAATCCGGGTAAACTCCTTCACTTACACACAAGTTTATAAACTTGGCTATTATTGGACTTATTTCTTTCTTTACCAGCTTAATATCTTGTACTCTAAATCCGTCTAACCCTGGTGCTTTATTACAATCCAATTTCTTTATGTATTTTTCAACTGTACATGCTTCTACTTTCTTAAAATAAAAAGACGTATCACTTGGCTTTACATAGGAACTTCTACTTAAAAAATTTCTATCACAGTTATGCTTTATTTTCTGGATTTCTCCCGTGAAGGTTTCCGAAAAATTATTACAAATATTATTCAAAGCGTCAGTCTGCCCTAAGTATTTTACAATAACATCGTCTAAGCTCGTTTTAGGGTTCCCTATCCATTTATTTATGTGAGACCATATTTTTCTAAAATCATTGTTACATTTTTCTATTTCATCCTGTCTGTACTTGTTCTTAGCAATATCTATTAGCTTATTAATTTTATTTCTAAATCGCGTGTATATTAATCTATTATTCATATTGTTAGGTGAAGATTTCCAAGTCCTGAAAAGGAAATCCCTACGTTCTATCTTTTTTTTCAATTCATTATCAACCCATGGCTGCGTAATTCTCTTATTTTTTTTTGTACCTTCTGTATTTTACTTTTGTGGTATATATTTGTGAAAACTGCGTATAACTTATTATGCAATACGGTAGGACAGTTTGTGTCCATAATAACTGTCCAATCAATTTCTTTTAAGAACTCGCTTACACTTTTTTCATCTAAAACAGTTTGCATTTTACCATAATTAATATTATAGGATACATTACCGGCTATTATCAAGCTAATTCCAACCATATAGTGATCAGATAAGGTACAGTTGAGCAGGTGCGCGCGCGCATCGAGCGGCCGGCCGCGGCTCGCTCGCACGCACACATGGTCAATATTCGAGGAGTTGAGTCGGCCATCGACGATCGCCTCGCGCGTTGTTTCTGTCATTGGTATTGCACTTTGCAGGCCGCTTTCACACAACACGATTTTATAGGCCTTTAAACTTGTGTTGTCATTTTGAGATATATCAATGTTGATATCACCGATTAATACTATTTCTTCTGTTGATGGAATATTTCTTAGTATTGAATCTAGTTCCGATATGAAAACTAGCTTGTTTGAGTTTGGTGGTCTATATATAGCTAATATGTTCGTAATCTTAGTTCTGTTGTTTAGTTTTACATGCGTTAGTTCTGTTGCTTTTAGTGCTGTCTGTGGTATTTTCGTAGTGAACTGTATGTCTTCTCTTATATACACGAGTATCCCACCGCCTCTTTTTGTTTCCCTAGTGTTGGGATATACTATATAACCAGGGATCTTGTACAGTGATACTTCTTCTCTTCTTATGTTCACTTCCGTTAGTACTATGATGTTTAATGTTTTATTTACTATACACTGATTTAATAAAACAAGAAGTTGGTTAAATTGTTTTCGTATAGATCGAATGTTCAAGTGAATAATATTTATATTATTATTTGAGAATTGTTGAGACTAGTTGTTTAGGTTTTGATATCTAGTGTATTCAATTTCCTTTAGATCCAATCCGTTGTCTGAGTTATCGAATTGTATACCGTTGGAAATCACATAGTGTGGTCCACGTTGTATTATGTTATTGAGTTGAGGGTTTTAAATTCTTGTTGATATCGCATAACAAATTGATGTCGTTTTCGTTTCGTATGCGAATAATTTTTTCATTCTCGCTTTTCTTGACAAGAATATTAGAGTTTTGTATCCATATAAATTTATAGTCATTCTTTAATTGATATCTGGTTTCCCAAAAGAGTAACCTCATCGATTTAGTTAGGTCTTCATTTATGTATATTGGCATTTTACTGCCGTTACCATATACATCGCCGTTCGTTAGGCGAACTTTTCGCTTTTGCAGCCATTGATCGCGGGCTTGTTTTGACCTCAGCGTGACTATAACCGGGCGTGGTCGTTCTACCCCCGTCTTTGGTGTGCTTGTTGAGCTCATCCTCTCCACAGTTTCTATATCTTCTTGATTCAGACTAAGCTTTACAGCGACGTCCTTGATGACTTCTTTAATGTTTTCACTGTCCTTGTTCTTCAGAAGACACGCTATTTCTATATTTTTCTCCTTATCTTTCTTCTCAAGACCGTTTACTCTTTCCTCTAACGCAATATTGCATTTTTCAAGGTACACGTTCCTTTGTTCTATTGCTTTAATTTTATTTTCCGTAGTCTTCTTAAACTCCAGCATTTGTTGGTACTGCTCGGCATAAAAATCTACCGTTTCTGCGAGATCATCAAGTTTTTTTTCCAGTTTAAAGATTACCTCTAACTTCTTATTCATTTCTATGAGTAGTTTTTCCACAGTTACCTTTTGTGGGTCTATGTCAATGCTCGGGGACTGCAGGTGTGCTTTGGAACTAGCTTTTTGGCAGTCATCACATATTTCGGATTGCAAGAATAGCTTCGCGTTCCTCACACATTTCTTATGAAATACACTTTCACATGTCCCTTTACACTTCAGAACATCTTCCTTAGACGTTGACAAAAACAGTTTGCATTTTTTACACTGCACCATTTTTTTTTTTTTTTTTTTTTTTTTTTTTAATAGGTAGGTAGGTTCACAATTTCCGATAAGTAATAATGAAACACGTCCGTACGCGGAGCGCTCGCGCGGGATTATTAAAGTATTTAAAAATACTGACCCAATTTATGGCAGCCCTACGAAAGTTTTCCTTGCCATGATTAATATATTTTTTTATAAAATACAAAACAAGTTTAATACGTAATCTATGGGGTTAAGGCTTTACGCCCCACATATTGTTCATTCCATACGGTGCTCCAATTTATTTTTGGATTAGTCTAAGCATCTTACCCTCAAAACAAAACACTATCGTTATTTTTATAGCTTTGGTACTAGTGGGTGAAAAGAATGGATACAATATGAGGTTAAATATACAAGGTGTTAAAATATCCCGTAAAAATATAATTAATTATCAAGGCCAATAACCCTAGCAAGCTGTCATGTCAGGGAACCAGATTATTTAACATAAAGGCCTACGTACCTATTTTACCTAACAATTGTGTACTCTAATAGTTTTTCTATTATTTTTATATTATTTTTATATTATTTTTATATTATTTTTTTGGGGTATGTTATACAGCGTTACTACGGTTCTTAAACATTGTGAATGGTATCGTTATAGGGCCCCATTTAACCTCCATTCGGTTTTACGGGTAGTTTTGTAACACCCTGTATAATCTGTGTTTATTTGTCCATTTGTAATAAGCAAAGTAGAAAATCATATGAGACTTATATTAATCCATCAAACGCAGATAAAATAACGAGGCACTAAGTAGTTCTTATACAAACTCTTATTTCATCTAGTACTTCGTAAATTATCGAAGCCAAATAACGCTGTATTGTAAAAGCAAATCAATTTCACTCGCAACAAAGAAAGAAGTTCCAAAACGCAAATGATGCCTGTTTGTCGTTCATAGGGTTTGAAAGAATGCGTCCCTCGATAGGGATAAGTGTGGATTGAATATCTCGAAACTCGAATCTCGAATGCTGGACAGATTCTACTCATCGAGATACGTAGTGGGAATTCGAATTCGGAGGATTGTCTATGTTTTAGTTGGATTGAGTACGGTCGATTGTTTGTGAGATGTTTATTGAAGCTATTTAGTTTTGTTATTGCCAGTATCTGCGTACCAACCTATCTAAAAATGTATATATTGCTCGTTCTTCACAGTTGAAAGGCTGACTTCTATACCATTACCTACAAACCTATTAAACCTATTATTATTATTGTAGTTGACATTTTTTAATTCAGTCCTAGACCGGGACTCATGAATGTCAAAGCTCAGTAGGCTTAGCTGAATGGTTTTGAATTATGGTTTTTTATAATGAAATCTTCTGTAAATGAACATGATATTCCAAATAAGAATTGGTGCAAAGTTGGATCATAAAAATAAACAAACCTTTTGATGACCCGTTTTCATAATTTCTTGTACAAAGATCTTAATATTACAATATTTTTAACTATGTCCAATTGTAAGAGGTATTTTATAATAATAATAAAAATAATGAGTAGGATAAATAGTTAAAAATATAGCAATATTTAGATCTTTGTACAAGAAATTATGAAAACGGGTCATCAAAAGATTTGTTTATTTTTATGATCCAACGTTGTACCAATTCTTATTTGGAATGTCATTTTAAGGTAATTTTTCAGACACTCTGGTTTCTAAGAACAAATATAATATATTCTCTTACAAAATCAAAATGAAATACTGATATCTTAAAAAGACTTCTCAAAACGTCGACACAATAGCATATGGGGGTACACTCATTATCCTTTTACTGTCCTTTTCAAAGTCATGAGTACAGAAGACGGCCGGCAATCCCGCCTTTTGCTATCTAGCTAGTCCTCCCTACGACCGGAAATGAAATCTACTGAAACCCTTTCTAAAGAAAATAAAATATCTAATACACGTCAGGTTACATCAAGGAGCTGTCTTTTCAGGGACAAAAACCAATCTAATTTCTCCTCTATTGCAAAGCTGTTTAAGTTGAATTTCTTTCGAGTCGAAGTAGATTCAATTTACGAGGGATGACAACGGAAAATACAGCCTGTTGTGCAGTAGATAGAGTTTATTGTTAAACGAGCGTGTAAGTCAATTTCAGGAAGCACTAAGGAATGGAAAATTCTTGTCCTGAATAGACTGATGCGAGCTATGTAATATAAGTTTTAAATAATAATTTTAATTTGTGTGTGTCGGAGTTTACTCATGATATTATTATTTGAACATTACTGAAGTTTGTCTATTAAATACTGTCAAAAATTCAAAATTCAAAATTTAAACTGTGTATAGGCGTATGTTTGTCCTTAATCTCATCATGTTAAGTGATGATGTACTCGATGGTTATGGTATTGGTTAAGGGAAAAGAAGAGAGCATAATAGGCCTTTAACAAACCATCACTAAGCTTGTGTAATTTACCTTACGGAATCGCATCCCATGGCTGCATTGTAAAGTGTTATGTAATTAGAAGATGGCTTAAAATGTGTTGTGGTATGAAAACTATTACTTAATATATAATTCTTGTATCGCTAAATTAAATGGAATAATACCTTACATTTTTATAAGGCCCTGGTGCCAAGTGTATTTGGAAACACATCACCACACAAATTATCGGCTCGTCAGTAAATGTAAATGGATTTAAAAACACTTGCCATTTTCGTAAAAAAATAAAGAAAACTCTTCAAAAGAGATTCCAAGACAAGAAATGACATGGAAAACCTCTTAACCAGAAACTTACACAACCACAGTCATATCTTATTTCAAACAGTCCCTGACTTCCAGGTGTAAAATAATATCATCACGTCCCAATCGCATAAACGCAAACTCAAACGTGAACGTTAACGTTACCGACAGTAAACTATTACTAAACACGTCTACCGCATTTAGTCGTTTAATATAATCCGACCGGGAGTGCGGTGTCATATTTCTACAGGAATTACATGGGGATTATTCTCTTAGACGTGTGGATTATGGAGTATACTTGTGTTACAGTTCATTTGAGAATAGTAGGTAAGTTTTGTGCTGACATATTTCATAGTATAGTAAATTATATTTAGAAGTAGTACCTAGTTACTGTAATCTTAGTCTTAATTTGTCTGGGAAAGTACTATCATCATACTGAAATAACATGACGGCGTGAAACAGTGTCGGTTCCGAAGATTGGGCCGGTGAAATTACAGGCACATGCGACTTAACCGTGTAAGGGTCGACAACGAATTGCCGATGTCCCGGGTGTGGCAAATATCTATTGCCGGCGGTGACGTCTTACCATCAGTTGAACCGACAGCCTGTTTGTCTTCATACATGACATAAATAATAAATTTAGAACACTAATCATAATCATCTGTCTACTCTTTTCACACAGTCAGTATCTCCTGATTTTAAACATTTGAGTAGATCTTTATTTACAAAACACCAATGCCTACTCAAAAATATACATTACGTGGAATATTTATAGTAATTTTTAATAAATACGTTTACAAAACAACTCTTTACTTTATTTTGATTTTAAAGATAGGCGTAGTGCACAAAATAATTGTTTTGGACCTGATCAACAGCTTAAGCTGTTGGCTGTACATAAGAGTTGAATTTAAACTTCATCCACTGTTATATTTTGCAACTGTGACACAAATAGCGTAGACACCCCAGCCTCGAGTTAAATGAATCTCCCGCCACTTGTCGATTAACCAGTGATAAAGGTCGATCGTATTGTAACCTGCTCTGTTGAAATGTTGGACAACTCTTTGCTGGAAACGATGTTCTGAAAACGAATTCCAAATAAATTGAAATTTATCTTGAATTCAATTTTGGAACAATTCTGTTACTTTTTACAAATATGAAATGTGTTTACCTTTTTATTGATTATCTATAATAATAATCAATTTATTTCACTCATTACATAAGTTGAATTTTATTTTGGGTGCCAGAATTCAACCAAAAACTTGGTTCATATGGAAACACCAAATTGATTTCATTTCCTACCTTATTAAGTGCAATTAGTGTTTCTTGTACAATATTTGTGTCAATAAAGCAATCCTTGTTTTTAGAGGTTTTTCATGAGGAATAATTTTTTTAAACTTATAATATATGCCCTATTTTGACAATAAACATTACACAAATACTTTAAAGTATCACTAAAGTCAAGTGAATGTAATACCCAAATATATCGTAATCACCAATTTAATATCATAAAAATATCAATTGCATGCAAAATCAAAAATGTCATTCCAATTTCATAATATGAATATGAGTGCCAATTAAAATGACTCCATTGATTCAATAAATATCCATTACTGTGAAAACAATCACTCTCGTACATAGAATAATTAAATTCAGTAAACAAACTCACAGTTTCTCGAAACTTCACAGGGCAATGCTTAAAATCGGTTCCAATAAGTAGCGTTCGACAGACTTACTGTAATATTGATATTTTTAACAGGAAGAAGTAATCATTGTACCATATATGTAACACCTGTATAAGAACAGCATCGAAAAGTCGGAATCACCGGTCAGAATTCAGCTTTCAACTGAAAACCCGCAAAAAACTCGGCAAGGTACTTAAAATAATTTTATAATGACATATACAATATATATTATTTTTTCAAAAACAAAATATTAAAGTTGTCTATAAAAACATTTAAAATAAAAAAAGTTATAAGAAAAACAAAACGAGGTCATTGCCGCCTTTAGACATTTGCAACACCAGGGACATCGCCAATGCGTTGTCGTGAAGTTGTTAAGTCTCATGTGCCTGTAATTTTAGCTGACCACGTACCTTTCTTATCAAAACACAGTATACTGCTTCACGGCGGAAATGGGTAAGGTGGTAGTACTTCCCCGGAAGAACTCTGCACTAAGAGCTCTACTACTCTTAATATCTCAACAAATATATAGTTAAAAAGATAGATAAGTTTTGTATGTACTACTGTTATTTCGATATACTGTGTAACCATTACATGTATGAAAACGTATCAGCAAAGGTCCTTTGATTTTATGTTTCAATAAATGTACATATTAAAAAAATATATGATTTTTTTCATACGCTTTATCTGTACAGTACCTATAGTTTATCAATGACCAGCTTCCATCCCGCGGCTTCACTCGGGTTCCTAAGGGATATTACATTTTCCCGGGCAATCAAAAGTAAAGGCAAGCCCTACTCGAGAAATTCCATTCTCATTAACTTTCGAATTTATAATATTTGTTGTTCGTAGTAGATATTATTATCATTAAAAATATATTATTATTATTATTATTTATATTCATATTATAGTATAAATACAAGACAAAGGGAGAAGTTAGTTGTTCCATACTTTAGACTAACTAAAGTTAACAAGTCTTGGTAATTGTGTTCGATTTTATAATAAGATACCGCTTTCAATAACCAAAATGTCTGATCATAAATTTTAAAATTATATTAGGAAAGTTTTGAAAGAAAAAGCGTATTACAAGGTAGTTCATTATATTGAAGATAAAAATGTATGGAAATAACTGCTCTCTGCACAGTGCACCTCTAAATCTCTTGTTTAAGTTGTAAGTACCTAATTATTGTTATTTTCTATTTTGTAGTCTTGTCATTTTTTTTTGTTTTGTTTTTTAATGTTACCTATACTAAGTATTTTGTAATTGTTAAATATAAAATTATGTAAAATTGAAATTATAAAATAGCCAAAAAGTCAGAATAGATAAAAATTTATATAAAAAATAAAAAAGAATGTAACCTTGCTGAGTTTCTTGCCGGTTCTTCTCAGTTGAAGGCTGACTTCCGAACCGGTTGTAGCTTCAGTAACTTTAAATTTGACTTTCATAAGTGCCCTCCGAAGGCCTAAACTGAATAAATGGTTTTGAATTTTGAAAAAAAAAATATTTTAAGTTATCATACCTATGAAATTACGATCACAGCTAGTTCTTGTAATATAGTAGTAATATATGCTGTCCCAACGCCTTTGGGATCCGTAGCTACAAATTTCAAGAGTTTAGTTTTAATTAAATTCATGCCATTCTAAACTTTGAGTTTTATGGTCTAAGTATTTGTGATCTCTACGGAGTTCGAAATACTGACTTAGTTACTTTAGCCATTTTAGGACAGGTCTATTGGAAATAATGTCAGAAAACTTATCTCAATATATAAATAAAAATCCGGAGAAAACCTGGGCTTTGATTCTCTAAAGAACATGCCACTACCTCAAAGATGTTTCATAGCGGCCTCTATGTTCTGTCTCTTTCGCTAACTACGTAATCACATGAGAAGTAAGCTCTTCGAGGCCTCGTTGCGCTGGCTCGCCATTGAAGATAATATGCTGAAAAGAGGAGCTGGTCGCGCCAGTTGCTGTGTAGGATTCCAAACTAAATTTATTTTCTGAAATTTATGACCCAACATTGTCGGTAGGATTAATATGTATAACTACAGTACGCCAAATAACAGCTTTTTAGAATCAAGAGATGGATAATCAAATGGATGAACTAATGCTGTTCATTGGTAAGCGTTGAATACGTTGTTGAACACGGCAGGTCCGATTTGGCATTTTTTATACAATGTTTGTAGTAGTCTGAAAAAGGTGTTTTACGAAAATAAAATTGGAAAGCCCAGAAAATCGGGATAAAGTGAAAGTGTATTCTATGAGCAAATTTTGACAAGTTGTATGTCGAGCCAGCTAGTCTTACAGTAAAACTCACCACCAGATGTATCATAAAATGTGTTAAAACTTAAGAATCTCTCTGACTCAGTTATCTATATATATAAAAATGAATCCCTATTTCCCTTGGTCACGGCATCACGCATGGACGGCTGGACCGATTTCGCTAATTCTGTTTTTGTTGTGTTTGTTTTTGTGAGGAGAAGGTTCTTATGAAAGAAAACAATTAAGAAAGTTGCGTGGAAAATTTGAAAATTTAAAAAAACATAACGACCATATTAACTTCTCTAATGTAACCTTACCGCTTTTGACAATATAAACTCTTATAATGTAACCTTATGGTGTTTGAGATAAATGTCAGTCGTTTGACAATGTGGCGACATCTATGAACACGCCACAAATCCTTCACCGCCCGCACTACAGTGATGTGGCAACATCTATGAACGAGTAGAAACACACGAGAATCCTACATGGCACTATCAAGATTCTCTCAGGATTTGACATATGGCATGGTCCCCCTTTTAAATGGAGTAGTCTCATACCTCGCTCCTCCATAACAATATTGTTTGAAACAGAGACATGGGTTGGAATTATACTGATAAAAATAATTAATTTATCATTACTTAGTGCACATTTCACAGTCGATTTAATCGGAAGATTTGATTTCAATATAATTTGTTAAGACAGGACAACGTCTGTCGGGTCAGCTAGTTATAAAATAAATATAATAGAACATTCGTTAGACAGAGTCATCTAATCCCAAACTAAACGTATTACTAATAGCTGTTCCCCGCCGTTCCACTTGTGTTTTAGAGGGATGTTATTTATTCCCAGGACGAAAACTAGCCTATGTCCAAGACTATAATTTATTGCGCTACCAAATTTCATCTAGATTAATTTATCCATCCAAACTTTCACATTTATAATAGTAATAAATGGAATCCAGATTACTGATATACTACATATACCAGATACTCAGATTAAATTCATACTTATATAGATATTTACATCCAGACATAGAAAAAACAGACATGTGCGTGCACACAAATATTTGTCCTAGGTTGGCACTGAACCCCCTGCACGTGGTGGGATAGTCGAGGTCTCTAACCACCAAGCCCACTGACCCTGGTCAATATAACAGGGTGTGTTATAAAGACACGATAGAATCTGAATATAGTTTGTATTACAGGGAAAAAAAAAATACTCATCAATCACTTTTGACTAGCATAGATTGAGTTTCATCACCATCATCGTCATCAGCCTATCTCTGTCCACTGCTGGATATAGGCCTCACCTATGGCACGGTTTATCATTCATTTATTTTTCGTGACTTAAAAGGTTGCGGATTAGAATTTCAATATCATAAAAATTTCTACATAAAAAAAAATAAGAAAAGTTGGCTCCTTACAAAATGAGAAAGTAGTTGTTGTTTCAATTAACGAATCCTATTAATTAATTTAAGAAGTCGCCTGTCGTCGCCATATTTTTAATGTTACTTATTAAATATGATGTACAAATTCCCATAAAAATAATTGCTGGCTCTCTCTTCAATTTTATATAAAGATTTATTCACAAAATTACGTCCTCACCGAGCCGTAACGAAAACGTTTTTTTAACAAAAGCTGCTGTTTTGCCTAACTGGAAATTAATGGGAGCAATGTTAATTTTTAAGCTAAAAATAAATTGAGTTGGTAATTTGTAAAAAAAATTCGAAGCACTTAAATTAGTCGAGTATCTTTTGGGAAAAACGGTTAAGGACTTGTTTTTATTAAATACTGATAATAAGATGACTTCTTTTTTATTCTGTTTTTGTACAAAGCATTTACATACTGGCCTAGTTATTTAATCCCAAACTACGCAGAGGTTTGTTGCTGTGGTAGCGATATAAGTGGTACTAACAAACTATTTAACATTTCTTTTTTATTGATAATAGACGACTGGTGGGTATTAGATCCGTACGCTGACAATACTACTTTTACTCCTTTTTAATACATACTTACATAGATATTTACACCCAGACAAACAGATATGTTCATGCACATAAAGGTTTGTACTGGGTGGTAAACGCACCGCCGTCACAAATGGGCCAGTTGGCTTAGACACCGGGTGCCATACCACAGGCCGCGGGTTTGATTCCCACCCAGGATAAACATCTGAATTCAAGAGCTAGTCAAAACGTAAAACTAACTCTTACTAACTAACAGTGAAAAAATATTATAACAGTTCTCTGGTTGCCATAGTACAAGTAGTCTGTTTAATTTTGGATCATCTAACGGTGTGTGAATAAAGTCCCAGGATATTTAAAATAAAAAAAAATGTTATACACATTGAGCCTTAATCTCACTAAAACAGTGTCTAGAATAAATTTAGCAACTAAATTGGGTCATTCAAATAATGGCCAGAGGTTTGGCGCCTGTTTATTCAGTCTTACAAGTATTCTTAAGTAAATGAATAGTAAAATGCTGTTTTATTCTAATTAAAGCCACTAGGTGTACAATGGTATCTCTTTGAGTTAGGATATTGTTATATTTTTGCCTATTTTGATAGATATAAATGATGTTGGATGGTTCGAAATGATTGTTTAAGTTTTTGCTGTGACTTTGTATCAATGATAAAAATGTGGAATATAGTAGTAATAATGTAAGTACCTTTTTATTAATTTTGATATTTTTTTAACCTACAGCGGCCAACATACAAGCACACGGTCCACCTGATGGTGAGTAGTCACCGCCTTCTAAACATTTGCAATTTTAACATCTCTAATACGTTGTCGACATTGAGACGTGATGTTGTTTAGTCTCATGTGCTTGTAATTTCACCGACCCCCTTACCCTTCTAACCGTAACACAGTAATACAAGTGAACTACTGCTTCACGGCAACAATGGGTCAGGTGGTTGTACCTGCCCGGACGAATTCGGCACTAAGCTATACTACAAAAAAAATGATAATTATGTTTTGCTATAATAATAAAAATGTATGCCCATACTTTTCGATTAGGATGAAATTATTATTTTTTTTAATGTCAGTACAGTATATGGCAGAGATGTAGATGCAAGTCAAGCACAAATATCAATATTTTTTTGGGTAGTGTTATGAGGCCCATATTTCACCGAAGTAATTTCGTAAGTCTCAAATATGACATTTCAGCATTGTCGCTGTCTCTTGGGCTCTTTACTAATATTGGACTACAGGTAATGAGTTTTAAATAATGGGACGTTATTATTTCTTTACCCGACCTAAGAACTGGGCGCAGAACCTCAGAGTCTCTACCAGAGCCTTATAGCACGCGAACACCCAGGGGGCTAAAATCTACTGCAAATATGTATATAATAAAAAAAAAGTCTATAATAATATTTCCGCTAGCTGCTCCGCTCAAGCACTAAGCTATGTCTCTACCGAAACATCTGCCGTAACTGTGGTGTAGACTGCAATTATAAACATGAAAAATGCTCACTATTTTCGTTCGAGTGAATTTTGTCGCCGAATTACGGTAAATACTTTATTTTCGGTTTATTCCTTTTTAACGAAGTTAAGTGTTATTTTTATTTGAAACTTAAACTCTATTTTATAGACAAACGTAATTAAGGCTGTTGCCCTGAATTATATAATGTACAAGGAGCTTTTGCTTTGTGAGACCATAGCTAAGGTGGTTGGATGTATACCATACTTTTATTGAAAATCTTGAAAGTTGAACTCGAGAGCCTATTCGGCTATTAATGCCTGTTAGGCTCCAACATCTCTTTCTCCATCTCATATGGTGAGATTGTGGTCAAATGGTAATGTGGCAAAAGGTATGGCTTGCATACCTTCACCCGGTTCTTTTCTTGCTATCACACAATATATATTTTTTTATAGTTTAATATAGCAATATTTTTTTATGCCACATGGGCCGACATACAAGCAAATGGTCCACCAGATGGTAAGTGGTCACCGCCACCTATTGACATTTGCAACACAAACATCGCCTATACGTTATCGACCCTGAGACTTGAACTTAAGTCTTATGTGTCTGTAATTTCACCGGGTCTCTTACCTTTCTAACCGAAACACAGTAAAACAAGTGCAGAACTGCTTCACGGCGGAAATGGGCAAGGTAAACAAATATGTAACCAATAAACTTGTTTTTTTTCTTACTTTTCTTTATACAAAGTCTAATTAGCCTAATTGACCTCAATGTACACAAACAAAAGCAACCACCAAAAATTTTCACCTTCTAAGACTTACAGATTTTGGACTATAATACATTCACGGAATTCTCTAAACATCTTCCTGAATATAAAATTGCGAGCGCCAGAATCTCGTACCTCAAATATACCCGTCATGAAAACTCCTTGCCGCACCAAAATGTGAAATATAAAATATGTTTTATGCTAATCCAAATCGCACACTCTCATTCAAGACACGTACTAAAGCACCTATTTCATCGAGATACTACTAATAAAACTATAGCAACAAAAGAACAGCAGTATAATTCGAAATTTGAAACCCTGTATCCAAAAACTTACCGATTTGATTTGTAGCTTTCTAGGTTTTGTTTCGGTCAGCATCATATTTTTTTATGACACTAAGGTCATAAACAAAAAGCCCTCGTGTAAACGGTCCCCGCAAGTTTTTGACGCTTACAATAGCAGGGGTATGAATAACGCGTTGCGGGCCCTGTAAAAATCTCTTCACACTCTTCTTCAACAACCCAATGCTAGAGATGCGATGATAGAATGAAGCATCAAACCAAACGATTCCTCAGAACACGGTCAATTGTACAAGCAGTAGAACATCAGAAATGGTGATTACATACATCGCTCACCATGGTTTGATTGCATTTTTATAGAGTAGTAGAGCTCTTAGTGCAGAGTTCGTCCGGGGAAGTACTACCACCTTACCCATTTCCGCCGTGAAGCAGTAGTGCAATTGTTTTACTGTGTTTCGGTTAGAAAGGTAAGGGGGCCGGTGAAATTACAGGCACATGAGACTTAACAACTTCACGTCTCAGGGTCGACAACGCATTGGCGATGCTCCTAGTGTTGCAAATGTCCATAGGCGGCGGTAACCACTTACCATCAGGTGGACCGTCTGCTTGTTTGTCGACCCAAGTGGCATAAAAAAAAAAAATGTGGCAACCCAGGATAATCACATTTTTAATCATCACCGTTTAAGTTTATATTTACAGAGTAATTTATATAGTAAGCTATCTAGTTTCCATGGTAAAAGCTGTTATGTGATGACCTTGCTCTATTTCATGACCTCTGTACCAAAACGAAAATCCATCCAGTAGTTACCAAGGAAAGTAGTAAGAAAAATACACACTCAGACAAACAAAGTATATTAATAATAATGGATATTACAAAATTTTTATTATAATAATAAATAATAAAGATACATAAGTAAGACAAAATACAATCAGCGTTTATACATACTTTTCTGACTTGATTGAAGCCCTCAATAGTACTTGGTCCAATTTCATGGATGACTGAGGTGACCCAGTGAAATATTACCCTAAGTAAATGATGAAATGATAACTTCTTGCCACCGTATCCCTTCTACGTGAGGTTAATGCAGTTATGGCGATACTTTTTATGTATTCGATTATGTTTTTATGTATTTGATTATGTTTTTGCCTATAAATAACTTAGAGTACCAAAAACCTTGCGCATAATAATGATGGAACATTTGGAAATAGCTAAGCTAACTTCAAGCAATAAAAAAAAAATTACAATGGCCAGTATAAAAAAAAACTCTTTCAACAAAAATATCAAAAGAGGTAATTCAAAAAAATTTAAACGCGGTCTCTTTTCTAAACGTAAAGATACCAGGTGATACGCTGCAAGCCCTATTCTGTAGTGCCACATTTAGTTTTCAATATATTGAGTATAGAATAAATATTTTTTTCTTAAATAAAAATGTCCAGGGTCCCATGGTCACCTTTGGTATAGCCATGATAAAGTCATGGGGCTTAATAGAAAAAGAACTGGAAATTACAATGTTTTTCGGTTCCAAAAACCTGATAATCGGACTGACGAGACCGGACAGAACGCGTAAATGGTACCTAAACTAAAACTCATTTCTAAAATCTTAACTCGGAACACCGAACACGCTACAGAACGACCTCTCACCAGGTGGATCGATGACCTGGTCACATTCGCTGGATTTATACAAATATCAATTCATTAGAAACTCAACATGAACTGTGCATGTATATAATATTACAAAGAAATTATATCACAATTTTAAAATAATTTCAATGCTGATTTTAATATTATGTAATAATAAAATAAATTTTAATAAGAATTACAACTCATATCGACCAAATGAAAAAGAAGAAAACACGTGACAAAATTATTCTCAACCCCGAAATTTGTTTACCTCACAAAATTTTACACACTTCCAATACCTAAAAAGCTCAAAGCGATCGCTAAAAGCGCCACCCGTGCTTAAAAGCCCGTCTGTCTACATTAACCCGGGAGGTGCCATCCTGCCAAAGGTTGCACGTACACCTAATAGTTTTAGACGAGACTTCGATTTGTACGTAAATAAAAAAATTACTGGAAGCATAAAAGTGCAACCTTTGGAAAAGAATAGCTAGTGTCTATACCCCGCGGGGCATATCGTCTATTCATTTTTATTTATCTATCTTTTTGATGAAACCACTGTCTGTTAAGTGCCCGTTTATGATTTTAATATTAATATCAAAATGTTACTGAAAACAGCTGACGGTGACTAAATTAATGATAAATTACTGTGTTTGGTATTTTTGTCAGTTTGACTGATCCGTTTTGAATGATATTTGGCAGAAAGTTGTTTTTTTAAGCAGCTTTTCTCGATTAACACATAGGATCGTGCGTTTAATCGCACAGAATATAAGATCCTTCAGAAACGGGTGAAGCCGCGGGCCGATCAGGTATCCAAGGATTATAATATAGTCCATCTCACACGGGAATAGTGTAGCTTTCTATTGTGGAATAGTGAAATTGAATAAGAAGATTCGGAAATTACCTCCCAACATCCAAACTTACAAACTGTACCACTGTATACTATTAGTGTAAGTAATATAGAGCTTAAAAATGTTTATAAAACAGGCTTCAAGCCATATAACAAATTAAACTTATGTCACGTATGCTGCTTGGCAGACCTCTCATTAGGTACCCATGACATGGAGGTGGCTTATAAATTAATAAATGACCAACTTATCATGTCCACCATATTGAATTTACAATGACATCACTGAGCCAATCGTGTAATGTCAACACAAACAATTGAGTGTGCAAAATTTGAACTCGACCTAATGAGGGAGCTGGGGCTCGATTCTATAAGGAAAATGACACTAACTCGAGGATGTTTCGTCGTGGTCTCTATGCTCTGCCTCTGTCGCTTACTACGCTAATACTACTAATCACGTGAGAGGTAAGCTCTCCGAGACCTCCGTGAAGCGCCTCGCCGACGAAGTTTGTATTAGCTGAATAAGGGGGCTGATATAAAATCCTGTTGCAAGATTTGTCCCATACATACTAACAAGAAGTTGAATAAAAATTTGTATTAAATAGAAAAGCAAAGAAACATTACTAATAAATGTAACAAATCCTCACAAATTCAAAATAGAGTTAGCAAACAAATATTTATTATAATCTGCAATTTCAATACGCTTACACTATACAGGCTTTTAATTTCCGTAGCTCACTACGCGCTACGGTACCCTAAAAGCAAATAATCCATTGCGTTGGGCTGGGAAATTGACTAGCGCCCTTGGGAGAACACTCAAGCGTTTGCCAACAACAAATTATGTTCGTATGAACTTCGTGGAGAATTGGGAGTGTTGTGTTCGAGGGAGTTTTATAATAATACGTTTCTTGGTTACGAAGCCTGTGTAAGGAGCAGGATTTAAAAGATCTAATTCTATTGCTACCTGATTTATAGAGCTACCATCCCGCTGTTTTGCCTGCGCTTCCAAGGTTTCATAATATATATTAGTTTACTTTTCACTCGGAAATAATGTAGTTTTCTATCAGTCATTTTTTTATTAGTTTCCGATATAATTTCCTACAACCAAACTCACAAAATTTGCTATCCTTTTATAATATTATTATTAACGTGAATACATCTTTAAAATTGCTTCCATAGTAGAAGTCAATAAAAAAAATGAATGATAACAAAACCGAGGGATACTGTTTGGTGTTGCAGTGACATATCCATCATGTCCATCCAAAATGTAATTAGACAACTGGATAGCTATAGGATTTCTTTACATAAATACCAGCTCCTTATTCCACCCATTTAGAAGTCCATTTGATAAAGACTTTAAATGAAAAATTTATTATCGCCACAGAACAATATTTACATCGAAGTTCCATTTCCTTTTCACAAAGAAGTTTAATACTAATTATATTCCTGTTAAAATACAGGTTATACAGATTGAAAATCGGGTTACAGGGAAACCCTGAGACATTTTCCTGCACATGTCTGTCCTAAATAGGAAGCAAACCCACGATCTGTGTGCGTGACAGTGTATCTGATCACTACGCCACATCATTGAAATAATAGTCTTTCAAAAAGATCAAGAAAATAAGATTATTATATGCCAGTACAGTCTATTAATGTTATACTAGCTGTCTCCCGCGGTTACAGCCGCGTTCCCAAGGGATGTTACATATTCCCGGGATAAAAATTCTATGTTCTGTTCCAGACTATAGTTTATCTTTGTGCCAAATTTCATCCAGATCCGTTTAACCCTTCTAGAGTGGTTGAGTATCAAATATCCAATCCAATCATTCAAATTTTCACATTTATATTAATAGTAAAATGGAATAGCTGTTTCGCAAATGATTCAGATATTTCAAAAAAAGTTCAACGCTTTACCTTTCAATAATATTAGCTATTAATTAATACAAATTACCGTTATCGTCAAAGTATAAAAATCCTCATATCCAATTTTCTCTACATTAAACCTTTTTTTTTTCATAAATCCACAATCATTAAGGCAATCGCACCATTTTATGCGGTTTATTTTGGATACAGGATATATGTAATTAATTTCATTTTACGGCCACCCAGGCCGGTTGCAAAGGTTGCCAGAACGAAAAATATACGCGTAATTTGGTCGGGTGTTACCACAAATAAAAATAAAATTGGAATCGTACGTTAAACCGTGTATTATGAACAAAATTCAACTCTATTTAAATAGACGTAGGTAGAGTATTAATATTTGATTAAGGACTTGTCAATTATGTGAAATCTTAACGTTTACTAATTGGTTGATGAATAATCTTATAGTTCATTAATAATAAATAGGTACGTACTACATTCTCAGGTTTATTATCACTATGATTTTACTTCTTTGTCAAACGCGGTAAAATAGACCTTGCCTAGTTGTAATAAGGTTTCTCGTCGTCTATCATCATATCAACCCGGGTTTGTACACTGCTGAACATAGGCCTCCCCCTTGGATTTGCCGTCTATGTATCGTCGTCTATGCGTAGAAAGTATATTTTGTCACCAGTTTATTTATACTACTTCTGCCTACAAACAAGCAGACGGTCCACCTAATGGTAAGTGGTCACCGCCGCCTATTGACATTTGCAAGACCAGGGGTATCGCCAATACGTTGTCGACCCTGAGACGTGAAGATGTTAAATCTCATGTGCATGTAATGTCACCGCCCCCCTTACCTTTCTAACCAAAACTCTGTAATACAAGTACACTACTGATTCGTGAAAATGAGAAATGTGATACATCCCTGAATGAACTTTGCAGTAAGAGCTCTACTACTCTGTTCATGACAAACTTGTGTGAATACACCTGTCTGGTTTTTTTTTTGTATTTGGGTGTAAATATATCATCATAACTTTACGCCCATTAACTTCAAGGCGGTAGAGGTCACACCACTAAAACCATGACATGGTAAAGGCTTTTTTCATTTCAACGAAGCAATGTAAATCCTATAGCAAGTAGTCCACTGCAGTGAATATAATTATTACAGTAACGCGGCCAATTTAAATTCAATCGAACTGTATTAATCCCATTCAATTCCAGTTGAGGCTTACCCATTTAACAACGGTATAAGGTACGGACGGATGGGTTGTTCTACCGTTTTAGCATTTGCCGTTCGATATTTTATATAGAAACTTAAAAGTTTATACACGCCTTTAAGGTTTAAATTAAAGTGGCAATATTCTTTCTTATTATTTGAGTGCCTAACACAAAGTTGGTTTTCAAAAATTCCAAATTTAAATTCTACTAATATTATAAATGCGAAAGATTGTGAGGATGTATTGATGTTTGTTACTCTTACACTCATAAACTACCGAACGAATTTGGATGAAACTAAGCATATAGAGCATGTCTTAAAAATATAGGTTAGTTTTTATCCAGGAACCCGGGTAAAGCCGCAGGCGATAGCTAGTCCACTTATAAATGTAAAAGCTACTGAAGTTACTTCTGACTTGGAAGACAGTCTTCAATTAAGATGAACTTCTCGAGACCAGCTGGTTAAACACACCGATAGGTGGTTGGTGATCGATTTTCAACCGAAGTGGCTGAAAATCCAAAGAACCTTCTTATCCTGAACAAATCCTTCATAGTAATATAATTCACTAAAAACACACTCTTTGTAAGATTCATCTACTTACAACCTTCGTTATGAATGACGTCACTGGTTATTATTGCTATCATCATTAAAATAACTATTAATCCTTTAGAAGAGCCCTATAGTGCATAGTTCATCCGGTAAAATACTACCACCGTACCCATTATTGCCGTGAAGCAGAAGTGTACTTGTATTACTGTGTTTCAGTTAGGCAGATAAGGGGGTCGGTGAAATTACAGACACGTGAGACTAAACAACATCACGTCTCAGGGATTACATCTCATTGGCCCCGGTGTTGCAAATGTCCATAGGTGGCGGTAACCACTTACCATCAGGTGGACCGTCTGCTTGTTTGTCGGCTCAAGCGGTAAAAAAAAAAAATTGCGATGCCCCTGGTTTGCCATAGGTGGCGTGGAAACCATAACATCTGAACCTACAGTGCAATCGACTCATCGTATAGCGCAAAATAGCACCCTATCGCCAACAGGGTGACAATAAACCTATCACAAGTGGGACCGTTTGACCTTTTCCCCAATGAACAGGGTAGGTTTAGGGTTGTGTGTTTAGGGCATACTTTTATTTACGTGCTCGCATACCACCAATTCTGTTACATCGACATTTTCGTTAATGAAATATTAATTTGTTTGTGCTCGGACTTTGCCTGTTTTACTCTTTCGTGTTGGAGTCTTATTCTATAGATCTCAATTTTATTAGTCTGGAGCGACTACAAAATTTAAATGCTGTAGGTAATTAATGAGTTTTTCTTGGTCTTTAAATGGCCTCTTGAAAAAGTTAATGGATGAAGTAGATATCGGACTATACCATTGTGATATTTATTAGGATAATTAAAGATTATCCGATGATAGGTTGGCTTTTAGTATGCAAACTTATTATTATATTGCTCAATTTTTCCTTAGCTGTTGTTTTATTTTTTATCAATGTATTTATATCTCCCCGACGCAAGGTTACACCAACTCGTTTACAAAGAGAAATCTCAAAGCCTCGGGTAAATACATTTTTCGCTCAATATTTCAGCGTTTCACTGTATCTTTGAAATGAGGACGATTTATAAGCTTTAGGAAATTGAGGCATAAATCTGTCGAAACAAGCGCGTTATAAAAATGGACATTGTGTCAAAGCTATATGATGCGAAGGTCAAACTTTTTTAAATGGGTGATATAACTTTGAACAAGCGGTCGCCACATCGTTTGTCTTTCACAAGTGGCTTTCGGCCATTTCTTTGAAACTGTTTTAATGTTTGGGATTGACAGACCTTAACGAGGAAAGAAGAAGTAGTAGAACTCTTAGTGCAGTGTTCGTCCGGAGAAATACTACCACCTCAAATATTTCCACCGAGAAGCGTTAGTGCAATTAATTGTATTACTGTGTTTTGGTTAGAAAGGTAAAGGGCACATGAGACTTAAAAGCTTCTCGTCTCAAGGTCGACTAGGAATTGACTAATGTGCTGGTGTTGTAAATGGTCATAGGCACCGGTAACTACCTATCTATCAGGTAAATTATATACTTGTCAAACTTTTGACAAGAAGATAAAAGGAAAAGTTAATAACATTCAACTCAAACATAACTTAAACTTTTAAAATCAGTTTTAGGATAAAAGCTCGCTTTAAGTGAGCTATTTCCAACGAATATTTCATTTTTAGGAATGATAAATTGCTTATATTTTGCTCAGTTCTTTATTCAAAACTCGGATATTAAGCTTTGTTCTTCCGTTCAAACAATCCGAGGCGAGCGTTCAAAATCTACTAAATTGTGTTTTGAATATAACAAACGTGAGATTAAAAATGCTTGCCCGCTTTGGATGCATTCCAAAATATCTTTGCCGAATCTAAAATTATCAGCATTGTCAAGTACACGCTGCAATTTAAGGGATGCTATTCACGAATAGCCTTTTAATATGAATTGTAATATTCAAAACACATTATAATACTATTGGAATAAGTTGTTGCTGTTTTTTCGATACCCTAAATGAAATATTATGTACAAATGCCTAATATTATTTTTATTTAATTAAATAAATAAAAAAGGTGTTCGGGTGCAAGATTGCGGTGGTATTAAAACTGTTTGTGTTTGTTATGTATTACTTTAATAGCAATAATCACTATACACTTGGTAATGTTAATGTTAATGTTTATGAATGCACCCGGTCTGACCGATGGTTACTAATGCACTGAAGTATCCATGGACTCCGTGGATAGCGATGTGTTGTTTGCCAGGTGTTCGGTTGCATCGCACCGATAGGAATACATAGGAATGTCTATAATTTTTATTGATTACTGTCAAGTTCACTAAGCAGTAAATACGCGTTTTATTCCGACTAACAGTACTTGAAATATCCCTCACTTTCACAGTTTCATGCACAATTCAGACTTAGAACCATTGAATACATTGTTTTTTTTAGTATATTTTGAATTAAAAAAATATTTTATAATTATTTGTTACAAAATGTATTACGTTTGTTGCTGAACTAGCAGATAACAAAACCAATAGGTCTAGTATTAGAACCTTAAATAGAGCACGTGATTAAAATAGCAACTTTATTTTGATATACTAAAGTAGACAACATTATTTCCAGTATTATTTACTTATGTAAAAAGTCGCACTTGAGTAGCCCGCTTTACACCGGCTAGCAGTAAAACAGCTCCGAGCAGCTGCAAGTGACTCTACAAGATTTTAATAAAAGATAAGTAGTCGGAATACATTCGGACTTTTAAATAATGTAGTACGAACAACGGTCTTTGTTCAAATCTGATTTTTATTCGCTGTAATTACTTAGTACTTTACTTAGGCCTTCTGGAGTAAATTAAGGACGTCGGTTCAAAATTATCGCTTCTGTCTGTTTCTGATGCCCTCTGCCTACCTTTAGTTGAAATTAATTAATGTAATCACATATTATTGACTCTCGCAAAATTAAAGTATACAAAAGAAATCACTTTTAACACGACCTGGCCAGCTTTTATATAATTTCACCTGTTAGTTTCGGTCATATCTTAGAATAGTGCCCTGAGCTTGAACATCTATATTGAGTGCGTCAAAAACCAATGCAATGGGAAATTGAACATCACGCAACGTCACTGTATGCGCGGTGTTCAATTTATCATACAAACCCGCTATTTGGCGCACTCGATACGATGACGTTACGCTTGCGATACGTGTTTGTACTTAAGCCACAGGTCCCCCATCTGATCCAGGTGAAATTTTGCACACTCAATTGTTTTTGTTGATATTGTACGATTAGCAATGTGAGAATATTCTAAATCCAATATGGCGGATGCTTTAAGACGGTAATTTATTAATTTAATTGCCACAAACCACATCCATGTCATAAAAGTCCATATAATAGAAGGGTTTGCCAAACAAATGTGATGTTAATTGAATATTTGGGTTAATTACATTAGTTAGATTAATTTTCGTCTCAGTTCCATCTTTTTCGCTAAAGCAAAGGAGCCGTGCAATGCTAAAAATATTTATTTTTAATAGTTGTAATATTTGTCCTAAATAATCAAGAGAAGGTTAATAAATAGTTGTAATAACTATTAAAGACACTAAACGCTTGAAAAAGGATACAATATAATATTTGAAGATGACTGGAGAAGACGACCATAAGAAGGTAAAATAGTACTTCTACTTAGCAGTATACTATTCAGTGCTTTGAAATGACCTTTAATTGGATCACGTTCGATAGAGTGCGAAGGATAACAAAGTGAAGTCGAGTATATAATCTAATTTAATTAAATAAAAAATATTTTCTTATTTCAAAAGAACACCTTTACAATTTTAATTTCCCTTTTATAATAAAACGAACAGTCGTTCCTTCGAACAACATTTTTTTACTAAGAGAGTTGTTAAAATTTTCAATTTACAGTAAAAACTCGAAGTTAATGTAATGCCGTCCCAAGTCATCGACGGCTGAATATTTTTTATAGCGGCTTAAGACCGTATTGAAAAGTAGGGCGTGTTTAATTGAAGTTATCATATCATATTTATACAATCGTACTACTATTTTAAATACGATAGTTTGGGTGGATGGATTTTTGTTTCACAATTACGACAGAACGGCTAAACGGATCTGTATGAAATTTAGTACAGACATAGATTATAATCTGTAATAGCACATAGGCTTATGGAGGAGTGAGGTTTGAGACTCCTCCATTTAAAAGGGAAGATTTTCCGCCAGGCTAGGTGATCATGCCTGGGGACCGCGGTCCAACTGTTGATATTGGATGCTTGTATATATGTCAAATCCACAGAGAATCTTGATAGTGCGATGTAGAATTCTCGCGTGTTTCTACTCGTTCATAGATGTCGCCACATCACTGTAGTGCGGGCGGTGAAGGATTGTAGGCGTGTTCATAGATGTCGCCACATCCACTATTACATCCACATATTTGGTAGTGGTAACGAATACTGACACTTCAATTCAACTATAAGGTGTCAGAGGCGCCTACAAAGTATACCAATGACCACGTGCACTCAACATCTTGTACACGTATGGTAGTGATCAACAAAAGCTTTTCCAAAGAAGAATATCATCAGGCAGATGGCCAGTAAACGTCATTCATATCGAATAGCCCCGTATGATTGGCAACATGGTAGGCAGATGATGACTGTATGATCCCAATCGTGAATATTTCAAGGGTTCTGAAACAATACTTAACAGCCCTAATATTGGACTCATCTGTCAATCATTGGTACCAGGTAAGTATTGTTTATTATTAATAAATGTTACTGAGTTCCATTAGAAGTATATTTATTGTATACTGTAATAGGTAACCGTTTCGTTTCAAACGAAGTTACTTTTTAGGTTTCTTTTACCTAGGTATTAATTAGGCTCCGCTGTCTGTCAGTCCGTCAGTCAGTCGTTTGAAGCGCAATAGGTACTTAAATAATAAATGCGAATGTTTGTGCATGGATGTTTGTTACTATTTCACGCAAAAACTACCTTTCAGATTTGGATGAAATTTGGCACATAGATAAAACATATCCTGGAATAACATTTGGCTACTTTTTATTCCAGGAAAATGTGACAACTTTCGAGAATGTGGATTAAATCGCGGGGTTAGCTAGTATTTAATAAAGTTACAAAATAATGAGCATTTTGTTAATATTGTACGGTGGTACGGGCCTTCGTTTGCGAGTCAAACTCGCACTATATCGCTTTAAATATTTACAATTAAAGCTTTTACAATAGCCACTGCGATTTTTTCTTAAATGTGGTTAAAACTTTATTTTACTTCTAACTCGGATTGTATGCAAATTTTTCTAAGAGTGGAAAGCTAAATATTTATTCTAATGTGCTGAGAAGATTTCTCTCTGTATTTCTATTTTATTTTAGATGGACCGTAGAAGTCGCGTCTGGTCTTGTATTTCTGTCTATCTTGTTTATCTTGAGAAACATCTAGTTATGTATTCCCACAAATAGAGACTTCACCCACCCAATATTTATCTCATGAGAGCTCTAATTTTAAATTGAGGATGCTAAGGGAGTGGCAATAAATGAGCTTGTAAGGAGATGTCTCTCTCGACTTTGATACATTTTTATTACATATTACTTCATTACACTGAAGATAGAGAAGTCTGGTAATAGCTACTCCTTGCACATGCATGTTTAGGTTATCATTAAAACTTTTTTCAAACCTGTTTACTAGTTATTTCTTTTTTGTTTTACTTTTTTTTTATGCACTACTGAGGTAGGGAATGTGCGGGGATTTAATATTTACAAAATAGGTATTTTGTAGTTTAAAACGTTACCTTGCTGAGTTTCTTGCCAATTATTTTCAGTTGAAAGCTGTCATTCAAACTGTTGCAGTTTACGTAACTTTTACCTCTAAAATGACCTTTCCTGGCCTAAACAGAATAACTAATTTTGAATAACATAGATATTGAAATGATAAAAAATATTCTATTTCACGTTCGCACGCATCCATGTACCTTTTTTTATCAGTTTTTGAGAACTAATCAAAGCTTTTGCAAAAACCTTTTTTATGACATAATAAATGTATTAAAAGAAAGTATATTGTGGATAAACCCTAAGTTTGTAATTCTTTGGCTAAGACTGGCTATAAAATTTTCCTTGATATTCCCAGGGCGATTTTAATAATCTAGGTGATAGAGATCGGGGAAAGAGTGGAAGAAAGGGTAAAAAGGCTATCCGTAAGCAGAATACTTTATAAATCTCTTGAGGATAAATATAATGGGTTTCTGTGTAAAGTTATTAAGAGAATTCTAATTGAATTATGAATGTATAACATGATTATTTTTTATATTGGTTATTTAATAGGGATAATATTGGCATACAAACTTTTAACTCATTTATGACATTATACATAAAATATCCTGGGATATTATTTTAGTTTTATATAGGGTATTTAATAGGATTAATAAGATAGGTTTGCATAAAAACTTTTGACTGAGAGTCTTGCCAGTTTGCAAGGTTGGTATGCTTGTCAGATTTTTTATGACCATTAGCAAAGATTCCCTGCCTCATTGCAATAACCGAGTATTGGCCAAGAGAGAGCTTTGAAGGGGATGAAAAATTATGAAAGTTGATTTTAAAAGGGTGATAAAACCAAATTTTTAATAAAAAAAGACGTGTTATGTTCGCCTCGGTCGGGCTCTGTAAAGCTTGGCTTAGGAAAGTTTTGGGTTCGATTCCCAGATCGAAAAAGTTGTAATTGACATTTCTTTGTTATAAAGGATTACTAGTAGCTTGGGGTTGTTAACGTGTCCAAGATCGTGCGATCGATGGTGCTGTACGGAGCTCCCGTATGGGCGGACACCCTGAATCGCCGTAATATCACCCTCTTGCGAAGGCCGCAAAGGGTGGTGGCCATCAGGGCGATACGGGGATATCGCACGATCTCCGCCGAGGCGGCGTGTGTTCTGGCAGGTTCCTTGCCTTGGGACCTCGAGGCGAGAGCCCTCGTGCCAGTGTTCTTCTGGCGTGAGGAGGCGCTGGCCCAGGGCCAGAGGCCAGCACCACGCGAGGTGGAAAGGTGCAGAGCAGAGTTGCGTGCGCTCGCCATCTAAGAGTGGAAGTCCAGGCTTGAGCAGCCTAGTGCAGGTCTAAGGACCATCGAGGCCATCCGTCCAGTGTTGGAGGAGTGGCTAGAGCGGAAACACGGCACGCTGACCTTCCGGTTGACGCAGATCCTCTCGGGACACGGTTGTTTCGGGAGGTAACTGTATCGCATAGCCGGAAGGGAGCCGACCGCCGAGTGCCACCACTGTGATGGATGCCTCGAGGAGGAGGCCCAGCATACGCTGGAGGCATGTACAGCCTGGACTAGCGAGCGCAGCGAGCTCTGCGCCGTAGTGGGGAATGACCTCTCGTTGCCGTGCGTGGTCCGCGCTATAGTCGATAACGAGAGGTCCTGGGGCGCACTCCACTCCTTTTGCGAGACTGTAATGCTCGCAAAGGAGGCGGCGGAAAGGGACAGGGAGGAAACAACCACCCTGGCCATCCGCCGCAAGAGAACCGGGCGCCGGAGGGTGGCATTTTTACGCCACCTTCCCCCCACTTGAGCCCAAGGGCGGCGGACTCCCTCGAGTCTGCCGCCCTTGGCAGCACAATCGGGCTCGGGTAGTAGTGCGTGTGTTCCCGCACGCTACTTAAGGCGAGGTGGTGAGGACGAGAGCTCCGGTCCTCACTGCCGCAGACGTCTTCGTCATCAACGAGACGTGGCCTCCACCAGGCCGTCACTGCCGGGTACGCGGACGAATGCCTCGCCCCCCTAACAGAACCCGTCGCTGACGGGTTCTGTTAACGCAAGTGGTGCGCTGGCGGCTGACGCGGCGTCGCCGGGCCCCCGGCGCTGGTGGGGGTACGCGCAATGGTAGACGGAGTGGTGACCCCGCCCGTGCGTACATTGTTAAGATAATTCTTAACAGCTGTAAAGATCGGTGCAGTGTGACAGTTAAGTAGTTAATGGAAACTAAAGCGTACAATGACTTTATCGTAACGTTTTTCACTATGCTAAGACAGGTCCTTTTCAGTAATTTGTTAGATGTCAGCTAATAGTCAGGCAACTCCTAATGCAAGTCAAGCGACAGCTTTTCAAATAAATTTGTTAATTAGAGATCTATCAAGACTTTCTAGCTTATGAGACTCCTTATACAGAGGCTATTACAAAACTGCGCGTAAAGCCGAAAGGAGGTTAAATGGAGTCTATTCACAATATTTAAGAACTGTAGTAATGCTGTATAACATACCCCAAAAAAATTAAAAAAACTGATTTTTATGAATGAAAAATAGAAAAACGATTAAAGTAGATAATTACTAGGTAAAATAGGTCCGTAGGCCTGGTTAAATAATCTGGTTCCCTGACATGACAGCGTACTAGGGTTGTTGGCTTTGATGATTAATTATATTTTTACGGGGTATTTTGTAACACGTTGTATAATGTCTTATTAGTTTGTGAAAGTTATGGTTAGTAGCATATTTTTGTAAAAACACCATCATAAAAAATACTGCGTTCTCGAAGACTCATGTTTCAGTCTACGGGCAATGTTTCATTCAAATATCTCTTGCCACTATGGCATAGTTGAATAGCAAAAAAACAATACAAACTTTTGTAATAATAGTAAGATAAATAAAACACTAGATACCTAACAGTATTGTCGCAAGCCACCCTTTCAAATAAAGGCATAGACAGACAGAGCCGAGCAGAAATGGCTCCTTAATCTCCGCTAAAGGCAAGATTGGCTGACATCTATCAAGACGTTTTCTTTTTTAATTAGCTAGACTAAAGCCTGGCTTTGCTACGAAGATGCTCTGATTAAAAATCGCAAGTCCGTCTTTAGCTTTATAGGATGGCGGTATTTATTTTAAGTTATTTCTAATTTGTTTTTAATATGTATTTTTTAAATAATTAACGATTTTAAATAATTCTTGAAACAACCTTCCAAACCGGTATTAGAGTAAGCGTCTATAAGGTTTATTTTAATATAAATATTTTCTTAATCTATATTTTAAATTTCTTAAATTTTCTAATTTGAGTTCCTTTTATTATTTAAAATTTAAAACCAATAAATCACATTTGACCCTGGAAAGGTCCTTATGAAACTACTCAAGTTACCACTGGTTTGGAAGTAAGCCTTCAATTAAAAGGAACCGACAAGAACGTCATTAATGTTACGTTTTTTAAATATAAATATAATCTGAGTGCTTCGATTTTATTTACAAAATAATACAAAAATAATAATATAACCCAAGTAAAAATAATAATAATCGAATACGCGATTCCAATAGTTCAATACATGGCTGTTCATTACGGTCTGTCACCGCTATCTTATAAATAACTTCAACCTTGTTCAGACAAAGCAAAGGCATGCCTTGTATACTCAACCGTAAAATGGTCCTTTCGCCTTAATGAAGAAAATATTTTATATTACAAAATTTATAATATGTGCTTTAAAAAAATCTATGTTATCTTTTCACAATACAATAAGAAATTCTTCAGCAATTATTAAATAGCATTAATTAATGGGGAATGTTTGAGCCTATGAAAATATTTTATGAGTTTCATGGTGTAACTGGGCCTCTTCACTTTAATGCAAGCAACACGGCAAGCAGGACCACAATGCTTCACAAAAAAAAAGAAAAAACTGAACTTTTTTTTTAATTATACCACTTTTGCCGACAAACAAGCAGACGGTCCACCTGATGGTAAGTGGTCACCGCCGCCATTTGCAACACTTTGGGCATCGCCAATGCGTTGTCGACCCTGAGACGTGAAGTTGTTAAGTCTCATGTGCCTGTAATTTCACCAGCCCCCTTACCTTTCAAACCGAAACACAGTAATACAAGTGCACTACTGCTTCATGGCAGAAATGGGTAAGGTGGTAGTACTTCCCCGGACGTACTCTGCACTAAGAGCTCTACTACTCTAAAAGATAGTAAGATGTGATGAAGGAAGTAAGATGTGGTTGGATTGGACCTTAAAACTACTGAACATATCGAGATGGGGCTGCTACCATTCGACGCGGATTCTTTATTAGATAGGCTATAATATATGATATCGATAAATGAAGGCTAGTATTTACATACAAACACAAATAACATATTTTATTACATATAAGTTTGTATATTCAACTTCACGGATCATTTACAGAACGAGGCAAAAAATACGGTACAAAAACTTCGAACGCTTACTTAGTTTCTTCCATAATTTGCAACTTTTCCGCACGACTGTCACTTGGTTACACATATTTGCGAAAGTTACTGAGTTACTGATATTTGCTTATTAACTACTTATTTTTATTTGTTGAGCCATTTCACTTGGTTGTAAATACTACTGCGGCGTTGCAGGTTCCGTTCGATTCCCACCTAGGACAAACATTTGAGTGCACGAACATGTCTGTTTGTTCTGTATCTAAATGTAAATATCTATATACAAAAGTATGTTTTATGATAAAAGGAGGTAGTTGATGTAGTATGTCAGTTATACTGTACTGTTATTCTATACAGGCTCATGAGACTTATAAACTTCAGGTCTCAGAGAAGGCAAAGCATTGGTGGTGGGTCTGCCTGTAGGTAGTATAAAAAAAAACTAATTCCATAGTTAAATTTAAACTTGGGATCAGAGTGCGTAAAAAATATCCTAGGGTATTTATTCGCTCCATGGTTGCCTCTATGTTTCGATAAAAAATAAAAATAAATATTTTGCCCTACAAACAGCTAGCTGTCTGGCTGGTTCAAAGAGTAATTCAAAGTGTGATTTTAATTAACTTATTCATCATTATTGATAGCTAAATAAGGTTTACCTAAACTACTGGCTTCTGTCCCGCAGTTTTACCCGCCTTGGGATTCAATGTTTCCCGAAATAAAATAAATGCGTAAATAAATTTATAAATTTGAATTTTATACTATAAACAAATATTATACTAATACTACATTATATAACTATGCCGTGTATTTCTTGTGTGGCAAGTCAGCTGTTTCCACGTGATTAAGTCAAAAGCATCCAAACAGTTACAATCATAATATTTCTGAAATGTTGAAGCTTACTCAGTACTTTGCAAAGATTTTGATTTTGTACAATATGAATCGGTGTCGTAGCGATTTCGTAGCGAATATGCTACGAGCTCGTAGAGGTCTGTATAATGCAATAAAAATCGGTCAGGTGATGATTGTATGAGTAGGGGGTTTAGTTTTGATAATAAGAAAACAAATTTAATGTTATATTTAATAAGATTGATATTGACTTTAAATATAAACAAAAATTTGTTTGGAAAAGTTTTGTTTGGTTCCTCAAAATCAGAACAAGAAAGGCATCGAAGAAAATGTCCCTTAGGACACAAGGCACATAAAGTATCCTATGTGCTATTCTAGGGCATTTTCTATATACAGTGCAAAGTTTCATCAAAATCCATTTGCCTGAAAAGTGACAATTATATATACATACAAACTTTCAAAGTTAAAATATTAGTAAGATAAAAAATAGGATGACGGTTCCAATCATGCCCAAAACCTTACATACAGATTCAACGCCAGCTTTTCGGTAAAGGAAAACATAGAGGAAAATCGCGTGCTTGAGAAGTCACGTTCAAAGGCATGTGAAGTGCGACGATCCGCACTGAGGCCGTGTGGTGGACTATGGCTTTAATTCCCCCTCTTTGTTAAGGGAGGCTCGTACCCCAGCAATGGAACGTGTATTAGCTGCTGATGATTATGATTGATCCTTATTTTAATAGGTTCCTAACCATATAGAGATGAGATAAGTAGGAGAGAGTGTGTTAATATCTATATATGCATTTAGAATAAAAATGTTTATGTAGTAAATCAGTTATCTGTGTTCCATAGTGCAATCTCTGCTTAGTTTAGGCAGATGGCTGTGTGTGAATAATGCTCAGGATATTAATTTATCATTAGGATTATATTTGTAGTCTAGAACAATTTTATTAATTAATAAATATCCCCAGGACATTCTTCACAAGTGGTTACCTGATCCCAAATTAAGCAGAGTGTACTGCTTGTACTATGGCGACCAGTAACTGATATACTTCATATACTACTATTTAAATACATACTTATATAGATATTTACATCCAGACACAACAAACATGTTCATGCACACAAATGTTTCTCCTGTATGGGAATTGTGCCCACGACCTGCGGCGAGGCTATCAAGGTCTCTAACCACCAAGCCAAGCCCGTCTTTAACTTTAACATTAGCTTGTTTGATCACAACCTTATGGTATATAGTATAGCATAATGATAATGTAGCCTAAATCCAAAAAAAAGTACGTAATGGCTCTTAAATGCAACTGCCAAAATATACCTATATATAAACAATACACTATATTTATGATAGTGTTATGAGCTCCCAAAAGCCAGCGGTACTTTATAGAAGCATGCCATCATGCTACGGGTTCTGATTCGAACCAAAAACTTAATATTCACTATTAAACTACGCACTAATAGTGGCATGCCTTCAAGTAATATCCCAAACAGAAAATACATGATAAAACAAAAATCAGTCACCATATGGACTCGAAAACCGGGCACTCATAACGTTCAAAGCGAATAAAACCTAAAAGGAAACTAAAATAGCAGGATCAAAAAGTCAACTCTATTCATATAAAACTGTCGGTTAAGCTGATAAACCCGCGACCATGAGGGACTGGTCCGTCTAAAGCCGCACTAACATGCATCCGCGATATAATGCGATAGCCTTTAAAACCAGGCACAAAAGATTTAAATTACAACGTCGTTTTGTTGGAAAAAAACTGTTCAAGTACTTTATTTAGCTTTAAAGTTGAATATATGCGTTTAAAAAATATTACTATGATTTTGGTCAGATATTTCAGTTATTTATTTTACTCATAACTAGAGTATGGTTGTTTTTAAAAGGTAATTTATTTTAAATTCCATTTATTCGAAAAGGATGACTTGGTTCCCTTTTAAGTGCACCCAAAGGTGGTGTTTTCTATAAGAATGTTTTAGCGGGCAGTAATGAGTTTTTAATCCTCTTTAAAAGTGCGCCGCAATTATCTATGCCACGCACTTTTTGAATTTTTAACATCTTAGTGTTCCGTGCCAAAGAAATCGAACGCAAATATTGTTTGAATAAAGACTGGCTGGTACAACGGCCCATAGTCGCGCCGCCGCGCCGGCTGAATAAAAGAAAAATCTCTGTTCCTAATAAAACTGTAACAATAAATTTTCATAATAGCGAAAAAGTTTCAAATTTAAAAATATTTTTTTTGTTGTATTAGATACTATTTAATTGTTTACTCTATGTTTTATTCAATAATAATATTACAATTAAATATGAGGCGCCTTTATTTTCTCATAGATGGTGATGAAAAGTAGAGTGTATCACTCGGGTGCAAAATATTTTTGACTCGGGCGACGTACTTTGAATCCCTCGCTACGTTCAGGATTCTACTCTAGAATCCCTCACTTCGCTCTGGATTAAAAAAAACGCCCTCGCCGTAAAAATATTATTTTGCTCCCTTATGATACATTTAAACTTAAGACTTTCAACGAAAATTATAAAATTAAGTTTAACGACTGGGCAACAGTTGGTATTTATACAAGTAGAGCTATGTTGTATGAGTTGTATGGTATGAAGAAATACAATCAAAATGTCGATTTTATTGATTATGTAAGAAAATATTCCAAAGTGTTTAAAAAAGCTTGCACTTCGGCAAAATCTATATATCTAAGAAATAAGATAAGCCAATCAAATAATAAAGTAAAAACTACTTGGAACATAATTAATTCAGAAAGAGGTAAAACTCAAAACAATAATAAGCGCATTGAATTAAATATTAACGGAAATTTTATCTGTGAAGATGACCAAATTGCACTTGCTTTTAATAATTTTTTTAGTGACATACCTATAGCCACAACCAGCTCCTTGGATTCTTCACCGGCAGATGCTGAGTCGTTGTTAAAAACTAACGTATCAGAGTGCAATGAATTGTTTAGGTTTAGGCATATCACACCTTTCGATGTCATCAAAACTTTCAAAAGTTTAAAAGTTAAACGGACTGGCGACTTATGGGGTATATCAGTAACAGTTTTGCAGGGTATAATTGATAATATTGCTCCCCATTTAGCTCTAATTTTTAACCGATGCGTAGATTTTGGTAAATTTCCGGATTTAATGAAACATAGCAAAGTTATACCTTTGTTCAAGGCCGGAGATCCTAGTGATCCAACCAATTATAGGCCCGTTTCTATCTTGCCAGCCCTAAGCAAAGTATTCGAAAAGATTATTTTAACGCAACTACTTGCTCACTTTAATTTAAATAAACTTTTACACAGTGAGCAGTACGGTTTTACTAAAGGTCGCTCCACTATTGATGCCGGGGTAGCACTCTTAAAACAAATTTTCAACGCTTGGGAAAAGTCGCAGAATGTTATTGGAGTGTTCTGTGATTTATCTAAAGCTTTTGATTGTGTTGACCATCAGACACTTACGCGTAAATTAGACCATTATGGAGTTAAGGGTGCAGCACTTAATTTGATGAAATCGTACCTTAGTGAGAGAACTCAAAGTGTTAATGTGAATGGAGTTAAATCATCTGGTTCTCCTGTGCATATGGGTGTACCCCAAGGCTCTATTCTAGGGCCTTTTCTATTTTTAGTATACATCAATGACCTACCATTTTACGTAAGAAATACCTGTGGAATTGTACTGTTTGCTGACGATACCTCACTGATTTTTGGTGTTGATAGACTGAAATACAATTATGACGATGTAAACGGTGCATTAGCCCAGGTATTAAATTGGTTTACTGTTAATAATCTTGTTTTAAATGCAAGAAAAACTAAATGTATTAAATTTGCATTACCCAATATTAAAAAACTAGGCTGTAGTATAATGTTAGACAACGAAGCTCTTAGCCTTGTTGAGTCAACAGTTTTCTTAGGAATTACTTTAGACTCAAAACTTCAATGGGGGACACAAATATCATGTCTTGCGGGAAAACTTAGTTCAGCAGCTTACGCAGTTAGAAAAATCAGGCAGATTACAGATGTCGATACGGCTAGATTAGTTTATTTTAGCTACTTTCATAGTGTTATGACCTACGGCATTTTGCTTTGGGGTAAAGCTGCTGATATAGAAACCATTTTTATATTGCAAAAAAGAGCTGTTCGAGCCATTTATAATTTGAGTTCTCGAGCTTCCCTCAGAGAAAAGTTTAAACAAATTGATATCCTCACAGTTGCATCGCAGTATATTTATGCAAACATAATATTTGTACATCAAAATATTAGTCTTTATGTCAAAAAGAGTGATATGCACACCATCAATACTAGAAATAAGGATAAACTTGTCACTTCTGCATATAGACTGCAAAAAGTGCAAGGCTCATTTTTAGGACTTAGTGCACGCATCTATAATAAAATCCCTACTGAAATTTTAAATTTGCCTTTACAAAAATTTAAGGAAAGAATTAAGACTGTTTTAGTACAAAAGGCTTTCTACAACACAAATGATTATTTTAATGACGACAATGCTTGGGTGTAGCGCTCGCTCCAGCAAGACACATCTTTATGTACAAAATCTTATTTTGAAAAGAGTAATTGCTGAGTTTATTGCCGGCTCTTCTCAGTAAAAGCAACCTTCCGAACCGGTGGTAGAGTCTGACCTTTCATAAGTGCCTGTGAAGGCCTATTTGAATAAAATATTTCATTTCATATTTCATTTCATTTCATTTCATTTCATTTCATTTCATTTCATTTCATTTACTATTACAGCCAAGGAGTAATCAAGTTAAATAAAATCAATATTTTTGCTTCGTTTAGTTTTTTTTTTTTTTATTTATTAGAATTTAAAACATCTTACAAAATAGGTAATTTTAATCATTACTATAAAAAAACACGCAAGTTTCTCTCGATTGCAAGTAGCGCCATTCTGTAAACAGGCTCGCAACAATAATAGCTAAGACTACCCACATAATATTTTATTAATTAATCACTGTTGGTAATGTACTGAACCATGAACATTTTATCAACCCTTCTTTAATGTTTATGTTATAAAAATATGTCATTCATCCATTATGCTACACCAGCCATGTTATATATTTCATATTCCCCTAGGTTGCCTGGAAGAAATTGCTTCAGCAATGAGACCGCCTTAATTGTTTGCACTGAAAATGTTTGTTAAATTCTTTTATTTTCTTTTCATATGGTGCGAACAATGAAGGATATTTGTATTGTATTATGTTTTCATTGATTACTAAAAATAATAGTCAGTCAAGAAAACAAAAATACATGGTACGGTTTCACCACAAATATTCTGTGACATTCATTACACATGTCTTTCTCATTACAAACCAAGAGCTTTTAAGGGGTAACCAGTTTTTATTATGAATGGGCTTGTGATTGGCCTTCGACTGATCCCAGAAGGAGTTATGATGAGGCCGAGGATGTAGCACGCTTACCCAGAAAATGCCTATTCACTCTGGCCTTGAATAAATCTAGGTAAAAGCTAACTGATATTACTACTTTAAAAAATTACCTAGATTTTACACTTCGGCAGCACTACCTGCCCCTTATTCAGCTAATACAAACTTCGTCGGCAAGCCGCTTCATGGAGGCCTCGGAGAGCTTATCTCTCACGTGATTAGTCGTATTAGCGTAGTTAGCGAAAGCGACAGAGCATAGAGGCCGCGACGAAACATCCTTGAGTTAGTGTCATTTTCCTTACAGAATCGAGCTGCTACACTTACGTGTCTGGTAATCTGTAATACAGGTTATACCTAATACAGACACCAGTCTATCACAAAGGAGTTTAAGTTAAGTAGTCAACTGTATATCTAACAGAAATTAAAAATAATAAATTTATTTGATCAGCCAGGTACAAATATATAATGTATAGAATGTGAAATTACAAAGAGGCTATAAATTACTAGCTGTCCCCGCGGTTTTACCCGCGTTCCTGAGGGATATCACATTTTCCCGGGAAAAAAATATATCTTGTTCCAGGATATCCTCTATCTGTGTGCCAAGTTTCATCCATATCCGGTTTAGTAGTTTTTGCGTGAAAGGGTAACAAACATACTTACATACAAATCTTTCCTCTTTATAATTTTAGTATAGATTACTTTGATTACAAGATTAATTTGCCTCTGACTCTCAAACTCTCAACCCTGTATTTTGAGTGACCAGTGGTTCCTCGCTTGGACTACAATGCCCTATGCATTAACATTTTAAGGCTAATTAAAACTATAACTAGTGACTAACCTTTGTGAAAAAAAAAATATCCTGGGACATTCTTTTTTTTACACACGGCCATCTGATTCCAAACTAAGCAGAGCCTGTACTATGGAAACCAGATAACTGATATACTACTTTTTCTAAATACATACTTATATAGATATTTACACCCAGACTCAGAACAAACAGACATGTTCATGCACACAAATGTTTGTCCTGTGTGGGAATCGAACCCGCGACCTTCGGTTTGGCAGTCAGAGCGTTAACCACCAAGCCAACTGGCCCGTCATAAATACATTTATGTTATTTAAAAATGATTATCCTGGGTGGAAATCAAACCCATTACCTGTGGCGACCAACACGCCAACCACCCCATCGTTTGCCAACAAAATAAAACCCAGAGATAATAAAAGATTCATATATTGCAAATAAATAGGGTAACATTTTATCAACAGGGATGGAATTAGGGCCAACAAGGGCATCTCACGGGCCATTAATAAAGGGATTAATGACGATAACCTTTTTTGCTGACGCTCACCTATCTTGTGACAAAGTGTCCCGCCTCTGTAACATTAATTACTCTGTTTGTTACGTAATTATCTAACGGTACTTGCGTAGTATTTGATAATATTCTTTTTTTGCACATGGTTTTTTTTCAAGTGATGTATCATCCTCTGCTATCTTTGGTTTTATAGACTATTTTTAACAGATTAATAAGGAGATGACTTTAACTCAGGTCTAGCATATATTAGGCAATTTAGTCGGAGCATTGTTTATGATTCGATGATATAACCAAAGTAAGCTTTTCTTACCATTATTATATAAAATATGAGAAAAATGTTGATGTTCTTGTCTCTTTCACGCATGTTCGTTCATGCGTCACATAGACAAGTAGATTTCAATGAAACTTCACCAAGATAGATTATGTTTCGGTTTAGGACACATAGGATTTTGGTCTCTAGAAAATATTTGATACTTTGGAATTCCTGGTAAATTAATTGGATGTCACTTTTAATATTCTATATAGGAAAGTCCATTTTAAATAGGTAGGTAACCTAAGGGACGAATATAGGACCCCGAAAGGCACTGCAAAGTAAGAGAAATTATACATAAGGTTACGTATCAAATGCAGTTGCTCTGTATAAGCTAAATTGGCCGTCTCTAACACCCAATCGGATGAGCCGTGAGTTCCTTATTTCAAATCTGTGTTCTCTATGCACAGGCTTTGGCAAATACAATAGTTTAACAAAACTACCCCTAACAATATTCAACCTTATGCAGCACCAAATAAGGTATAAGAGAATTGCAGAAATAAGCTTGCCGGCATAAAAATCCGCTTAGGAGCTACGCCCGTTCCAATTTTGAAATGGTTTTGGCGCGAATGGCAATGGATTTTGTTTTCTTTTTTGGCTCAGAGTGAGATAAAGGTTGTTTCCATTCAGGATAAAGTAGAAAGTAAAGATGTTTAACGATAGGGCGATAGTAATCCGACATGAAAATATTGAAAACGTTTTCATATTTTTTTTTTTACATTTCAATGGTACCATAAGTTCTGCATAATACGTAATACTTCTATCATTTATTAGGTCGTATCAAGCGATAAATAGTGTACAGTAATTACATCGTTATTGCTAATGAAACACGCTATTAATTTGCTTAACAACTACGGCTGTTTGTTTTTTGTGTGGACAAATTTGCAAACTGTAAAAATTTTGTTTACAGGTGAAATGAATTACTTGTGATACTTATTTGTATAATTCAAAACTCAATAATAAAAGGAAAGTTTCCTACAAAAATATTTTCAAGAATTATTATTAGGCTTTCTTTCCAACCCTGCCACCGCATAAGACTTTAAAATGCTCAGAGAATATTGCATTAATTTGCAGACTGTAATTACTTAATGAATAATTAAATTTACCAGGTCATTAGCTAATTATTCCAATGAAAGGTCTATTGAAGCGTAATCAAGTGAAATAAAATTACATTTGACGGAAACCATTTTTGAAGCAGTTGATTTTCGGGCCTTTTATCAGGGTGGACAACGCATTGGCGATGCTCCTAGTGTTGCGAATGTCCATAGGCGGCGGTGACCACTTACCATCAGGTGGACCGTCTGCATGTTTGTCAGCCCAAGTAGTATAACAAAAAAATAGGAACATTCAAAATATTATGTCCCGTGAATTTTTCCGTTCCCGGAGGATGCTACCTTTTCCCGAAATAAAAAGTATTATATCGACGGGTAAAAGGCGACTTGATTCAAGCGCCATTTTGAAAACTTTACAGGAGAGCTATTTGAAAAGGTTGAACCCCAAAAACAGATGCTGCATCTAAACTACTTAACATTCCACATCGAAGCTGTTGAATATTAAAACTAAATGCAAGCTTCAACTAATTTGTGCATGGGCCATCATCATAGTAGTATAATTCATTGAGAAAAATATTACTTTCGCCAAAAATGGCGGTTGAGTCAAGTCGCCTTTTACCCGTCGATATGTGTTACTCGATAGGTATATCGTTTTAAATTATTTTTTCTGTCAAGTTTCATACAAGTAGTTTTTTCCATTCATTTCATTCCACGCATTTATAACTACTAGCTATCCTCGGGGTTTCAACGCATTTCCAAGGGGATGTTACATTTTCCCGAGATAAAAAGTATTATGTGTATTATTTCTTATTAGAACATACCCTATGTTCTATTTATGTGCTAAATTTCATTGAAATCTGCTCACAAGTTTTTTCGTGTAAAAGTAACAAACAACATTAGTCTATGATTTGTACGTACGTATGTTTGTTACTCTTTCACGCAAAAACTACTAAATGGATATAGATGAAACTTAGTAACGTAGATACAGCATATCCTGGAATAACATATAGGCTACTTTTTATCCCGGGAAAATATGATATCCCTCGGGAACGTGGGTAAAACCGCGAGGGACAGTTAGTAGGTTATAAAGTAGGTTTTTAACTACGGTACCAAGTCTTATAACTAATTCTGTTTGGTTCTTTTCTGATTCGATTCCCTGAAAGCTACTGATAAATTACAAACATTTGTTAGTGTTTCTTTTATCAATTTGCGGTGCAAATATTTGGCAATATTTTCTCCCTTAAATCTCCTATCGTGGCTGCAGGAATGCGGGGCTTCTTCTAATAGGGTTAAGGGTTTAGGTACTATAAATATAATATTGAATGTTGAGACTTACAAGTTAAAAGAAATCTTAGTAATTTGTGTTAAAAAACAAACTGATGAATAGGTGCGTATTTATTATTTTGTTATTGTTTTATTTAATTGTGTAGTTTTATTGAATTCCTTCCCTTAATGTGTAATAATACAAACATGCACTAACGGCTTCACAGATATGAATGATATTACTGATACTGTGCTTTTTATATTGGGAACTTAGTTTTTGAAACCGTTAGGCAGAAGCTAGTAATATTATTATATATTAATTTAAGAATAAATACATACCAGTTGCCTGACCATCCATATCCATATTGAGTTCCATAACATCATTTGAGCAAATGATCATTAATACACTACTTATAACTCTATGACTCTATTTAACAGTGAGATTTAGCTCAAAATGGCAAATCAGACAATCAAACTTTGCTAGTGTCTTCCCACTTCTTCTCTGCTGATGACTGACTGACAGTGGTATTGAACGCCTATCTAGGATCAGTATAGAATATTTTATTTGAATTTTACTGAGTTCAGTTTCTTTTGCTTGAAAGTTTGAATTTGGACCTATATTTTACTGACTTTTGATTTTTTTGCTTTTAATTTGGACCATATGCGAGTTTCCTTATCAAGAGTAACCCGGTATTTGCTAAGGCGTTTGTTGTAAATAAAACCAGAGGAGACGTGCCACAAATTTATTGTTACCGAAGGCTTTACGCTGAAAAACAATAATGCTCCTTTAATGATATCGATTCAGCACTCCATTTTATACATTTAATGGTTTAACAGTATTTTATCGGATATTTATTCAGGTTTGATGTTATACGATCTGTTTAAAAAGCTTTAAATGGTTTATGAGAAGGAAGCTGATCGGTGAATAACTTCTGGTTGTTTATTTTTCCACTGGTATTTCTCTTTTGGTTGGCTAACGTTGTATTTCCTCATTGAAAGTTACCGATGTGTGTGAATTGGATAAGTCTATTTATTATTATTATTTTTAAAATCTTTTTAATTACACTCAAAGAAGGTCAAACCAATGTTGCCTAGGCCCGTTCAACTGTCTATAGGTGACCTTGGACACGACGTGGGCTTGAAAGAGTGACAAGAATAGCGATTGTTGCCGCCTCTGTCTAACATGATGACATACACTTTAATGTAACCATGCTAAATAAAATTAAATATCAACGTTATACATTAGTTTTTTTCTTAAAGTACGAGTATATAGCTTGTGAATTAGTGATTTAATAATTATTGGAACAATCAATGATTTCTATTAAATTTGTAAGTAATTATCTACATTTAGAACAATAAATTAATTAATTCTGTTTCTATAATATAATATTAATAGACTCTGGTAGTTTGTTCTGGTAACACTACAAGACAAATGTCTGCCGTTGAGGACGGTCGTTTTTTCTTGTGTTTATTTAGATTTATATAAACTTATTCGCTTGTTTTGCCATTATATATAACGTTGAGTCGAGCATCCTGTTGCATTGTGTAAGTGGAATCAAGTTTTGAGATAGTGTCTCTTTGTGTGACAGTGACTTTAAATCGTTTAAGATGATGAATCGGATAAAGGAAAACTTAAGAAAGTGCATCAAGTGTGGTTCTTCACCTTCCGCAAATGCTTGTGCGTTTATTGAGAGATTATTTTGTATAACATTTGTACACTAAATACATATTGCAGAAATAAATTTGTGAAACTGATACCATTTTTTTTATTCCACCAGTTCATTACTATATTTCAATAATATATATTATTATACTTTAACAGTACATATATACCTACATTCCTTAGATTTAAATTTCCCGCCTAGTATACAAGTCGGTCAAGTTTTTGTGGGCTGCCACTAGGTGGCTAAATTTCTGTCTCATTTTTTATGTATGCACTTGACATTCTTCTCGTGAGAGTATAAATATTCTATGATGTTGCCCCCGATTATAAATAAACCTTAATAATTTTTTATTAGTTTTCTGATCCATAAAATAATATATATATATATATATAATAATATGGCAACTCTAAATTTTATACAGCTGAAATTTCTGACGTACCATTCCAGACAACAAAAGGGGTTCCTTAAAATTTTATTACAAATGAATTCAAAGTAAAGAAACACTGAATGGCCTCTTTAGCGTTTTCCAATTTAGGCCCCTATATTTCCTGAGCAATTTTTCGTTTTCTCTTTCCGAAAGATCGGGGCCCCATATGCATAAAGCCCGTGTTTTAATAGCCGATTTTGCTGAGAAGGGTCCAGTTGGATTTTTCGGTTGATAGCTCGAGGAGTTGGCGTAAGGCAAAAACTGATAGCGGCGATAGTTTTCCTTGAAGGATGAAATTTATTATTTATTCTTAGTTTTCGTGGAGCAGTATACCCTTGTTTTACTGTGATTCATTTAAAAAAGTAAAATGAGATGGTGACAAAACATAAAACACTTAACTTCTAGTCTTTGGGTCGGTAACGCATCGCCGATGCCCGTGCTGTTGCAAATGTCCATGGGTGGCGGTGACCACTTACCATCAGGTGGACTATCAGCCTGTACTTCAGTACACTTGTATAATAAACTAGCTGTCCCCCGCGGTTTCACCCGCGTTGCCGAGGGATGTTACATTATTATTTTGTTCATTCTATCATCAATAGTTTTCGCAGCGCACGCGACGTAAGGAATTTTTCAGGTCATTTTTTTACACCTGTTACATTATTGGAGTTTTAGTAAGGATCCCTAATTTTTTTTAAATATAATATAGCCTATGTTACTCGGCGATAATGTAGCTTTCCAAAGGTGAAAGAATTTTTGAAATCGGTCCAGTAGTTTCGGAGCCTATTCATTACAAACAAACAAATCTTTCCTCTTTATAATATTAGTATAGATGTATAATAAATAAAAAGCGGGCTTCTCTTAAGAGCACTTCATTTTGTTTCTTTTTTATTCCTCAACTTATCATCCCGTGGTACCTCAAGTCTGTAGATTTTGACGTTAAAACATAACAAATCCAGCATAAAAAAATCCAATGAATAATTTTAATTTAAAGATTGAACCTCCCGCAAGATTGATTTTTCCAGGCGTAAAGACTGAGCCTTTGTCTTTTAAGAATAATGTAGCTCAGCGACGAAAGTAATAACCTTACCAAATTTCCCTTTTATAGTATGTATATGGCATGATATATTTTTGTTTCTAGTTGCCGCCGCACCGTTTTTCCTGGCTTGCCTGAATTTAAAACAGTTTATGTCCAACCTATGTCCCTTTTTTCACCTGCTCAGCAATCTCCGTGTAAGAAATGTAAACGTAGGTAAGAAAAACGCACTTTCGACAAATTTAAAGGGAATTAGTTTTGGTACATAAAGTTTTGAGTCGCATATGTTTCATTCTTGTACCAAAACAAATGTCAACATATGGGGACGTACGGGTTGCTTGCCTTCATGACTTTCTAACATGCTTTTAGATTTTCACGAACTGTTGGCCAGAGGAGACGATCCTTTGATATTCTATAGAACCTTTTCTGATATATTCCTGCTATAAATAAATAAATAGGATAAATGTACTTTTCGGCAAATAAATATGACAACTCTCTATTATGTGGATTGTAGATTCACCATCCTTTGTTGCCAGTCATTTTAAAACGTAAGGCGGTAACGTTTAAGGCGTAAACATGTCTAGGCATGTGTCTATATACGTATCTATTTAAAATGCTGTAAAATAGTCTCCTTAGTAAAAACTCTACTTAGTTTGGGATCACCGGGTGTGAAAAATGTCGCAGAATATTTATTTCATAACTTTAACTTCACTTTCTACAAAAACTTTTTCGATACAGCTTTTTTATTTGTTTTAAATATTCATACTACCACTACCTAAACGTTGAATCCTAATACATTTATTTGTACACAAAAGCAAATGGCCATTTAAAAAGAAATACTTATTCACTATTAAAGCCCAGTGACCTATAAAATGCACGCATATTATTCTACCTCGCGCGACACGTCGTAAAGTGACGTCGATTTCATCAAAGTATTCCCAAAACAGTGACAAAACTTTTGATAGGCGCCCCCTTGCAGACACTAAAGTTACCTGTATTAATGTACGTATCACATACCATGACATTGCAGTACACAATTTACGTTCGAAATTTAAGTTGCAGTCCATTGCGTTTTTTTTATATTTCAAAAAATAGCGTCGTTTTTTTGCAGTTCGGAGCGTTTTAAGTAAAAATGTGAATGTAAGTTTGTTTGTTAGGCTTTTACGCGAAAACTACTAACCCGATCATCATGAAACTTTATATTTTATATATAGTATTACTTCTAATATAGGATACTTTTTGTGCCGGGAAAATGTTATATCCCTCGGGAACGCTGGTGAAACCGCGGGAGACAGCTAGTATTCTATAATAATGCTACATACGCCCTTTTGAACATTTTTCTTACCACAATTCCTCAGTAATTAATGAGCACTTAAAATGAAACGATGTCTATTGTTACAACAAGGTCCATAAAGATGTCGGCGGATAATCGAGAGCTACATGTTCGACTTCAATTGTAGACATGCAAATAGATCATTAGGATTAATATTAATTCTATTCGTCTAATCATTTCATGGCCGAGACGATAAGGCCTTGAAAAAGCAAACTATTTCTCAAGTGCAACCGAAACACACCGATGGGTGCTTGACGGCAGAGGAAGTAAATAGGAAAGTTCATGAAAAATATGTTTTGATAATGTATTAAATTCATATTTCATGATGGTGCCTAGTTATCGCCGTGGTATAATAGCGATATTTAATTTGGGTGCATAAAGCAATAACCCATAATTTCAAATCTAATATATATCCTGGAACATTCTTTTACACACGGCCATCTGGTCCCAAACTAAGCAGAGCTTGTACTATGGAAACCAGATAACTGATATACTACATACACTACTTTTTATTTTTCTAAATACATACATAAATATATAGATAGATATTTACACCCAGACACAGAACAAACAGACATGTTCATGCACACAAATGTTTGTCCTGGGTGGGAATCGAACCCGCGACCTTCGACTTGGCTGTCAGGGTCGCTAACCACCAAGCCAATTGGCCAATTTTATACAAAATAAAACAATCAAACAACTTTGAATATAATTTTAACTTTTATAAAATGCGAAAATTATTTACGTACCTAAGTCTGTTCTATATTTAAAAATAACTGTCTTAACGCGGCTTTACCCGTATTTCCGGGAAAAAAGAAACATATTTTCTTGTTCATACCAGGCTTTGTGTGTGCCAAATTTCAGCAAGATAGGTTCGTTAGCGTAAAAGAAAACAAACTTACTTTCTCATCAATATATGGCGCTAGTATTATTATACTCCCTTACTATATTACTACATTGAACATATTTACTACATGTACATTAGTACTACAAGTACATTACTATATTATTATTACAAGTGCATTGTAGATAACATGCAATTACAAACCGTTCTCTTAAATCACGGATTTATTTATTAAAATTGCATTAAAATCCATTGCGTAGTTTAAATGAAGAAAAAAACAGCGGGAGCGACTTTGTTATATACTATAAAAAAAGATTGGTTAGGATTTGGATCAACTTAATTTAAAAAATAAAACGGTTTGAATAAACCTGTCGATGGACGCATGCAGCGTACTATCATCCGTACGTATGTTGAAATTATCGTTTTATCGTATTCCACCTGTTTCATGGTAGAAGTATTTTATAGTATAACTACTATGTTTATTGTCTCGTGAGACGCATATTTTTATAAAATATTCGTGAAGGTAAAATTGAAATGAGGCCTCATACATTATGAGGATACTTATATTATAATGTAATAGGTTGGGGAAAAAGTTCCTTCGCATTTTTTAAGAAAATTCAAAACATTTTTAATATAGTTTTTTTACATTTTAAAGTATGTAGGTACCATTTTGTTCGATAACTTTTTGCCATCTTGTAGGTAGGGACATGATCCCATTGCTATAGAAATTTTGGGACTTCTGATCAAAATACTGCGACAAGTGGTTTTGACAGTCCTCTCGTGATGTTAACCAGACACTGCCTAAAGAATTCTGAAGAGACTGAAACAGGTGGAAATCTGAAAGTGCAAGGTCAGGACTATACGGCGGATGCATTAATACCTCCCAGCCAAACTCTCTTAATTTTTGCTGAGTGGCTAAAGATGTGTGAGGTCTAGCGTTATCATGATGAATAACCACACCCCTTCTATTGATTAATTCCGGCCGTTTTCTCTCAACTTCTTGCTTTAATCTCATCAGTTGTTCGCAGTAGAGTTCAGAATCGGTGGTCCTGCCTGGTGGTAACAGCTAATAATGAATAATGCCCTTCCAATCCCACCACACACACAGCATCACCTTGTTGCGAGTTAACCCGGGTTTCGCCACAATCTGTGGAAGCCTGACCGGCCTTTAACCACGACCTTTTTCGCACGTTCTTGTCGTACGTGATCCACTTTTCATCACCAGTTATCAGCTTCTTCGAAAATGGTTCGGTTTCATGACGTCGTAATAAAGAATCACAAATGAGTACACGGTTCATTAGGTTTCTTTCAGGGAGCTCGTGAGGTACCCAAATATCTAGCTTTTTTGTGTACCCAGTTTTTTTCAAATGCGCCAAAACTGTTTTGTGGTCAATTCCCAGTTCTTCAGCTACGTCGTAACTACTGATATGCCGATCTTGCTCCACTTTTTCAAAAATGGCATCGATTTTAATCGTAATGGGGCCACCAGAGCGACGTGCATCTTTGACATCAAAATTTCCGGATTGAAAACGCTTAAACCAAATTTGTGCTACTCTCACAGACACTGCACTAGGTCCATAAACATCGCAATTTTTTTTCGCGACTTGCGTTGCATTTTTACCTTTTTTGTAGTAAAATTTTAAAATGAATCGAATTTCTTCATTAGATTCACTCATCTTGGCGGTACGAAAAACAAATGCAAATCACACATTTTCCTAATTTGAATTTGGAATTATGTTCTTTAAAATTTAAACTTTCAATGATACCAAAACCAGCCAGATATAAATAGTATAGCCAAAGAGATTTTATTACAAGTTCATACATACTATAAAGCGAAAAGACTTTTTCCCCAACCTAATATTTCAAAAATGTTCATTTGAATTCGGTTTATACGGTTTGTGTCTGTTTGCATCTTGGAAAAATATTATAAATTTTTTTTTCACTTTTATCCTTGAAAAATAATTTATTTATTTTATTTATAATTTTCTGTGATATTATGTATGTATGAAAACTGCTGGTTTTCATTCATACCGCTTCATCATCATCATCATCAGCCTATCTCCGTCCACTGGTGGACATATCCCTCACTTAAGGCACGCCACTGAGCTCGATCTTCAGCTCTTTGTTTCCAACCACTGCCAGCCAGCTTGCGTATATCATCGCTCCATCTAGCTGGAGGGCGACCTACACTACGTTTACCGAGCCGTGGTACTTATATAACTTATACCGCTTGGCTGTTTTTTTTTGTAATCAATCATTATAAAGTGTGAAATTATAATGACAATTTCGAAAGAAATTTTCGAATAACTATAAATATAGACATTATTCAAAAGAAATTTGTTTTGATCATTAACAAATTTTACAATCGTTACTTAATTACTTCATCTCCAAATTAGCTGTACTGAATAATTAGTAAATCACTTTAAAGGTCCATAAATACCCAAGTTATTTTGATTTGCTATCATTTTCTACTATACTCTACTACTGGACGTACAGTATACTTAAATAATTAAACATAATGAATAATAATTTACCAAGAACAGAAGAACCAACATGCAGATGTGAATTTGTAAGTTATACCTATTAATTTTATAGTATTATTCTTTATCATTAATTTCTAAGTATATTTATATTGTTTTGGAGGCATACTATATTGTTTATTCAAAATATATTTTCTTCAAATCGTGCCTTCTATCCCTGAAGAGAGTGACAGAGATGAATTGATACTAATATTCATTTTTTTTAATTTTTAAATAATTATCTGCGATCATACTTCAGCCTCAGCATCTCACCACAAAACTAACATAAGCTTGTATCGAAAATAACTATACATAATTCGTTGTTGCCACAATTTTCGCTTAAAAAAATTCTTCGTTCCAGGTTCACCGCTGGCTGGATGCCCACGAGAAATATTTTCCCCCCCCTCAAGTACCTCAAACTGTGACCCGTTACTCTCCGTATACTTTCGCACCAAGTCAAGTTCAGTATTACTTTAGTCAGCCAATACCTTTTCCGACGAAGAATATACAGATGCCGGAGGTTATCAGCCCCCCACATAGAATATCGCCTCTACGGCCAGTATATCAATAGGAATCCAAAGGAATATGTATGCTATTGTACTGTAGCAGAGTACACATTGGTGTTTAGAAGGGATTGAAGACTGAACAAAGTGAATTTGAAATGTATATAATTACATAATAGTATATTAAGTAAGCTACTTATAATATAAAAATCAGTAAGCATTAAGTAATTTGTTTTCTTCTTCCAATTCCAAGTTTTACTTATTCCTTGTAACCTCGGTATTTATCAATTGATAGAATATATTTATAATGTGAATTTAGATAATAAGCCCATAAATATCCCATAAGCTGGGATATCTCTATTTAAATAAGAAAATATGTTTTTTTTATTTCTGCCACAATTATATAAAAATATTCAAAAATAAAACATTCATACGAATATAGAACCTCCTCTTTTTTTTTTTTTTTTTTTTTATGCCACTTGGGCCGACAAACAAGCAGACGACGGTCCACCTGATGGTAAGTGGTCACCGCCGCCTATGGACATTTGCAACACTAGGAGCATCGCCAATGCGTTGTCGACCCTGAGACGTGAAGTTGTTAAGTCTCATGTGCCTGTAATTTCACCGGCCCCCTTACCTTTCTAACCGAAACACAGTAATACAAGTGCACTACTGCTTCACGGCAGAAATGGGTAAGGTGGTAGTACTTCCCCGGACGAACTCTGCACTAAGAGCTCTACTACTCTAAAAATCCTCTTTTCTGAAGTCGGTTAAAAAAACGGTGACATGGTAAATCTAGTAGAATAAAATTGGGAAAAGATCACAACACCATGCTATCGGGCTATTGACATTTTCACCTTTTAGGTATCTCTAATTTTTAACACATTCAGAAAAAAATTAAAACCAACAGCTCTATTTTAGGGTCACATTTTTCTATGACTTGACTAAGTCTCAGCTGATCGACTATATATTTAAAACAATTAAAAACATAACATCTGCTCCTTATCCTAAGACCTAGAATCGATCTTCAGGCCTCTCGTTTCATCCCATAAAGAAGTATCAATCTTAACGAACTTGATTTTATTATTGAAAAAGCGATGTTACAACTCTAGCAATATATTATAGTTTTAATTACAAGTAGGTATCTATTCCAAATTGAATAATAGTTTAAGGACGTTTTGATGTAAATTTGGAGAATTAATTGAAATTAGTTAACAATAACAATATTTAGGATAATTAATGAGGCCAGCAGTTCAGGAACTACTAATTGCTGTATAAGTTTACACTGTTAGCTTAAAGTTTCAGTGTCGATGCCAATTAGTGGTCTATGGCTTAAGTTTAAGCCTCGAAAGTAAGTGACGGGGGAGCTTTGGAAACAGCTTAAAGCATTTTCTAAGATTAATAGGCTTTTTTGACCCAACTTCTTTTGGGTTCCATTCCGAAATAGTGTGATGCGCTCTGTCTGATATTTCTAACTGTCACAGTTGTGTCTAGGAAACTACTCTAACGATTTGATATTTCGTACTGTTGTTGAATTCGCTTGTCCCTATTTAAGTAACTTTTCAAAAAATTCAAAATTTAAAACCATTTATTCAGTGTAGGCCCTCGGAGGGCACTTATGAAAGTCAAATTTAAAGTTACTTTAGCTACAACCGGTTCGGAAGGCAGCCTTCAACTGAGATGAACCGGGCAAGAAACTCAGCAAGGTTACATTCTTTTATATTTGTTATATAAATTTTATCTATTCTGACTATTTGGCTATTATATAATTTCAATTTTACATAATTTTATATTTAACAATTACAAAATACTTATTATAGGTAACATTACATTTTACATTACATAACATTCAAAAACAAAACAAATAAAAAAGAAATAACAAGACTACAAAATAGAAAATAACAATAATTAGGTACTTACAACTTAAACAAGAAAATTAGAGGTGTAGTGTGCAGAGAGCAGCTCAAAGTATATTGCAATAAAATTCTTAAGGTAAAATTGGAGGTTTTTGTCGACTATTTCAGGGACTTACTTAGCTTTTTTGATAGTAATGATGGGTATAAATTTTATATTTCAATTTACTACCTTATTCATTAGACAGGTGCTTTTTTACTAAAGCCCAGTTTATATTGTCATGCATTTATAGAACACCTTCCTTGTTAAATGACTCGTTAATAAATATATAAAAAAATTATATGGATGGGTTGGATATGGATGGACATTTATGGATGGATATCCATCCTCATAAATCTCTAAATAAAAAAAATAAATATAATATCTATAAATATTTTTTATTATTATTTATCCAAATATAAAAAAAATAGACTACTTAACGGATTTGTATTAAACTTGGCACATATATATATATAATAATAGGTAGTATATCTTTATATTAATAATTCTTCTGTACGTGTGTTGATAGTGAACTCCTCCTAAACAGCTGGACCGATTTCAATGATTTTTTTAGTGTGTGTTTAAGAGGATGGTTTAGATTCAATTGGACCCTGTAGGTGGCACTGTGATCGAATACCTGTATTTTTGTATGGACTTATTTCGACGGGACAACGTCTCTCCGGACAACTAGTATATATTGTATATATAAAATATACTTTTTATTTATGAAAGATGTACATTATATACATGTATACATATATATATATATATATATATACAACCCTCGGAAACGCGGGTGATGCCATGGGGGCAGTTAGTATGTAGTAAATTTTTCGACTTCACAGAAAATCCAATACAATTTGAATACATTTTGTTTACATCGCTCATTTCATACAATTTAATTCGTTAACAGATTTGGATCAGACTAATTGCAAAGGATTTGCTGTGGAATTTAATCCATTCAGGAATATTGCTTTACAGGCCTTTTTAGACCGTCTGCTCTCAATTTAGTACAAAAATCTTAACCAATATTATTAACAGAGTGTGAACTTTGTATGTTTGTGTATATGTGAAGGGTAATTTCTGAAACTACAACGCAACGGGGCCTCCGAGAGCGAACCTCTCACGCTCTCACGTAATTGCGTAGTGAACGAAAGAGACAGTGCATGGAGGATGCGACGAACCATCTTCGAGCTAGCGTAATTTTCCCTGACAGAATGACACCTCCCGTGTGGTGTCTATTTCGGGTAAAACCGCGGGACGATAGCTAGTATAATACAATAATAGTAATTTTTAAATCTTAATAACTTTTAGTTTAATTAACAGTAATCCTCTAAAATCCTAAGGCAGTGTCTCAAAAAACTTTAATCGAAGCTTGTAGTTTTGAACTTTTACAAAGTCTTTTCGACTTTTCAGACGAAGCGAAAGTCGTACTAAGTATTTGAAAGATACCTTTTGACTAACAGAAATCACTACTACTAAGGTTGGAAAGGGCTCTTGTTCTTACGATATACAAGGTGATGTTGTAAAAGTTTAAATAGAAATTTGGCTAGAATTTTTTTTTTAAATATCTGCCCAGGCATGACCACGGGATCCTGCATCCAGCGGCTTTCAGTGGCAGTTATCGGTCCACCTAATGAGAGGTGGTCGAGCTCGGCGCTTTTCGGTGCGTGGTCACACACAAGAACCTTTCTTCCCTATCTGTTATCAGCTTTTTGAGCGATGTGGTGTGTTGTACCCATTGACACTATATCATAATGGTAGGTCATGATGTGGTCAAACAACATACTGATGTAGTTGACACAAACCCTAGAGGAACTAGCTTTCAGATGCAAGAGTACTGTATGTCCATCCACAGAATCTCAACTGGGGTACCTTGGATCTTAATTTATTTTTATATTACCTAATCGATTTCATATTTTTGTCACGTAAGTCATCCTGACTTGCTGGAGAGGCTCTTGCTTAATAATTTTTACATATATCTAACGAGAAAATAAAATATCATGGAATGGCTTCATCACCTATACCTTACCGGACTTACTATGCGCGGACATTTTTTTTAAGCGGTTTAGTCTCATGTGCCTGTAATTACACTGTATGGCGCACCGAGCTGATCCGAGTTGTCTCCTGTATTGACACGCTTGTATCGCCTCTCAATTCGGACTGGTATAGTGCCCAAGTCCTGGAAGCTTGCCAATGTGCAACCCGTGCCCAAAAAGGGCAGTCGTGCCGATCCTGCCAACTATCGGCCGATTTCGGTAACCTCCATACTCTGCAAGATTATGGAGCGTGTATTGAACTCGCGCCTCATGGCATACCTGGAAGGTAACGATCTCCTCAGTGACCGACAGTACGGATTTCGCCACAATCGGTCTACTGGGGACCTACTAGTGTACGCCACCCACTTGTGGGGCGAAGCCCTCGAGAAGAATGGGGAAGCAATAGCCGTTTCCTTGGACGTCTCGAAGGCCTTCGACAGGGTATGGCACGCTAGTCTTATTGGCAAGCTTCCAGCGTTCGGCATTTCTCCTGGTTTGATTGCCTGGGTAAAAGACTTCCTGAGTGAACGGTCTCTCCGAGTTGTTGTCGATGGTTGCTCATCGGAACCCATGACGACAAATGCCGGGGTCCCTCAGGGGTCTGTGCTCTCTGCAACTCTCTTCCTGCTGCATATTAACGATCTGCTGATGCCCGGTGTCTATGGGTATGCAGATGACAGCACAGTTGTAGAGAGATATCTGCCGGGTGCTCGGGCTAGTAAGGAGCTAATCCGGTCCGAAAGAGAGGCTATGGTAGAGCGTACAAATATCTCACTTCAGGCAGTCTCCAAATGGGGTGAAGCCAATCTGGTGGGATTCAACGCTGCCAAAACACAGGCGTGTCTGTTCACCGCAAAAAGGAGCCCGTTCACCTTGGCTCCTGCTTTCCGGAATGTATCCCTGGAATGCACCAACCGCCTTCAGCTCTTGGGAGTTGAAGTTTCCTCAGACCTCAACTTCGGGCGGTTCATTGAGTCCAAAGCCAAGACAGCTGCTAAAAAGCTCGGCGTCCTTGCAAAGGTCCGGCGGTACTTCACACCGGGACAGCTTCTAATGTTATACAAAGCTCAGGTCCGATCGTGTGTGGAGTACTGCAACCACATATGGGCTGGTGCTGCAAAATGCCATTTAGCAGCTTTGGACTCAGTGGAAAGGCGTGCAAAAAGGCTAATTGGTGATCCAGGTTTGGTTAAATCCAATCTGCAAAGCCTTGAGCACAGGCGTAGGGTAGCCAGCCTTTCGGTGTTCTACAGGTTGCATTTCGGAGAGTGTGCGCGTGAATTGCATGACTTGATTCCGCCATCACCTTTCCACCATCGGACATCCCGTCGTACGGCGAGTATCCACCCCTACGTTGTCGAAACTCCTACGGTCCGGACTAAGCGTTTCGCCTCGTCGTTTATACCGCGTACATCGAGGGACTGGAACAACTTGCCTGCTGCGGTCTTCCCGAGCAACTATAATTTGGGTGTCTTCAAGGCTAGAGTGAATAGGCTCTTAATAAACTAGTGCGCCTCAACATCTAAGATTGCATCACTGCTTACCATCAGGTGGGATCGCAGTCAAGCACTAGTTTATATTATTTAAAAAAAAAAAAAAAAAAACCCCGCTGATACACATGATGTGCCAGGATGCTCTAAAACAAATGCTAGTGCCAATTGGATTCCTGTACCGCAATATTGATGCGGACCTGATGGACTTTAGATCAGGAGTCAAACATTAATTTAAGATCAGTGAGCGGTGAGTCACTCACTCGTATATATTTAATTAAGAGCAATCAACCAACCACTAATGGATTTATCAAATACAATACAAATATATTAGTAAAGTTTTATTTATGTGTAAATAACAATATATTTCAAAATATAGTATACTAGCTGTCCCCTGCGGTTTTGCCAGCGTTCCCGAGGTATGTAACATGTGTTATTTCAGGGCATTTTCTATATATGTGCTAAGTTTCATCCAAATCCGTTTCGTAGTTATTGCGTGAAAGAGTAACAAACATTCTAGCAAGCAAACTTTCGCATTTATAATTTTAGTAGAATTAGTTATCTGTATTAAAAGCTTTGCTTGTAAACAGGCTCTGTGTTAACAAAAGTCGAAATATTTAATGAACTTTAATCAGACATTGGGCATTCGAGTATTATATTTCTCAAATCTATAGTTCACATCCTGTATGTATACGTTACTAAAGTAGGCCTAAATAATTAATATCGGAATGCATCCTCCCTGACCTCTAATAGGATTATATTGGCCTCTATCCGAGTACCCTTGGGTTTTCGCGTAAACAACCAAATCCCCACCTCCGCTCATAAATTACTAAGCAGCATTATTCTGCTGATTTGTTTGAATAAACGTACTAAATCATTATACCTGCAAATAATCGGATTATAAAAAAGTTACATTGCGGATTTTCAAACTGGATCTTATTGCTGAAGTAGTGACTTTAGTAGTTGCCTTCGTGCTCTTACATCTGAGTGACTATAGTTTTATGTAACGAAAATACAATAAAGCATTTTCATATTTTTTTATTATATCTGTACATTAAAAGGAAATTGTATACTTTTCATAATTTTTATTTATAAATTGCTAGGATAGTTTTTAGAGTAAGAGCTCTTAGTGCAGAGTTAGTCGTTGGAAGTACCACATAACCCATTTCCGTCGTGAAGCAACACTGTATATGTATTACTGTATTTTTGGTTGGAAAGGTAAAGAAGCCGGTGAAATTACAGGTAGTGCTACAAATGTCCATGGGCGGCGGTGACCACTTACCATCAAGTGAACCTTCTGCTTGTATGCCGGCCCATGTGGAATAAAAAATAAAAAAAAACATCAAACATAAATTGTGTAATTTCATGTTTTTTTTTTTATCAAAATATACTAACAAATGGCAGGAAATTGAACCATTATGTAGATAACAATGTACTTACATCATATTATCGATAGCAAAAATATGGTTGTAACTAAAACGAAATATTCCGCTCTTTAATAATAAAAGGTACCTATATTTTTTCCTAGAAACCGGATTTAAGTAATGTTGTAAAAAGGAACAGATTTTAATCCCGCCGGATAGGCCCGGATATAAATCTTCGAACCTCGGCAGAAATGGGACGTAACCGGGTATGTAACGAAAACGTGTAAGTTTGAGGTTTTCGGTTATGAAACTGTAATAGTGTTTCCTTATTATCATTTTATTTACAGTTTGGCATACTTCGTAACATTTTCATATTTAAGAATATGAGAGTTAATAAGAAGAGATGGAGGTTTAGGTTTTAAGCAAATATATATCAAAATAAAAATCGACTCATAAGCGGCTTGCGCTCCGCAGTTTTGTTCACACAATAAAAAGTGGCAACGTACAGATCGAATTGAGAGTGAAGGAGTGCCTATTAGAATGAGAAAAGATTATTTCTTTTTTTCTTTGTGTTGAAAATCGTTTTAGTCCCGCAGGTCACATAAACAGTGAGCCTTCTAATTTTTGCACAAAATGCAATGAATCTATTCTACCTGTTATTTTTTTATTTATCCATATACATTATATACACACTGCCATCTATTCCCAAACTAAGTAGATAGGCACCAGATTCATAAGGTCCATAAAAAAATCAATAACAACCTTATATCTGAGCCCTAGGATATGGTTTCCACCAAACTTTTAATATACATACCTTATACGGGCAATTCCCATTATAACCCCGACCACAAAAGGATAATCACGTAACGATAGGGTAATTCTAAAAAGGTTTTTAATCAAAGTCTTACCCGCCAATAAAATATGGGGGCCATTAAAATTTTACGTGCCTATAAAATGCTTCTATCTACTTCTAAATGGGAATTTATTGATTGAGAATTTTCAAATTGATGTACCTACTTTTGGCTCTGATTTGAAAATAATTATCCACATTTAAAAATACCAATAAGTCTTGAATGTGTTTTGTTTTGTGTGACAAATAAATAAAAAACACATAATAAATAGAAGAACAATCTTAATCGGAAAAAATGTTAAATTTTATAAATATAAAAATAAACGGTTGGCCGCCGGAATTAAAAATAAGAACTGAGAATGGTCGCGGTTCATTCACGGACACTAAACTGGCTTGGATAATACTTGGCATACAGATATAATCTATTCTGAATTAAAATTATAAGTAATTCTATTCCTAGAAAGATAAGAGCCTCGAGGTAAAACAGCGTTGCAGAAAATAGTTTCATATAATCTATCGGATATCTGACGTAACTCGTTTACTTGAACTACAACATCTAAGCTAATATTACAAAGTCTCTCTTTGTTATTGTGAAGAGTGTAAGTGTAAGTGTGAATTTTGGGAATTTGTTTGTATGTGGAACTAAAATTCAGGAACCATAAAAAAATTATGTTCACTATTCTCGAATGACATAAGCTAACACCCATATTCTTAGACGTTTCCTCGCCTCCACTCAACCTCACTCAAAGATATTAGTATTCATAGTCGCAAAAATCTCCTCCACTCGACGCTTTCCCTCACTCGAGATGAGAAAACAACTGTCAACTTCAAGGTACGTCGGGACCAATTATTGGTTACAAACAGTTACTGGAGCTCATTATTTTACTTGATAAATATTTTATCTATAATAGAGTGACGTTACTAATGACATGTTACCTTGACTACACTTCGATTCGACATCAGTCGGGATTGCTCGAGTTCTGTTCAAGTGATAACATAGAATACCAATTTCGAGGATTCCTCAAGAAAATGTTTAAGGTATCCTTAATTGAGTTGGAGTCGAGTGACGTTTGAGGAACGTCTTAGAATATGGGAGTAAGTCACGTAACTCCGTGATACACTACATTCGGCTCGAAGTAGAGCTCTTAGTGCAGAGTTCGTCCGGGGAAGTACTACCACCTTACCCATTACTGCCGTGAAGCATAGTACACTTATATTTTATTACTGTGCTTCGGTTAGAAAGGTAAGGGGGTCGGTGAAATTACAGGCGCATGAGACTTAACAACCTCACGTCTTAGGGTCGACAACGCATTGGTGAGGCCCCTAGTGTTGCAAATGTCCATAGGCGGCGGTAACCACTTTCCATCGGTGGACCGTTCGCTTGTTTGTCGGCCCATGTGGAATAAAAAAAAAACATTTGATCTCTCGGAAACATAGGTAAAACCGCGGTACGGTAGCTAGTTTATCAATAAAAAGCTATCCATCTCACGTGTAAGATCCCTTCTCAATTGACAGATAAATTTATTTTCATCTAAATAAAGTAATACCATTGTGAAGATAGACACAATACCATCTGCGAATTATTTTTGGGTAATACTAAAATAGATTCTCTAGCATCCTACTAAAATTATAAATGAGAATGTTTGTATGAACGGATGATTGTTACTTTTTCACGCAAACTACCAAACGGATTAGGTTGAAACTTGGCGCATTATAGTATGTATGAACTTGTAATAAAATCTCTTTGGCTGTACTATTTGTATCTGGCCGGTTTTGGTATCGTTGAAAGATTAAATTTTAAAGAACATAATTCCAAATTCAAATTAGGAAAATGTGTGATTTTCAATTGTTTTTCGTACCGTCAAGATGAGTAAATCTAATAAAGAAATCGATACATTTTAATATTTTACTACAAAAAAGGTAAAAATCAACGCAAGCCGCAAAAAAAAAATTGCGATGTTTATGGACCTAGTGCAGTGTCTGTGACAGTAGCACAAATTTGGTTTAAGCGTTTTCAATCCGGAAATTTTGATGTCAAAGATGCACGTCGCTCTGGTCGCCTTATTATGGATAAAATGGATGCCATTTTTGAAAAAGTGGAGCAAGATTGGCATATCAGTAGTTACGACGTAGCTGAAGAACTGGAAAATGGCTACAAAACAGTTTTGGCGCATTAGGATAAAAATGGGTGCACAAAAAAAGCTCGTTTTTTTGGGTACCTCTCGAGCTCACTGAAAGAAACGTAACGAACCGTGTACTCATTTGTGATTCTTTATTACAACGTGATGAAACCGAACCATTTTTGAAGAAGCTGATAACTGGTGATGAAAAGTGGAACACGTACGACAAGAACGTGCGAAAAAGGTCGTGGTCAAAGGCTGGTCAGGCTTCACAGACTGTGGCGAAACCCGAGTTAACTCGCAACAAGGTGATGCTGTGTGTTTGGTGGGATTGGAAGGGCATTATTCATTATGAGCTGTTACCACCAGGCAGGACCATTGATTCTGAACTCTACTGCGAACAACTGATGAGATTAAAGCCAGAAGTTGAGAGAAAGCGCCCGGAATTAATCAACAGAGGGGTGTGGTTTTTCATCATGATAACGGTAGACCTCACACATCTTTAGCCACTCAACAAAAATTAAGAGAGTTTGGCTGGGAGGTATTAATGCATCCGCCGTATAGTCCTGACCTTGCACCTTCAAATAAGTCAAGTGTCATGTTAACATCACGAGAGGACTGCCAAAACCACTTGTCGCGGTATTTTGATCAGAAGTCCCAAAATTTCTACAGCAATGGGATCATGTCCCTACCTACAAGATGGCAAAAAGTTATCGAGCAAAATGGTAACTACATACTTTAGTTAAATGTAAATAAACTATATTAAAAACTGTTTTGAATTTTCTTAAAAAATGCGAAGAAACTTTTTCGCCAACCTATTAAATAAAAAATGCCCTGAAATAACACATATTTGATACTTTTTGTGCCGGGAACATGTTACATCCCTCGGGAACGCGTGTCAAACCGCGGGGGACAGCTAATACTTATATAACTACTAAGTGGACTTGAATAAATGTTTTTCATATTTTAATTTCCCAACGGAATTCTCGAATTAAAAACTTTATTATAATACCATTAAATCATTAGTTCATGCCAGCTGTCTCTGCGGTTACTTGGAATAACTTAATTTAACTTAAAATAATATTTAGTTTGACATTTCAACGAGTAAACTTTACAGATTAGACTTTGAAACTTTATTTTTCAAAGATCGTTGATTCGTTTTAAAGGTCGAACTATCTGATTTTGGAATTAATCTGGCCATCAAGACTCGCTTATTTTGATTTTTTTATCTTTTTAAATTACTTGTCTTTATGTTGTTTTCGGCCTTTTACTTTCTCGAGCTACTGTAATAAGTTTTAATACTTATTTCAAATTAATAATGGGGTATTTAAAGTTATGGATTAGGCAGCCAACGTTAAATATATTTCAAGCTCAAATTTCAATCATTTCCTTAATCTATATACCTATATAAAATGTAATGTTGGTTTGTGTACGCTTCAAAAACTCAAAAAGTTCTGCTCCGATCGAGCTGAAATTTTAGCATGATATATAATCCGCATCAAGGATTGTTTTTATCTATTTTTTCATCAGTTACTTATCCGCGACCGTCTTTGTTTTGTTTCTTATTTCTCAACCATTCAATCAACAATGTGCCACTGCGAAGCGTGGCAGAGTACAGCTAGTTTTTTTATAGTTTATTAGGGTTAGCTTCAGTGTAATAATATAAATATATACCTATTATACCCACAAACCTTCAGAATTGTTATTTTTCTATATATGTTGAAAACTGCATCGAAATCTATTGTACAGTTTTAATGATATGACAAACAGACAGACCGAAATAGTCGCTGTTTTATTATTTGATATTTAAAGGTACCTATATGGTGTCGCGAAGAGTATTCTGGTTACTTCTTAATTCGCGGATTAACATATCCACCTCAGTACTATATACAACGTGTTACAAAATACTCCGTAAAAATATAAATAATTATCAAACCCAACAACCCTAGTAAGCTGTCATGTCAGGGAACCAGATTATTTAACAGAAAGGCCTACGTACCTATTTTACCTAATAATTGTCTACTTTAATAGTTTTCTATTTGTCATTCATAAAATTTTTTTTTTTTTGGGGTATGTTATACAGCGTTACTACGGTTCTTAAATATTGTGAATGGGCCCGTTATAAGGCCCCATTTAACCCTTTCTGTTTTGCGGGTAGTATTATAACATGCTGTTTAAGTAAGATGTGTTTCGCACCATCGCCTCAAAACTACAGAACATATCGGGATGGGGCTGCTACCATTCGACGCGGATTTTTTCATAGATAGGCTATGTATGATATCGATAAATGCGGGTGAAACCGTGGGGGGCAGCTTGTATCTACATACAAACACTAATAACATATTTTATTACAGATAAGTTTGTGTATTCAGCTTCACGGATCATTTACAGAACGATGCAAAAAATTGATAGTAATAAGTTTTACTAAACCTCTTTAATTTTTTTGCTTCACAAATCGAACCGACACCTTCACACGCAACAACGTTATCAATAAAATTGGTTATTGAAAATTACTTCCTACAATACATTCGGGAGAAAGCATTCTTTGCGAGGGTAAGTATGTACCCACATGGCGTTCCTCTGTTAATCTTTCGAAGGGTTGGTCGCCTATTGTGAGGTCTAACAATACATAAGCCCTGCATTTATAAATAAAAAGTTAGTGTTTTTTTTTTATACCACATGGGCCGACAAACAAGCAGACGGTCCACATGATGGAAAGTGGTCACCGCCGCCTATGGACATTTGCAACACTAGGGGCATCGCCAATGCGTTGTCGACCTTGAGACGTGAAGTTGTCTCATGTGCCTGTAATTTCACCGGCCCCCTTACCTTTCTAACTGAAACACAGTAATACAAGTGTACTACTGCTTCACGGCAGAAATGGGTAAGGTGGTAGTACTTCCCCGGACGAACTCTGCACGAGCTCTACTACTCGGGTTAATTTCGGGTTATCTTTAAATGTTATTTTATAAAGATTCTTCACGTTTGTGTTTCTGAAATTGTACAATATGGGTTGGTATAGCGATTACATACCTCCTCTTAATACACATCGTTTTTGCACGTTGGAAGAAATGATAGCTCCGTCACGGGTTCGAATCCTACAATGAGCTTTACCTTTAAGCTTAATTTATATCTTCACCTATACTGTGACCCATTTTTTACCAGAGATGTTATCATTAAGTCCCAAATCCCTCCTAATATTATAAATGCGAATGTGAGTTTATTTGTTACGCCTCACGCGAAACTACTTGACCGATCATCACGAAACTTTGTACACATATTCTTGAAAGTATTAAAAGTAACATAGGATATTTTTTGTGCCGGAAAAATGTTACATCCCTCGGGAACGCGAGTGCAACCGCGAGGGACAGCTAGTATAGTTTATTAAAGCGTTTTAGTAAAAGGCAATTCGTCTTCGCCTTTTGGGGACGTCATAAATCCCAGGCTTGTTGTATATTTTCTGACATTGAAACTCTAACTGCAGTTTTCCCAACTTGGGAATCGAACCCAGGACATCCGGTCTATCTAAGTTTTATTCCCTCGACCACTGGGGCAACCCACAAGCCTATACATACATAGTAAAAAAAAACACGAATCCAAATAGTTAGTACTTATGCCCTTGTTTTTGAATATCCCGTAAAACCCCTAATCTCATCAAAGAAGTATTTTTAACAGTTTTGGTACTGATGGCTAGAAAACTCCAAAATAAATTGTCTAAAAGTACCAGGATATTAGCCGTTTCAAATCGTTTATTTTTATACATTCAGATTATCCTGAAAATGTCATAAAGCATGAAAGGTAAACAAATAAAACAACATATTTATAATCAGCAGTAATATTTTAAATTGCTTTGAATCACAATTTGTAGTGTTTATTATAGATTATAATAATTACAAAGGAAGATATTTTGTTCAAAGTACACTTATCCAGTAGACATTACGGCTCAAACTTCAATGTGTCGTACATCGGAATTTATTACAATTTTCTCTTATAAAAGAATATTGCTGTATTGGTGAAAAAATAAAGGAATGTGGTACTTTATTTCTGTGCAGGAAGGTACATTATTGGTAACTTATCATTGGTTATTCACATTACAGCTGCATAATCAGTTTATCAGAATATTATAAAATTATATATATATATATTTTTTTATAGTTAAGGGTAGCTAAAATAAAATCAAAATTGGGGGTATTTAGCTGAACAAATTTTAATCAAATTTCAAGAGAAAATATTAAATATTCTGGAAACCCAGGCATAATTAGAATAAGAAATTAATTTATATGTAACTCAGCTGTATTTGATAAAACAATGTTATTACTTATATGGTTTTGTTAATACTTCCGTCAAAAATATCCAAAAAAATAATAATTTGATAAACTGATCATTTAGTTACAATCTAATATATATACAGTGTGAGTAGTTATATTGGAATGTATAGGAACATTAGATACGGCGCTGCAAACCTATGAAAAACCAAACGACACCTTTTTAGCAAGATATCGTTAAGATAAAAAAAACACTGTTTTCGTTCAGTTGACAAATAATTATAGTATTCACAAAAACAATTTTAGGATTTTATTTCCACAGATTATGTCACACGATATATATAATATTTTGACGTGAAAATATTTCATGAAATTGAATAAAATAGCAAGATTTTTTTTTCTTTACGTTATTGTTTTTCATACATCACTTGTATTTCTTTACTTTACGGTACATTTCCTCTTCACAACATTTGGCGCGTATTTTGTGTCAATCCAAATCGAATACAACAAAAAGCACATCACAAATTCATTTTACAAAATACAATTAACAATCGATGCTGTTTCAAAATGCAAACAACAGAATTTGTATCTTATAGTAAAAAGAACAGATTCTAATTTTAAGTGGACATTACAAACATACACCTCCTCGCTAATTTGGTGTTTTAGAAACCATGAAACTGGCAGTAATGTATTCTTAATTTTGCTAATATTAATGAAAAAACTTATGTATAATAACGCGATTGCATACAAACTAATATTTTATTTAAAAACAAAACAATTTAATTTACTAAGTAAAATTAATAACATTAAATAGCCTAATATAAATATAGAGTTGTGACGATAAAAAAGTTATTAAATTAAAAAAATTGGTTGAAATTTTAACAAATAACACAATGAAGATGTAATAACAACTCTATATAATATATTAAACTGCTACAAAAACGGACAACTAATGTTCTAGCATTTCATAATAACTTAAACAAATAACAATGAAATAACAATAATAATGTGGTGTTGAAAAATGGTCAATAATTTACATTTACCTAAGTGATATGCAATATAGTTTAGGCAGGCTCATTTTGACTAAAAATAACTGCTTAGCGACGAAATAATTAGTTTATAAACTAACTAAAACTAAGTTAGATAAAAACAACATCTCCTTTCATTTAAAATGTGTAAAAACCTGTAAATTACATTCAAGTAAGTAATAAATGAAAAAAAAGAAAAACAATTATTTCGCCTCTAAAAGTTTGTTCCCAAGCAAGCTATAGCGAATCAACAAAGTAAAAAAAAATCAACAAATATTTGGTACTATTACATAATAATAACTATTCTATAAAATAATTTAAGATGCATCAACTAAAGTTCTATGCCATTTATATCACAATTATATACTTAAAAAAAAGTGCCTTTGGCATAATTTTATACATTAGCTTTAACTACGTATGCCCACCCGTAATTAAAAAAAAATACACCCACAGTCTCACTAGGTAAATCTCATTCCCGTACCCTTTAGTAACATTTTCCTATCAATTTAGTCTTAGTAATACTTACTAAATATGAAGTTAAAATGTGTGAACAAGCCTCTTATACGATAATAATAAAAAGTATTAGTTAAACTTTTAGTTTTAAATTCTATGTATAGATTTCAAGATTTTTTTTCATTATTTCATTATAATATAGTAGTAATTTATCTAACTATATGTCTACATCTAGTGCACTATGTTTTAGCTGTGGTCAGATAACTAAGCCTTGTCTATGGTGTGCTACTTTTATGAGAAACATATGCATTTATAAATGTCATAAATTATCGATACAAAATTAATTGTTTTGGTGTGAATGAAAAACATCCCTATTAAAAGAATATTACAATCTATTATTTATTGACACTATCTAAAATGAATAAAAATAATTTATTTCACCGTGATTTGAGGAATAATACAGTGCTATTGACATTTTCTCATCCATTTTACAATTTTTTTGGGGAAACACAAAAGTAGCACAGCAGACGGTGGCACTAAAAAGCGTTCTATTCTTAACTTTTTTGTGACGATTGCGTGGATTATAAAATACTCATTCTTTACACATCGGAGTAATTTCACCACAAAAATATTATTGCTTTCAGAGGTTTCGCGTTACTGTTAAAAATATTTTTTTTTGTCATTTATTTATTTTCACATTTTTTTCCCCAACGTTTCGTTGCTACAAACATTAAGGGCGCTCCAGAAGCAATCGTGCACGCTCTTCCAAAAATATAATATACGCATGACCACTAGCTAAACGAACTATTTATTCGTTACGAAATTATAAATCAAAATGAGAGAATAACTTTTATGGAAAATTAATACATCAAAACTTTTTGGCGTGATACCACATCGAAATACTGGTTTATGTATCCGCCATCACTACATATACATATATAAATATAACATCTTAAAATTAGCGATCCAAAAATATGAAATATACATGTATTCGTGCGCCCTCAGGTGGCCTGTACCGTGCAAGCGAATCCCGCCTCTGTGATCACTTGCGATAATGTTGTGTTTCGCTTGTTGCAGTAATTCGACTTTTGCTGTTACGCCACGAGATGGTGCAAAAGCCGCCACAACTGGACGGTTAGACTCAATCCTCATCGCGTGACATTATTTAGTATTTTTTTTTCTCTTTTATGACAACTCGGTTTATTCTTTCCAACAATCCAAATCTACAACATGCTCGAACGAAAGTAACAACTTTCCAAGTGTCCTTCGTATTGCAAAGAACAATCCAGTTGCTACACTAATTTCAAACTCTGGGCCTTCCGAAATCAAAACAAAATAAGAATTTGGAACGTACAAAAAATTGGGAACACAACTTTTTGACCAAAAATCCAAGAGAGAAGTAACTCGATGAAGTTTTGATTTGTTATCGGGAATTTCAAATGAGTATAGTTCCAAAGTAAACGGGAAGTTCAGATCCATGGCCCTGCACAAGCAAAGCAATCTTAATCGTTCGTAACTTTTGCTTTATAAAAATACGAATCGAAAATATCTTGACGGCAGCAGCTCGTCGTCTTATGTTAAGCTATGATTAATCTATTATATCTTAAACTATAAATCTATGTTCCTACATTAAAATATCAGAGAATTCAGAAAAAGGGAATATTTAGGTAGTTATTTCTATATTTAAGTGGTGCACAACCTTATTTTTTTCATGAACGCTAGATAATTATGGCATTTTAGCATTAAATCGAGGATCTATAAAACAAAATGTTACCGTCTAATGAACTAATCATAAATATAGTTGATGACAATTCTTTGTGAATTTCAGTTTCGATAGAATAGGAACTAGGGAGCGGATATACTGGAAATGAAGATGTAACACTGAAAGAAACGAAATTAAAGAAATCAGGAGTGAAGAAAATGGTCGAAGGGGTGTTTCATAAGATTCAGTTAGATCTAATCTACTGGAATTCAACGAGTCCACAGATCATATTCGATGATGTCTAAGGCTCTCACTGCGTAGACTAAAAAGAGAATTTAACCTATTTAGGCTGGAATAAGACCTATGTGGTAAATCGACGAAACAGTAAAAACTAACGGCATCATTACGATTTTTGTTTAATTTTCCTTAAATACGATAAAATCTCAAAATACTCACAGCTCATCGGATTTATTGTATTATACGCTAGGTGCATCTACTTTATAAGAACAGTGGCTTTTTAATAATTTGAATTTGTACTTAACCTACATATTTTAAACTCCACCGCTGAAATTAGATAATTATTACAAGAATTGAAGTTTCGACTCGATTTCTAATGTTTCAAGCAAATCATGAAGAAAAGTAACATTTAACATCAAAATCCTCACGTGAGGTTCACCGCAAAAGCCAAATATTGGATTCCCATCCATAAAAAACGTTAAGAAAATTTTACGATTCTTTAATTTCAATAACTCCTTAAGAAAATTGTCCGCCAATACATTGATGATCTAGGTAAATTACTTTACATCCAATTTAGAGTGTTTTTCAAAAATATGATTCCAATAAATGTTCTAAACGAATATCTCAAAAATACGTTATGAAAATATAATACAAATACGATAAAATTTATACTAAATATAACCCTGTCTATGACCTGAAGAGTTTAAAATAAAGGAAAAATTCGAATCCAAACTCTGAACAAGTCATTGTCTAAGGAAAACAAAAACGAAACTGTTCCTACGATAAATGAAGTAACTAGAATCGCATAAGAAACTCACATTTCGAATCCACCTAATAAGAATACGATAATTTTACAAAAGAACTGTTAAAATTTTCAATAGACAAGGCCTGTGTGTAGTCACAACTCTGAGAAGAAACCTGTTTTATGAACTGACACAGTTATTATAAGGTAAAGGCAGTTAAATGTATATTAACCTATAGGATTTAATTACAAAATTAAATTCATTTATAAACTAAAATAGTATTAATAGGATACTTTCATCACTGTACTAATCAAATCATCCAGCGTTCATTTGAGACAAACCACATAAGTCCCCAGCTGCCTTTACAAACCTGACGAGACATAACTAACTAATACAGCAGTGTATTTGATGCAGAAAAATACAGCAATAATACTCGTCTTAATTATTGAAGAGATAGAAATGAATTTGGTCTTTAAAAACTCCACAAATCGCGTTTGATAATTGACCTTTCAACAATAATTTAATAACTTTGAGAACTCTTTCTGGTGTATCAAATGATCGCCAAATATTCTGTGTTGAAAATAAATGAAGTGAACTAATGTTCTAAGGTAACAAAATGAAAGCATATGGTCATCGGTAAATGATCACATTCTGAACAGAAGCTCCAGCAGTAGATCTTCGTCGGCATTCATTGGTGATTCTGGGGCTAAATAGTCAACGATCCTAGAAAACAATTTGTATCATTAAAATTTGCCTATTCATCAAAAAGAAAAAAGTTTCAAATATCTCAAATGTATTTAATATTGACTAAACATGGGCCTTCTGGTAACTCTCTTGCCGTTGACCCAAGCATTCCAAAGAATAACATAAAATATACCTTCTAGAAATGAGTTTGTAACTTTGTCTGGCAGCCTAAATTATTGTTTATTTTTGTGGCCCTCGGTGAAAAGGAGGAAAGGGGTAACTGGCTCACCTATTGGGCATGGGTGGTGTACTGGTGATGCGCTGCAATGAGTTTCGGTGGACATCTTGCGAGAGCCGGGCCACCCTCGCGCTTTCGGCTCGTGCGTTCTGCAACCTGTTGGAACGTGATGCGAAATACAAGTTTGAGAATCAGTAGTCACTTTGGCTGGTTATAAATTGACCATTGTCAATAAATCATTGAATTAGTGATGACTGTCGTGTAATATCACTTTTGATATCAAAATGTTAGTATATATGTATGTTTCATAATTGTACAGCGTAAGCTGATTTACTGTTTATCAGAATATGTAATTTATTTATTCTGTTTAATGAACAAGTTGGTGATTGATCATTTATTTATAAAACAATCATCTATCCATTGCTGTTGTAACAATTACCTTAGTAACTTTGCTCTTTCCTTAAAACCTTAGAAATATTTATTTTTCATGGATTTTAATATATACAGCATTTAATTAAAATTCGTTTGTTGGTTTTTGGGCTCAGTTATAATGTTTAGTTCTGTTTTTAATTGTTACCTTTTGCACTACACAAATTAATTTCTATTATAATAATCTATTTCAAATATGAATCAATCTGATGTCAGTCTCGAAATAATTAGTGTTCATTTCTAAAATAATTTTTAATATTTTTTTCACAGCATGCATTTAGCATACTAAAACGAATATTTTGAATACAATTCTATGCTATTATGCATTATTAAACGCGTTTATATTTTACTTCGTTTGAAAACTTACGCTTGTTGTGAATTCTTCCCAAGTACTGCGCAGCGTGGAACGAAAACAAGATTACATTTTTTATTTATATATTTTTACTAATTTACAAAGATGATAATGAAAATAAAACTCAGTTTTCATAATAAAGTTAGTAAAAAAGAACTCGCCCAACGTGGGGCTCGAACCCACGACACTGAGATTAAGAGTCTCATGCTCTACCGACTGAGCTAGCCGGGCTTGTGACAATGGGACGAAAACTTGGGACTTATTGTATCAACAGACACTCGACTGGTAGGTAGAATTACAAAAAATCTTTTGAAATTTGCATTTATTTTCGGAGTTTCTCGTCTAAACAAAGACTCGTTCTTTCCTAAAAATTGCTTTCCTGAAACAATCAGCAATAACAAAAACAGTATAAAAACTAATTAAATTATTTATATCTGTGCCTGAAATCGTCTAAAGTAATAACTTAATTTACAAAAAGTATTTTCTTCGCTTAAAAAAAAAACACTTAAAAATACAAAGCCACGAAATTACTCCCTAATTTAAAACGCAAGTCTAGAAACTTCTATAGAAATTCTTGTCCCAAATATTCGCTTATCACGGGACAAAACAAGAAAATTTAACTTGCTCCAAGTGATTTATCTATCCGGCACAGCGAAAGCAAACAAAAGTTTAATTTTATAAGTCTAAAGAGAATCGTTAAAAATATGAGGATTCCGTATCTAAATTAATATTACTGTACTATACTATAAAAAGGTTTTTTTACGTTTTGATGCATTTATTTAAATCATTCTTTTAACACTATTTTCCGAGTGGCATAGGCTATGTTATGATCCGGGATACGTTATAGCCCTTGGAAATGCGGGAGAAACCGTGGAACAGTTGTTAGTTGTTTACTATTTTGCAGTACTAGGTTCCACCCAGTTGCTTTACCAAATCTGTTTAACTCTGTTTTTGACGATTCCAGAGTTGTAAAGTAAATTATTTTATTATTCTAAATAGGTCAGTATTGTTATAATATTTCATCTATGCCAAATTTTCAGAGCTTCATAATGTAATTACGATTTATTTATTTACTGTAAAGACAGAAAACATTTTTTTTTGTATTTTTTTTTTATCTAATTAAGTATCAATTAATTTCAAGACTACAAAAAAACAGGGCGTGTTGTAAAGACACATGATAGAAGTGAAGCTTTTTTGTTTTAATTTTCATCATTTTGTCTCAGATTGTGTTTATCATTCATTTATTTTTCGTCACACAAAAAGGTTGCATATCAGAATTTCAAATGCCCCCATAAGAACTTTCACTTCAAAAGAGTAATTGAGTAATTTAATGTTTACCTATTTCTAGAAATATGCCTGCTCAATTATCTGTAGTAACAATGTTTAGGTGGTTGATTAGTCAAAATTATTAATTCGTACGGATCCCTAAAGCCGAGAACGTTTCATTTGCAAAGTGAGGTAACAAACTGAGGCCGGGATTATATTACTTTTAAAACGGATTGAATACAGCTCAGCGGCTCAAATTAATTTGGAGCTCAGATTTGTTAAAATCAAAGATGGAAATGGCTTTTTATTTTCGGTAAAAAACGATTTGAGCTTTATTATTTTATTTTAAACCAAAACCGGTTTCTGGATATAACCACTCGCATTTCTTTACCATGTAGTAGGTATCAAGTTAGGCTCAGTTGGAAAGGCAATGCGCGTTTGTTACCAATTCCAACACATTGTTTAATTGATTGTTTTGAGATATGTATACAATAAACTATCCAGCGTTAAGAAAGCTAAGGTATTTTTTATTATTTATTTTATTTAAAAAGAAAAGTATAGTAGAATAAGTAAGTAAGAATAGTAAGAAGATAACGTCTTCATGTGAAGTAACATCATAATCAGATCCTGATCGCAGAACGGTTTTTTGTCAAGACAAATCAAACGAGCTGCGCAGCTTAGTAGTTCCCAAGACCTTCAACCCTCCTAGTCATCAGACTAGATCGTTGGTACTATTATATTGCATTGTCACTATTGTGTTATAAGATATGTATGCCAAATTTCAGTTCAGTCAGCAAGTGGTTGCTAAATAGATTGAAAATTTGGTAAAACTTACATACGTTGCAGGTCAAAAAAAAAGCTTGAAAAATATACTTCACTTTCTCTAAAGAGCAAGTGAAACCGCAGGGCAAATCTACTTGATTAATCTTTAAAATCCTCTGCCATTAACACTGTAACGTCAAGTATAGATAAGTATCATTCGAAGCTCAAACTTTGCGGGAATCTTTAACTTTCTTATTAAAACCCGAAAAGTTGTAAGCCCAAAAGTTTACCTTCATTACGGCGCACCCGTGCCGTTTCATTATCCACCCAGATATCAATCGATGGGTATTAATAGGGTTTCAAGGTGAAGATCAAAATCTTAGAGGTATATTTTTCAGAAGAAATTGTGTCAAACCTTACTATTTTTTAACTTTATTAAAAAGTTTCCAAAGCTATTTATAAAACGCGAGTACAACCTCTTCTCTCATCTCCAATATCTTCTTATACATACATATAACTAAAATTTTGTTCGTTGGTAAGAGTACTGGAGATGGGCTAGACCAATTTGGGTGTTTTTATGCCCGTAGACCATTACGTTGAAATTTTGGAAAAACTGAATGTGCTTTTTTTCTACGGCATTTTTTTCTGACTTCTTGATGATGTTTCTTCATGATTGAAGACACATTGACACGCATGCCGGAAACAGGCAATAAATAATACGAGACCGGCTAAAGCACTTATATTTTTGGTTCCACTTACACCTTCCGAACTGGTATTAGAGTCAGACTATTCATAAGTGCTTGTAAAGGCCTATTGGATTAAAAATATTTTCATTTCATTTCAACAGACAGTCCACCTTATAGTAAGTGATCACCAATAGATATTCAGAACACCATGGGCATCGCCATGCGTTTTCGACCTAGAAACTTGAAGTTGCTAAGTCTCATGCAGTGCCAGTTGGCTTGGTGGTTAGTGACTCTGACTGTCAAGTCGAAGATCGCGGGTTCGATTCCCACCCAGGACAAACATTTATGTGCATGAACATGTCTGTTTGTTCTGTGTCTGGGTGTAAATATCTATTTAAGTATGCATTTAGAATAAAAAGTAGTATATGTAGTATATCAACTATCTGGTTTCCATAGTACAAGCTCTGCTTAGTTTGGGATCAGATGGCCGTGTGTACAGAATGTCCCGGGATATTTATTTATGTGTCTGTAATTCCACAGGCCCCTTACCTTTCCTAACTGATACACAATACAAGTGTACTACTGCTTCACGGCGGAAATCTGTACGGTGGTATTATTACTTCCCTGGGCGAACTCTGCACTAAGAGCTCTATATACATATTATATATAAACGCAAATTCCTTTGATTTGATGTAATATTAGTTGTCTATCTATGATACATTTTACATTTAAAAAAAACAGCCTTATGACAGACAGACGTGGAAACCCCAATTAACAACCTTCGGGTCGAAATACTAAAGTCTCTGTGTAAAGTCTATATGTAAATTTATAATATACACTCCAGTCCCTTTTCCATTTAAAAAGGCTTTCCCTGGCTTTTCTATAACGATGTAATGAAGTAACGATATTAGTTCGGGGTAAACAATTTATAATGTTAAAGGATAGGTAGGTATACAAAAGGGAATAGTTAACAGAAAATATTATATACCTTGAATTATAAATATGTAGGTATAGTATTTACTGGTCTGTCTATGATGGGCCAGTTGGCTTGGCGGCGGGACAAACAATTGTGTGCATGAACATGTTTGTTCTGTGTTTGGGTGTAAATATCTATATAAGTATGTATATATTCAATTGAAGTAGATATGTGTTTCCATAGTAAAAGCTCTGCTTGGTTTGGAATCAGATGGCTGTGTGTAACAAAGAATTAATATGAATTACATATGGATATTTATATATTACTAGTTTATGTATTATGTATTTTGAGTGTTAAGGGCTTGAATGCTCTCTATTTAAACAATTTAGGGATTAAAAAGGGTATTTAATACTGGCTGGTCCTGTGACCTGGATAAGATAAGAAAAGAATTCCAGTGGCTGATTCAAATTCAAATTCAAATATTTTTATTCAAATAGGCCTTTACAAGCACTTATGAATAGTCAGACTCTAATACCGGTTCGGAAGGTTGTTTTTTACTGAGAAGAGCCGGCAATAAACTCAGCAATTACTCTTTTTAAAATCAATCTTAGATTTATTACAAAATATTTATTTAGTCTCACTGACAAAACCTGTGTTGTATTGCAAAAGTGAAGAATTATTAAACAATAATAATATGAATATCTAATAATAAAAAAAAATACAAACAAACTAAAGCTGACCAGCCCCCACAAGCAACACCTGTTCACAAGCATGACGCATGTGGCAGCCATCGCCCTCCTCGCCATACTGTAGGGAAGTGAGCGAACCGTCACACAACGCCGCCGCAAGCAAAGGCATTTAAGTGAGCATGTCTAACTTAAGCTTGTTAACATCAAAATAGGAATATTGAATTAAAAAATTTTTTTTTAGCTGGGCGAGATAAAGGAAGCTGTCAATGAAGAATATTTAAATAGAGATCTATTATGTATTATAGTTTGCTTATCCCTAAAATATTATTATCTATCAATATTATCCTAAGCTAATAAGCCCTTTATCAGAGAAAATCATCTTTATATCTTTTGTAATAAGGTTTTACTATTGATGGACAATTGTATGCGTCATAACAAAACTGGCCATTTTTATAAAACGGGAACATGCAAAAAAAAAAACAAAAATGTCTATTGATACCTTATTTGATGAACCGTGAAAACTAACAATAATGTTACTGGACATCTAACGGAGATATTACTTTAAGAACATAATCAAATATATTATTGAGTCCAACATCTGAAGGTAGAGCAGAGGTCACGATAATAGCGGAAGCGGCTACTGCAGCGGCTAGTGCTTCTACTAATATTATAAATGTGAAAGTTTGTGAGGTTGGATGGTCGGATATTTGTTACTCGGATTTGGTTAAAAATTGGCCCATAGATAAATAATTTATAACCTGGATTAACACGTAGATAGGATACCTTTCAAATTCAAATTCAATTTAATTTATTTGCTGACTTATGTGTACAGTGAGGTGTTATAATAATAATTATTCATTTCATTTCATGTAAATGTAACATCACTCGACAATGCGAATGAAACTGAAAGACAGGTAGGATTTTTATGCATTAGACGTTTGAAATATTACTCGCAAAACAAACACTTTGATTAGGTATGCTTGGATCGAACAATTTTATAAAAAATAAATGGCACTCCAGGAGTGCCGACAGAAGTGAAAACTTGAACTTCGTATAAATGGGGTCAATGTACGTAGATACTTATATACAGAGGTGTCGGTAACAAACAGTGTCGCGAATTCAATTGATTTTACCCATCTCAAAAAATGCCCAAGGCGCCTAAAGAAATTTTCACATAAAAAATGTTACGCCATAGTTTAGTACGACAAAGATATGTCACTCTTTACATGAACGGCATCACTCAACAAAATTAATAGTATTTTCTCATCTCACCTAGAACCAGACCGCTACCGCTATATCTCCGCTAATCATATAGCCGTAGCTTTTCATACAGAAACGACGTCGAAGAGACGCAATTACGAAAGGGTGCTCACGATAGTGGAAAATTACATACAGATAGATAAAAGAAAGTTTTCCCCAATTATTAGAGTCTAGTGTACCAAGTAATACACGCTGTACCCTTTGTATTATTAAAAAAAAAAAGATATATTTATTCGTCAGATAACTATATTTATGTTAGGAAGTAAAATGAAAGATTTCCTATTTGCTCTCATGGGAAATTATTTTCAATTTAAATATTAGAATCTTATTGTAATTTATTGGGTATTTGTATAAAAAAATACTGCTATTGCATTTCCTAATGAAGTTAGATACCACGAGGAGTCACGGGTCATAAATCTAGAATAAGCTTGAGCTTTCAGGAAATTGTATCTACAGTGCACGACTTAAAGCCTTTAATTGAATGCCATTGTTTTGCTTTGGGAGAGCGGTGTCGCCTACCTAAGCAAGCCACAAATGAAAGTATGAGCCATTTAATATAGAATATTTGTAATTAAAATCTAAAAGTCGCTTCCCGCCGTCTATATGGTTGGGTATTTTAAACTCGGCTGTGGCGACATCTATGAACACGCCTACAATCCTTCACTGCCCGCACTACAGTGATGTGGCGACATCTATGAACGAGTAGAAACACACGAGAATCCTACATCGCGCTATCAAGATTCTCTCAGAATTTGATATATACTCGTATACAAGCATCCAACATCAACAATTGGACCGCGGTCCCCAGGCATGATCACCTAGCCTGGCAGAAGATCTTCCCTTTTAAATGGAGGAGTCTCATACCTTGCTCTCCATAACGCATTGCATTTTGATACGGTTTTCATTAATATACAGAATGATTCAAGAGGAAGGTTTATATGTATAGTACATGCATATTATTGTAGATAAAAGGGGTGAATTTCTAATATACTGGCCGCGTTTGCAGAACCTGCATTACAGACCTCCAGAACGAGTGAAACCGTGGGGGATAACTAGTAAAAATATAAAAAATATATCCTTGTCAGGGTTTTTTCTGGTTTTTCTCAGCGGAAAGCTGATTTTCAACCGGTAGTAACTTTTGTAAGTTTGACCTCCACGGGCCTACAATGAATTAAATTTATAATTTTACAATCAAAAAAAGCAATATCCTAAAAGATATCATTATGTACACGCGGTCATCTGATTCCAAATTAAACAGAGCTTGCACTGTGGTAACCAGATAATTCAATATTTTTATTTAAATATGTTTTTCTTAATATATACATACATAATAAAGATGTCTGCACCTAGATACTGAACAAACAGCCATGTTCATACACACTAATGTTTGTCCGAGTTTGTGTGTTTGGATGAGAAACCTACAACCTGTGGCGTAGCAGGGTCTCCACCACAAACCCAACTTGCCCGTTAAAGTAATTATAAATACATTAAAAAATCTTTATCATTTTATGTAATATATTTCGAGCTGTTTCAGCATCATGTATTGAGTATCGGTTCTACAGTGAAAAAACGTAGTATGTACATTTATGTATTCAAAGAAATCTAGTCGATAATACTCTCTTTATAAGAGTATTTATACGATTTAAACTGCCAACGTTGCCGAAGGAACTTGCAAGTAAATAATAAACTTACCGTTAATTGAAAAAGTTACCCAAACTTTCAGAGTTAAAGGTAATTTGGAATTTAAAACTGGAAATTTATTCAGTTTGTCTTGGGCCTAAATTGGAACTTGTATTAGTTAAATAGGTAATATTTAACTTCTGCTAACTAGTAACTTTCCTCCGTAGGTATTGAATGTAACAGTTGAGTTATACGAGTAATATTTAAGACTGTTGGTGTCAAAATGTAGGGGTTTTTCAGTAAAACCCTAAAAAAGAACAGAAAGAAAAAATATTGGATCCTAATAAAAATATCAGACAGGCCAGCTGGCTTCGGGGCTAGTAATTCTGACTGCCAAGTCGAAGGTCGCGGGTTTGATTTCCACCCAAGACAAACATTTGTGTGCATGAATATTCACTCTAAAAAAATCGAAATAATAGTTTTTTACAAGGCCCGATACGACCACAAATATCAATTCAATTTCGCATTCGAATCTGGAGTCAAAAACATTACTAGAAGTAGTAGTCTTAGCGTCAAGTTCACCCAGAGAAGTATTACCACCATACTCATTTCCGCCGTGAATCAGTATTGCATATATTACTGTGCTTCGGTTAGAAAGGTAAGGGGGTAATTACAGGTACATGAGACTTGACAACTCAACGTTTCTGAGTCGACATCGCGTTGATGATACTCTTGTTCTTACAGGTGGCGGGGACTTTTGACCGTCCGGCGGATCATCTGCATGTTTATCGGCCTAGTTGAAATGGCTTTTATTTTTATTAAATATGTTATCAGATGCCTAAAGGGTTCCATAACAAAAGGGTGCCAACGAGAACCTATTACTCCGCTGTCCGTCCGTTCGTCCGTCTATCACAGGTCTGTATATCTTTTAGGTTTGACTTTGACAATTAGTCAGATCACTGTAATAGTTCCTCAGTATAAGTATCGTTCATGTAAAAGGTTTGTTTTTTTTGCTATAGTTCGCCACTAGATAGCGCTGTAATGCATCAATTTATATGTCGTCTAATCGATCGCCAAGAAATTAAATATCTACACACAGGCAGGACAACGTCCGCCTTTAGCTAGTATAATAAATATTACGTACTTGATTTTCGACTGTCTCATGAACTGTTGTATTTTCCTGGCCGCTTGGTTCTGTCGTCTTTGAGAGTATGTCCGCCTGTTAATAAAAAAAACATTTGTTTTATCAGGTCTACTGAAATCACTGTCTGGACTGGGAACCGACTTTATTAACAAGATCATAGGGATAATTTTGCGGTGACTTACCGAATGAAGTTGCGTCATTGTTTTATTCTTATGTGTTTAAGAATTTTATTTAACAATTTAGATGGTGGTTCCTAATGAATATCTATTCGAATAGGCAGGTGAAATGAAGTGAAATTAATGTATCACTCGCAACTGTTCAAATTGTCTCAAAAAGCCTCTGAAATGTTTTGGTACTTATACTTTTTGGTAATGTAGATAATATACTCAAATTACTCGAAACTGGCAAAAATATATTCTAGAAAAAATATGATACCATATTTTAAAATTAAGAAGAAGGGGATCGTAGCTTCGTAGAAATGACTTAGTGCTACGCCGTAGAAGTCTATGTTGTAGCCCTTCTACGTGTATTGTCATACTTCGTTTTACTACTTAGAATTGGTACTGACTTCGTGTTATTCATAAGAGTGAGAAAATATGATTATATTACTTTACTAGCTGTCCCACACGGTTTTACCCGCGTTGATCATATATAGCCGGTATTAATATGTAGGTATAATGGTAGCAGTTCCATTCCGATATGTTCAGTAGTTTTGAGGTGATGGTGCATCAAAAGAACCGTATTTTTCTTACATATATATAGAAGAATAAAAATAGCCAATATTAATAAAAAGAAACTAAATCTAACTTGACGCTGTTGGCGGCCATGCGGCGTGCACGCATTGAGCGGTATCCTCGCTGGATCACGGTTGCTGCAGCGTGCATCTGCTTCAGGTATGCGAACTGCACCAAGAGAATTAACAATATAAAATTATTTATATGAATAATATACCTAAATTTCGGAACCGTGCAATAAGTAAAATTCAAATAAAATATTTATTAAATTACATATTATTACACAATATTGCACAGGCACTTTTGAATGGTCAGACTCTAATACCGATCGAAAATTTATCTATTTTTTTTAAATAAGCTTTTGTACATCAAGATCCTGCAGGATGTAAGCACAAAAAGAGATCTATGTTTCACGAGAGGCTTTTAATAGTAATAACCTATGTAAAAACTATTTATTAACTATTGATCGACTTGTTGGCGTGTAAAAATATTCCAATGTTTAAGTAAGCATAGGACTTTGCTTGCTTTCGCTGACAAAGAGCATGGGAGGTTAAAAATGACTAAAACTGCCTTTGGAATACTTCGATACTTCGCATTCGTATGATCGCAGGTCAGTTGGCGTAACTTAATTATTAAGCTGAAAGTCATGATTTCGATTTCCATCCGGGACAAATTAGGTGCATGAACAAACTTATCTGTTTGTTCTGTGCCTCAATGTGTGTGTCTACAAACGTGTATTTAAAAAAAATAAAAGAAAGGTATATAAATTATTACCAATTTGTGATTAACCGTGGGTGAACAATATCCTAGGGCATTTATTGTATCCAAAAAGATTTCGCCCAACGTGGGGCTCGAACCCACGACCCTGAGATTAAGAATCTCATGCTCTACCGACTGAGCTAGCCGGGCCATATCGCTTTCGTTGAAAATACGTATACTATTATTACATGTGTCACGAAATATTCAGTAACTTCATGAAAGTATTTTTTTATGATTGTATAAAAGTGATATTATTTTCATTTAAGTATATTATTTTGCTTCTTCTGTAATCTTCTACCCATAACCATAGTCGATCCCATCCTAGCCAAATCCTTTTACCCAAATGATTTCTGAAAGATTAACGAGGTTATTCTAATGTTTTGAGGAAAAAGATGATAGCAATCACCACTAAACTTGTTTCATACTTTATTGTTTATATCATTTATCCTGACGTGAGCCTCAAAGAAAAACAGGTTTTATTATTGGTAGACTTGGGACTCAAGTCTGTCACATCTGTAGTCTACATTATAATTATTTCGTTTTATTATCTTTGTTAAATACTCGTATACCATGTGACGTTTATCCACTCAAGAAGTTTCATAAAAAATGACAACTACATTTGAAGGAAAAATTGCTGTACTTTCTTGTAATATCATGCAGTAATACGATAGCCTAGCCATTTTCAGTATGCTATAAGGTACTTTAATAGATCCACATACCTGCTTATATCTCCTGTAGCAGTTCTGTATAGTAATGGCGGCGGCCGCAGCTCGTCGCTGCAGCTGCCTGCCTCGATACTGTCGATATGCCTTCTGTATGGTGATCGCCGCAGAGTACAGCTCTCGTTGCTCACGATCTGATGCAAAAAGGATTGCATAGTGACATACCTTTTAAAAAATAATCTAAACCATTTATTCAGTTTAGGCCCTCGGAAGGCACTTATGAAGGTCAAATTTAAAGTTACTGAAGCTACAATCGATTCGGAAGTCAGCCTTCAACTGAGAAGAACGCGCAAAAAACTTAGCAAGTTTACATTGTTTTCTTATGAATTAATTAATATATTTATTTAATAATATATAATATAATATAATAATAATATAAAATAATATAATTATTTATATTAATATAAATTTTATCAATTCTACCTTTATGGCTATTTTATAATATCAATATTATATTCAACAAATACTTCGTGTACATATCGGTAGTTTTCATGAACAAATCTGCTTGTTCATTGGCTGACTGTAAGTAGCTTTCCAGTTTTTTTTTTATGAAGTAGTATATCAATTCTAGTTTGTATGGTACAAGCTTTGCATTAATTGGCATCAGGCGACTGTGTATGAACTGATACATTCCTCGGGCATTCCCAGGAACATAGACTATATAGAATACAGGCGTGCTTACCTATGATCAATAGGATCATGTTTTTTAAAGTAGTATATCGATTCTGGTTTCCATAGTTCCCGACCGTTTGTTTGGATTTGCGTTACGTTGCAGACCAAACTACAAAATCCCCAAGGTTCGTGTTGGAGGTACTTAGTAGCGCACTCTCAGTAATTACATTGCTAGCAGGGCAACGAAATGCTAATACGATGATGTTATCAACACGATAGCAATCACCCTGGAGTTGCTAATGTCTTTAGGTGACGGTAACCACTAACCATCAGGTGGACCGTCTGGCTACTTCGCAAATTAAATAAATCTGCTATTATAATAATAGCTACTACTCTTACCTTCTGACACCGTTGTTCCGGTCTGTAACTCACCAAGATCTGGTATTCAATGTAATAAAATATCAATACCACGTACCATTCAATGTCAGACTAGAGAAGTGAGTAGTAGCATTGAGAAACTCCTGCAGCGTAGCTGGCGGCGTGGCGTTGGCGGGGAGCGAGGCTCGCGGGGAAGGGGGTGGCGGAGATAGTGCTGAACCCGGGGATACGCTGCCTGATGAACATGGCGTCGAACCTCCGCAGTACCTGTGCAACATCATCATTAGTAATATGGATTGCGTTAGTTCTCGAGTAGTAGAGCTCTTAGTGCAGAGTTCGTCCGGGGAAGTACTACCACCTTACCCATTTCTGCCGTGAAGTAGTAGTGCACTTGTGTTACAGTGTTTCGGTTAGAAAGGTAAGGGGGCCGGTGAAATTATAGGCACATGAGACTTAACAACTTCACGTCTCAGGGTCGACAACGCATTGGCGATGTCCCTAGTGTTGCAAATGTACATAAGCGGCGGTGACCCCTTACCATCAGGTGGACCGTCCGCTGTCGGCCCACGTGGTATAAAAAAAAATGCAATTCAAATAAATATTTGGCTTCTCTAAAATCAAGGCCGAAGCTGATGATGAGGGTTTGTAAATAGGATGAATTGTTTCGAGAAAAGACCATGGAGTCTTTTTTTGTTTGTATGTTTGTGCACTTAGTTTTTTTTAAGCTACTCGATTTCGATGCGAGTTTCGCCATAATTATGAGATTCCTTCTAGAGGATTAATGATATAAAACTTTGATATTATCCCACTTAGGCGAAGCCTAGGCGAGTCAGTATTAAAAAAAAAAAGGTTGTTTGTGATTGCGATGAAACTTAACTTTAAAATAAGATGTTTTTTAACGCTTGCCGAGAACATCTGATATACCTCAAATATAAAAAATGATTTGTCTATTCGTTCCTCGTTTTCTACGTGTTCTCATACCAAAATGCTTCCATTACATCTACCGTCCCACCTGTAAGTATTATCGCAGAACTCAAAACTGAACTCTGTGGTAAAAGTGGTGGTATCGTCAAGTAGTGGCACCATGAGAGTGTCGTCGCCGCTGCTACCGCTTCCCTCCAGCCCGCAGCCGGACAGTAGAGATGAGCTTTCATTCTGGACAAAGATTTTTTATATCTAAATCGATGGATGCTTGTTTCTCTTTCACGCCAAATCGACTAAACGATTTAACAAATATGGATTAAACTTGGGACCTAGATAGTTAATAATCTGGATTATCTACTGCTACTATTTATTCATGGATTTTACATTTCTCGTGAATGCGGTTGAAACTACGGGTATATAAATGTACTGTTTGTTCAATATAGTTTGACAGATTACAATTTAAAACTTATAAAATCTTAAAAAGCAACCCTTTGACCAACATGGTAATTACTTGAAACACATTCGCATACTTGGGAATTCTTCGATCCCTTTATTGGATCAGGTTATGAAAAAAAAAATATAACTGTTTACGAACAATAATGTTGAGTCAGTAGGTACCTAGGCAGTTCTGTCCATTCAATTCTGGAATACCATAATCGTCTCTTGTAAATTTGACCACACGTCTTAGGAAACTCTACAGGTACTGTAGCTAAGTTATTTTATGTAAGGGCAGGTTCTAAGGTCGGTTTTCCTTCGAGTGTGGTCAACTTTACTTACTCATTTGAATCATTACAATTACGAGTACTTACCTTGATTCTCTCCGGCATAGCAGCAATGATTTGTTCTGCCAGCGTGAACACTCGGTCATCCTGCTCCCCTGAAAAGTTTTTGTAACGTGGAATCTCATTACGTCATTGAATATTATACAAAAATGTATGATGTAGTGTTCTAATTTTTCTTTCATTCGATTCGTGAATTTATATTGCCAAGAGTTCGTATGTCCATCTATTTTGTAAATAGAATCGTGTGGGTTATATAGACTTTAAACGACAAAACTAACTACTGAACACATCAATAGCGTATACAACAACAGGTATTTATTAGGCAGGAGATAATTAAATGAAAGCTTTTTTTTAATAAATCATCCCTTTAAATATTAACGCTCATTTTGCTGTACACATGTTTAATATTAGACATTTTTTTTTTTAATTATAATAAGCAATATGCAGTCATTTCATAATCTCTTACTATATTTTGATGGTGTCCTGACAAAAAGTTTTCATTTAGTTTATTCCTCAAATATTTGTTAAATCAGGTATATCAAAATTATACCTGATATAACAAACAAAAATACTCACCTGCCACGACAAATATTTTGTAATCAATTCTTAAAGAATTGTACAAATATTAGGATGACTATGATTAAAAAAAAGAAAAACCTTTGCTTGAATAGAATGTGTCTGAAATACGAAATCAGGTGCTTTTCGAAAACCACTGTGCCAAAGCACTTACCTTCACTCAAGAAAAAGCAATAGTAATCATACTACACATAAAAAGCTCTCATAAGATAGATACCGATTCATGCAAGCAATATAGCCACCATGCAGTATTGTACTGTCTCGTTTTATTGTTAAACTGGTGTTCTGACTCAAAACAACGTTGTCTTGAAGTGTACTGAAATTGAAGAATTTAAGCCAATCGATTTGTATGTGATTGAGAGTACAGTGATTGTGGATAGACCAATACGAACCATTGAAAGCGACATCGAAGGACAACATCGAGTAAACAAAACCGAACATTTTGCTCTTCAGTATAACGTTGGAATTCCAAATGCTAGAAGTTGCTGCTTTTGGAAAACCATTAGCAAAACAATGTCTTTAATATACAAAATATTATGCAATATTCGGTTTAGTTTATATGAATACTACTAACACCAACACTGGGAGACTGCTCAAATATAGGATACAAAATTATAGAAGAAACTACAAGTGGTCTACCGACATACAGTGATCACGTTCAAGGGCTACAAACTGGCGACAAAGAGAGGGATAGAGATATACAGATAATCTTGGTAAGAAGAAGAGGCACGAGCGGCCAGGCCGATGCAACTACTACATTCACAACATCGACTGATAGGACGAGCAGAGGAATTGATGCTGCGACTCGAAATGGTATAGAACTATTTTGTTTTTTATATATTTTTTAATCATACCAAAAAAGTTAAATATAGTTTTTAAATATGTAGAGATGTTATAGATAATTTTGTTTAGGACCATAAATATTATTCATTAAAAATATTACATCATCCAAATATACGTCTGGGTTAGCTTTTTTCTGAAAATATTTATTTGATTTTCTTTATATACATACATCATAAATAAGTCAAATCGCCATAATTAATTCTTAATAGTTCATTTTTTTAAATCCATAGCTACTTTACTTTAGTTAAAGCCTTTTATTGATGCATGAATTTAGAATAAACCTTGAATTCTTGAGCGTTTCTTGTACGTAATTTTGGTTTTCGATTTCCGCTTGGAATCAGTTGAGGATCTATACCGTTTCTCGTGCGCACGCACTGACCTTGCGGTTGCGGGCGACGCGGGTGCGGCGACGCGGGCGGCGAGGACGCGTCGGAGAGCGCTTCCACGTCAATGAGCGGGCTAGCCGCGCGCCCACGACCCGCGCGTGCCGTCTCGCCTGCGGAGAGCCCACCCCACGCTCAGTGGCTGCCACCATTGGCCACCATGTACCATCCGATGCACTCCGATAGTAAACGCGAGGGAGGAATTGAGCTCTTTCCTATTTTCGATATTTAACCGTCGCTTTTGTAAAATACAATATCCGAAAGTATCGTTATGGCTATGCTGATAAGAGCAAAATAAATATTTTTTAATACTCGTATAAAAGCATAAATAATAAAAAATAATAATAATAGAGCTATAACTTTGCAGTATTTTAAATAATAGGAAAGAATTCAGTTCACTCGTGTGCTACATATAGACTTATCAACGCCGACAAAACACCGTTTCTCTTTGAAGATGATTGCAGCAAACCAAAAACCCGGAATTGAAAGTTTCGACCTTCCATAAGTTATCAGGCGCCGTGCCGATATAAATAAATAATCATTAGCAAATGAAAATTTAACTGACTATGGAATAAATCTTGTAATATGGCAAAGACTTACAGAGGGCCAGGTCCATACGTCGGCCAATCTTTGGCTCGCCAAGGCTATCTTCGGACGTATCAGAGTCTAAGGGTAGCGACATACTTCGTTCCCATCTGAAACAGTTTAAGAACATTTTTTTTTAATCAGGGCAGAAAATGTATTCATGAACTTTGTCTATTCATACTGGATGCGAAACTTAATCGTTACTGTTTTACATTTCCTAGACAGATACAGCGGACAGGGCTCTATGGCGTTGCCACCAAACATGCGTAGCAAGGGATATGTTACAACTTGTCAATAGGATCGCTTCACTTTCAACATATCTCGTCATTGCTACAATGAAGAGACCCTTTGGTGGACTAAAATACATTGTTCGCTATACACCTCTGGCAAAAACGTAGGCTAAAGAAAATGTTAATATTTTATAATGAAAATATCATCGTATCAAATACTATTCAACTTTGAAACATCAAATTTCCATAACAATGCTTAAATAAGTTCGTATGTGAAATAATATTCAATTTACCTAGCAGATGAATTGCCATCAAACTTGTCAATCGTCGAACTGGATCTGAACGCATCAGCCATATTGATGCCGCTGTCTATTGACGGTCTCTTCACAAGGTTGCTCTCAAGGCTCCCGGCTCGACCTTTCTGCGATAGGCTGAAAATAGGAGATAGATCCAAATTAAGATTTGCTTCAAAACAATACATGAGTATTGTGATCATATATTTACCGATAGTTCAGATTATTAGAATCGACAAAGATATTAAATTGTTTTCAGGTACTTTATACACCATTCATCAGTTTATTGAGGACTTTTTTTAATTCACCTTGCCCTATTAAATATATAAAGCTTATTTGCATCAAATCACGACCATAAAAATGAATTAAAGGACCTTAATTTCTAGGTTTGGTATTATAAGTAGTATCAATTACCTGTGTGGCCTCAAAAAAACTCCATCGGTAGAAGGTGCTGGCGGGTGAATCTTGTCGAGCAATGCGGCAAGGCGTGTATGTCCGTGACGACGAGCCGCTGCGGCAGCGAGTCTAGCACCAGCCTCACGTCTAGTCCCAGCACTCCAACGCGCCAGCACCGCTGCTGTTTCAGTATGCCCTGCCGCACTTGCCAGCATCTATAACGCACCGAAATTCTTAAAATTTTCATAGATGTAACTGCCTATAGAACATATATCTGTAATTCAATGTTGCTACATCTATGTTGCTTTATCTATTTCTTGTGTCCTTCTTTCTTGGCATACGATGGAGCGAATTTTGTTTATTTGCACCAGCACTTCAAGGGAAAGCGTTTTTTATATGTAAATATATCCGTGACTTACGTTAAAATTAACGTAACATAACTATTACGAAACATGTTAAATGATCACTTCATCTCTATTCAAGCATTGTATAAATTACAAAAGCACAAAAATCTAGTTGTTTCATTAATAATTGATATATTACCTTACATCGATGATGATAAAGAATATCATACTTTGAATATATTTGAGTTTTCTTACGTTTGTTTTAGCCTTCGCAAATTTATTTTATTACGAATTTAGTTCACTGTTTTTACATGTACTATAAATAGTAATTTTTCAAACCAATTCTTATTTTTTGCTATTACTTCTGTGCATTTACACTTTACTTGTTACTCCATAGTAAAATATGAGTAAATCTTAAAATGTATATAGGAGATCGATATTGGGGTTAAATAGGTTGGAACATAACAAGGGATATGCGAATGTCCATTCAGAAGAACATTTTAATGGACAATAATATTAAAAATATCTTAATATAAATTATAATTTAGGTACATAGCTTACCAATGGCGTGCAGTTATCACAGTCCCTTGCACTCAAATCGACTTCCTTCTCCAACGCCAGACTAGTGTCATCTTGCCTCCACCTCAACAACACTGTCGTGAGTTTCGTATATCCGAGAGCTGCAGCCAAATGAAGAATCGTAGAGCTGTCTTCTCCTGGTTCTGTGGTGAAACCTTCTGTCATCCCAGATGACCTGGTACTGAGGGATCGGCAAAATGTAACCAGGCGTTCTTCAAATTTTGGATTGGAGTATAGTTGACCATCTTCAATCTGAAATTTGACGAAATATTTTTGGTCACACATGTACAATAATTTTTAGTAAAACAGAAGGATTAAGTTATTTAATATCTCAAATTAAATAAACGTACCTGATTAGTATCATCCATAGGCTCGATCTTCACTTGCAGTCGACCGTGCAGCCGCTGTAACCGCTGCAGCAGCGAGAATCGTCTAAAATCCAGCGAAGGTAGCGGTGCGGAAGCTGGAGATGACGGCGTTGGCGCTGGTCCTGCTTTATATTCAAACACCACGGTATCTGACACCACGCGCCCACCGCGTGCTACTTGCAACGCTGCTAGGCCGGCTTCATGGGCTGAAATGAGACATAAACAAAATAAATATTTAAATAGTACCTAAGTACAGCCTACAATTTTAACATGTGAATGCGAGAAATGTTTGCTGTTGGTGTAAAACTATATGGATCATTCATAGGGATACAATGGTTAGGTATACAAGTTTGCCTGCATAATTTGACCTTTATAGTTTGATCGACTTTCTTGCGTATATTATATAGTATATACATTTCTTTTCTGATAAATATTACAGGTAGTTTTATAACTTTAAAAATAGACAAACCTGGACAGTAACACCTCAATAGACCATTTTGTACCAGTATCGAAGGAACTGGAAAGTTGTCAAACAGCACTGTATACTGATCTGAGGTGTCAGTCCAAGGGCCAGCGACAAGGACCTTGGCACCACCCTCCGGATACGCCCATTCAGGAGAATAGTCAGTAATGCTGAGAGCCCCTTCACCACTGCATTCAGTTTGCATTTTTTCAGCACTTTCAGCCGGTGGTGATTTACCGGTTATAATCTAAAAAAATACAAATATTGAATGTAAATTCATTCAGTCATACTTAAATTGGTCCTAATTTAACAAGAAGCTTTTACAAAATTTACAAAAGTTATAGCTAAAGTTAAAGCTATAACTTTCAACCATGAATTTGATAATATTAGTGTAGAAAAATGGAAAGGACTTACTCGTACCATAGGATTATGCAGAATCGTATGGGGGTCAAGTACTTCCAATTCAGGAAAATCTCCGAGCATATCAAAAGCGTCTAAATTAACAAACACATTGTCATCCACAACGTGAGTAGGTGATGCTACAGCTTCACAACTCTCTATAAAATCCATTGTATCAATCCCTGATACCATTACATTAGCTGTATCACTTGTTCTTATTCCTGTAGCATTTCTATCTAATTCACAAGTAGGCATGTTGGCTGATAAGGTTTTCTGTATATCTTCATGCGATAGCTCTAGGGTCTCATCAAAGAAACCACTGGCTTCTAAATGCGCATCAGTACCAAGTAATACTAGTGTATCATCACAGTTATCTGTCAGAACTTTACTCTCTAATCTTTCAACTAAATCTGGATATCTAGACGGCGTTGTTGGCGCACTCGCTATAATTTGATTCCTACTCCTCGGTTCCATTTTTATTTTTCTATCAAAATCAATATCTACTTTCTCCTCTGGAGTTTCTATTTCGAATGCGGAATCCGAATTATGAATACATGTAGGCTGGCTATCGGGTATCTCCCTTTTTAAAACAAAAGTAGGTTTGTATTGCTGTCGATATCTATCACGGGGTTCCTCGCAAACGAATGACGTCACTGATAATGGTGAAACTAAAGAGGAATGTTGCTGAGTGCCGTTGCTTGTTCCGTTAAGTATAAGGAGACCCCCTCCACCTTGGATCTGTCCAAGGGATAAGAGAAGTGGAGACGCTGGCTGAGGTGTTGGTCTGTGGTCTCTCGTATATTGCCGTGGTGGATGTGACATAGGTCGAGGCGACGGTCCAGTTGTAGACGACACGTGGTGGTCTGAAGGCGGTGGTTTAGCAGCTTGGATTCTCCTTAGCGGGTGAGCACAAGTCCTTGAATCTTGGCAGGTGGAATCAGGACAGCCGCATTCTAGCTGCCTCGCTAGGGCTGCTGCTCTGGCGGCTCGTTGCTTCTCCATCAGTTGGCCCACGATGGCTTCCACAGTTTCAGCCGTCTGGAACATTTTGCCCTGATCTTTCATTATAGCAGCAGTTTATAGAAAAAAAGTAAGTTTTATTAAATTAAGAGATACTTACTGATATTTCCAAATCACTGTTGATGTCCGGTTCATCTTCGCTGAAAACTGAAAAAGAAAATGGAATTTATATTTATTCCTATATAAATTATTATTTATTCAGCTACAGTAGAGCTTTAACATTCTGAGAATGTATTATGAAAGCTGTAACAATTGCCGGTTTTACTGTTACATTTCAATAAATAATTTATACTCTAGACTTTTTCCAATCGTCCGATCCGCACGTAAATTCCGGTCATAAAAGTATGAATTATAGCCAACATTCATACAATTTTCAACGAAATAATTACCGATATCATCATCAGATAGGTTTAATACTGCATAAACTAATTGAAATTTACAAGCGATTTCATTAATATTCAACACTGAACGCGAAACTTTTCCCGGTTTGTTTGATTCGGCTTTTAAACATTTTATGAAAATTTTTGGGAAGTTTGCGTAGATTTTGATTCCTATCCGAGGTGTTATTCAAATTTATGAAGATCTCCTTAAAGATAAAGATGCTGTCCTTCTCATTTTGAAGTCTATAATTTTATTCATAAGGTTTTCATTTGAATGAAGGTAAACGGATATTTTGATAAATAGTGATATGGTAATGATATTGGTGTTACAATACTAAAATATTTTATAATAAAAAATAATTTAACGTACATAAACAAAATTAATTTGATTTTTTCGAGTCATAATCTATACTTTAAATACCATACATACATAACATGTTCCAAAATACTCACACATGGGTTTCAATTGGCTGACCAGTTCATCCTTGGTCCACTCCTTCTTGTCCGCCCAGAGAGCCAGGCTGGGAGCCACAGTGGCCAGCTTATTGTCATCAGGGTACGGCACATTTAGATAATGAACCAATACGATGTCAGGGTTCTGGAATGAAAATTAAAATGAAGTCAATTACCAAGTTCGTTACCTAATAAACAACTTTTGAAAGGCCAGTTGGCTTGGTGGTTAGAGACCCTGACTGCCAAACCGAAGGTTGCGGGTTCGATTCCCACCCAGGATAAACATTTATGTGCATGAACATGTCTGTTTGTTCTGTGTCTGGGTGTAAATATCTATATAAGTATGTATTTAAAAAGTATATCAGTTACCTGGTAGCCATACTATAAGCAGTACACTCTGCTTAACTTGGGATCAGGTAACCATGTGTGAAGAATGACTTGGGATTTATTATATTTAATACTGTTTGTTTATTAGTTCGTTTATTGCATCTGCTATTTCTATATCATTCTTCCGATTATGACGATTGATGAGATGTTATGCGAGAGCTCGCAAAGGAGAAAGAAGAATTTTCCTTAAGAGGAAATAAAATGACGCAGCTAGCAACAAATAATACTAATTCTACTTATCTAATAAGTATGAAGATTTGGATTTTTGGATATCTATACAATCAGATATGAATTGTTGAAAGATTGAAAAATAACTAACAAGCAAATAGAATATGGTTTTGGATTAACATTTGATATACCTACTTTTTATTTATTTGGTATACAATACATAAATTATGATTTAAATAAATAGAGGGCTCGTGCAGGACTCCATTCCCAAGAATGTGTACTCAACATGAAACATAAATATACAACATAACAGTGAGCATGTTAGTAAGTCATACAGAAAACGTAAGTGTTCGATTTATATCAAATCATAAATAATATTAAAATAAAAAAAATATATATCCTTAATTCTATTTACTCCGGGAAAACATTAGATCCCGCGGGAACCTTGGTATAACAGGCAGGAATATGAAGCGTCATTTCAGCCTAATAAGTAAAATAAAATATTAGTCCCATGATCGTTGTAAAAAGTGGACGTGAAAGCGGGAAATTATAAATTGCTGCCATTATTGTTCCAATGACCATTTTTTGAAACACAAAGACGCTGGTAAATTTAATTGCATATACAATAAATGCAACTTAAGTATAAGTTGACTTTAAGCACCTAATGAATAAATAGTAATTAAACCTAAGAGAACAAAACTACAAGAATTCCTCTCCATTTCAAAGTCTCAAACGTTCCCAACACATAAAGGGAAACGCTAAATGATGTGTAAAAAACAACTATTCTTTAAACTTGGAATAACGAGCACAGACTAAAGCCGTAAAACACGCGAAGAAAAAAATAAAAAAGACAAAGAGCAACATAGTGCACTCAGATGGGCATAAAGCAAACGCAACATTCGAAACGGGCAGTAAATCCACTCCAGCGCAGTTTAAACAACGTATAAAATAAGTAATACACAATATTTTAATTTTCAACAGGGGAAGGAGCGAATGTAAAACGGGGCACAGTGTAATAACTATCCATTTGTCTTCAAAATGGCGGCAATAAACATGGCGCCAATATTTATGTAATGGCCGCCGCGCAGGGTTGCCACTTCACACGTGTATTTTATCGTGGTATTTTTCATTAACTAGCTGTTAAAGCGGGAATATGATATCAAACAAACTACAATTAGTTTTGTGTAGCTATTTCATGTTTCAAGAAATGTTTATCGTTCCACTTATGTTACTTAATTATGCCGGACCTTACAGTGCTGAATTAAAGGTATTCTAGGATTTAATTTTTTTACCAATCTCTCTCAAAGTATTATAAAATAAAGTCAATATTTATATATAATATTATATCTTTTAATTACGTAATAAATTTTGATGTAGTTTAACTATCAGTTAAAGAATTTCTTTCGTAAGGTTTATAAATATTTATATTGATATTATTATATTTATATTTATTTATTACATTTATACTAGTATATTGTAAAGCTTAAAAAGTGTGTCTATTATACAAATAAATGTCATAGATGCTTAATTTCTTGGTAAAATCCAGAATATTTTACTAAGTATCTAAATGATTAAAATGAATTAAAATTTATTTCTACACTCAAATACTAATCAAGTATCCTAAAAATATATGCAGGTTTACATCTCAAGCATTTATTTGATTCAAATATGTTACATTTGACAACCCTAATGTTTTTCTATGTCCCGAAGCCGAAAGTTAGCCCAGTCTGAATAAGCTTAGCGATCTAACGGTCGGTGCGGTGACAGGAAGTTAAATAATAATATACTGCTTAATTCCATACGAACAATAAACCTTATAGTATAATATAATTTGAAATGTGCAGCTTTGGAGATACCAATTTAGATTTAAGATCCTTTATGACGTGTCATTACTTTTATTTATTAGGTTGTTGTTGTTTTTACGCTTGTTTATGTACATGTCGCTTTCACGCTCTTCTGAGAGGGGAAGTTAGTATTCTATTCGACAAATGTGCTTTCTGATAATATTACCATTAACAAGACAGCTTTGAATTTATTTTAATGTTCATCTGTTGGCGTGCCAGTGTGGTGGTTAGGTTCCATCATTATCACGGCGTATGTCGTGGGTTTGATTCACAACCAAGACAATCATTTGTATGTATGACGTTTATGTTTGTTCTGTGTCTGAATGTAAATATTTAATTCATTATTTATTAAATATGACAATTCGAAAGTATGCATATTTAGCATTTTGTTTATAATAAACTAGCTGCGCCCTGCGGCTTAGCCCGTTTTCAATCCTGGTTACAAACCTTTCTCTTGAAATACTCTATCTATTGCTGAAAACTTCAATAAAATCCGTTCCATAGTTTACGATTCTTTAAGGACATACAGACTAACATACATTTTTATATATATACTAGATAGATTATTGTAACAGTATTCTCATTTGTACACCAATTATACATATATACATTATACATCACACATATATCTATACAAGCATTATGTAGTATATTAGTTATGTGGTTGTCTAGTACAAACAGTACAAGGTCTGCTTAATTTGATCATCTCAGATCAAATAATAGTAAGTAACGAATGTCCCAGGATATTTATAGAAATAGAAGTTACGGTTCTTATGGTTATTATGGCCATTTAGAACTCCATCTCACTATTCACTCCATGTCTTTCTAGTATACGTATCTTTAAAGATTGTCATGAACATTAATGTCCATCTTATACATACCTATACATGGTCTTTTTATATTGTTAGATAGTTTCATCTTGTTAAAATTAAATTTTAGTAAACGTTAGTTTTATTTAGCTCTTCAACGTGTTACAAAATACCCCGTAAAAATATAATTAATTATCAAAGCCAACAACCCTAGTACGCTATCATGTCAGGGAACCAGATTATTTAACAGAAAGGCCTCCGTACTTATTTTACCTAATAATTGTCTACTTTGAAAGTTTGTCTACTTTTCATTCATAAAAATCAGTTTTTTTTTATTTTTTTGGGGTGTTATACAGCGTTACTACGGTTCTTAAATATTGTGAATGGACTCGTTATAAGGCCCCGTTTAACCTCCTTTCGGCATCATCGGCAACATCGAGATGCAGTTGTCATGGAGAGTCTTTTGGGAGCGAAACCGTCTGAGGCCAAAATAGCTTAAACTTTAATATTTAGAATTATAAATTTTGATGAATAAGTGTAACTAAATTTAAGTAAATGCTAAGTTATTTCTTTATAATCCATGTATCGGCAATAGAAAAATTCAATGTAACACTATTATTAAGGAACCACAAACCTCAGTTCTAAACAACGAGCTTAACAAGCACGGAAAGATGTTAATTTTTAAAAACCAATACAATTAATCTTAAAATAATTTATCGTAGAATCTTCAAAGAGTACGGACTAAGCGTCCGTAGAAAATGTAAAAATAAAAATAAAATAAAAAGAATAATACCTCCTTTTTTGTATCCTTTTACAGATACAAAATGTATCTATTTCCACCTCATCTTTAATCATTATACATAATAACGAGGCAGATAATCTATCCGTATCTTATCCAATATTACGCTTTCAAAGACGAGCCCAATTAGTCTATGTTAATATTTAACTAAGTAATTTGCATGATGTAAGATAATTGTTTCCCAGTCTCGAGGGTTCGTAGACATAGTAACAGATGGACAGGGGTTTTACTTCAGCACTTATAATTAAACAAGTCAAGTACTGATTATGTTTGTTGAAAGCGAAGGTTGACTAATTTGGAGCTTTATAAAGGTTTGCAGATTTTAATGTAGAAAGTTTATTAATGATTTTTTTTTCAAATAGGCCTTCACAAGCACTTATGATTTTCTGACTCTAATACCGGTTTAGAAGGTTGATTTTCCATTGAACTTATTTTAAGAAGAGTAATAGAACGGCTATTACTCTTCTTAAAATAAGTTTAGTTTTAGACAGTATTTGCGTGTTATGGCGGAGAAAAAATGTATCTAGGTCATGTCTTGCAAGCTGAGTTAAACCACTTTCTCTTATCCTACAGCGTTGAAATTGAACAATTTTGTTCAGATTCAATAACAATGCAATTTTATGGTAAGCATAACTTCATTATTTGCCCAGGATTGGCTTCAGACGATAGAACTCCTCAGTAGTCAATAGCATCGACTCGAAATTTTGTAAACATATTTTGATTGACCGTGTTTAATTGCACCATTACCTGGCAGCTGAACCCAGGGTTGACTCCCGCCGAGAGAAATCCTTAGCCGTCAAGAGCACAGACACGAACATACTTTGGCTCACCGATGAGGAAACCGTCAACAGCACGAAAAAGCTTCATTGAAACGGATTTTACCATAGTTAAAAAACCACATGTATCTGCTACACACCGTAAATATCAATAGTTTGGCTATATGAATTCTTTATTAAGACTACCTAAAACTATTTTCTATTTCCAATTCCTATAATACAAATCTACAAGACTTCAGATTATATGGATCTATATATAAGTCGGTATCCTCGTGTCAGTACAATTGGCACCTGTTACTTAAACACACAACGATGCACCGTTGCGATCAGAAATTCAATTACCGTCGACATTTTGGCCCCTCGCTGCGGATTTGGTGGTATTTACAAATGTCATTTCATAATCACTTAACGATACGCCGATTTGTTTCGTCCATTAGATGGTTCTGTAGGTATTTTCATATTGTGTATTTTAAGTAGAACATTTTAGAATATTGCGATGAATTATAAATAATAAAAAGTAAATGAATATCTTGGGTCATTCTTTTACCAGATAACTGATATACTACTTTTTATTTTTTTCTAAATACGTAGATATTTACACCCAGACACAGAACAAACAGACATGTTCATGCACACAAATGTTTGTCCTGGGTGGGAATTGAATCCGCGACCTTCGGCTTGGCAATCAGAGTCGCTAACCACCAAGCCAATTGGACTGTCAAACCTATTGGTCGTTTTGAAGGTCGGAGGCTCGAATCCTATAGTGAGCTTGACTAAGGAACCTACCGGGATTATGTTTCGGCACTGGACAAACAGATCTCTTCTATGCTTACTAAATTTGGTATTTCTTGGCTTACCACAGTGAGCTTGTAGTCAACAGACGTATTTGCTTGTCATGGCACAAGAGTTCATTTTGAAAAAAGTAAGGGATAATAAATATCTATTAATCATGCTAAGCTCTAAATGTTCATATACTTTTCTTCTAAAATTCAACTAAGAATCGAATCCTGAGTTTTCCTACATTTTGAGGCATTAAATGAACAAACATGCAAATTTATAAGACGAAGAACCATTTTAAATCATTGAAAAGATTGTTAGATCTAAAAACAAATGGCTGTGGTTCTCGCATAATCACTAGAACAAACGCTTGAAATGTATCTAATGTAATATTAAATTCTAATTTGGTAAACACATCTCGCAGATAGAGTGCGGCTCGGCAGAAAACACCACAATGCACTTTGAAGCTTATATCCTGTTTTATATTACTAGTAATTTACATACGTATTTGTTTGTGTTCTGTTTCTATTATGAGAGAAAACTCAACAATGATAGATCTAAAGTTAGAGCTAGGTAAAACCCTAAAAATACTTTTTTTCTTGCTTATCATTTGCTAAATATGTAATGTAATGTATAATGTCAAAAAATCCTACTAATATTATAATCGCGAAAGTTTGTATGTATGGATATATGGATGTATGTTCCTCTTTCAAGCAAAAACTACCCAACGGGTTTGGATCAAACTTGGCACATAGATAGAACATATATTGGAATAACATATAGGCTACTTTTTATCCCGGAAAAATGTTACATCCCTCGCGAACACGGGTGAAACCGTGGGACAGCTATTATTACACATAATTTTATATGTGTAGAGACATTTACATATTTTTTTCAATATCATTCATTGACCCTTGATTGATTCAAATAATAAAAATGCTCTTGACCCTAAATGACTTCCGAGGAAAGATTTAATAGAACTTTCGCGTCCCACATAAAAATAATTCCGACGAATCCGAAACCATTTCAATAACTTAAAGTTAAAAAGTATTCACATTCCTCAAAAGACCCGACCGCATAAATAGCGTTGCCTGAAGAAAACCCATTAATATTACAGCTATCCGAGTGAAAATATTTCACAAAATATTGAAACGGAACTGAAAGGTTCCAATTCGCGGTTTCATCAATATCGTAAGAGGGGGTATCAAAGACGCGTATCGCGAGATTTCATATTTTCAACGGCAAGGCATACAACGGTATTTGAAAAATGTACCTTTATTGGTGTAACTACTTTCTGCTTCGCTATTTCCCCCACGTTATAGGTTCTAAAATTTTCTCTGGAGAGAAACTATCATTATATATGCTAATCTTGGATATGATCTTTCTACGTGCTCTTCCTTCTAAACCTTTCATTCATTTCGACCGACTGACTAACTAAAGTCCACGCAGTAACCTTAAACTTGAAAGTACTCTACAGTATTTTGATTGATATCCTATATATTTTAATCGTTCGAATGGTTTACGATGAACTCAACAAATATATTCATTTCGTTTAACTTTGCTATAATCGAATACTATTGCGAAATCCATAGGTCGTTAATTTTGATATTTTTTCCAAAGAAATTTTCGATGAAAACTGGAGGCAGCAAAAAATGTAATGACATTAGCAAATTGAACAATTTCAAATGCCCGTGTAACGATGTCATTTAGCTCGAGAGGATCGTACCGTCGATAAAGTACGGTCCCTGCTCATACCAGGGTTCATTATCAGTACTTGTAGCAAGGTCCGTTGACTGCACGAATACAGCATAAGTTGCTTATTGGGTTGCTGTAATTTAACTGTGTTACTTTCTATTTGAACTACTTCTACTAAACCAGCCCCTCCTTTTTTCTGTGGCTGTAATTGTGGTAAATAGAACCCCACAATGTATTATTACGAACTACGTACTCATTCCCTTATGAGAAATAGTTAGAAACTGTAGGAAGTACCTTTGAGAAGCAGCTACCATTATGGGACTGTAGATGAACACAGTTTTGATATAGATAATTAGTGTTTTAAACTGTATTATGTCACTTTTTAAGGTTTACTTATAATTTAATAATAGTTTTAGAATAAAAATAGAAATTTTTATCAAGGGAAATAATTTAGATCCCTTAGAAACGAGAGTTCAATTGACCTCGTTTAATAATACAAATTTATTAAACTAAACTCACCTGTAATAGCCAGTAGCACCGTCTATGGAATGTAGGCAAGATGGCAGAATGCACGTAGCAGCCGTAGATACACTGAAAATAAAGAAGATTTTTATAATTCATGAATTATGTTATCATTTAATACTTAAGATCATAACATTTCATACTTTTAAATTGTTACTAAATTAATGCAGATTTTTTGAAGGCATTTGATATTGTAAATCATAAAAATCTGACCAGAAAATCAAAATCATAATAAAACTATTAATTTTATTATTGTTATAATAAGATCTTGACTGTTGTGAGATATAAATAATATATTTTATTCGAAACTATATCTGTTATTAATAGTAATTTATTAATCGTATTACTATTATCTTAGGTATTCCTCAGGGTTTCACATTAGGTCATATTTTATTAATAGACTATTGAACGGAAACCTTATTTAGTAGAAAATGTTTTTTTTTAAAGTCCGACGGAACTCTAGAAACACATGTATCCTGAAACAAGGCTAACCAAGCCTAACCTAGAATTGGCACATGAACTAACTTCGTTTACTAGGAAGGCCTTTCTGTGGACGTAGTAGCTTTAAGTTATAAGCTACCCGAAGTGTGCTATTAATGAGCTCGTATTATTTTTAGCTGAAATACTTTTAATTATTTTAAATTTAAAGTCATTATTAATCTACAAAAATTACTAATCAGTAGAGTTGTAAAAAGTTATTCGTAGAATTATATTTGCCTTTATTGCCGGTCTTTGAATAACAAATTCGCTTAAAATGGTAGGGAGGCTACTAAAATTACTTTCACTTAAGTATTTAAAACTGTCTAAAAAAAATTAAAGTCAGTTATCATCAGTTAGTTAAAATGTCTCAGAGCTGATAGCGTATTCGTGATTCCCTTAGTTTGAAATATGCCCATAAGTAGCACTGACCACTAACCTAACCTACTTAAACTACTTGACATAAATAACAAAGATACTGGATGATCTAGATTGTATCAAACGTAGATTTAATATTAATATGCCTTTCTTTGTTAACAATCGTAGATCTTGTACTACGCTTTGTCCGCTGCCGCTCCCACTCGTACTGTACACCTCACAAGTTTGTACTCAACGGTCGCAGTTGTGCAAAATGTATTATTCAGCGTTCCTTGCTGTACGTGGCGACTCACACGACTCCCCATGTATTGCGATTGCTTGCTCTCTATATCTGCTTGCTCCAGGACGCGTGGGGATTTCAACGTGTTTTTATAACCTACGTTGATTTTATTGGGTGCGATACTATATGGACTCTGTTCGTACAGGAATTTCGTATTGTCTGGCAACGAATTTTATGATCATGTTCTAAGACTGAGAAGATATTGGTGAAATTGTTTGCAGTCAATTTTAAATTTCGTGTCGGAGTAATTACGATAGAACCGCCTGAGAATATAATCAATGTCAGTTTGACTTACGTATACAAAAGTTTGAGTTGCGGAACTTATTACTAGTGCGGCAGTCGGCCTTTAAAAATAATTTTCAACTCAGCATAATTAAATTCCACAGGAACTCAGCAAAGAAAAGAAATAAAAACTCTAAATAGATTTGAACTCAACACATGTGTGCACAATAAGGAATTGTTTTATTAAAACGAATAAGGATTATTATTTATTATGTATTGGTAAGCACAATCAACACATAATTATAAAAATAAAGATTAATAAATACACACAAATATTTTAATTAAGCAAAATTCGATTATTAGGAACAGGTTTCTTTTTATTTTACAATCTTAAGTAAAAAAAAAGCATGGGAACGTCCCTGACCGGACGTAAAGTTGATAATCAGTCAGTAATTCATCACTCAGTAAAATCTTCACGTACCAACATTCATAAATCTAAACGTAACCTTAAAATTCACCCCCAATCAAATATCCGGCCCCACCGGAGGCCCGACCTACGAATGGACACTCAAATCTAAATCGTGTGGCCATATTGCCGAATCGTATTTTGCTGGGCAATTCCAGCCAATAACCGGCTCTGTAGTGGGTTTTTTCGGAGGGGATATCCGGACTTCCAACTATTGTGGTGCAGACGATAAGAAATTTGCGTAACATATTTTTTTTTAATTGTGGTTAGTTTGCTTGGAATACTTAGGTACTGTTAGAATTTTAGTAGTGCTTTTACATTTTAACATAATATTAATAATAATATTTGCGAAATCTTCCAGATCTCTCAAACTATTACCTTATAATGTTAATGAAGAGTCGCCGCTATGGTTGAGTGGTATAGCATGTCTGAACTTAATTCCAGGGTTGGACAAGGTTCGATGGACGGTTTTGGTAACAAAAATCATACCGCGTTGGGTCTTAATAATATCTTCGGTACATGGGATATCAAAGACATTATGTTATTTTTAAAGATTCAATGAAATGTACCAATAATCCGATTTTTTTATACAAAACACTAAGACTATAAAAAGAAAAGTTTTTTATTTTTGTTGGAATTTTAATATTTCTTTCACAATTGGTAAGCTACTTTATTAAGAAGTAACATAGACTATGTTATAATCCCAGCATATAGATAGAGCATATATTAGATCCTTCACAAACGCCAGTAAAACTACAAGACGGAAGCAAGTGATCAATAATTACAATTATCTTTTTCAACAATTGCATCTCCCGTCACCTCCCAAGACTTACACCACACATTTACGTTACGCGATCGGCTCGTGAGTGAATTAGACTTTTACGACCCCAAAGAATCCGTGCCACGTATCTAAAGCAATAATGACGTAGATCCAACGTACATTATACAAATAGGTATGTCATTAGGAGATAGTCTTGCTTTCGAGAACTCAGCGGAATTTTTGGGGACCTTTTTCCAGATCGGAATCAATGTTTTCTTGTGACTTAGATATTGAATACTTCTGTGATACTTTCAGTCACAAAATGTAACCAATATTATTGATACAAACATTTGTTTGAGGGTTTTCCTATTTTTAACATTGAGACAGCTTTTTCCTCGTCTGTCTATGATGTGTTCTGAATAAGGAATACGCAAACAAACAAAGCAACACTACTTAATAGAATTGTGTGTAATAATATGTTTTAGTCTATGATTTGTACTTTTATAAGTTTTCTTTCTGACAGGCTTTTGATCTGTTTTATATATAATATGTTTTTTACCACATGGGCCGAAAAACAAGCACACGGTCTGCTTGTTGGTAAGTGGTCACCGCCGCCAACAGAGCGTCGCCAATCATGTGCCTGTAAACTTTCTAAGCGAAACACACTACATACACTACTGCTTCAGGGCGGAAATGGGTAAAGTGGTAGTACTTCCCCGGACAAACTCTGCACTAAAAGATCTACTACATACTGATCTCTACCTTACAGGAAGATTTTGTAAGTCCAAACGTGATATGTGGTTGGCATTGTCGCCGTAACGGGCACTTTACTTATTCCAGACTGAAAATCTTTTCAGGATATTTTTAACAAACTAAGCATCACTCATGATGAGTACTATTACACTAGCTTCTGCCCCGCGGTTTCATCCATGTTCCCAAAGGAAGAATATTCTCCGCTTTAACGCTAAAACTTAATCTAGAAATTGTTTTATGTGTCCGAATTTTTATTAAAAACCAATTAGCCGCTTTGGTTCATATTGGAGACAAACTTCATTCGGACAGATAAAACATCTAAAAATGATAATTTATGATAACTTACGTCTTATAAGTAAAAGCTTTCACTTAGAGGCTAATCTGAAAATTTGTATGGAGCGTATTTATTTATTTATTTATTTATTTTAAATAATATAAACTAGTGCTTGACTGCGATCCCACCTGATGGCAGTAGGCAGTCAAGAATGATTTTGTTATTTTTTGATGTGTTTTAGTAATACAATTAGTTTTAACACTTTGGGGCACTGGTCTTTATTTTAAAATCACAGTAACCACTAACATTTTATTTACTAGTATAGATATTATTAAGAAAGAAGCACTCATTTATTAAGTTTAGCCAGCTGTTTACTTGAAATAAAGTTCGTGTTTATTTCCACGATTGCTGTGTATATATTATCACTGTAGTGGTTTTTATTTTAAAATAATAGCAGCCACTAAAATTGTATTTATTGGTACAGATATTATTAGTACCAACCACTCTTTTAAAGATTTAAGTACAGTCAGCTAGATCACGATTTTATGTTCTGTTTACACCTTGAAATTTAACTCGTGTTTCGACAACTTCGAATAAATACGACTTCCTATTTAAAACGAGTCACAAAAACTAGTTAAATTAAAGTAATAAAAGCGAAATCCGCACAATTCTCCAATCGGGAACGTATTAAAGTTTTCAACTTACCACCATTTCCTTAATAAATCAAACTCAAAGAACGTTCGGTTTACGGCGAAACCAGATGAATTGAGATTCGGAACGTCTGGGAAACCGGCGAAATCTGGATTTACGAACGTATTGACATGGATAGGGTTATCGAATTGAATATTTACTGTGGATATTTACCGATTCCCGGTTCCACGTTTCACGCTATGGAACGAAATGTTGGATTGTGAATTGAAATAAAAAGAAAGTCTATTGATATTACAATCTTCATGATATTCTTAAAAAAAAAATAGTAACTAGTAAACTATTTTATAAGCCAATATAAAACTGTTTTGAGTTCAAACAATGGTACCGTGTAACTGGCCATTAAGAAATCAATGCTTAAAAGTATAATATATATTTAATTAAAAATAAATATTTTTTAGGTAGTAACCCTAAAAGTGGATCAGATTTCAGTTTATTTGAGTGCATTACCGGTTGGCTGCGCTAACAAATTGAATGAATTAAAAAGTCCATTGCATTTGTGTCCGATAGTGGTTCCGTCAAAGGGTATTAAAGTCAAAGAGATGCCAAAGAGCTTATTTTGACAGCTAAGAATGGCATTGAAAAATTATATAGGCAATCTTCACGCCATAGGGTTAATTTTTCTATAATTTTTTAAACTTTATATTTAAAATAAAATAAATTATATAAATTATCTATTATGATTAAATTCGATTCAAATTATTACAACGACCCATACAATCCTCGTAGAATTCGCTAAAAACCTACCAAAGGTACATAACGCTGCGTACGCACGATCGTAAAGACTCAATATATTGAGCTATTCACAAAGGCTCGATCTGGTTCAGATGGGCTATTTTACATGTTTATTCTAGCCTTGTGGGCGAATAAACTAGACTCAATCTGAAATAGCGATGTAGGCAGCTCTGTGTAGCGATTTTTGCATTTTTTATGCGAAACAAAAATTTGAGAATGGAACGCGCCCTTTTGTGAAACTCGCTGTATCACCACGCCCATATGTCCAGAAGAGGTAGGCAGAGGTCTTAGTAACATATATAGACATATATTCCAATTTTGATGAATAAGTGTAACTAAAATTAAGTAAATGCTAAGTTATTTATTTATAATCCATGTATCGGCAATAGAAAAATTCAATTTAACACTATTATTAAGGAACCACAAGCCTCAGTTCAAAACAACGAGCTGAGCACGCGCGGAAAGATGTTAATTTTTAGAAACACAATACAATTGATCTTAAAATAATTTATCGTAGAATCTTCAAAGAGTGCGGACTAAGAGTCCGTAGAAAATGTAAAAAGAAACAAATAAAAAAAAAAGACATATATTCCACTGAAGATACTTTAAGTCGCGACGTAACATGTAGTCCAAGTAAGAGTTATAATATCCACCACCTGCCTCCATCATGAGATCAGCTCTATTGTATTTTGAATTCTAAATACTGGCAAAGCTTCAAACCGATAGAACAAATTAGACGTAGGTTTAACAAGTGCAGCTAGCAATATCTTATTAAAACCAAAAACTATATAACAACTGCTAATTTAAAATCATGAATTTATTAACAAAGTCATTACCAATTTGCTAATAGTAATTGATTTAATGTTTGCATAAACATCTGTAATAATGTAAGGCTAAGGCACGTAGAAGTCTACTATTAAACATGAGGGAAGTCAAGGGAAGCGATGAGCTCCTTGCTCCAACGGGCCTAATGTCTCCTCAAATGGCCCAAATATGTAATCGACATCAAGGTTACTTCGAAGTTTTCGGCACAGATGGCCACCGGCTCTCTTGACAGACTGGAAGGTGGGATGATGCGAGAGTATCGACACATGTGGCGTTCCAAACTAACGGCCACCCCGTTTTGGCCAAATTATTATTGGAAGCATACAACCTATATATACAATATAGCAAAGGCAATTGACATTTTGAAACTTCATAGTAATTATTTTTAAATAGGGATATTTTTTAAGAAATAATTTTATTTAAGAAATAATTATGTCTTTTTAAATGCAGATAATAAACAAATAACTCCACAATAAAACCCCATTACTTTCAGAGAAATCATTAAATTCTCATCGTTTAAAAACGTTAAATAAAATAAAATAAGCCGACATACACACGACAGTTAAGGCTCAAAATATTGGCCCATACACAAAGGCTCGGTCTGGGCCAGATGGGCCATTTTGCATGTCTGTCCCAGCCTTGTGGCCGAATAAACTATACTTAATCCAGACAAGGGGTACCAAGCGTTTTACTTTCGTAGGATAATATGTTCTTGAAGATAGCAATTTATGAAAACAAATCTTCATATTCAATAAAATTATAGTTTCATTTTATTGTGTGATAATTTTTCGAATAAAATTACCAATTTTTTTAATATGTCAAAGTGCAGGCTGAAAATATATTTTTAAATTGTATGATTATTTTAGAAAGTACGCGTTTAGATAGCATGCATCGATAGCATGATAAGCTCTGCTTAGTTTAAAATCAGATGACTGTGTGTAAAGAATGTCCCGGGATATAATAAAAAAGGGAATTATAATCAAAGAAAGTTTGAATTAAATCAACAAGAAGTTTCTATAACAATACAACAGCACAATGGAACAACTTTGTCCTAATTATATTTACGAAAATGGCAACCCTAATCCTAATATGCATTGCATGTGAACTTGCAAAGTTATTCTTGCACTTCCGCCATAAGAAACCCGCTTTTGTGCTTTCGCTATTAAGACATTTTACGAGCGCACAAAGTTTCACAATCAAATACTTCGAGTACGTTGAAGGACAGTTAATTATAAGCTTTCAGAAATATTTTATTATTCGTAATTTGAAACTGTAATAATTTTGACAGTTCTTAATTCAAAGAATGCCGGTGCAATAAAGCGACATTAATTGTTTTGACATTTCAAATAAACACAACCTACAGTCACACGCACTCACACATCTTTCCTTCCTTATAATTTTAGTTTTTATAGTTTGGATTTAACTTACTAAATTAATTTTTATAATATTTAAGAAAAATATTTGTCACTAAAATAAAAATATTTGTTACGATGTTCGTGGGGTGGAGACCTGATCTCCTGAAATACAGGCTCGGCCTAACTTAGGCACCAGTCTCCCGCAATTTAAGTGCTATTGTAAATTTTTTGGTAAATGAAGTTGTTCATATTTTTTTTTTTGTAATTTGTGGGAGATAAATAAATAAATTATTTATTAATTATTATATTTCTTTTTTAAAACGCGAATATAAGGGTTATGAGCTTTACTTATTACTAGCTGTCCCCCGCGGTTTTACCCGCGTTCTCGTGGGATGTCACATGTAAAAACCTTCCTCTTTAATCACTCTATCTATTAAAAATAACCGCATCAAAATCCATTGCGTAGTTTTAAAGATTTAAGCATACATAGGGATATAGGAACAGAGAAAGCGACTTTGTTTTATACTATGCAGTGATACAGCTAATTTAACTGTAAACACCTCATTTAAAGGTGTCGAGATTTAAATGGTCCATTTTGGCAGTGACATAGATAAAACATCTTTATTCCTTTGAGATAAGGTTCATTTATTGATCCAAGGGTTACAGAATAAAACCTTTTTTTATAAATCACCTTATTTTTTAGAAAAAAATACTTTTAAGCCTAACAGCCTAACATCCACACATATTATAATATACAAGCTCATGAAGTCATTGTATACCAGGACTGTAGGTTTGTGGAGAGATCTTCAAAGCGGTGTTGCCAGGAACAACAGTCCATCTGTTCATGATGGCACCTCATATATTTAACGAGGTACCTTGGAATTTCTAATGCACTATGCAGATGCCGTACTCATATTTATATTTGTCACTTAGGTTCAACGTTGTGTAAGAAACTCAGCTATGTTGCACACATGATACTGCAGTAACGAAAATTTGTGTCCATCCATCCTAACTAATGTTTTAAACGCAAAAGTGACATTGCTTGTAACACTTTCATGGCTCAACGACAGAACCGATCTTCTCAAAATTTGACACAAACATAGCCTTTTATTCCAGGAACGGGGAAGAGCTAGTATAAATATGATAAACTCGATAGTCCACTGTAGCTTTGTTCTATTGTTTGTTACGTTTTCACCACTAAACGGCTGAACTGATTTTGAAGAATTGGTAAGGAGATAGATTGGATCTTGTGACAATGAAAATATTTTTTATTCAAATAGGTCTATAGAAGCGGTTATGAATAGTCTGACTCTAGTTCTGATGAATGGGGGTGAGCATCTTTTTGTCGCTAAAATCATCTTAATTCTTTACAAAGTGGTTGAAACCGTGGGGTCGATGCTAGTACTCAAACAAATAAATATCTTCTGGGACATTCCATGAAAATCTAGTCTGAGGTTTCAGTGCCGAGACCAATTCAACCGAAAATATTTCAAGTCCCAATGTGACATCCTGTCGTCTCTCGGACACATTATCAATCACTGGCTACAGATAATCATTTCTAACAAAGAAAGGTTTATTGTAATTTGTCTGAAATAAAATATTGTCTTGATTGTGGAAAAATATTTTTAGATCTTCCAACAAAAATTGTTGGTGAGTCTTTTATAGCTTCTTACAATGAAATCAAAACATCAATACATTTCTCGTAGAGAGGTTTGGCAGTGGATTTAGGAGAAGCAGGATATTCATTATAATATAGAAGCTTCGCATTTTTATGTCAACGACAAAGCCGATGGTCTGCCTGATAATATATGGACATTAAGAATATGTGGAGAGACAATGTGCATTTTTCTGCCAACATATAATTTAACCATCCACTGAAACTACTCTATTTAGGTCAAATGTATACTAATATTATAAGGACAGAGAGCGGATTTTGTTACTTTATTGAATGTGAAGGGAAAATTCCGGAAACACTGGACCTATTCGAAATATTCTTTGACTATTTCAAACGTACATTATTCGAGATGGACAAAGGCTATGTTATGATCAGGGGATAAATTAAATCCGTCGGGAACGCAGGTTGCTAAGGGATGAAACAACTAACATCGCTCAAGAAATGCTGAGCTTAAAACCTGACGAATCATATAAAGGCACGTAAAGGCTCCACTCCTACTCAGCACGAACTTGGCTCGATATGAATTAGATGAAGTTAACAAAAATAAAAAACTGATAATAAAAAAAAAATCATGCCAGATTTGACCCCAGAAAATTCGAGCTACAAATATATAAAGAAAGATTCACATTCATAAACAAACGTGGTCGTGTGCAAAGTGCCTTAATATGATACGAGCGCAAAGTGACATTCAACCTGGTATAGTGCAGTAACAGCTTAATCTTCAAAGACTAAACCTGGTGGTTTCTAGGTACACTTTGCGCTAGCGGCGGGCTTTTTGCCCATAAACAAGTGACAGAGTTGCGTGCCGGGGCTTTTCTGTGTTCCAAGTTGTAAGCTGATGGAAACCAGAACCGTAAATAAAAAAAAAACCGTTTGACGTACAAAATATTTGTTGCGAAATTGTATCTGATTATGAAAAGAGATCATTTGCATTTTATTGCAACCAAATAAAACAAGTCTCAATATGGTCGCGATTGTTTTATTAGCTCGCTAAGCGTTGTGTATTTTTATTATTTATCACGCGTGAGTGTATTTGGATATTGTAATATAATAGTAAACATTTAACCAACTCATAATTATGTAAAAAAATGTCCAGTTTCCAATCAGTGGATCCTTGACACCATCCCTCTTTGGGTATGATTATATTGAGTACTTAAAACAAGGTGTAAAGTGCTCCTAATCATCGGTATACTCTTAGGTCACCAGCCTCTTAAAGGTGAAGCCCTAGAGATGAGTTGTGATGGAATACCATCCCAATGTTACGATCAGATTCATACATAGCCCACTGTATCAAATTTTTTAAAAGAAATTTATGAAGATGACGTGATATAAATGTCTTAACCACCTATTACTACCACGGTACCAAATACAAAAAAAAGTTCATAGTTTTGAATTACCAGAACACGACAAAGTTTTAAAACTAAAAAGCCGTTACGAATCAAAGCCTTCGCTCCTCGCCTGTTCAACTTGCATTCAGCCTTAAAATATAGGTAGTAATTTAAAAAGTTTTTCTTACAAGCAAACGTGCATCGTAAATAAATAACCCAAGGGCACCCGGACACAAATAATTTCTCGCTCGACAAGGCCGCTTGTCGCTAATTACTTTCACCAATCATCCTGGCATTATTCCAACCAGGTTGTGGTAACAAAACACTAGATGGCGTGCATCGCGATATCATTGCGAGAATAAGTAGAGTTTAAAGCGTGAATTAGTGTGTTTATTGGATTTAAAAGCGTTTCATATCCATTTGGCTCGCGTTTTTGTTCATGTGAGGCAAGTTTGTAAATTAGGTCGTTTTAAACCTTATGCCATCCCAGACTAAATCCCTCATAATCTATGCGATAACTCACGGCCTTTCTTCTTCTGTACCCAGTTTGGCCTATTGTCGTGCTGAGGCAAAAAGTACCTGCTTTTCATTTCTATAATATTCACGTTGTTCAAATATAATGTATGAAGCGGTTCAGATGTATATTTGATTACAACCTTCATTTAAGAACCTGAAAATACTACTTCTTATTATTCTTCTCAAGCCCTGTTGACGCTATTGGATAGCGTAATAATAGTGACTTATTTAAAAAGGAATGGGTTCGATACCTAACTAAGAATATAAGGAAGAGAAAAGAGAGCTTCTTTACGGAGAGCTATTCTCCGTAAAGAAGTCACTACTCTTTTGAGTATTTTCCGCAATTTGTCGTAGTTTGGATTTGTATCACTACATTTTCTTGAAAATTCACTCTATATTTTCTTTCTGTCCACTTAATGGATTATTACAAGAGATTTGAAAGATTTTTTCGGCTGGCCACCTTCCTTACCCTACCCTCATTAAGAATGCTTTCGTTTAAGATGTAAGGTACACGTAGTTATCTGTATGTACACTCTTTCGTCGACTCTTAGAGTTTTTTTATTATTTATGCCTAGATTGCAATTGCCCTCAATCTCACCTGAGAGTTGATTTGAAGTGGTAGTATCATCCCCCGCTATTACTATGCATGTGATATTATCGTAATATAGCAAATTTTGAATTCAAACTAAACAAAATGGAAATTGTTCCACATATTCATTTATTTTGCGAGCCAATTTCATAAGCAGTCATTGCTCATAGTCTCAGCGTATGATTTAAGGCGAAGTTTCATGTGATAGAAACCATTTTCATCTAGCAAAAGAGCTGTACATTCCATTTATAATATAGGTGTTCTAGTTTCTAAAAGAGAAAATATTTAGTATTTTATTAGAGAAATGCGATTTTTGTAAAGATTTTTTGTTACATAATATAAATTCATGAGAAGAAGTCATCAATACAAACGGATGACAACTAGAAAAAGACGGAAAGAGGAAAAGAAAGAAATTTATTTCTGACATGAAAAATAATATTTTACATTTTTATAATAAAAATCGCTAGAAATGTTTTGTGTCCTCTAACTCAGTATAATGTTGATTATACGTTGGAGTATACAGGAAGTGAATTATGATGACCTGGGTGAGCTAGGGCCGGTTAGGAACCAGGGGTGCTAGGTTCGAAGCATTTATCAAAATTGACCATCGATTTAGCTCCATAAAAATTTAAATTTTATATTTTCCACTCGTATTTTGGTTCGATTTCCGAATCAAGACAATCAAATTTTCCAAAAATGTTGATGGACTTTTTTAGAAACACTAAAAGTAAATTAATGTGGGAAATTGAAGTTCAATATTAAGAGTACCTTTTCTCAAGGCATCGATCATTATTTTTAAATTCTCTATTAGAATACCTGCCAGTAAATAAAAAATGTTATATTAATAAATAAGCACAGAACAATTTATAAATCAACGTAGCATTTAGACTCGTACGCCGTTTCGCAATCCTTTACGGTCCATTGAACTGAATCGGGGATTTGGCAATCGACTGAGTCGCGATGACGTCATAGAATGTAACAGGTAACATATTGACGTCACTCTGTAATATACTTAATTTCTGCCATTGAAAATGAAATCTCTGATATTAACTATCACCTTAGAAGAAAGCTGACAAACAGGCAGATGGTTCAGATGGTAAGTGGTCACCGCCGCCTATGTACAGTTGTCTGTAATACCAGGGTCATCACAAATTTGCTGTCGACCTCCCTTCACTAAGGTAATGAGCACGGTAGTAGTACTTCCCCGGACTAACTCTGCACTAAGAGATCTACTATTTTTGATAATTGATATTTCCTATTACATATACCTATATATCAACATATTTTTGTGCCAAGTAGGCCAAGAATGCTCTAACTGATGGTAAGTGATCCCCGCTGTCTGTAATACCAGCAGCATCGCCAATGCATTGTCGACCCTGAGACGTGAAGTTGTTTTGTCTCATGTGACTGTAACTTTATCGGCTCCTTTACCATTCTAACCGAAACACAGTAATATAAGTGCACTTCTGCTTCACGATGGATGTAGGTACTTTGATAAGTAATTTGGTCTTTATACAGTTTAAGCTTCCATTTATGAAGGTCAAACCTACTGATGTTGCCACTAGTTTGAAAATTTGTCTTCAACTAAGAAAAACCAACACAAAACTCAACAAGGTAATATATCCTTTTTATATTTTTTGTGATTTATTTTACATATTTATTATTCTATAAGGTTATTTTAAACATGTCCAAATGTCGCAAATCAACGCCCCAAAGCACAAATATCCGTTCCTTAAATAACACACGAATAAAGGTCTAAATATGTAGCAGACTCCAAGCAGAGCGATAAATTTAAAATTAGCTTTACTCAAGCCGAATCGGAAATTCAATCCTGATTTAAAATCAATGCATCGGCATTTTCAATCAATCTTCAAAGCGGCAACCGTCCGGGTATAAAGTAGAAATATAAACGGAAGCTTTATAACCGCAGTTATTGGGTCCAATTAGCGTTCCCAGTGTTTCGTGCTTAATTGGTATGGATTCATTTACTTATTCATCATTCCGTGTTGACTGAGGGGCAGTCAATACCCACTTACTTATGTTGAAAGTGTGGTGAACGGAATTCAGCTCTATTGTCACTGTTTTAGGTGAGATAATCCTGAAGTGAAGCCGTCATGGTTAATGCGTGATTTTCAAGTGTAAAATACTACAGGATAAAGAGATTATTTCCATGTAATGTTTTCTCAGGTTAATTTATACCCTATATTATTTGGAAATAGTGTAGCTTTTTTCAGTGAAAATATATTCAGAATTGGATTTGTAGATTCAAAAATATCCCTTGCAAGTGTATTAATAATGAACGCGGATGAAGAAATGAAAATGTATGTCTAATGGATGGGTATCTCCCATTTTTCAGCTCCCCGTAAACACCCCATAAATAATCTTCTACTTGTTTCGGCGATTAACATGTTCAAACAGCCAATGTTTTAAAAAAGTTGTCTTATTGTACTCTGTTACACTCACTACATCATCCGATTCCAAAGTTTTATAATAGTACTAGCCTATAACTATCTACGGAAAATTCTGCGTCGAATGGTAGCAGTCCCATCCCGATATGTTCAATAGTTTTGAGGTGATGGTGCGTCAAAGGAACCGTATTTGATTATATAAACAAATATAGAATATAGGATAGGTGAAATTTCCTCTTTAACAGACTAATTTGTAATAGGAAAAAATAGAAATAAAAACTAGTTCTTCGCACAAAAATCTAACACCATTTCAACATAAAACCTTGAAATCACCCAACCAATTGGAAACCAGACACCGTTTCACGATTGTTCTCCAAACAAAACGAATTCGGGCGAAAGTAATTGCTTAAAAAAGCGTCCATCAACCGAACACGGGGTTAAAACCTTAGATTCATTTCCACTTTTCCACTCTGTTACCGCAATTTGGCTTTCTTTAATTTCCCTTTCAACAATCGCTCACGTTGACGTCTGTCTGTCTGTACGTTTTGATGTCTGGCGTTTGTTAAGGTACCATATGATACGGTCTTTTTAATGTTTCGCTCTCACTGTGTTTGTTTATTGCTTAGCTTATGTTGTATTAAAATAAATAATGGCGTGACCTTGCGGAAATCCATTATAAGATTATACAAAAAACAAATATTTAGTAACTAATTCCGCTGGATCTCCTTCTCTGTCAAGTCCCAAATATCACTAAATTATAATCTACACGTGTTTTGCTTCTACACGATGGGTCATCAGCTCTGATGGCCTTGACAGAGAAGGAGATCTAGCGGAATTAGTTACTAGATATTTGTTTTGTTGTCGATTTCTTATTTCGCATACAATAAAATAAATAAATTTGATAGTGGTAAGGTATGTTTAGATATCTGGGACAGTAATTACTTTATACACAGTCTGTTTCTAACCACCAAGCCAGCTGGAGCGAGAAAAACAAGGAAATTTTAAACTAGCTTAAGTTAACAAGTCCTTTCTGGGTTTGACAATGTTCAATTCATTAATAAAATACCGCTTTCGGAAACCAAAATGTCTGATCATAAATTTAAAAATCATATTGTAAATGTTTTCAAAGAAAGAGCGTATTACAAGATAGTTCATAATATTAAAGTCTGACCTTTCATTAATTCTTTTGGATATTGTTATTTTTTTTAATAAGATACGTTTTAATTTTTTTTTTTTGTTTAAAATTATGACAAGATCCAAAATGTCAAAAGATAAAACTTATAAATATATAAAAAAAAATCTTGCCGAATTTCTTGCCGATAGCTTCAGTTACTTATAGCTCTCATACGTGCCCTCCGCGGGCTTAAACTGAGTAATCGGACTGTGATTTTTAAAAAGTACGTACATAGGTTTTATCCCGGAAAGTACATAAACCACTAATCAGGTAATTATGGGTTCCATCGAACTTACCTCAGTCCCCTGGACCTTGAGCTTCATGTGGTCTTCCCTGGTAGTCTTCCCGTCCTTGCGCTTCTTCCAGCAGTAGCCGTCCCGTCGGTAGCGGACCTTCTTCCGGCTGTACAGCAGCATCGAGCCGCTTTTTGGCCTGGAACAAAGGAATTTGAGTGTAAATCTTTTGATTTCTTCTCAAAGGAAATTTGAACGACTTTGAAAGAAAAATTCTTTCTTATTTGACAGTGGATATGGCTTATGTTTGACCACAATCCTAACATGTTAAAAGATAATGTGGTGGAAAAAGGTAATCAGATAATTTCTTGGCACTGACTCCCAATTTGAGGGTTGTAACAAGACTGGCAGTTGGACCTATCACCGTGCTAAAATGATTTGCAGACTTAAATCCAATATTTCGTTCACATATTTTCCGCTAACAGTAACTCACATACATTACACTGTAGAGTTATATTTTGTATGGTAAATTTCAATTAGCAACCCCTTCAAATCTCAAATCATTTGAGAACTACTGCAGTAATCAACTAATACATTCTTGTAAGTCAGCAGTCTGCTGTGTAACACTGAACGACTGACACGACACGAAACGCAGGTAAAACCACAGAGCGGAAACTAGTACAATCCTTAATACAGATTTCAACACCCTAAAATATGACAGCCGTTACAAAATGTATAATGTCACTATCTCCGCGACCTTCCCGCTTTATCCTACAAACCAATGGGATAATTTTATGACCCACATCCTCCGTCATGAAATCGGTGAAAATCATTTGAATTATTATCTTTAGGTAGGTATGACACGCAAGTCCCCGAGTAATCTATAGCAAAGTTGTAAAGCTACCGTACTTGGACCGGATCGGGGTTTATGGCAGGATTATCGTATCATTTAAATAAGGGTTTCTACACACGGGCGATAGAAATGTTGCCAGAGACATTTTACGGCTTATTAAAGCCGTATTAATAAATGAAGCCAAAGTAATTTATTTTTAAGAAAATTAAAAATTTACTTAATTAAATTAATAAACACTCGTTGTGTTGTGGTGTCAGTAAATGACAAGTCATCCACATAAAGTCCTTATTTTAAAGCAAATACAAAAAACATAATAATTACAATTTCCATTCAATCAACAAGATACGGAATAAAAAAACCGAGATAGTGTACATAAATTAAAAAGAATACGGTGACAGTTTAAAAAATAAGCAGAGAATGTAGGTACTACGATAACATAATGCTTTTTAAATACATAAATGTTTGTCTAATGTCGGAATCGAAACCGCGACATTTGGGTCGTCATAATAGACATTCCAAATAATACATTATCTGTCATAGGATATATTATATATAGCTCGCCAACTCCGCAACATAAAATCTTGTGCACGGACAGCCTAAAAAGTTTAACAACTTACGAGTCCCCACTAAAATATCACTGAATAAGTGGAAAATGTATTAGTAAGTCATGATCAAACCCGCATCGAAGTACCACAGTAATATATGTATGGAATATATCAGAATTAATACCCAGTGTTAGCATACTATTACTTTAGTCTAAGAATTTATAAAACCACAATTTTGTGTACAGAAAAGTACTTTCCATTCCATTAACAGACATACCTTTTTAGTAGTGCAGAGTTCCATACCCATTTCTGCCGTGAAGCAGTAGTGCACTTGTATTCCTGTGTTTCAGTTAGAAAGGTAAGGGGGCCGGTGAAATTACAGGCACATGAGACTTGACAACTTCACGTCTCAGGGTTGATAATGAATTGGCGACGCCTCTGGTCTTGCAAATGTCCATAAGCATCGGTGGCTACTTACCCTCAGGTAGGCCATTTGTTATCGACTTACATGGCATAGTTTCTTTTTTAAATGTAATGTTAGGTACATAAATGATTCATTTAATCAATTACATAATACCATTTGTAACGATGTTATGTTAGAATGGTAAAATAACACAAACATAACAATACCGGTATCAACTGCACCTAACCCGTCACTGCGTATAACAAGTGAGCCAGATTTCATTGATGCAATTTTATTTATTTACGCAATAAAAATCACCGATCGGCAATCGACAATCGGCCGAGCGCTATATATCCCGTGACGTCACCGCCATACGTTATATCGACAAAAACACGTACATGCACCAAATTCATGACTACGCCGACTAATAAATCGTTATTTGGCGCATAAATCTACGACCGTCTATGTTAGTTGCCATTTTTTATTGTCGTATAGTCGTCGCTCATACGTCAATACGGCTAACGATTGTGTCAACGCATCTATGGCTAAAAATTGATGGGCGAAGCTCAATCCGCGGAAAAGATTTGAAAGCGATTTTCAACGGATTTAGATTGTTAGGCAAATTTTTGTTGTAAAAATTACGTGTTCTGAAAAATTGTGTAAATTATACCATTGAATAAAACCTATTTTGTCAATCCTACTATTATTACAAATGCGATTGTTTGTATGTATGGATGTTTGTTACTATTTTACGCAAAAACTACCTGACAGATTTAGATGATACTTGGCACATAGATGGAGCATACCCTGGAATAACATATAGGCTACTTTGTATCCCGGGAAAATGTGACATCCCTCGTGAACGCGGGAAAACCGCGGGAGACAGTTAGTGAGTAATAAAATAAAAAAATTACTGCAGCGTTAATATTTTAGCTTACACGTACAGAACGCTGAAATAACTATATCCATTAGCTTCAATCGTGCATAAAACTATAAAATAAGTCCTCGCTTTACAGATAAAGCCAACGTAACGCAAAACAGTACAAGCCGTAATAAAGTTCAATTACATTTCAAATTTACCTAAAAAAATACGAGCCCCGAGCCAAGAATATAAATAACAAAAATATGACAACAATAAACAACGTTCAGCGCAAAAACCAGTTTAAATCAAAAATGTTACCTATCCACACGTATAATTAAGCATGAAGAGACACAATAAAAATAATTTACGCTTATATCTCGTACATGGCAAAGCAGGAATTACCGGTGGCCACCGGTTTTTAATCTCAGTAAAGCAGACAAATAGTCTACTATAAAGGGGATCCTAGCCACAGGCGATTTGTCAAACGAACGGACCGGGTGTGCTGATTTTTCGTAATAATTTTTCACAGGCCCCACAGCGGCAGCGGGTTAAGTTTAGTATGGACTTTGCGTTCGCTTTGAGTTGGGGGTTCGGTTGAATTTTATATGAGTTGTTTTATGTTTAACTCGATGAAGTTTGGTTATGTGGATAATAATATGCTTTCTGGGAAATGTAGCCCGTATTTTGGTCTCCCTGATCAATTATGTCACATATATATTATACTAGGTTTCCGTGACGCGTTTTCGTCTGCGTTCCCGGCGTATTTAATGTTTCCCGGGATTATAATACAGCGTTTGTTTATCCGGAATAATGTATCTTTCAAATGGTGAAATAATTTATGAAAATATTATTTCCATATGCAAACCTTTGTTGTGAGTTTTAAAAGAACAAAGCATACAAAAAGAAAGACAAAATTATGACTTGTTTTTAATTATGTATTAACAGGTCAAATATCTGATTTCCATAAAATCAGTCTGCCGTGTTAAGAAAGTATTCAAGATTTAAAAAAAAATATGCCCATTACTTAAGAATAAATTATTATAAGATATACTCGTATATAGTTGGAAAAACTAAATTTGAACTATTATGCTACATCATGTTCATAAAACTTTGCCATGAGCCGTAACTAAATACTAAATAACAACCTAATTACCATAATCGAACCGAACCACACGAATACGCGAAATTAAAACAGCAATAAAAACTTTCAGCAAAACAAAACTAAAACCTGAAACTCGAAACCAACTCATAACGCGGACTAATGAGTCTATCGGAATCGGCAAAAAACCTACAAAGCCTATGCTCATGCAACGTTGATCAGCATAACCGAATCGCATGTTTAACAGCACGTTAATAAATCATTCATTAATATTTTCACCTATATATTTCGGTTCAGGTATTTTCAGTTGAAATTACCACAGATATTGCTGAAAAACTTGCGAAATTACTAATAAATAACCCATCGGTGAGGATAGAGTTATGTTCGTTGTACACGGAAGAAAATGAACTATTGGGCGTATTTTGGCACAGGAATTAGTATTTTCTGTCGTTTTAACTTTTGCACGTGATTATGGAGGTTGAGCCTTTATGAATACCTTAAGGAGTATCGTGTAATCAATTCTAATAGGGCATAGTTTGACGACCCGCTTTGAGGTACAAACCTCAAAACAGACTGTGATAGCTGCTGAAATATATTAGTGTGAGTCTCTTATGTAAAATAAACATCATGAAACATGGGACATCTTTACACATGGCCATCTGGAGCTCGATTCTGTAAGGAAAATTACACTAACTCGATGTTTCGTAGCGGCTTCCGTGCTCTATCTCTGTCTCTTACTACGCGTGTACTACTAATCACGTGAGAGGTAAGCTCTCCGAGGCCTCCGTGATGCGGCTCGCCGACGAAGTTTGTATAAGCTGAATAAGGGGGCTGATCCTATTCTAAGTAGAGCTTGTACTATGGGAACCAGATAACTGATATACTGCTTTTTTAAATACATACTTATATAGATATTTACATTCAGGCATAGACCTGTTCATAAACACAAATGTTTGTCCTGGGTGGGAATTGAACCCACCACCTGTGGCGTGGCAGTCTCTAACCAACCACCAAGTTAAGTGGCCCGACTTTATTTAAAAATACTTGTTAATTGTCAATAATCAGTCTAACGAATAAGCTGAATTTAGGTGTCAAACATTTGATAACATCTCATAGTTCATATTATGACCCTATAATAGAAAAACTTTATTTTTAGTCCCTAGTTGAATACAAACTCTTTTTTGTTGAAAACAAAGTTTATTTCAGAGAAAAGGGACAGTAATTCAAAGTGAAAATGACGTCACCAAAAAGGTTTTGCCCTTATTTATTTCTCAATGATCTGGCAAAAAACTTCTATTTCTAAGTTTATTCTAGAAAAGTTCTTTATATTCAACCTTGAAAAGGAGCTTGTACTAAAAAATGGTATGTTATTTTTATAAGTAGTTTCATAAATATCGTTGTAAATTTTGTAGAACAACCAAGACGCCTCAAGTCATTTCACACATGTCTTTAAGCTTTTCTGTGAATTTTCATCCACAACAGGGGGTGAAAAAGTGCACCCCCTCGCACCCTTCTCCCGGTGCCAATGCTCTTTTTTAAACAATCTAAAAACCAGATCGAGTTATAGTCCAGGGTGTACTGCAAAAGTTCGAGTTCTAAAGTCAAACAGCTTGCTCAGTAAATGCAAATAAGACTGAGTTAAAAGAGGTACAGTCGGCAGCATAAGTTGTTGAACAGATTCAAATTTACAAAACACCTATGTTTAATATAAACGATATAGCAGACTTAAAAATTTCGTGTTTTGAAAATTGGTGACTTCTAAAGTATTCAGTATGTCTGAAGTATAGATCAGTTTTCGTGTCCAAAGTTTTGTAGGTGTGAATTTGTTCGACTACTCATGTTGCTGACTGTACACTAAAGCAGGAGAGTAAGTTACATAGAGTTCGGTAGATTTTTCTTTAAATATAGAGTAGATAGACTCTATCATAGAACTTTTAAATCTGTAGAGTTTTGATCCAGGTTATAGACAGCTAAAGGCTTATAACTTACTAGCTATTCTCTGCGGTTTCACCTGCTTTCTGCAGACTATAATCTATCTTCGTGCTAAAGTTTATCAAGGTCTGTAAAGCCGCTATGCCATGATTGAGTAACAAACATCCATCCATCCAAACTATCGCATTTAAACCAGTAGTTTCCCTTTTGGTTGTAATTTTTATTAGGTATCCTAAATAAATAAAATTTTGTGGATTTATTTTTTTATTTATTTATTCTTCAGTTGAGTATACTCATATATATATTTTATCTTCATTTTCTTTTCAGGCCTCATCTTTGCATCTCTGCATCTCTCAGACGCATCTTTGCTTCGCCCTTTCATATTAAGGTTTAATATTTATATTGAGTACAATTTCTTTTGCAAAAGTAACAAAGGACAACTCTATAAGCCTCGAATCACCTCATTTCAAAGAGTAAAGTTAAAATTAGTTGAAGAAAAACGTTACCTATTTCATGATAATGAATAATAACATAATGAACATTCAAACTTGAAAGTTCATTGAAGATTTTTTTAACCACTTTTTTAAAAATAAAGTGTGAAAGAAAAGAAAGACAATTTACTAATTTCTTAAATATTTTATGGATCGAATTTCATATTTTCAGTAGAACTCGACGCTGGCAAAAATAAGGCCAGAAAAAAAATTGGTAGTCATACTTAAAATAAAAAAGGTAAAAACTTAATCATCTGTCTTGTACGACCAGTTAACAACAGAAAAAAGTTGGAATAAAATTATACCATTCGCCACATTTCAAGTTAAAACATAAGTTAAAAGTGAATAGTCATCGTGCAATAAGTTAGAATCAAAGCTAGAACATGCTAATAAGCTATTACTTAGTCCTGAGCCGTGACAGCGGTTCAAGTTGCTGTAATTTGTTACTTTGTTAATTAAAATGTCACTTAACAATATGTGTAAATGTTTAGTAAAGGAATTTTGCGGTGATTTGAAATCTTAGCATCCGCCCATTTATATATTTGCATATGGTGTTCTCTTACAGTTCTTTAAATTACCACTTTAGTTAGATAAATGGCGTTTTATGACATTTTTCATTGTTTTATATTTTATACTACCTAAAGCTTGTTCAACTTAAAGGTTCATCAAAAGACTTCTATTCATGTAACAATAATACAAATATCTAAAAAGATACAAATTTACAAAAAAGACAGGCCAGTTGCAACTCTGACTACCAAGGCGAGGGTCACGGATCACCCAGGCCCAACATTTGTGTGCATGAACATGTCTGTTTGTTCAGTGTCTGGTAAATATCTGTATAAGTATGTATTTAGAAAAAAAATACTAGTATATGTCAACGGCGGATCCAGGACTTAGGTCGACCACTAATTGAACATAATGATTTTATTTATATATTTTGTCTCGTTCCTCATTCCGTGCGTGATAGTACTTCTCTGGATGACTTCAAGAGAAGATGGCAATATGTACGTGTATATGTACAAGTTATTATGTGTTAAGTTTTTCAAGTGTTAAATAAAGAATAATAGTCTAGTCAACAAGTGCTTTTTAGGTTGAAACTTATTCAAATTCTCCGAATATTATGATTTTGAATCACGAAAATTACAATACGGAATGACTTTTAGAGAAAATTGAAGGGCCGCTCTAAAAATTGCAAAAATTATGTGAATAAAAGGGGAATTGGTTTTTTGCAAATATCTCGATAGGTAATTATTTGAGATTTTCAAACTTTTTAAAAAAGATTCAAAGAGAGCAGAAAATTTCCCAAAGATAAGTCTGTCAATACCTACTCCCGGAACTGTAGGACCAATATTTATAATTTTCCCAGAGGGTTGAAAATACGCCCGAAAACGGGTACCCCGACTTGCGCAAGCCACGCCCACTTTGGACATTCAATGAATAAATATTATTTTAACTTATAAAATATGAAAATTAAGAAGCGAAAAAATTCAGGTCAGGGTCATTCACAATAATCCGCGGTGCAAAATTTTTTATCGCGATTTTTTAATTAGTCCAACCATTAGTTAATTAATATTTTTTTATAACACAATATTAACTAAGATCTGAGAATTTTTTCCTTTCGTGGAGCTATTTGTCAAAGACTTTAGAATAGATTCTCGTTGGAAAAATTTAAAATTTGAAAATTTTCGCTTTGTTATAAACAATTACTTAGGTAAAAAATTGTAAAGCTCCATTAAACATTAAAAAAATCTTTTTTCATAATGTAACTTTTGCTCCGATTTCTCATATTCAAAAGCTACTTTATTTCTAATTGTTTAAAAAATTTTAACTTTTTCTCTGACGGATATTTATTAACAATTTTAGCTTATAAATTTTAGTCTTGCATCCAAGCGTCCAAGTGTAATAGCCTAAGCATCTTAGTAACTAAAAATTAAACAGAAATGCTGTTGTGAAATTTTGAAATAATATTCTATTTTCTATAAGGTATTTATTGTTTTTTTTTTCTATAAGGTATTTAAACATAAAAGTAAAAAAAAAATCTCAAAGGTTATTTTTATCAACAAACGGTTTAAATTAAATAAATAATTGAGTAAGAGCTTTAAATTAGGGCTTAATTTGTTGTTCAATGACTAAAGAACAAATCATTTTAAATTTTTTTTCATTGTATCTTCCATTAGCTTAAAAGCTATAAAAAAATTTACATAAGAAACCAGGTGAGAATGATGAGATGAAAGAGAACAGAAAATTAAAAGTCTAATAAAACATATAAATAAATTAAATAAAAAATACATAATTGTTTTTGTTTTTTTAAGTAGAAAAAGAAAAAATGATCAGAGAGACAATTCATTTGTTTATAACAAATTGTTTATAAAATAAACAACGAAAATGGAAATAAAAATCAACTTTTTTTTTATATCATAGACCAAGATAAATAATGATTTAAAAAAAAAATCTTAATATTAATTACAAGTGATAGAAAAAAATTGTTAATTAATAAATCCGTTTTTAAGCAATAAATATTTTTTCTAAGGATTTTTTTTTAAATCATATTTTCATCATAGATTATATTTCCGAAAACAAATTGGAATTATCTTATAAACAATGCATTTGTTTGTAACAACTTTTTAAACAATAGGAAATAAATAGTAGCCTTTGACCATGAGAAAACGGAGTAAAAGTTACATTATGAAAAATAAGTATTTTTTAATGTTTAATGGAGCTTTATAATTTTAACCTAAGTAATTGTTAATAACAAAGCGAAAATTAACAATTTTTAAATTTTTCCAACGAGAAACTATTCTAAAGTCTTTGACAAATAGCTCGCGAAAGGAAAAAATTCTCAGATTTATAGTGTTGCAATGTTAATAATGTGTTATAAAAAATTATAAATTAACTAATAGATGGTCTAATTAAAAAAGCGCGATAAAATGTTTTGGACCGCGGATTATTGTTCATTGATCTATCGTGTAGGTGCCTGAATTTTTTCGCTTCTTAATTTTCATATTTTATAAGTTAAAATAATATTTATTCATTAAATGTCCAAAGTGGGCGCGTGGCTTGCGCAAGCCGGAGTACCCGTTTTCGGGCGTATTTTCAACCCTCTGGGAAAATTATAAATATTGGTCAACAGTTCCGGGAGTGCGAAAAAAAAGAGAAAAAGTTTCTACAAGCCATTCCGAATCGAATGACACCAAAATTATAATTTTCGGAGGATTAGAAAAAGTTTAGACCTAAAAAGCACTTGTTGACTAGTCTATAAATATTTTTAAATACAGTACTTACGTACAATAATAAAATACCTACTTTTTATCTATTGTTATCAAAATTAAATTATAAGATCTTGACTTGACCACGACTATGTGACCCCCTCCTGGCGCCAAAGCTGGATCCGCCCTTGGTATATGTAGTATATCAGTTATCTGGTTTCCATAGTACAAGCTCTGCTTAGTTTGGGACCAGATAGCCGTGTGTAAAGTCTCAGGATATTTATATCTCTCCATGATAAGTGATGATAAACACACATAGTTAAAAATCCTGCAATCCTAACTCTTGAATCGAAACTACCAAATCACACCATGGTGCTTGCAGACATATTTTCAGTTATTTCATAAAGCATCAAAAGAAACAAAGCTCAAGTTCAAGGTAAGAACCCCATGACCTTAGCGACGGCATTCTAAGTCCCCACTACTAAGCTCTCATTGTCCTACCTTGAAAGTTCAAAGCTGTAATCATTTCTTGCATCCCCTTCTTTTTACCGAAGCTTCTTTCTGAATCAGAATCTTTATAATAAAAAATCAAGACTCGTAAAAGCAATAAAGATTTAAAAAACCTGCCAAGTGCGAGTTAGTCTCGCGCATGAATGGTACCGTTCCGCTATCTCCTTAAACGGCAAATAATCATGTCTGTTGTATGGGAGCCCCCTTAAATATTTATTTTTATATTTAGTACTTGTTGTAATAGCGGCAACAGAAATACATTATCTGTGAAAATGTCAACTGTCTAACTATTACGATTCATGAGATACAGCCTGGCGACAGACGGACAGAGGGACAGCGGAGTCTTAGGAATAGGGTCCCGTGTTACCCTTTGGGTACGGAACCCTAAAAAGAAATACAATTTTTTTTTTTAAAAGAGATACAATTTGCGGTAAGATTCATTTTTATATTAAAAGACAACAGTATTCAATATAATGAGATACCTTGTAATAAACCTGTACATAATACTTTCTTTGTTAGGTACAATAATGAGATTCTGTTTTACGAAAGAAAACTTTGTAGTTTTATGATCAACTGTAAATGTGAGGAGAATATCTTCAAAGTAACACGTAGCTTATATTGTATGCTTAGTACGGGATTTATTTTAAAACTTATTATGGATTATTTGCTACGACGTAGCATCTCTGCGGCGTAGCACTTCGATAGTGTAGTCTTAAATAAAAAAAAAGATTTTCTCATTGACTGTGAAAAAATACTCGTGTCGTGTCTTTAGTAATTGATTGAAACGTTATTCCTGAAGTATGATAATTTATATTTCTTTAATTTTATTTTTATTTCAACAAAAAATTAAATTTACAATATACGAGTATAAATTAACAACATTCAGTTATTTTCAATATTAACCTTACTAAGCGTAAGATATTTGAAAGTAATTTAAAGGAAAATTAAAACAACGCACACTAGACACCTTTATAAGTCCCTATGCAACTAATATACTATTGAAATGCCATTTACCGACCACCGTCATGGCATTGTAAAACAATGTGACGTTATTTTCATAATCATTAAAACTGGTGATACTGGGTTATAGTAAACTTGTGTTATTTATTATTATAATATTCAGCAACAACTGACGATTCAAATAAACTAAAAATCGAATTAATTAAAAATCAATGCATAAAATAAAATCGGCTTTTGTACTAAATAATGAGTCCATAGTACCTCTACGACGTAGCACTTCTACGATGTAGCAGAGCTACGACATTTTTTGCTTTCATTTTTTACTAATAACACAATGAAAGTCCAACTAGGCTTCGTTAAGGTGGAACTAGCAACATTATTATGTAAAAAAAGCCTAAAGTCATTAGTCAAAGAAAGTCATTTGTTACAACAGTCACATTTTCATTCAACGTATAATTATTCAACGTTTTACTTCAGATTCAGATTTAATTATGAAAAATGTATTGTGATTTTAGATTAAAATGTTATATTTAAAAATGGAAAAGGTATTTTGTGAGATAAGTTAAATTTGCATGATTATTCTTAGGTAAGTACGGACTTTTAGCGTTGTTTCAACAAATTAAGTCAGTTTCAAATAATGGTTTATGCAGTACTAGCTGTACCCAGCGGTTTCGTCCGCAATTTTTAATACATATAAACTTTCCTCTTAAATCATTCTATCTATTGATGAAAGCTTCATCAAAATCTGTTGCGTAGTTTAAAAGATTTAAGCGTACATACGGCGGGAAGCCACATTGCTTTATACTATGTAGAAATTTATCTCGTAAGGATGTAATTTCTAAAAATACTTTCAGAATCTTGTTTTTAAGACTGAGTTTGACTTTTATCGTGAACAGAATCTAAAAGAAGATTAGTCCGGTTTAAACCAGATTAAACCAGATCGATCCTAATTAGATCGGTATTAATTAGTCACCAAGCGCACGACCGGCTATCTTCCGTCTACCGTCGATTCTTTAACTAAATAACTTTTTTTTATAGACTTGATAATAATTATTTATTCAACATCGTTTGAGAAATAAATACTGCTCGTATTTATCTTCCATATCGTTTTTAGCGAAATACCCAACACTATATACATAGATATAACCTACTATGACTATGATAGATATAACCTACAATATGCCCTGACTACTATGACGCGGTTCGTGAGTTCAATTCTCACCTAAGACAAATATTTACTTGCATGATCATGTCCAATTATGCTGTATTTGGCTTTATAGTTTATCAGATAAATAGTGAAATAGTACAAGCTGTGCTTAGTTACAGATCAGTTTACCTTATGTGAAGGTACCACGAGTATTTTCATACGTTACCGAGGGATGTTACATCATCAGCGTTAATCAATGTTATAAACTATCTATGTGCTAAGTTCCATCCAAATCCATTTAGTGGTTTTTGCTAGAAAGAGTAAGCAACATCCATACATCAATTCTACACAATTGGATACAAAGTATACATAGAACCTAAAGATCCAAATGTGTTTCGGTTAGAAAGGTAAGCGGGCCGGTGAAATTACAGGCACATGAGACTTAACAACGTCACGTCTCAAGGTACACAACGCATTGGCGATGCCTCAAGTGTAGCAAATGTCCATAGGCGGCGGTGACCACTTACCACCAGGTGGACCGTGTGCTTGTTTGTCGGCCCGTGATATTTTTATTTCAATATTTAGCTGGCATGTAAAATTTAAAAAAATAACCCTTAATCGTAGATAAAGCCACGAATCAAAACTAGTTAGCCTTACAAGTTCCTCGCTGTCGTATTGTTTAACAACCAAGACATTAAAATGCATCGCCCGTTGACCAATTAGCGAGGTGCAATTATTAAAGTTGCGCGGTGAAGTACCCCTTCTAATTGATTTTGTATTGCGTGGCATATTTAGTTTTATAACTAGTAAACAGCCCCGGTTTCGCTTGAGTGGGACAATATAAATGTGATATATGAACACATAAACTATCCGAAAGAAATTCTGTAAATTATGGTGAAAATCAATTAAAGAAATATCTTGAAATTTTAAATATATAAGAGATCTAACAGTTAGACAAAACCCTTGTATTATACTACTATATTTATTAAGAACTATTGCTAACCAGCAATGCGTCGCTATAAGTACTTTCCCTTTCTTGATTTTTTTATGTCTTGAACATTTGCAGACGTACATAGAACATTTGAAAGTTTCAACATAATCGAATGAATAGTTAGGGACTTCATAGAGGACAAACATCATTAAATTGATTTATAAATATACTAGCTGTCCTCTGCGGTTTTACCCGCGTTTATCGATATCACACATACCCTGTAAGCATCTAGGAAAAATTCCGCGTCGAATGGTAGCAGTCCCATCCCGATAAGTCCGGTAGTTTTGAAGTGATGGTGTGTCAAAGGATACGATTTTATATATAGGTATAGATAGAAGGTTGAATAAGATTCCCAGTTAAATGCTGAGTTACTTTGTTGGGTTTGTTTGGTTGTAACAATGTTTATGGGCATCTAAAAAGAGTTTTACAACTGTAGGAGTTGTTACAAGTGACACTTTTAAATGTTGCTTTGTTGTGAGAACTGTAGACATTTTTGATCTGGTAATGCTGAAATGTAAAAGAAACGTTGTGACTGGTAAAATGTCATGGAATTACCATCTTTATTGCTTTATAAATATGGTGCATCTATCGACGGTTAAAAGGCGACTTGATTCACACGCCATTTTTAAAACTTTACCGATGAGCTATTTGAAAATGTTAAAATCTAAAAACAGATGCTGCATCAATACATTCCACATCGAAGCAGTTGAATATTAAAATTAAATGCAAGCTTCAACGAATTTGTGCATGGGCCATCATCATAGTAGTATAATTCATTGAGAAAAATGTTACTTTCGTCAAAAATGGCGGTTGAGTCAAGCCCTCTTTTACCCGTCGCTATAGATTCAATGATCAATTGTAAATTGAACATTATCACAATGCCATTGGGTTCATTTTCCTATAACACTTTAGTCAAAAACGGGCCTAATATCTCGAAAACTTTAATGATTTTATTTTATTTTTAAAAGATTCCAAATATATGAAGATATAGGTAGAGGTCTTAATAATGCCACCTTCATTACATTAAAGATATTTTAAGACCCAACGTGATTTGTGGTGAGGCATTGTCCTCACCAAAACCTAAAAAAAGCTAAAGATTGCAATTCTCTCCCCTCGCCTACATTCCCAGAAACTTACAACTTGGGGCTCTTTAAGAAATGAATGAATAGGCTACTAACGGACGAGCTCAATATTCGGCCTCATCTCCAATAAAAAAAAAATACACGTCAACCTTAAAACGCTGCTAGCTTTTCGTCGAGTGTCCTATATTCACTTCTATACCAAAATATTCTATGACAAAAATAGCTCCTATTACACCCACGCTGACCTACCGAACGTGTGACACCCAATTTATAGTCACGTGACGTCGCAATCAGATAGCGATGAATTGCGACCACCGGATTGGTTGCGACGACCTCAATCCTGTCGCAAATATATCAACCAATCCCTTACCTCCCCCGGGACGTGAGAGATCGCTCGCCCCGCCAATTAGAATTGTTAATGAGCCGTACTTATAATAAAAGATACGTTTTGATGTGTACCCTCTGAATTTGTCAACGTTGTTGAATGTTTTATTCTTTGACGTTTTTCGATTGTTTTATTTTTGTTGGAAGAATGAATTGGTTTTTTTTTTTCATGATTGTATAAAGAGACACTGAAATAATAAAATTATTTATATTTAATATACCTAAACGGATATTTTTATAGCTAAACAGCTGTTTTCGGCAGACGGTTTTTGTACGACTTTTTTGTCACATATCCTTCGCATACTCGCAAAACAATTAGCCAAAGTATCACCGCATTCGAATAAATTGTATAAGAAAGTATAGGGTACGAGCATAGAAACATTCATTGTTATATAAGTTGATTGTAAAACTGAAGTATAAGATAATATAGTATTCTATTATTTTTTTTTTACTTACAGAGTCGACTCAAAACTCCAACAGACATTATTAATGGCAGATTTCGTTACCGTACCATGGTGGAACTATTAAAAAACTTACCATCAATTTAGTACTTTTCAAAATATCAATTCCAAATCAAAACCTTAACCTATCAACGCTACTTATCAGTGAAAAAAGCAAATCCTACTAAACTTGTTAAGACCTAATAAGGTTTTTTTTAAATAAAGCCTATGTTTCGTCAACAGACAAACAAAGATACAGGCAAAATTAAAAAAAATTACACACCTACATCAACTGCATTCTGGTTTTCCCAAATATTTTCAATGAGTAAACACGACAGCCCTAGTTTTATGATAGTATAGATAGATAACAGATAAGAAAATTGAAGATATTATCTCCCTAAAATGCAAAACAAGGACGGAAGGATCTCATAATTTCTAATAATGCAGTTAAAAAGCTAAATCCAACCTTATTTCCTCTCACTACGACATAAATTCTCAGAAGCGCATGCAACAAACAGAAATATTTACCCTTCAACAAGTTAAATAGAAAGGGACTGAAACGCTGGGGTATTTACTTGCTGAAAACATGGACAACTTTTTTTTATGCTGTAATCTATGACGGTGGAGGTCACTGCATTAACATGCCCCATTTTTTATTAGAGTCGGATGTTACAGACGTCCTTGACTCAACGTTGTGTTTTGATTGATGAACTATATACGAGCGGTGATAGCTCAGGGGTTGTGGCGTCGAATGCCGTGAAGGTCGTGGGTTAAAATCTTACAACAAGCTTGAGATTTTGCTAAAGAAAACTTTAGCCTGGGTGTAATATATCTATATAAGTATAGATATGTAGTATAACAGTTATCTGGTTTCAATAGTACAAGCTCTGCTTAGTTTGGGACCAGATGGCCGTCTGTAAAAGAATGTCCCAGGATATTTTTAATTTATTTAAACCGGCCAGCGACATGGTGATTAGAAATTTGTGTACATGAACATGTATTTTTGTTCTGTTGTTGTTTGGATGTAAATATTTATCATCGTCAGCCTATCTCCGTCCACTGCTGGACATATGCCTCATCTACGGCACGCCACTGAGCTCGATCTTCAGCTCTTTGTTTCCAACCGCTGCAAACCAGCTTGCGTCATCGCTCCATCTAGCTTGAGAGCGTATTTATATTAGTATGTATTTAAAAAAGTATAATATCAGGTTCCTAGTTTCCATAGTACAAGCTCTAATTAGTTTGAGATCAGATGGCCATGTGTAAAAAATGTCCCGGGATATTTATTATTATAATGTGATGAAGAAATTCTTTGTTCTTTTCAGCTGATAATTAAGTACAGGCTTATTCACGCTGTTGTATTTGTGATCTAGTAACAGTTTGCTTGTATAAGTAAGTCTATAATTAGGAGTAATAACCTTTTTTTTTTAATTAATTAAATATTAAGCAAAAATCTTTTCGAATCTGGGACTGAAACATTATCTTTATCAAGGTCTTAAATATTAATAATTAACCCGTTTATTCCTAATATAACGAAGTATTTACATTTCATTAATTTATACATATTTTAATTGTTATTACTTAATTTATTAGCTATTGGAATTAACATTTAAATATTGTAATATATTACTAAATTTATATTTGAATTTTAGTCATTGGGTCTTTATTTTGAATTATGAAATATTCAGCAAATACAAACTTCGGCTTCACGGATGCCTCGGAGAGCTTACCTCTCACGTGATTAGTAGTATTAGCGTAGCTAGCAACAGAGACAGAGAATAGAGGCCGCGACAAAACATCCTCGAGTTAGTGTAATTTTCCTTACAGAATCGAGCCCCTAAAACGCTTACACCCACTAGTTCACTCAAGCTCGATAAAGTCTTAACATTCACAAATCAATAATTCCCACCGTGCATGTCAATCATTCAGAAACAAATGAAACCGCACCAGCTCCAACCATTAAACACGATAAAATATTGAAGTGCATCTTGCAAATCAATTGCTAAAACAAACCCAACTCCAAACTACTATTACTAATAGAAACCAATCTACTGGCCGCTTGGCAAACGTAGTCGGGATGTATAAATCAAGCTGGGCAAATAAGCCGAGCAATGTACGACTACAGTCTTGTGACGACGCAAATAAACGTGCATACACGCTAGACCGGGAGTCTAAATCGCCCCAACAAATTATAGTCATCGAATGGTTACCAGTTAACTTGTTTGCTGAAATCCCGGGATTCCCCGACGCCGGGATCCCGCGGTAATGGCCAATCGAAATGGGGCAAGACGATAGGGTCCGGTGTAAGGTATTTATGGTTGGATTATATCTACTTATATCAATTGGATACTAGAATTCATTGAGACGTTCGTTGAGGGAATGTTTATTATTTGCTGTTTACTTGGAGGTTGCTTCATATTTAAGGTTTCACAGCGATTGAACTGTGATACAGAAACTGAATAAATGGTTTTGAAATTAGTTTTTTTTAATGTTTATCTGTTTTCCAAAAAAAAAAATAACATCCCATTAAATAAAAATCAAATTATCTTCAGCCTTTTTTATTTGAATTAAATTATATTTTATTTATTTATAGATGAGCAGCCACTTCGCACTTTATAGTTCACTTTTGAAGATTTTTAGTCCATGTCCAATTATTATTATCATAATAATATCAATAACAATAGTGATTTTGTTTTACTAAGTAAGAAAGTCCCTGTAAATCACAAACGACAAAACCATTCGACGCTTAACTTAGTAATTTACACACTTCGGTATTGATGTGGAACTGTTGTCGAATGACAGTATTTCGTTAGCCTACTCGCCCGAGTAACTTGGCACTGCCACAGTCAAGTTTACTCTCGTGTTTGAATTGAGCATGCATGAGCACGACTTGCTTTTGTTTTAGAGTTTGAAGGGAGGTTGTGCTCTTTTGAATTAATGACAAGTATACGAAAGTTGCATTTTGAGTACGGTATTTTATTTCATTACCGGTTGTACTCCGCGATTTCAGCCGCGTTCCCGAGGGATGTCAATTTTTCCCGGGATAAAAAGTAGCCGTATATGTTATCCGGGGAATAATTTATCTATGTACCAAGTTTCATCCAAATCCGTCGGTAGTTTTTGCATGAAAGAGTAACAAACCTCTAGTATTAAAAAGCTGTTGCAAAAACACTTCCCGGTACGTTCCGGTATTTGCATATTTTTCGAACCATTTCATAAGCAATTCCTTTTCACAACAACCAAAATATCTCACAACAGAATTATGAACAATGGTGAGATATTTTATAAAATACTGGTTCCACTCCACTTCACTAACTGGCAAATATTAAAAATACAATTAAACCCAACGATGAATGTGAAATAGCGGACTAGGTTCGCGATGGAAGTGTGTCAAAATTACAAACGCAAATGTCGACCCGCCGGCGTCAGTCCCAATCGGATGTATTGATCCGAGTTCAATTAAAATACTGACTGATTAATGCAAGTGGCGAATTGATACGTACTCAATAGCGCTACGAACCGTATAGTCTAGTGTTATGTATTTGAACATTATAGGCATTGGTGATTGATAAATGTTGTCAAGTTATATTAAGCGTAATTATACGGTTAGCTGGGTAGCTGTCACTACAGTTTCACCTGTGTTCCCAAGGGATATAACATTTTCCCGGGATCAAAAGTATCCTATGTACTAAACCTGGTCATTAACTATATATGTGCCAGGTTTTATACAAATCCGTTCAGTAGTTTTTACGTGAAAAAGTAACAAGCACAAAACATCCGTCCTCATAAACTTTCGCATTTATAATAAACAGTAATAGTATATTTTATCGCATTCACACAATCCATCTCTTTCTTACGTCATATTCATCTGCCTGAAGCCCCAATTGATTCGGACAGGACTATGAGACTTAACTTCACATCTTAGGGTCGACAACGCATTGGTGATGCCCCTGGTGTTGCAAATGCCCATAGGCGGCTGGACGGTGATGAACTTTACCATTTTAATAAGACCCATATTCCACCGAAGATATTTTAAGTCCCAACTTGATATATGGCTAGCATTATCGTCCTCCCTCGGGCACCTTACGTGGTAATCATTTTCTAACATAGACCCTTGCCTGGGAAACGAACCCTGGACATTCACAAGCCAAACTTTATACCACTCGACCACGAGGCGATTATCCATCACTATCAAACTAATTAGAGGATTATGTATTGACTTATATAATAACGTAATTTAGATTGATAAATCACAATACCTATTAATATTACGGAATATAACTGACGATTCATTGCAAATATGTATTTAGGCTCGCAGATTATTCAATTATGAGCAATCAAGGATTAAACAGCAACTAAATTCCTATATTCTAATTATATTCGAACTAATAATCAGCATTTAACTAGTATAGCAGGGTTGGCAACGCGCGGTGACCGTTTACCTTCAGGGAGGCCTTATTGAATAGGCTGTGAGTGTAACCAAAAAAAATTACTCATCACGATAACGACTCATCTCTAAGATTGTAAGAGGAGACTTAGGGTCCGATCACACAGACCGGGTGGAGAGCATCGGCCGGTTCACACAGACTGGTGCGAGTTATCAGCCTGGAACTGGCCGGAGTCGACAGCGCTTAAGAGTACGTCATCAGAACGTCAGGGAGCCGGTCAGCTCCTCTTATTATTTCACACTAAGCGCGGTAGCTTTGTTCTCAAGCATTCTCATTAATAAAAGAAGTGCCATGTGAAAATAAACCTTATTAAAATGATTCACAATTCTGTTTTAAACTGTGTGAACGGACCCTTAAGAGTATACCAATGACCACGTGCACATAGACTTTGCACTGATTGGACAATAGCATTCCCAATGAAGGTTGGCGTCACGCATGCCGCTCATAAATACTGTAAATCTTTTGTAGAATATAATGTATAGAAATGTCAGAAATAATACTTATTGCATCGACCCCAAATGTTCGAGAACAAGCCATGCAGGTGATTGCGTTGAGAAATACAAATATAAACTCAAAACACATATATATAGGCAATGCCTCTAGGCTCTGATTTTCAGGATTTCGATATTAATAAACATTCGTTATTTTTAAAACAACTGTTCATTTTATTCACCTATAAATAAATGTTTTTGATAAACATTTAACTTAATACATCCTTATCGTGAGAAGCGTACTAGTATGACTTCCTATAAGATAGAACGTCAAAATTCAAAATTCAAAACCATTTATTCAGTTTAGGCCTTCGGAGGGCACTTATGAAGGTCAAATTTAAAGTTACTGAAGCTACGAGTCTTTCTGATAATCAAAGTGAATAAAAATATAATAATGTTAAAACTGTGAAAACGCAAGACGGTAACTAGTACATATTACATGTTTAATACATAATAATAGTATATATATTAAAACCAACATGCGTTTTCGCCCGCGTTTCGAAGGCATCAAATGTATTCCAAAATAGAATACAGCCTATATTTCATTTATATTTTTCAGTAAACGATTTTTTTAAATCAGATTACTCAAAAGATATCCAAACCTTATACAAAATCTACCTCTTTTATAAATATAATAGTATAAGATTCCCAAAGAAAATTCTAAAAATAAAAGTACCCGACGCTTTGTAGGCGAAAATCTACAGAATGATTAAGTACCGTTATAGAATAATCGGAACCGTTTGCACCTGACGAATCGATTAGTCGACGATTAGGACTAGGTAACTAATCGTTTCCTAGATCGGACACATCAAATGTCCACACATTTTCAAGCGGGAACGTTGCCCAATCGAGTCGCTGATCATTCGTCAGTATTAATTCGAATCTTCTGTCTCAATCACTATAATCGCCACGATAAATACGTTCAACGAGTATCGATTCATGAATCGAGTGATTTAATCGAGTATTAGTTAGTCATGTACGTAGCGGAAGACGATTTGTAATGTGTTCACGTAATCGCCGGAGTTGCACGGCTGCCAAGTGGTGTTGCCAGATAATCTGCAATTAACTAGAGGTGGATTGCCATTGACAAAATCAATTTTGTGAAATAACTGGCACTGTGTACCGGTTTCTTGTTTTTGGAAGCGTGCATCTTTTTTTTTTGTGTTTTGCTCTATATGAGTAAGTAAATGGTGATTGCACGTTTGTTCTACTTACTATCAGTATGGTAGTTACGTCACATGTTAATAAGGTCGTAAGTCGAATCTTACAAAAAACAGTAGGTATCATAAAGACAAACGTTAGAAGTGCAACTTTTGAATTACAAGGAAACAATTGAATTATTCATCAATCACTATGGGATAGCAAAGATTGTGTTTAACATTAATTTATTTTTCGTCACAAAAATAATGTTGTGGATCAGAATTTCAAAGACCTCCCATAAAAAGTTTCACTTCAATAAACTACATAATTTTGTGAATCTTTAAGAAACCATAGCACGGTAAATAAAGTCACCCGCCTATCTTGCCACCACGCTCAAGCTAAAAACAGTTGAGAGACAGTTTCTTTCTAGACCATTGTGTGTCACATTCTTATTATGGTATGATTGAGGTCAAATACATGCCTATTAGTAGTAAAAGTATCATCGACGACGTCTTTAGAACTGGGGCGCGATTCTGTAAGGAAAATGACACTAACTCAAGGATGTTTCGTCGCGGCCTCCGTGCTTTGTCTCTTTCGCTAACTACGCTAATACTACTAATCACGTGAGAGGTAAGGTCTCCGAGGCCTCCGTGAAGCGGCTCGCCAACGAAGTTTGTATTAGATGAATAAGAGGGCTGCCGTGCAGAACGTTTCTATATTCAAAATTGACACCCATAAAGTGTTTTTCTTAAGCTATGGGTTCGGTTTACACAACTTTTTTTTTTAAATCTATTCTTTTTGATAAAAATGTGTAGTTTTTTTGTATGCTTCTGATACTATTCAACCGATAGCGAAGAAGCTGGAGTGAGTTGTTGTACGTAATTCGCGATGGTTCCTGATACAAAAAAAAATGCACTGCAATGCATTCCAGGACCCGAGCTATATCACTACATAGGATAAAACAAAGTCGCTTTCTCTGTCCCTATATCCCTATGTATGCTTAAATCTTTAAAACTACGCAACGGATTTTGATGCGGTTTTTACATGTACATATACATGTGACATCCCACGGGAACGCGGGTAAAACCGCGGGGAACAGCTAGTCATTATATAATTCCAACTATTAAATCGTGTTATTCCCGGGTTTCTAGTCCGAAATCCCTTTCAATCGCAATGACATCGTTGTATCAAAAAAAATATTCAATAAATAATATGCCCTGACAATTCCATAGCATTTGCCTTTCAAATTTTAAACTTATCTGTGCCAACAGAAAAGTTAGAAATTTTAACAATAGATTTTACTGATATCAAAGTAATCGCATAATAAGATTTATTGCGTACATTTTCGCCGTAAAAGGCAGTTTAGAAGATATTTCCCTGCTTTACGGTTTAGGTCACAAACTTTGGGGAAACTCTTTATCTTTTTTTACCCACAAAATTCCCAATGGAGCAAGTTTGAATAAATCATAATAATTGCCAACGCGGATGTTTGAATTTTAGTGTAAAAAGTTACACTTAAAATACGATTACTGTTCAACTTTCTAACGTTTTATTTTTAATATATTCGAAAGTGGTTTTTGAAACTTATAGAAGTTTGCAATTATGCTGACATCTTTTATCCAACTTTATAGTCTGTAAGAAGGCCAACTTGACGTTTTGAAATATACCTATAACTTCAAGCTAAGGCTCATTTTCTCATCTCATTTATTACATACAATTAAACCATAGGATCAATGGGTGACCTTTATTTTTAAAGTAATAAAGTGCATATTTCAATGACATTCCTAAATGTCAAAATTGACTTTTCATATGTAAAAGATTATAATAGGCCATATTATAAAAAAAATTACCCAGCAGCTTTATAGCTTTAATTAGGCTCTGCATATGTTGAAAGTGAGTTCAACCCAGCTTATTAAACTAATACAAATATTGTCTAAGTCCTTGGAGAGCGGACCTCTCACGTGATCGCGTAGTTAGCGATAGAGACAGGACATAGAGTACGAGACATCGTCGAACTAGAGTCAGTGACAGAATCACTCCTTTGGATATTAGAGGATATCACTCCCATTGGTTATTAATTATTCTTATTGGGATTTTTTATGCGACATGGACCGACAAGGAAGTAAACGGTTTAAGTAATGGTAAGTGGTCACCACTACCTATCGACATTTGCAACCCTACGAGTATCGCCAATGCGTTTTCGACCCTGAGATGTGAAGATTTTAAGTCTCATGTGCCTGTAATTTCTAACAATAGTTATTTATAATATCAACTACAAACCATTAGTTCCTATATAAAAACTAATAACTACTGTGACGATACAATTTACTGACCATTTCTCTTTACGGAACTTTATTACGATGGCAATAAACCGATTTACGGGTTATTCTTCGACCCTTGTATGTTTGTTGTGGGGTTGCCAACATATTATTATTATTATGTAATTTTTTTTTAAAGATGACTTTCATGGATTAGTTGATCAGTATCTAAGCTAAGCTACCTGAGCTTTGTCATCATGCATGTGCTCATTCTTATTCCTAGCAGCAGGGATAGCTCGGTAGGGATTTTGTACCTTTCGGCTTATACCAGTTTATTTCCTTTTTTTTATTTAAGAGTAAACAAGCAGTGACACAAAATCATTTTTCTTATTATAGTTACATGTGTCCCAGTTATTGTGACACCAATACTGTCAACCACAAATTATTAAATCAATATATGAAAGGTCCAGGGCCATGGTCTGGGAAGACTGATAAAAGAGACGGCAGATAGCAATTGTACTTTTCTACAATCATGCTAGCTTTTCCTTGCGGATTCACCCGCTTTCCCTAGGGATGTTACATTTTCTCGAAAAGTATATTATGTAATAACCCAGGTTATATAGTATCTATATCTTTGTTTATTTATTTATTCCCAGGATATTTACAAGCCAAATCTGAGAGGAAGTATTTGCGTGATAGACTAACAACACATTTATAATATTAGTTAGAAAAAACTTGTGAATTTGACAGGTGCTTCTTAAAAGCGGTAATGTGATATCTTTGCGTTGAAAATATCTATAGACACGGAAATTTAACGTTTTGTCGTAAATATCAATAAAAAAATGTTTATTGTCCCGCAATAAATTTGGACAACCCTAATCCGTGGTATAAAGTTATAAATCCAGAGTTAAAATAATCACTGTAGTTCCACAATTTCACAACTTTCAATGGTACGATGTTTCGTTATTGGCAAACTCGATGTTGTAGTATAATTCGATTGTTCACATTCGCAGCCTTGAAGTGTTGCTATTGTTAAAAACATGCTCAGAGAGTTATAAAAAAGTTATTTTGATAAATAACGCCATTATGCAAATTTTCAAAACGTTAGCTTGGTATTTTAGTTTGAAATATTTATTAAACCGACCAATTACTTGAGGTACCGTACAAGAGACGGAGAAACTCTTCAGAACGCTATTTCAAGCTAGTTTAGTAAGTGAAATATAATTTACCTTTTAAAGGTTTAGTTAATGTAGGTTTAGTATATTGGAATAAATTTATTTATATTTAGAAGTCATATAATTATTTTATTTATTATGTTCTGCCCCCTTATTCAGCTAATACAAACTTCGTCGGCGAGCCGGTTCACGGAGGGCTCAAAGAGCTTATCTCTCACGTCATTAGTAGTATTAGCGTAGTTAGCGAAAGAGACAGAGCACGGAGGCCGCGACGAAACATCCTCGAGTTAGTGTCATTTTCCTTACAGAATCGAGCCCCATGATATCGAATTTTTGATACCTACCCACACCGAACCTACAAACATTTGCAACACCAGGGGCATCGCCAATGCATTGTTGTCCCGTTGCAAGTTGTTAAGTGTCATGTGCCTATAATTTCACCGACCCCCTTACCTTTCTAACCAAAACAATAATACAATTGCACAACTTTAAGGAGGAAATATTTATTTAAAAAAAAAAACATTCTATTACATAATGATTTCCAACGAACAACAATGAATTCTTTACTAATTCATTATAATTCCGAAAATGGGATTGATGTAATTGGATATTCATGCATTTGTTCATTCTGTTGTATGAAGGATTTAAATATGTAATATTTTAATCGTGCTATCAACAAGATTACTTTTATTATAGACTAGCGGCCCCCCGCGGTTTCACCTGCGTTTATCGATATCATATATAGCCAAATAACCGCCCACGAAAAATTCCTCGGCGAATAGTAGCAGTCCCATCCCGATATGTTCAGTAGTTTTGAGATGATGGTGCGTCAAAGGAAACATATTTTCCTTATATATATATGCATATAGATAGACACAAGATATGTGTTTCCTGCTGATTTTAATAGAAATTTATTAAAAATAAAAAACTGAATAGATTTAATTTCAATTAAGCATATCCTTTAAAGAAACGCATCGCATAAAACTGATGAACTTCCTCCAAACTAAGCCTGAAACCGAGACGTGAAATAAATACAGCCTAACAATGAACCCTACAAACCAAACGTGCGTGGGTCAAATCGACCGAGCAGCTGAATTTATTACATGCATTCCAAACAATAAATATTGCGGATCGCCACCTAAATCGCATCGTTTGCGTACCATTAGGTGCTCGGCGAATGGTTTGATTCAATCATTAGTCTACAGTAGGGCGAGACCGTGTTATAATGGTTAATTTAACCCGTAAGTGGTTTACTGTTATGTTAATTCGCTAGATGTAGGACATCGCTGTGGAGAATCGGATAGCAGTTGGATCGAAATATAGTAAGAATCATGCTGGAGTAAAATCATGACAGCTTTTAGATGGAGTCGATTTAAAATTTTTGATATAATTTTTAAATTTTTTATTATAAAAAGCTTGTTTTTAACTCTTGATTACCTAATCTGTTATGGCGACATCAATATGGTAATAGCCTAGAAAGGATATTGATAAAACTATACTCAACCGAGCTTATTAAGCTAATACAAAATTTGTCTCAAATCCTTGGAGACCGGACCACTCGCGTGTTTGCTACGAAACATCATCGAACTAGTGTCAGGTACAGAATCAACTCTTTCA